>JARCFY010000003.1:168017816-168617816 GCA_029233225.1 Lepidodactylus listeri | reverse complement strand
CGCCCTATGGCCTTTGTTGTGCGCATGCTTCTCTTTGTCCACTGTGAAGGCAGTTCTCCGCTGTGGTTTGTGCTTCCTTGCTCTGTGACGTGAGCAGGGGTCCGTTGGAGCGGGAGCGCACAGGAGCGCAGCTCCGGGAGTCAGGAGCCCAGGGGGCGGGCACATGACCAAGCCCCGCCCCCTCCTCGGCTTCCCGGAGCAGTGCAGAGGCGCAGCGCCCCAGGGAAAGCCCTGCTGGGGTCTTTATTGTTTTTAATGTTTTGTTTTAATATTGATAATGTTATCATTGTTCCTTTTATGACTGTGTGCTGCTTTTCCAGAGACTTCCTCAAGGTGGCACATAAATTTTCTAAGTATACCATTTTTTATCTGGGCACATGGCACACAAGTACTGGAGAAATTTCACCAACACTTCAGCAGCTTCCACCCCATCAGTTTGGTGTAGTGGTCAGGAGTTGGACTCTAATCTGGGAGAACCGGGTTTGATTCTCCACTCCTCCACATGCAGCTGCTGGTGTGACCTTGGGCCAGTCACAAGGTCTCTCGGAGCTGTTCTCTCATGAGCAGTTCTCAAAAGACCTCTCTCAGCCCCACCTACCTCCCAGGGTGTCTTGTTGTGGGGAGGGGAAGGGGAAAGGATGGGTGGTGCACATGTCCTGGGTATCTCAAGTCTACTTGAAACCTGGTGGTTTCAAGGGAGCAGGAAGAGAATGAGGGTGTGTTCTTTACACTTATTTTTATTGCCCAAAGTATTGGATGGGGAAGGGAATATAGGAAGAGCACGTCAGTTTCACTCACCTGTGGAGTGGAGCCTGAGGGGTGGGTGTTGCTTTCTGACACACTTCCGATAGTTTAGGGGGCGTGACATATGCAAATGAGTTATGCGAATGAGTTATGGTAATGAGCTCCTGCACCTCTTTTTCTATGAAATGACCCCTGGACGCGAGGCACTTGCAGTTGTGTAAGAGCAAGGTTTTTTAGTGAACTACAAAATGCCTATCAAAAGAGGAACGGGCTCATCAAAGGCTCCTTGTTGTCAACAGATGATGAAAAGTGTTGGTAGAACAAAGGTATCCAAGCCTCACTCCCTAGACCTTTGTTACCAATGTATTATGTGTGGAGAAATGGCCTCCACCCTAGAAGTCACCTCAATAATCCCAAAATTGCAAATGCGCTCTGTCTACAAAGAAAAAAAGAGTCCAACTGCAATTTCATAGCTGGCAAAACGGAAAAGTGCCAGGAAGAGTAATCAAGCCCCAAGTTCGGATTGCTTCAGTGTTTACAGATGCAAATGTCTCTGGCCAGAGAGGAAGAAGAGGTTGACCATCTCACCTCTCTGCTGGGATGTCACCCTTACAGGGACAAAGACTGGAAAAGTCTGACTCCAGAGGAGGATGAACTCCAGACAGGAGTTTATGAGTTATTAGGACATGAGAAGAAGCTCTGTTCTCTCTTGTCCTTGTTCATCTTCCTCAGGTAGGCACAAGGCATGAATACCTGCCTAAGGCAGGGGTCCCCAAGCTTTTTCAGCCTATGGGCAGGCCCATAGCCAGAATTTTGTGGCTTGTGGGGCAAATTTTTTTCTGGTGGGGCTGAAGTTCTCAGTGCAGAAAGAAAAGCCATTTAGCCAATAGAAAGCCGGTGCCAGAATAGATCTCTAAACTGTAAGCTGCCAAACACTTTAGATGACGGCTCTCAGCTGCTGCAAGTTAATCACTTTTGCTAGCCTAAGCAACAAGTCTGCTAACAAGCTGGCAGGTGGGGGTGATGGCTTCTGTAGTCAAGAAAGCTAACACTTAGGCAGGAAAACTCTCTTAAAGGAGACCAGTTCCTTGACACAGAGTTAGAAGGGATCCTAGAGGTCACCTACTCCAACCTCCTTGCTCAGTCCAGGAATTAGTCAACTACAGCACCCCACTCTGTTTAAAGGAGCACACACCTTTAAAAATGTTTTAAAATGATTGCAAAAAAAGCATTTACAGGAGAAATTCTTCTGGGGCTCTGCCTTTAAGAAAGGGGGCAGAGCCTCCAAAAGCCCCAGTGTAGCTATGGGCCTGCAAGTACCTTTGGAATTCTGATATAGGGTGGTAGGCACAAGCACGAAATAGGTGCTGCAGGAGGCAGAGCCAAACACAAAGTGACAAGACTAATAGACTTTAACATTTCAGGCAGAGGCCTTGTTCAAGAAGAATATTTGCTTGCATACACACAGTTTATATTCAGTCATACAGTGAAAATCTTTGTGCTGTGGTGACAGCTGTTGTCGAAGCAATGTTTTTAAAAACCTACACAGCTGGTCAGATGTCCAGTGGCCGGTCAGAAGCCCTGCTGGCTCAGAGCCCCATCTGGCTCAGCCAACTTTCTAAAAACACATGGCGGGTGCCAGGAAAAGTGTTGGTGGGCATAGGCGTCAACTACAGGGGGGCTCGAGGGCTCCCTCCGCTGCGCCTCCCTCAGCCCTTCCTAGGGCTGCCGCCATCTCTCTCCCCCCCCCCCCCCGCCTGGCCACTCCGACCCTCCCTCCATCCGTCCAGGGGCCAGCTAAGCAAATGCCCAGCTGGCCCCTGGACGAATGGAGGGACGGAAGCAGGAGTGGTCAGGCAGGGGGGAGGCAGCGGCGGTGGGGACATGGTCTCGGCGGGTGCACACGCAAAGCGCGCGTGCATGGAAGAGCCCCCCCCAGGAGTTTTTAAACTCTATGCCCCTGTTGGTGGGTGCTGTGTAATGAGGGGTTGGGGGCCCCTGACCTAGAGACTCCATCTTGTTCCCATGTTAAGGGACAAACAGGGAGAAATCCCAGCTCTAAGAATGAAGGCAATGAGGAACAGAAATGCTGCAACTTCAGGCATTACTAGAAAAGGTAAAGGACACCCTTGCTCGAACGCCAGTCGAATACGACTCTAGGGATGCGGGGCTCATCTTCGTTTCCAAGCCAAAGAACCAGCACTGTCTGAAGACGTCTCTGTGGTCATGTGGCCAGCATGACTGAACACCGAGGAGCACAGAACGCTGTTCCCTTCCCACTGAAGCGGTACCTATTTATCTGCTTGCAATTTCTTGCTTTCGAGCTGCTAGGTTGGCAGGAGCTGGGGCCAGAGACGGGAGCTCACTCTGTCATGCAGCACTCAGGTCTTGAACTGCTGAACTACCGACCTTCCGGTCTGCAGTTCAGCATCTTAGCCGCTTGAGCCACTGCAGCTACATTACTAGCCAATCCGAATTCAATTTTAAGATACATACCGAGGTAGGATTTCGGAGGACTGCATTTTAATCACAGTTTCTTTCTATCCTTGCTCAGCCTTGCTCATGTGTACCCTCATGTGTAAACTTTCTTATTTGTTTGTTTGCTTATTTATTTATTTAATCGTTTATGCTCCACTTTTCCTTGCGGATCAAGGCAGCTTACAATAATAGTTAAAGAAAATTTCAGTTAAAACCAACAATAAAATAAGCAACCCCAACTCTATCCCCCTCTCCTCCCCTCCTTAAAAGACTCCTGCCATTCAAACCCTCTCAAAAGCCCCAGCAGACAGGCAGGCCCTGAAAGCTCAAAGACTGTTCTCTGTACACATGGCACCCCTAATTTGCCCCTCCCCTTCCAAAGAGTGGTAAAGGGGAGAGGCAAAAGCGGAGCTCACCATCCCTGGATTGCAAAAGTGCAGAAGTGCAATAGATCATCTCCTCACTGGGTAGTACGACTGAGGTGGGGGTCATGGCAACCAGGTGAAATCTGTAAACAGCAGTGCCAATACAGAGTGCTAGATGTTCTAAGCAGTTGAGCAGGAGATATTCTTTCCCATCTGTTGGTGGCTGCAGTAACTTCCCAGCACTCCTTCCTGACGCACCCACCCCGGAGAGTAAGAGAAAGGAGTCTGGGGGCTAGGGTGACCCTGACTAGCACCTCTCAGCTGAGGTCTACTTTGCACAAAGGCTGCTGCCAAACCCCCCACAGCCCCAGCGGTTTGTCCTTGAAGGCCCGTGTCCAGGCGACCGCAGCGTCACCAAACAAACTCGCTTGCTTTAGAGACGCCCAGGCCCCAGGATCAGGAAGGGAACCGCTCGGTTTTCCTACGGGCTCCGGTTAATCATTGGCCAAAAGGACCCTCCCTTTCCATGTCCACCTGGGCCTTTCGCCTCTCTCCCACAGAGATCGGAGCCATGTGGAACAGGAACGGTTGCCACCCTCCAGGTGGGGTCCAGAGTTCTCTTGGAATGACTATTCCTCTCCAGCTGGATTCGAGTCCTGGAGCACCACAGACACCAACAAGATTTCTGGGGTATGATGAGCTTTTTTGTCAGCTACAAGTTGGAAAGACCAGGGGAGCTCTATCTCTTGAAAGCTCCTGCCCCGGAAATCTCTGGGGTTGGTCTTTGCTGGACTCCAGTCAAGCTGTCTGACTGCAGAGCAACCTGGGCGACCCGCTTGTCTCTAGAGAGTGGAGACCGGCTCTGCCACCGAGCCACGGCCTCTCCCCAACCATCGGGGTGCTGCCACACCCATTTTGGTGCCTCGGAAGGACCTTGGAAGAAGCCAGTCCCTGCCCCCTGCCAGTCCCCACTCCGCATCCGGCCGGACAAGGATGGATGCTCTCCAGGTGGCCTTGGACCAGTCTCTGTATCAGCCTAGCCCGCCTCACAGGGCTGCTGTGAGGATCTATGCTGGCCTCAGCGCCTTGAAAGAAGGGCAGGATAAAAAGTTGCTACAGAATCAGAGAGAGAGAGAGAGAGTTTGGACAAGCTGCCTCTCAGGGAAACGTCTCTGCCATGACTGAACGTCTCATTCAGGGCACCCACCCCCCAGCACGCTAGAAGAAGGGGGCTGTGGGGAAGGCAAGAGGCACTTCCCCAACCCCCAAATGCCCCAAGCAATACCAGTCTGGTGTAGTGGTTAGGAGCGTGGACTCTAATCTGGGAGAACTGGGTTTGATTCCCCACATCTCCTCCACATGCAGCCAGCTGGGTGACCCTGGGTCAGTCACAAGTTCTCTCGGAGCTGTTCTCTCACAAGCAGTCATCAAAAGAGCTCTCTCAGCCCCACCTACCGCACAGGGTGTCTGCTGTGGGGAGGGGAAGGGAGATTGTAGGCCATTCTGAGACTCCGAGTGAAGGGTGGGGTATAAATCCAATCTCCTCCTCCTCCTCCTCTTCTCCTTCTCTGCAATTGGAACTTCTTTCCTGAAGGCATTGAGAGCCAGTTTGGTGTGGTGGTTAAGTGCGCGGACTCTAATCTGGGAGAACCGGGTTTGATTCCCCACTCCTCCACTTGCACCTGGCTGGATGACCTTGAGCAAGCCATAGCTCTGTACCAGCTGTTCTCTCAAGGACAGCTTGGGAAAGAGCTCTCTCAGCCCCACCTACCTCGCAGGGTGTCTGTTGTGGGGAGAGGAAGGGAAAGGAGCTCGTAAGCCGCCCTGAGACTCCAAGTGAGTGAAGGGCGGGATAGAAATCCAATCTTTTCTTCTCTTCATTGCTTGGGGACCTTTGTTCTCCTGTGATATATGCCTGTCTCTCTGGATTCTTGCTTCCCCCCCTCCTTATGTAAGGTTACGAGGTCAGATCACATCTACCAGGGTTATCCTTTGTTACTACTGCTTAGGTTGCCAACCTCCAGGTGGGGCCTGGAGGTCTCCTGGAATTTTAATGAATCATAGACTAGAATCATAGAGTTGGAAGGGACCTCCAGGATCATTTAGTCCAACCTCCTGCACAAGGCAGGAAATTCACAAATACCTCCCCCCACACAAACCCAGGGACCCCTGCTCCACTCCCAGATGATGATAAAAAACCTCCAGGATCTCCAGCCAAATGACCCCCAAAGTAACAATCAGCATTTCACTGGGCATGTTAGAAAGGGCCACAAGAACCGAGCACTGAGGCAACCCTTCCTGCCCTCCCTTCTCATGATCTGCCCAAGAGTTCACAGAATCCGCAGTGCTGTCAGATGGCCATCTAGCCTCTGTCTGAAAACCTCCATGGAAGGAGAGCCCACCACCTCCTCCTGAGGAAGCCTGTCCCACTGAGGAACCCCTCTGACTGTCAGGGAGTTCTTCCTAATTTAATTTCAACCCACTGGTTCTGGTCCAACCTTCTGGGGCAACAGAAAACCACTCCTCGCCGTCCTCTATAGGGCAGCCCTCCAAGCACTTGAAGATGGTGATCACATCCCCTCTCAGCCGTCTCCTCTCCCAGGCTAAACAGACCCAGAGCTCCTCCAACCTTTCCTCACAGGACTCGGTCTCCAGACCTCTCCCCATCTTCGTTGCCCTCCTCTGGACACGTTCCAACTTGTCTAGATCTTTCTTAAATTGTGGTGCCCCAAACTGAACACACAAGACTCTAGGTGAGGTCTAACCAGAGCTAAGTAAAGTGAGACCAGCCCTTCGCGTGGGACACTCCAGACCACAGAGACCGGTTCCCCTGAAGGAAACGGCTGGATTAGACGGACCACCGGTCCGATCCTGTTGGGCTGTTCTGAAGTTTTTATGCTCGCCTCCTCCAAGTCTCCAGGAATTTCACAGGCCGGAGTTGGCAACCTCCCAAACCTCCCAGCATGCCTCTTTGTATGACTCTAGCCTTCAGCACTGCTGGACAAGTGACAATTCTCCCGGGGCTCTGGGCACGGAACGGGAAAGAGGGGCGCGAAGCATCAAATTGTCCCTGGGCACCCTGTGGCCTGAAGTGGCCTCTCACAGAGGAAGCATTCCTCCCCAACAGCAACAGGAGGAGGGCGTCTTCTGACGTTGCCCCGATTGAAAACCTCTCAGAACCGCCCCGGTGACAGGGGGGCCACCCCACGCCTGCCATGCTTTGAGAGGCATTTCCCCTGGCAACGGGTACCATGGGTGGCTTTTGTTCTCAGCCGGTTACATAAGCCAAAGAGAGTGGCCAAGCGCAGCACTGCCCTCAGGGGGACCATCTGCTTCCGCGACTATTGTTCCCGCTCAGCCCAGCAAAGGCCTCCAGACAGTTGCGCGCTCAAGCGTGGCGTGGAGCATTAACCTCTTCCGCCCTCCTTGCGAGGAGCAGGCTGGCTGTGTTGGGAAACCACCGGAGATTCCTCAAAAGAGGCTCCTGAACAACTGTTTCTCTGAAGAAGTGGGCCCTGACTCACGAGAGTTCCTCCCCTGCCACAAAGGTTGCTACTCTTTCCGGTGCTCCTGGACTCTGGCTCTTTCCTGCTGCTGCAGACAGACGCACAGTTTGGTGTCGTGGTTAAGTGCGCAGACTCTAATCTGGGAGAACTGGGTTTGATTCACCAGTCCTCTGCATACAGCTGCTGGTGTAACCTTGGGTCAGTCACAAGTTCTCTCAGAGCTGTTCTCTTGAGGGCAGTCCTCAAGAGATCTCTCTCAGCCCCACCTACCTCCCGGGGTGTCTGTTGTGGGGAGGGGAAGGGAAAGGAGTCTATAAGCTGCTCTGAGACTCCCTTGGGGAGTGAAGGGCGGGGCATAAATCCAATCTCTTCTCTTCTTCTGTCTTCTAATATGGGCAACCCACTTTGATCTACCTGAAGAAGTGAGCCGTGGCTCATCGAAGCTCACCCCCCTGCCACAAATGTTTTTGGTCTTTCAGGTGCTCCTGGACTCTGGCTCTTTTCTGTTGCCACAGGGAGACTGACACCCACCTTGATCCAAACAACTAGTTTCTTCAGGATCACACACCCACCCTGAGAAGAGTCGCCAGTCTCCGTTCAAGATCTCAACAACAACCCCTCTCCCCCCAACGCCGGCCCCTTCCTCGGTACCTGGAATGCACTGGAGGGCTGGCCCATTCCTCTTCCTCCGCCCGCTCATATTGGGGGACTTTGGCTCCTTGGGCTGCAAAGGCAGAAGGGGGGGGGGGGAGCAGAGTCAGGTTGGAATTGCCTTTGCCCGTCTGGCTGATACACACACACACACACACACACACACACACACACACACACACACATACACAGAGTGCGGCGCTCAAGAGACCTTCGGCCCGACTGGCAAGGTCGGCCTTAAGAACAAAAAAATGCCCCAGGTCAGCGGATCCATGTCTTACCTGCAGCGGCTCCATTTGGAGAAAGGGACTTGGCCATGACTCAGGGTTGCCAACTCTGGGTTTGGAAAATCCTGGGGATTTGGGGATACAGCCTGGGGAGGGTGGTGTTCGGACAGAGGAGGGAGCTCGGTGCGCACTCTGCCCTCAGTTTGCAAGACCAGAGCAAGGCTGTTCAGCAACAGGGTGCTTGGGAAGTCATGACTTCGTAGGATCGTCAGAAGTCAGAAGCAATTTGACAGCACTTAACCCACACAGACACACACACACACCCTTCAAAGCAGCTCCTTCCTCCAGGGGAACTGATCTCTGTCATCTGGAGGATCAGGAGCAATTCCAGGAGCTCTCCAGGCCCCACCTGGAGGCTGCCATCCCCACCACAACCTGTATTTTCAGTGGGACACCTTGAGAATTGTTCTTGTTTCTCCCCCCTGTTTTGGCCGGTTGGTGGATTCCTGCTCGTGGTTCAAGACCAGGTTTGGAAGTTCTCCTTTGCACCACCGTCCCACACAAATCTAGGCCCTGTGAAGTCGGATGGGAGGAATGCTGCATAGGATGGCACTAGGGCTGCCAACCTCCAGGTAAGGCCTGGAGATCTACCAGGAGAGTCAGTTTGGTATCGTGGTTAGGAGCTGTGGGCTCTAATCTGGGAGAACCGGGTTTGATTCTCCACTCCTCCACATGCAGCCCACTGGTGTGACCTTGGGTCACTCACAAGTTCTCTCAGAGCTGTTCTCTCAGAGCAGCATGGCTGCTGCTCGGCTTCTGTGAGAGACCAGGGCTTGGGCAAGTGGGGGGGGGCATCTCTCTGTTTAGTTTGGTGTAGTGGCTAAGAGCGGCAGACTCTAATCTGGAGCACTGGGTTTGATTCCCCACTCCTCCTCTGCATGCAGCCTGCTGGGTGACCTTGGGTCAGTCACAGCTCTCTCAGAGCTGTTCCCTCAAGAGCCGTCCTCTCAAGAGCTCTCTCAGCTCCACCTACCTCGCATGGTGCCTGTCGTGGGAAGGGAAAGGAGATTGTAAGCCACCCTGAGACTCCTTTGGCCAGTGAAGGGCGGGATGTAAATCCAGCCTCCTCCTCCTTCTATTACGACCGCTCTCCAGACTATGCAGATCAGTTCCCCTGGAGAAAACTGACGATTGGGAGGGTAGACCGTATAGCATTAAACCCTGATGCGGTCCCTCCCCTAATTCCATGCTCCCCAGGCTCCGCCTCCAAAATCTCCAGGGATCTGCCAGCCCAGAGTTGGCAACCCTAGCAGGGCACTGAAGCTGATTGTCCTGAAGATGCATTTGTTGACAGAGAACGGAAATCTCATGGTGAAGAAGGGCGGGCGGGCGGGCGGAGGGGGCAGTGACTTGGGAGTCAACCTGAAACAGGGTCCCCCACCCCCATGTTCTCAGGAGGGCACCGGCGAGGGCCTCTTCATCCAATGGCGCAGTGATCGTTTTTGACCTTCACAAACAGAATGCCAGAGCCTCCCGAGAGGCAGCACAGACGTCTCCTCCAGGAGTCTGAGAGGCCTCTAAGGAACTGAGAGAACCACCGGGCCACGATGTAGACCTGTGTGACCCAGAAGTCTAGAGGTCAGTGTGAGCCTGGGGAATATAATCCCACTATTCTTGGCTAGATTCTAAAATACACCACACTCCCTTTGGGAACCTGCTGTCCTGATTTGCTAAAGGTTTCTTCACTTACAAAAAAATATCTTCGCATTTGTACAGAAGGACCGGAGTCAGAGGCTCTTAATGATCCAGGAAGGCTAGCCAGATCTCGGAAGCCGAGCAAGGGTCTGCCCTGATTAGTATTCAGATGGGAGACCACCAAGGAAGTCCAGAGTCAGTACGAAGTTTGAGTCCAGTGGCACCTTTAAGGCCGACAAGTCTGGGCACGAAGTCTGCATGCGCCCGAGAGCTCGTCCCTTGAATAAACCTTTGCGAGTCTTCAAGGTGCCCCTGGACTCAAACACTGTTCTGTTGCTTCAGACCGACACGGCTGCCCCACCTGGATCCAGGGTCAGGACACAGAGGCCGGCCGTGGCAAACCAACAGTAACCCTGATGACCCAGGCTGGTCCACTCTTATCAGATATTGGGGGCTCCTTTTCTGCTTGTACCCCGCTGCTTCCGGTAGCCCCGCCTACTCTGGAGGCCAATGCCTCCCTGCCAGCTGAGGACACAGCCCAACATCAGCATGCGCTTTGCTTGGTGTTTCCCTCCCAGCGCTCTCGCTTGGCAACTCCAGCATGAAAGGAGAGAGGAGCAAGCAAGCAAGCAGCAAAGGCCCGGGGGGGGGGGGGGGAAGGTGTGTGTGTGGGGTGGGGGCAGAACAAAGAAGAACTGAGCCAAACCCTGGAGGGGCAGCACATAACTTTCACCAGTCAAGCCAGCAAAGGGCTGGGATGTTTTGGTTTATATCTCTGCAAGGGAAAAGGCTGCATTCTTACTTAGAAACGAGGAGAGAAGGAGCGGCATATTTCTAAGGGGGCGATGCCCACACATGCCCCCGGTCGCTATGGGCCTGCTATAAGCTGCCTCTGAGTGGAAATGCCAACCTCAGTTAGAAGTTACTTCAGCTTGAATTCTTTAGCAAGTGGCTGGACGTCCACGCTGAAATAAAATCCAGCATTTTGTTTTATGACCATCTTTATTTCCTTCAAAGAGCTTAGGATGGCAGAAGTTCATCCCCTGTTCAGCCCAACGAGGAAAGATGTAGTGCAGCCCTATCTCTGCGTATTTTCTCAAGGTAAGTCCCGCTGGGTTCAGTAAGACTTACTCCTGAGTAAGCATGCCACGGGGTTATTCCTGCAGGTGGGCAGACTTGCCCTAAATCAACCCCCAAGCTTGATGCCTAAACAGGACCCCAGAAGTGTCCTTATTTCACACTTGGGGGGGGGGGGGACGTGTCTTCTCTCATGGCTTCCCTCTCAAGCTGAGCAAAATCAAGATTGTGCCTGAAATCTGCATTTTTCTTTTTCATTCACTCCGTTCATCTTTAGCTCAGATGATCTGACGAGTCACTTGGCTTCTTGGGTGCATATTTCTGCCTCGATTTGAAAAACACTTTGGTTACGCAAAGAATTCAGTGGGGGGGGGGGGGGGAGGGCCTGAGCACAAACCCAAGGAAAACAGCCAGATGCAAATAAATTCAGTGTTGAAATAAGAACACCCCCCTCCCACTTAAAAACAATTGCATTTGGGATGCCCTTCCCTTTGCAAGGATCAGCGCCACCAACCTGGCTTTCTCCAGAGGGACCTGTGCCTATTCTGGCATTAGCCTTTGGCAGTAATCCACAGGAGAAGTCGAATGAAGCATTCAGGCCAAACCTGGGTTTCCTAGCTGCCAGCTCAAGGGCCAAGACTCTTACGGCCAGAGAGTCAGTCAGAATAATTTTTAAAAGAGCAACAGTGAAAAAGTTTGTGAATCATTAATGGGCACGTTGCCCCGGTGGAACTCCACTGCTGAGAACACGATGTTCACAGAAAAACACCCATTTCTAAAATTATCTCTGCTCAAAGGCCTGTGTTTGGAGGCCAATGAAGGGAAAACTGAGGCCACGGCTTGGGCCCCCGGGGCAGCAAAACCCTCCCAAAGCGCACAAGGAATCAGGCACGGGACACTGGGGCGTGGGTGTCTGTGGACGCATCTGATGAAGAGGGCTGTGTTTCTCGAAAGCTTGTGCTACAATAAAGTTTGTTAGTCTTAAAGGTTCTACTGGGATTTTTACTATTTTGCAGCAACAGACTAACACGGCTAACTCCTCTGGATATGTAGGCATCATTTAATGAGTCCTATTAATAGTCCTAGGCTTTACTTCAGTTCTGTTTTTAGGCTTCCAGTTGCTTTCTACAACCCAAATCCTGTTTCATAAGAACATAGCATAAGAACATAAGAGAGAAGCCAGCGTCGGATCAGGCCAGTGGTCCATCCAGGCCAACACTCTGTGTCACACAGGGGCCAAAGATACCCCAGGTGCCCTCAGGAGGTCCAGGAGTGGGGCCAGGACACTAAGAACATAAGAGAAGCCAATGTTGGATCAGGCCAGTGGCCCACCCAGTCCAACACTCTGTGTCACACAGTGGCCAAAAACACCAGGGGCCCCCAGGAGGTCCAGCAGTGGGGCCAGGACACCAGAAGCCCTCCCCCTGTTGCCCCCCCCCCCCAAGCACCAAGAATACAGAGCATCACTTGCCCCAGACCAAGAGTTCCTATCTATACCTTGTGGCTAAGAGCCACCATATATTTATGTAATTCCCTCTTGAAGCCATCCATGCTTGTAGCTGCCACCACCTCCTGTGGCAGTGAATTCCATGCGTTAATCACTCTTTGGGAGAAGAAGGACTTCTTTTTATCCCTTCTAACCCGACTGCTCAGCGATTTCACGGAGTGTCCCCGAGTTCTTGTCTTGTGAGAAAGGGAGAAAAGGACCTCTTTCTCTACCTGCTCTGCCCCAGGCATAATCTTATAAACCTCAACATTCAATAAACCATGGTTTATTGAATGTCCCTTCTTGTTGATTGTCTTCTTGACTCACTCTGTGTGAGCCAAGTGAGAAAGGCCGACTATAAACAACATATAGAAGTAATAAATAAATAAATAAATGTTATGCTGGTTGCCCTGATATCTGGGGGAGAAATGTCTAGTCTGAAAAGTCTGGACTAAAGGGAACTAAAAAAAGTTCTCCCTGATAGTAAATAATTTAAAAAGGTGAATGTATGCAAAATATTTTATCTCGCTTAGTGGCCTGGTCCGCCCCCCACGAGAAAATCCACATGCTAGACATTAACGCCACCCCACCACCACGGTAGGAGGAAGACCTGTTCAGGGAGTAGAGCATTAACCCCCCCCCCCCCCGCCACCCTCAGATGCCCCAGAGTGTTCCGACGGCAACCATCTGCCCACTGTTCGGCTTTAGAACGCTCTTGGGCGTGTGCAGACAGAGCAAGACGGGCAGCCGTCTGTAGCAGCAGGAAAGAGCCAGAGTCCACGAACGCCTTGAGGACTCACAAAATGGGTGGCAGCAGAACAAAGGTTGAGTCCAGTGGCGCCTTTAAGGCCAGCAATGTTTTCTGCAAGGCATAAGCTTCCCTGTGCCTGCACACTTCCTCAGATACCAGGAAATGGAAAGCACCAGTCCATGCATATACAGAGAGGGCGAGAGCAGCAAATTACCATGCAGCGTAATGAAGACACTGAGCAGATGCAAGGACCAAACTGGACTAACCAGCTGAGTTTATACATGGTTACCCATTTGTTTGGGTTTAATCCAGGGGGAAGATCATAGTGAGGGAAATAAATATGTCAGAATTGGAGAGGGATGGGCAGGAGCCTCCTTAATTGTGGGATGCTGAGAGCAATTAACTGAGGCCCTGCCATTGCAGAAATACATTCCCGCCTACCATTGCAAAGAAGCATTCTCCCATTCTATTCTATTATTCCGAATAAGAAATAAAATAAAACAAAGTGGCCAAATGACAACAGCAAGGACAGGACAGGACAATAGCAGGTGAGTGACAACAGCAGGGGGCTTCTGAAATCACCCCCCCCCCCCAAGACAGAAGGACAGAGGGACTCCCGTTCTGGCTGTATCTGAGGAAGTGAGCCAGCGACTCAGGAAAGCTCACCCCCCTGCCACCAAATTGCTTAGTCTCCAGGGTGTTCCTGGATTCTCTGGCTCTTTTCTATTGTTGGGGGGGGGGGCGATTTAGGCTCCCCCCCCCAGTTCCAAGAAAGGGGCTGTGTGTGGGAATCCAGCGCCCGGGCGGCATTCGAACCCAGCACCCGGCAACACGGATCTGCCCGGCAAAGGGGGAGCTCCCGGGCAGGCCAGAGGGAGGTCGGGGGAGCCGGACGGCCTCTCTGGAAGGGGGGAAGGAAGGTCCGCGGCTCCCCCCTGCCCGCCTGCCGCGCGACCCGCCGGCCGAGAGCCCCCTCCCGCATCCCCACCGGCCCCGGGCCACTCACCCCGGCCGCCTCCTCCTCCTCCTCCTCCTCCGGGAGGGGCTGCTGCCGCCGGACGGTGAAGGACTGCCTGGAGCCCGGGAGCATGGCCGCCGCCCGCCGCGCCCCATCGGCCGGAGCGAGGGCGAGAGCGCGGGAGGCCGGCAGCGGAGCGGAGCGGAGACCCTCCTCGGCACGGCAGCGGGGGCCGGGGGGCGGCGGGGAGGGGGCTCCGGGGCCAGCCAGGGGACGCCGCCGCCTCCGCCTCCGCTCCTCTCCTCCCCGGCCGCCAGGAAAGCGCTTCTTCCCCTCCTCTCCTCTCCCCGCGGGGCGCAGCGCTGCGCTGCTCGGGGCGGCCGGTGGGGGGCCTGGCCGGGCGCTGCCCGCCGTGAAATTGACACGCTGCCCGCCAACCGGGCGGGCGAAACTGACACGCCGCCAGGCGGCCCGGCAGCAGCAGGAGGCGGAGGAGGGAAGAGCCGGCGGCAGCGGCGGCAGCAGCAGCCCGCGCAAGGGGGGGGGGGGCGGCGGCGGCTCCAGGGGGCGGCGGGAGCCTCCCTCCCCCCGCTCTCTCTCGCTCTCGCTGGCTGCAGGAGGGCCCCAGCGACGGGCGGGGGAGGAGGAGGAGGAGGAGGAGGAGGAGGAGGCGGCGGCTCCCGGGCTCCCCCCCCCCCCCGGTGCCGCAGGACGCGCAGCAGCAGCAGCCGGAGAGAGCCAGAGGGCCAGGCCGGGCTCCGGCGCTTAGTCTCCCGCCGGGTCACCCGGCCGCCCGTTCAGGAGGCTCGGGCCTTGGTCTTTCCCGGTGTTTCTGGCCCGCCCCGGTGTCTCCCCGAGGGGGGCTCCCGGCGGCTGCCAGCCTGCCCCTCTTCTCCTCTCCTCCATGTGGGATCCCACCAGCCTCAGCTGTGGTCATGGCTCGGCCTCTTGACGCCCCTTGACGCTAAGCAGCTCTCCCTGGCCCCGAAAACACACACACACACACACACACACACCCCTCTGCAGGGGATATTTCAGGAACTCTGTTTCCGTGCAGGTGAACGAGCGTGCGCACGCGGAGTCTCGGTTCTGGCCTGCTCACCGGACTGAGCCCGGTTTGTCTCCCGGGGGGGGGGGGGAGGTGGTGCTGCTGCTGCTGCTGCTTCTGCTGGACACGGGCTTCGTTCTCCCGCCTCTTTGTGAAGTCTGGCGTTTGCCTGCTAGTTTGCTGCCCCCCCCCCCCGCACTGCTCCTGTCGGCCGCCCACGCCGATTTGCTGCCCTGCAGGTGAGTCTGGACTCCGAGCGGCCCCTCCCGAGGGTCGCCCCCCAGCCGCTTGATTCCTGCAACGGGCTTTTGAGGTTATATCCCAGTTTTGCCTGAAGAAGTGTGCTTTGCCCACCGAAGCTTACCCTCTGAAGACAGCTGGGCTGGACTTGAAGGTGCCTCTGGACTCCACCTCTGTTCTAAGGTTTTATTTCTGCTCACAAAAGCCGATGCCCAGAATTAAAGCTTCCTGGGTCTCCAAGCTGCCAGGGGACTCCGGCTCTGTTCCAACGTTTCATTCTGCACAGAAAACTTGGTTGGTCTTGAAGGGGCCACTGGACTCAAGCTTTGTTCTCCGCTCCTCTGTTTGATCCTCCTGACAACCTTGGGTTGCCAGCTCTGGGGTGGGAAAGGCCTGGAGGTTTTGTGGGTGGAGCCTGGGGAAGGTGGGGTTTGGAGAGGGGCGAGACTTCCGTGGGGTATCAATGCCACATAGACTCTCTCCAAAGCAGCCATTTAAGAACATAAGAACAGACGAGAAGCCCATGTTGGATCAGGCCAGTGGCCCATCCCGTCCAACACTCTGCCTCACACAGTGGCCAAAAACACCAGGGGCCCTCTGGAGGTCCAGCAGTGCGGCCAGGACACCAGAAGCCCCTCCCACTGTTGCCCCCCCCCCCATCAAGCACCAAGAAGACAGAGCATCCCTTGCCCCAGACTGAGAGTTCCTATCTCTACCTTGTGGCTAAGAGCCACTGATGGACCTCTGCTCCATATAAGAACATAAGAGAAGCCAGTGTTGGATCAGGCCAGTGGCCCATCCAGTCCAACACTCTGTGTCACACAGTGGCCAAAAACACCAGGTGCCCTCAGGAGGTCCAGCAGTGGGACCAGAACTCCAGAAGCCCTCCCACTGTTGCCCCCCCAGTCAAGCACCAAGAATACAGAGCCTCACTTGCCCCAGACTGAGAGTTCCTATCTATACCTTGTGGCTAATAGCCACTGATGGACCTCTGCTCCAGATGTTGATCTAATTCCCTCTTGAAGCCCTCCATGCTTGTAGCCGCCACCACCTCCTGTGGCAGTGAATTCCACGCACTAATCACTCTTTGGGTGAAGAAGGACTTCCTTTTATCCGTTCTCACCGGACTGCTCAGCAATTTCAGGGAGTGCCCACAAGGAGTTCTTGTCTTGTGCGAAAGGGGAGAAAAGGACTTCTTTCTCGACCTGCTCTATCCCAAGCACATGGCCACGGCCAGTCAGAGCTTCGCTCCAGGACACAATAGACTGGCCGGATTGTGATTTAGACCCATCAGTCAGCCAGGATGCCAATCGGGGCCAATGGTCTGGGGAGACTTAATTGTAATCCTATCAGAGTGTGTGGGCGAGGCTGGGGAGGTGGTTTAGATGCACGTATAAGCAGGCACACTCACCCCCAGCCCTGCTCAGCCATGTGTTCCAGAACCTCCTAATAAACCATGAGCTGATTTCACCTGAACGCATCTCTGGACTGAGTACTTTAGCGCAGGCTTCCCCGAAGGGGGTGGGGGTGGGGTGCCAGGAGGTATCGCAGCCTAGTGTGCAAAAAAAACCTGGGGCCGGCCCTGGGGCCGGCTTTGGAACCACTGAGTTAGAAGGTGAGCCGGAACAGAAGCCAAAGCCGGGCATTAAGAGGGAGGGCAGACGCCCAAGGGCCGGCCGTTTCTTTGGGAGAACGGGTGTTGCTGGCCACTTGCCCCGGCTGGAAAAGAGAGGGAGCCCCCAGGAGCTCAGGGCAAGCTTCCCCTCACCTCTTCCCACCAGGAAGCCCTGGGGGCTCTCTGGCCTCTGCCTTGGCCCTCCCTGCCTGCCTGCCTTCTGGATGGTCCAGAGAGGGAGGAATAAAAGCTCAAGGGATTAAGCCGAGGAAAGGAATGTGAGATGAAATGTGGGCAGGCAGCCGGACCCACAGATGGCCAGGCAGAGCGCAGCAAGCCGGGGAAGGAGAAGGAGAAGGGCGGGCGCAGAGGCGGCGGCCAGAAACCACAGCCGGCCTTGATCTCAGCGCTCCTCCTCGGGGACTGGCCCTGCCCTGCCATGACCTCTCTCTAAAGAGGCATCCAATGTTTTCTTTCCTGCCCCTGGGATTCCAGCCACTTGCCCACAGTCCATTCCATAGCCCAGGTCTTCATCAAAGTAGCAGGCCCAAGATGCAACAGGAGGAGGGTTGCCAGTCTCCAGGTGGGACCTGGCCAGCTCTTGTTGTTGTTCAGTCGCACAGTCGGGTCCGACTCTTCGCGACCCCACGGACCACCTCACACCAGGCCCTCCTGGCTTCTGTTGTGCTCTGGAGTTTGCTTAACTTCATGCTCGTTGCATCGATAACACTGTCTAACCATCTCATCCTTTGTCGTCCCCTTTTTCTTTGACCTTCAATCTTTCCCAGCATCAGGGTCTTCTCCAGGGAGGGCTCCCTTCTCATTTGGGGGCCAAAGTCTTTGAGCTTCAGCTTCAGTATTTGGCCTTCCAGGGAACAGTCAGGGTGGATTTCTTTTAGGATTGACTGATTTGATCTCCTGGCAGTCCAAGGGACTCTCAAGAGTCTTCTCCAGGACCATAATTTGAAAGCATCTATTCTTCGGCACTCGGCCTTCCTTCTGATCCAACTCTTGCAGCCGTACATCACTACTGGGAATACCATGGCTTTGACCATACGGACTTTGGTTGGCAGGGTGATGTCTCTACTTTTTATTATTTGCCATCGCTTTCCTCCCAAGGAGCAGGCGTCTTTTAATGTCATGGCTGCAGTCACTGTCAGCAGCGATCTTGGACCCCAGGAAGGTGAATTCTGTCATGGCTTCCACGACTTCCCCTTCTATTTGCCAAGGGGTGATGGGGCCGGATGCCCTGATCTTCGTTCTTTTGATGTTGAGTTTCAAGCCAACTTTTGCGCTCTCCTCTTTTACCCCAACTAATCACCAGACAACAGAGTTCAGTTTCCTCTGGAGGAAATGGCCACTTTGGAAGATGGAGTGTTCCTCCCCTCTCCCAAACCCCTCCCTCCCCAGGCCCAACCCCCCCCCCCCAAAAAAAAATCTCCAGGAATTTCCCAACCTGGAGCTGGCAACTCTAGCCAAGAGCTCCCTCTGGGGTTCTTTCCAATGGGCCAGGGAACCTTTTGCAGCTAGCCAATTTCTGTTCTTGGGCTGTGGCCACCATTTTAATGTGTACTATGGCGTTTGACTTTTTAATTATATTTATTGCATTGCTGATATGTTGTTACCCACCCTGAGCCTGCTTGCAGGAAGGGCGGGCTATAAATATGAAAAATTAAAATTAAAATAAAAACACTTCCTGCAGCTTCCTGTATCTCTACCCCACTTAATGAGGTCGCTTTGTTCCAAGGAGCTAATGATAGATTGCGGGACACGGCATATTTTAATTTTCATTCTCAGATTAAGAGTAAATCCAGCTCTGCTTTGTCCCAACCAGGCTCTTAACCGATCTCCCGGGCCGGGACCGTTGTGCAGGAATGGATCCTCTGGTGTGAAGACACCTGCTATTTTGCCAAATTTCCCTAAGCTTTGACCCCAAGGAAAATCAAAGGGAGGACAATATGCAGACCACCTCCACGGTTCAGTTTCACCAAACAAGGAGGTCAAACTATTTTCAGACCCTCCCTGCTGTCTGGGGCAGTGATTATGTATGGAAGAGCCATCGAGGTGCTTCTGGAGTTCTGGCCCCACTGGTGGACCTCCTGGTGGCACCTGGGTTTTGGCCACTGGATTGGAGAGGCCACGGGCCTGACCCAGCGTGGCTGAGCTTATATTTTCTGTCTTCTTGGTGCTTGAGGGGCAAGAATGGGAGGGCCCTGCTGGTGGACCTCCTGGTGGCATCTGAGTTTTGGCCACTGTCTGACACAGAGTGTTGGACTAGATGGCCCATTGGTCCGATCCAACATGGCTTCTCTTATGTTCTTATGTCTGGGACAGTGATGCTCTGTCTTCTTGGCGCTTGGGGGGCAGCAGTAGAAGGGCTTCCGGAGTTCTGGCCCTGCTGGGGGACCTCCTGATGGCCCCTGGATTTTGGCCACTGTGTGACACAGAGTGTTGGACTGGAGGGGCCACTGGCCTGAGCCAACACTGGCTTCTCTTGTGTTCTCTTATGTTCTAAGTAACAGCCAACTTACAGTGACCCCAACCAGGGGCTTTCATGGCAAGTGATTAAGCAGCGGTGGCTTGCCCTCGCCTTCCTCTGCTGAGCCTTCCTTGGCAGTCTCCCGTCCAAGGAGCCCCCCCTGCAGAGCTTCTGAGATCTGGTGAGATCAGGCCATCCCTCTGTTAAGACTGCTCAGAGGAAGGAAGCCATTTTCTTTCCCGCCCTGTCCCTTGGGGGGTGAGCCAGTGCTGCTTTCGACATCGTTGGTGGGGGAGAAACTGCCAGCACCTTTTTGCCCGCCAGGAGCCAGCTCAGGACACAGCCCTCAGAACCGAGCCATGGCAGGGGCAGGGGGTCCTCCACCCTGTGTGCCACAAGAACAAAGAACAGAACCTGAACTCAGGACCAGTCCCTTCAGTTGGCCCCCAATTCTACTGCCGATGGCCAGATTCAGTTCTCCAAGCAGCTCCCTTTCCTCCGGCAGCACCTTCCCTTTTCTTAGAGAGGGACGGTGGCTCAGTGGTAGAGCCTCTGCTTGGCATGCAGCAGGTCCCAGGTTCAATTTCCAGTTGAAAGGATCAGGTTATAGGTGATATGAAAGGCCCCTGCCTGAGACCCTGGAGAGTGGCTGCCGGTCTGAGTAGACAAGGCTAACTTTGATGGACCTCGGGTCTCACTGAGTGTACGGCAGAGGTCTGATTCAGTAGACAGCAGGTTCATCCTCACATAGGAGGGGGCTGCGGCACATCTGCTTGGCATGTGCTTGGCATGCAGGAGGTCCCTGGTTCAATCCTGAAAGGACCAGGCAGGAGGGGATGGGAAAGACCTCCGCCTGAGACCCTGGAGAGCTGCAAAGAGGGGCTGCGGCTCAGTGGCAGAGCCTCTGCTTGGCATGCAGAAGGTCCCCAGTTCAATCCCCAGCATCTCCAGTTAAAAGGACCAGGCAGGAGGGGATGGGAAAGACCTCCAGTTTGGTGTAGAGCCAGTTTGGCGTAGTGGTTAAGTGTGCGGACTCTAATCTGGGAGAACCAGGTTGGATTCCCCACTCCTCCACTTGCACCTGGCTGGATGACCTTGAGCAAGCCATAGCTCTGTACCAGCTGTACTCTCAAAGACAGTTTGGGAAAGAGCTCTCTCAGCCCCACCTACCTTACAGGTATCTGTTGTGGGGAGGGGAAGGGAAAGGAGTTGGTAAGCCGCTCTGAGACTCCAAGTGAGTGAAGGGCGGGGTATAAATCCAATCTCTTCTTCTTCTCTGCCTGAGACTCTGCAGAGCTGTAAAGAGGGGCTGTGGCTCAGTGGAAGAGCCTCTGCTTGGCATGCAAGAGGTCCCAGGTTCAATCCCCAGCATCTCCAGTTAAAAGGACCAGGCAGGAGGGGATGGGAAAGACCTCCGCCTGAGACTTTGGAGAGCTGTAAAGAGGGGCTGTGGCTCAGTGGCAGAGCATCCGCTGGGCATGCAGAAGGTCCCAGGTTCAGTCCCAGGCAGGAGGTGATGTGAAAGACCTCTGCCTGAGACCCTGGAAAGTGGCTGCCAGCCTGAGTAGACCATCCTGACTCTGATGGATGGAGGGTCTCGTTCAGGAGAAGGCAGCATCCCGTGTTTGTGTGTTCTGCTGGAGCAGCTCCCCTGCTTCTCTTGCATTTGGCAAGGTGCTGAACTACTCTGGTGCCCACCTAATTCAACCTAGTTGCTAAAGAAAGCCTGACCGTTGCCTTTATTCTGGCACAGACCCCCCCCCCCAGTTCCAAAAAGCACCCCCTTTCCAGAAAAACAAGGACTCCATCTTTTGTCCTCTTTCTTTGCCCTTTTTTGGGAAGTACGGAGTTCTCCTACCCTTTTGACGAACCAACTGAGCTCCAGACAAAGATCTTGTGGTGCTTTTCGCCTTCTTCAGAAGTGGTGCCGGAGGGAGCCGTTTTTAGATCCCGCAGACTTGTGGCCTGGAAACATTTCTGCAGGAGCCGGCTGCACAGAGCCTCCCCACCCCCACCCCCAGGGGATTTTATGGTTAGGCCAGGGGGGCAGAGGTACTGGAGGCATGTTAAGAAAAACCAGGGAAACAGAGAGGCAAAATAGCAATTAGCTGCAGAACAGGACAGGAAGGCAGCAGTCCTGAAGCAGCGCTGAAGAGTTTTGCTTGGTCCAGGACACCTCCACTGGCTTCTCTTATGTTCTTATATGGAGCAGAGGTCCATCAGTGGCTCTTAGCCACAAGGTATAGATAGGAACTCTCAGTCTGGGGCAAGTGATGCTCTGTCTTCTTGGTGCTTGATGGGCAATAGTGGGAGGGCTTCTAGTGTCCTGGCCCCACCGCTGGTGGACCTCTCTTGTGTTCTTACTCACCATGATGACTAAAGGGAATCTCCACATTCAGAAGTCGTCAACCTCTGAATCTCAGACCCAGGAGGCAACATCAGGGGAGGTCTTGGCCTCTCTGCCCTGCTGTTGGCCCTCCAGAGGAACCGGTTGAGGCCCCTGTGTGAGACAGGATGCTGGACTGGATGGACCCTCACTGGTCTGACCCAGCAGGGCTCTTCTGAGGTTCTTCTCAGGGAAAGGCCTCGGCCTCTCTGCCCTGTTGCTGGCCCTCCGGAGGAACCGGTTGAGGCCCGTGTGAGACAGGATGCTGGACTAGATGGACCCTCACTGGTCTCATCCAGCAGGGTTCTTCTGATGTTCTTTAACCCGACCTTCGCAGGCGCCACCCCCAAATCTCAGGAGTTTCCCAACCTGGATCTGGCAACCATATCCCCCATCCCCCGCCAGTGGCTGGGGGCACCTGGTAACCCTACATACCACACATTTCATCAAGTGCAGAGGGTGCAAATTATCAGCCTTAGGATACAGCATAGAGCTCCCCCACACACACACACGTTCAAGGACAGGGTGGGGGGAACACTATTTTAAGCCTCTACTCCCCTGTACAAATTGCACTCCACCTTCCTCTATTTGTTGTTGTTCAGTCGCACAGTTGAGTCTGACTCTTCGCGACCCCACGGACCACCTCAAGCCAGGCCCTCCTGTCTTCCATCATGCTCCGGAGTTTGTTTAAGTTCATGTTCATTGCATCGATAACCCTGTCCGACCATCTCATCCTTTGCCACCCCCTTCTTCTTTGCCCTTCAGTCTTTCCCAGCATCAGGGTCTTCTCCAGGGAGTGCTCCCTTCTCATTTGGGGGCCAAAGTACCTGAGCTTCAGCTTCAGGATCTGGCCTTCCAGGGAACGGTCAGGGTTGATTTCTTTTAGATTAAAAAAAAATAAACCCCCTGAAGCAGACAAAACCCCCAAAGTTACTGAGGAGGTGGCAGAGTTCCTGGCAAATGTACTTAGGGGCCAAGGAAAAGAGGGAAGAGGAAAGGAGCTGAAAAGGGTGTGAGAGAGATAAGGTATATCTATCCTTTTAGAATAGTTTAGTTTCTTACTGCAACTGTTTTAATTATTGTGATACTCAAGATTACTGTTCCGAACTTTTATGACTTTGCTCTATTATTATTATTACAGCACACAAGGTTACAAATCACTGACTGTTTCTCTTTGTCGGCATATTGGCTGGTTTGTATTGCTGTTTTTTTCTTTTTAAAGTTATTGTTATGCCAATAAAGGTTATTGGGATTGGAACTGATTTCTTTTAGGATTGACTGATTTAATCTCCTTGCAGCCCAAGGGACTCTCAAGAGTCTTCTTCTCTATTATTATTCCTCTACTATGTGGCCCCAAAACCCGATTTGAAGGAGGCGTCTCCGAAGATGCTTGTCTTCAGGGGCAGCAAATTCCACAGCTGCTCTTTGCAGGCCCAGGTGAATTTGGAGAGCTGGCCCCACTGCCGGACCTCCTGAGGGCACCTGGTGTTTTGGGCCACTGTGTGACTCAGAGTGTTGGACTGGAGGGGCCACTGGCCTGATCCAACATGGGCTTCTCTTATGTTCTTATGTTCATTCAGGGCAATTTCTGAATGCATTTGGGTGGGGGGAGAGATGAAAAAGAAGCAGATCTCTGGTGAGGCAGCATACACCTGCTCCCCATAAATTAGGGGCAGGCAGATTCAGATGGGTTGTCGTGTTCATCTGAAGCAGCAGAACAAAGTTTGAGTCCAGGGGCACCTTTCAGATCAATGAAGTTTAATTCTGGGTATAAGGTTTTGTGTGCATGCATTCTTCTGATACATGCATGCACACAGAAGCTTATACCCAGAATTAAACTTTGCTGGTATTAAGGGTGACCCTGGACTCAGACTTTGTTTTAGAGGCAGACAGATGCTGCCTGGGTGACCGCCTTGAGTCCCCACTGGTAGGCCATTATGGGCTGGGGAGATATTTTGCAATGCACCCCCCCAGCTTGGTGGTTTGACTTATGCCCACCTTAAGCGCCCCCATCGAAAGAGGAGCTTCCCTTGCCCAATGATCCCCCTTGCGGACAGGGGGTGGGTGGGGGGGGCATTCCCTGTCAACACAAACAGGGCTCCTTCCTGTGTAACCAAACTCCAGCCCCGGGCGCTTGCGGCCCAGCCTGCCAGAACCAGTTCGGCATCACAGGCAGGTAACCGAAGACTGCCTCCATTTGGCAGCCGCTCAGGGGAGGGAGGGATCAATTAGGATTGGGGGGGGGGGGGGACACGAGCAGAGAGCCAGAAGCTGCCTGTATTTGCCCTGCCCTGCTTGGTTCTGTTTGCTTTCCCTTTTATCACTCCCGGGCTGCCTCCACAGGGCCAGGAAACAGAGAGCTGGAAGGGACACCGCTGGTCATCTAGTCCAACCCCTTGCACAATGCAGGAAATTTGGAGAGGGGCTCTGGCCGAGGGGCAGAACATGGGCTTGGCATGCCAGAGCCTCAGTGTTCCCTCTAAACTGAGTTGGTGTGAGCTAGCTAGCTCTCAGTTCTTTAGCCTCCAGCTCACACATTTCTGTCTTGGCTCAGGAAGGATGGCTCCAGAGCAAACTGATTTATGCAGCGGCCAAATCGCTGGCTCACACCTTTTATTGCCAGTAGGTCACTAGGTAGAATTTTTGCTCACCAGAAGACTCCACAGCTTGGAGGGAGCGTTAGCAGGAGGTCCCAGGTTCGATCCCCAGCGGCATCTCCAGTTATAAAAGGCCCAGGCAGGAGGCGATATGAAAGACCTCCGCCTGAGACCCTGGAGAGCAGCTGCCAGTCTGAGCAGGCAATGCTGACCTTGGTGGGCCGATGGTCTGGTTCCGTATAAGACAGCTTCAGGTGTGTTCACAACTACCTCCCCTCCTCCCCGCACTCTCCCAGTGACCCCAGGAGGAGGGAGCCACTCTTGTTCATATTTATTTGCTTCATTTCTATCCCAGCTTCCTCCCCCACGGGGCCCCAAAGCGGCTTACATTCTTCTCCTTTCCTCCATTTTAATCTCGCGACAACCCTGTGAGGTAGATTAGTCTGAGACTGTGTGATTTAGCCACAGAAGCTTGCTGGGTGATCCTGGCTGAGTGGGGATTCGAACATGGGTCTCTCGGATCCTAGCCTGACAGTTTTAACCACTCCACCATGCTGGCGCTGTTGCTCCCCCTGCAGAGCTGTTGGCCAGGGAGCAGCTGGCTGGGCCTCTACGAAGGTTCTTTCCAGGCTTTTAAAAAGTTGGCAAATGGACCGATTGTTGTTATTGTTCAGACACACAGTCGAGGCCGACTCTTCGCGACCCCATAAACCACCTCACGCCAGCCCCTCCTGTCTTCTGTCGTGCTCCGGACTTTGCTTAATTTCATGTTTGTTGCATCGACAACACTGTCTAGCCACCTCATCCTTTGCTGTCCCCTTCTTCTTTGACCTTCAGTCTTTCCCAGCTTCGGGGTCTTCTCAAGGGAGTGCTCCCTTCTCATTGGGTGACCAAAGTATTTGAGCTTCAGCTTCAGGATCTGGCCTTCCAGGGAACAGTCAGGGTTGATTTGTTTTAAGACTGATTTGATCTCCTTGCAGTCCAAGGGACTCTCAAGAGTCTTCTCCATCAACATAAGAGCATAAGAGAAGCCAATGTTGGATCAGGCCAGTGGCCCATCCAGTCCAACACTGTCACACGGTGGCCAAAAACACCAGGTGCCTTCAGGAGGTCCAGCAGTGGGGCCAGGATGCTAGAAGCCCTCCCACTGTCCCCCTCCCCCCCAAAGCACCAAGAATACAGAGCATCACTTGCCCCAGATTGAGAGTTCTTATCAATACCTGGTAGCTAAGAGCCACTGATGGACCTCTGGTCCATATAAGAGCATAAGAGGAGCCAATGTTGGATCAGGCCAGTGGCCCATCCAGTCCAACACTCTGTGTCACACAGTGGCCAAAAACACCAGGTGCCCTCAGGAGGTCCCCCAGTGGGGCCAGGACACTAGAAGCGCTCCCACTGTTGCCCCCCCCCCCCAAGCACCAAGAATACAGAGCATCACTTGCCCCAGACTGAGAGTTCCTATCTATACCTGGTGGCTCATAGCCACTGATGGACCATAATTCAAACACATCCATTCTTTGGTGCTCGGCCTTCCTTATGGTCCAACTCTCGCAGCCATACCTCACTACTGGGAATATCATGGCTTTGACCATACGGACTTTTGTTGGCTGGGTGATGTCTCTACTTTTCGTTATGCTGTCCAGAGCTACAGCTTAAAAGCAGGGATTGACAGACTGCTAATAGCCTCATTCTAGAGCAGGGCATCATTTGGCATTTTTAAAACACACAGGCAAGCCCCTCATGAAGGGGGGGAGGGGGAGACTGGAGGCTCCGGATGCCCAGAAGAAGGGAAAGAGGACCACGGTGGATGGATCCAACTTGAGCCAGATTCAAGTGTTGGGACTAGGATCTTGGAGGGCTGGGTTCAAATTCCCACTCTGCCATATGAAGTTGCTGGGTGACTTTGCTGGAAAAAGTACAGAGGGCAACCACGATGATGAGAGGGTTGGAGGACTTTCCCCACGAGGAAAGGCAGAAGAGTCCAGGACTTTTCCGTTTAGAAAAGAGACGATTAAGGGGGACGACGACGACATGAGAGAGGTTTATGAAATGGGGTGGAAAGAGTTAACAAAGAGAGCCTTTTCCCCCTCTCTCAGAAGACTAAAACTTGGGGGTGTCCAATGTGGGCAGCAGGTTCAGGATGGACAAAGGGAAATACTCTTTTATGCAGAAAATGATAAAAATATGGAATTCTCTGTCAGAGGAGGTAGTGATGGACTCAGGAATAAAAGCTTTAAAAGGAGATGAGATAGATTCATGTTAGGTCTATCAATGGCCACTAGCCATGGTGGCTGAGGGGAACCTCCACATTCAGAGGCACTAATCTTCTGAATCCCTGGGCCAGGAGGCAACATCAGGGGAAGGCCTCAGCGTCTCTCTGCCCTGTTGTTGGCCCTCCAGAGGAACTGGTTGAGGCCACTGTGTGAAACAGGAGGCTGGACTAGAGGGACCCTCACTGGTCTGACCCAGCAGGGCTCTTCTGAGGTTCTTCTCAGGGGAAGGCCTCGGCCTCTCTGCCCTGTTGCTGGCCCTCCAGAGGAACTGGTTGAAGCCACTGTGTGAGACACGATGCTGGACTAGAGGGACCCTCCCTGGTCTGATCCAGCAGGGCTCTTCTGGTGTCCTTATCAGGGGAAGGCCTCAGCCTCTCTGCCCTGTTGTTGGCCCTCCAGAGGAACTGGCTGGCCCCTGTGTGAGACGGGAGGCTGGACTGGATGGACCCTCACTGGTCTGACCCAGCAGGGCTCTTCTGATGTTCTTCTCAGGGGAAGGCCCCGGCCTCTCTGCCCTGTTGTTGGCCCTCCAGAGGAACTGGTTGAGGCCACTGTGTGAAACAGGAGGCTGGACTAGAGGGACCCTCACTGGTCTGACCCAGCAGGGCTCTTCTGAGGTTCTTCTCAGGGGAAGGCCTCGGCCTCTCTGCCCTGTTGCTGGCCCTCCAGAGGAACTGGTTGAAGCCACTGTGTGAGACACGATGCTGGACTAGAGGGACCCTCCCTGGTCTGATCCAGCAGGGCTCTTCTGGTGTCCTTATCAGGGGAAGGCCTCAGCCTCTCTGCCCTGTTGTTGGCCCTCCAGAGGAACTGG
The DNA here is from genome assembly GCA_029233225.1 of Lepidodactylus listeri. NCBI lineage: Eukaryota > Metazoa > Chordata > Lepidosauria > Squamata > Gekkonidae > Lepidodactylus > Lepidodactylus listeri. The sequence goes on along the minus strand of JARCFY010000003.1, from coordinate 168,590,426 downwards.
CTGGCCCCTGTGTGAGACGGGAGGCTGGACTGGATGGACCCTCACTGGTCTGACCCAGCAGGGCTCTTCTGATGTTCTTCTCAGGGGAAGGCCCCGGCCTCTCTGCCCTGTTGTTGGCCCTCCAGAGGAACTGGTTGAGGCCACTGTGTGAAACAGGAGGCTGGACTAGAGGGACCCTCACTGGTCTGACCCAGCAGGGCTCTTCTGAGGTTCTTCTCAGGGGAAGGCCTCGGCCTCTCTGCCCTGTTGCTGGCCCTCCAGAGGAACTGGTTGAAGCCACTGTGTGAGACACGATGCTGGACTAGAGGGACCCTCCCTGGTCTGATCCAGCAGGGCTCTTCTGGTGTCCTTATCAGGGGAAGGCCTCAGCCTCTCTGCCCTGTTGTTGGCCCTCCAGAGGAACTGGCTGGCCCCTGTGTGAGACGGGATGCTGGACTAGAGGGACCCTCCCTGGTCTGATCCAGCAGGGCTCTTCTGATGTTCTTCTCAGGGGAAGGCCTCTGCCTCTCTGCCCTGTTGTTGGCCCTCCAGAGGGACTGGCTGGCCACTGTGTGAGGCAGAATGCTGAACTCGATGGACCCTCACTAGCCTAACTCAGCTGGGCTCTTCTGGTGATTATGGCACCCCCCTTTTGCTTGCCTTTGACATCAACATTTCTACATCCACTAATCTCATGGCTTGGCCCAGTTGCTGTGGGAGGAAGGAGCTCTGCAAAAATCCCAGAGGGCAGCGTGTTGGGGTGTGTGTGTGTGTCCTGCACGAACAGAAATCTCTTATCAGAATTTCAACCCCTCATGCAGGCCAAAGGCCATGCTGGATATTCCAAGTATAAACCACACACCCAGACTGCCGGGGAACCAGAAGTTGCAAACCCCCCCCACACACCCGGACACACACAAAAGGGAGACGTGGCCCAGGATTGATTTCATTTTTGCAAAAGCAACATGGGGCTGCTTCCGTTCTTCTCCAAACACTGTCCCAGCCCAGGAGGTTTAAGTTGTTGCGAAGGGCAGTTCCTGCAGTAGTCCTCCTCACCCTCTCACATCCACTGGGTTTGCAGGGTGGGTGAGAGCATCGCGACTGCCTACCCTTATTCCAGAAGGGGCTTTGGGGCATCACCACCCCCCACCCCCCATTAGCCACAAAGAGCAAGGCAGGAATACCTGGCTGATTAGCTTTGTTTCTTAAAAGCAAGCCCAAGTGCTTTCCAAAGCCTCAGAGAAGCAAAACCCTCAGAGCCACAGCTTTGGATGGATTTGGGGGAGGCTGCTGGACGCACAGGGCCTTGTATGTTCTCAGCTGCCCCCAAACAAACTGTGGAAACTGGGCAAAGGCAGAAATCTCACTGCAAACGTAAGGGGTTTCTTTTTTCCACCAGCTAGCCCCCCAGTGCAGAACCGAGGCTCCTCCCCATCTCCTTTCAAAGGCATGCAGGGAGATTTTGCTTTCTTAATGGGAAAATGTGCTTGGATTTAAAAATTGTTTGCAATTAGACTTCGGCGTAATCCTTTGGAACTTCACTCAACAGAAAGCAAAAACCCCACTGGGGCCTTCTAGCACAGACAAATTAGACCAAGAGCGCCCAGCCCTTGGTGAGCCAGTGGGCACTTTGGGGACTCTGACGCCCAGCTGTTGTGAAAAGGCTGCTGCAGGAGGCACAGCCTGGCACAGAATGCCAGGGAGCAAAATTATGCTTGGCACCCAGTGTTCCTTCTAAGCTGAGTTAGTGTGAGCTAGGTCACCGTGTTTTAGCCTCCGGCTCACACATTTTTATCTCCACTCAGGAAGGATGGCTCCAGAGCAAACTAACTTATGCAGTAGCCAAATCGCTTGCTCATAACTTCAGTGCCAGGAGCTCACAAAGTAGAATTTTTGCTCACAAGAAGACTCCACAGCTTCAAGGGAGCATTGATGGCACCCATAGTAAGTCTTCAACATTTCTGGCAGCCGCTGTTTAAGAGGATGCCTTTTCATCTGCAGAGGTGATGAGAAGCCCTGCTGGGCAAAAGCCCCCCCCCCTTCTAAAAGTACTTGGTGGTCACCAGGAAAGGTGTGAGCAGGTGCCCCCTGGAGCCCTGTTGGGGGACCCTGGATTAGCTGGTACTGGTTCCTGCTGATAGACAGGGCTTTAAGAAGAGGTTGGATTTATACCCTGCCCTTCCACTACCCCCGGGAGTCTCAGAGTGGCTTACAATCTCCTTTCCCTTCCTCTCCCCACAACAAACACTCTGGGAGGCAGGTGGGGCTGAGAGAGCTCTCTCTAGGACTGCTCCTGAGAGAACAGAATCACCTCCAACTGGTCCAGCCCACCTTCTCCCAATATGAAGGGGCAACTCTGGGTGGGAACTCACCAAAGGCCAAAGGCAGAAACGGTGGAGAAGCTCACTGCTTAGAGCTGGCTCACACATCCCACAGAAGTGTTGGAGGAGGGTCTCACCAGCCCAAGTTCAAATGCCCCCTCAGCCGTCAAACTCGCTGTGTAACTAGAGGCCCACCCCTGCTGAACTGACTACACGGGGCTGCAGGAACTTACGCAGGGTTGTGTGAACTGAGGGAGATCATGAGAGGGAGGGCAGGGAGGGTTGCCTCAGTGTTTAGTTCTCATGGCCCTTTCTTTACATGCCCAAGGAAATGCTGGTCGCCACTTTTGGGGTCAGGAAGCAATTTGTTCTCCAGGCCGGTTTGGCCGGGGATCCTGGAGCCTTTTGGTCATCTTCTGGGGATGGAGCAGGGGTCCCTGGGGGTGTGGAGGGGGAGGTATTGGTGAATTTCCTGCATTGTGCAGGGGGGTTACACTAGATGACCCTGGAGGTCCCTTCCATCTCTATGATTCTATGAGGTACGGAGACTGATAGACATGCTACAGGGAGCTGCTCAGAAGAAGAGTGTGATAAATATAAGCTAACACAACATGTCTTTCAGAATGGAGCCAGGTTGGCTTGCAAGTAGAACTGCTAGATTTGAGTCCAGCAGCACCTTGGAGGCCATCAAGATTTTGGGCGGATGCCCTGACCTGTATCGTCCGGGCAAGGCCCAATTGCAGAAGCTAAGCAGGGCCGACCCTGACAAGTACTTGAAAGGGAGACCTCCAAGGAATACCAGGGCAGGGATGCAGAGGCAAGTAGTATCACAGCCACCTCTTTGAAACGTCCTGGCCCCACTAGGGGTCGCCAGGAGTCACCATGACTTCCAGGCTTACAAACACACACACACACACAAATACAAAAAGATAGAAGATTTTGGGAGTAGGAGCTTCTAAGAGTCAAAGCTCCCTTGGTCAAAAATGAGTCGGGATGGAGACTCCCTTCTATCCCAGTCGGAAGGCAGGTGGAAGCGTTGCCAAGAAAGGAGAGGATGCAGGACCCAAGGCAGAATGGAATCAGCTTGGTTAAAGCAAGGGAAAAGAGAATCGTAGAGGTGGAAGGGACCTCCGGGGTCATCCAGTCCAACCCCCGGCACAATGCAGGAAATTCACAAATACCTTCCCCCCCCCCCCCACACCCCCAATGGACCCTGTTCCACACCCAGAAGATGTCCCAACCCCCACAGAAACATGTTCCAGAAGCAAAACACCAAAAAAAGAGTACAAAGAGACAACCGTGCTTAAAGAAAGCTACTTTCATAAAAAATATTTTTTTTATTTTCAACAACAACTGGAGAATTAATTCAGGTCACTTCTTGGACAAGTAGCAGAACCCCCCCCCCCCCCCCCCCCGCCGAGAGAGAAACCTTTTCTACGGAGACTCCACAAGCTGGTTAAAGTTATACCCTGGACTTTTTTTGCCTTTTTAAAAAAGTTATCCTATTTTTTAAAAAAGTAAAACCTGGAGAGTCAAGACAGGAGGTCTAAGAACTAACGTGTTCAAGTCAAGGGAAGGAAGCAAAGGGCAGCCCAACACCGGGGGGGGGGAGGGGGGGGTTGAAATCAAGGGAGAAAGAGGAAGACGATTGAGAGGGCAGTTCGGGGAGTGCTTTTAAAGGGGGGAGGAGAGAGGAATCCCCAAAAAGGGCCAACCTCTCCGAAGCCACGGCTGCGGCACCCGACAAAGCGTCCCTGCTTTCCGCCAATAGCTGCACGATCCTAAACAGAGCGTTCTCTGCGGTGGAATCCGATTTCTAGTTTTTGCCCCTCTCTTAGGAGGCCGGAAAGTGAGAGCAAAGGGCTGGGAAGGAGCCGCCACGTAACAGTCCGGCATGCGACAATCGACCCCCTTCCCCCCCCCCACTGGCTCTTCTACAAACAGCAATTAAATATATTTAGTGTTCACTTCTCACAACAAAAAAGGTGCTTGGAAATCTTCCACACGGCTTAGTCCCTCCTCAGAAACAAAAAAGCACAAAGTACCACAAAACTTTCCCACGGCATCCAGTCGGTAGGCAACGAGAGAGGAGGGGAAGGGGGGGGTCAGATCTCTTCAATAATAAATATATATATATTCAATATTCCCTTTTTTAAGGAAAAAGAAAGGGGGGCAGGGAATTGTTTCACCATAAAGGAAACAAACAAGTGACCTCAAAGAACATGGGGGGGGGGGGGGAATACCTAAGAAACAGCTACATCAGTTCAAAGTCAGCTCCACGGCTAAAGTTAACTCATCAGAAGTCAAAAAGACCTTGTTAAGGCGGAAGGGCTTTGGAATCAGGGTCCTAGTCAAAACTCTGGTGCTCATAGAAAAAATAGTCCTCTTTTTACTTAAGTTTAAAGGTCGTGTTTCCTTTTTCTTGATTAAAAATGCTACTAGGCAACCTAACTGCAGTTTTTTAAAAAGATCACACCCACGGACGCGCACACAGAGGGCATTACCGAGCCGGCTGGGGAATAACCTTACAATCGGGCTGGCAGCGGCTGGGGGGGGGGGGGGGGGACGGACCCAAAGAGGGGCGGGCGCGATCTACCATCCAGAGCTGAGCCAGCACTCCCAGGCAGACTCACAACTCATGCAAGGGACCTTCCAAACAGTCCCCCACCCCACCCCTGTGCAATGGGCCGGGCCAGGCCAGGCCCACCCCTGGGACTAGGGATGCCTTCCACCAACAAGAAAGGGCAGGAAAGCACCGGGCGTACATCAGAGCTGCCCCCCAACCCATCCCGGCATGCAGAGAACCAGGATACTGGGACAGCAGGACACCTCCACCGACTGGGGAAATTCCGGCTGATGGACGCAGGACGCGTTCGGAGGGGAATGGGCATTTGCCGGGGGGGGGGGTTCAACCCATCTGCGGCCCCCCTGCCACCCAACGTCTCCATTTTTCTTGCCCCACACATCAGCACACGCTCTCTTCTCGCCCATCAGACAAAGCCGCACCTGCACAGTCCAATGTCATTCAGGAGGACTCTCGGCGCCAGCAAACGGGCCCCCAGACACCCCATCCAGGCTGAGGAAATGGCAGCAGCAGCAGCAGCAGCAGCAGCAGCAGCAGCTTAATCTGCTGGACCCAAAGGGGGGAGGAAATAAATCAGGGTTGGAAAGTGTCTTCCAAAAATACATTGTATATCTCTCTATACACAAGCACGCGCACGCATTCACCCCCCCCCCCCCCGGTAGCAAAAACGGAGACTCCCGACTAGGCATGGTTTGCCGCAAACTGTGTGCGCATTAAGGGGGCCATCCGGGTTCCCTAAAAGGGGGGGCTCTCAACTGCTCAAAGAGTCGAGAATTATTTGGGGTCCCTTGGTCTGTGCGAGCATTTCAAAGTCGGTTTCCGGTTAACTCTGGGCACCCTCCGCAGAAGGCTTCACCCGGGTTTTTTTTTTTGTCATTTTGATGGCCCGAGAATGTGTGGGACACGCCCGCCCCCCGACCCAGTCTGCTAACGGCTCCTGAGGGACTGCTGCCATGAGCAGACCCGGTCTGCAGGACCCAACCTCGCCGCAAATGCATCTGAAAGGGACTGAATATGCTTGGCTCCCCCCCCAGAGGAGAAAAAAAAGGTCTAAGGACTCACAGTATTTCACCGGCCGGATCCTGCACCCCCAGCCGACTGCAAGCTCTAGCCCCATCCCATCTGAACGCCCCTGCGCTCCTGGCAGAGCCCCGCAACGGGCAAAGATCTGGGCCAGAGCCCTCCCAGCCTTCGTTGCCGGAGCTCAGCAGGGGGACGGGCTGGCGGACACGGGCACCGCTCAGCTGCAGGGGGCGAAAAGGAGGGACCCTTTCCAAGTCTCGCTGGCATACAAGGGAAGGGGGCACACCGAGCGACCCCGGACAGAGCCTGCACACAGCAAGACGGGCAGACCTCCTCTGCTGCTGCCAAACCCCCCCCCCCAGCTTATTTTCCAAATTACACCTGTAGGGAGGGAGTCGGGGTTGGGCTGTAAGCACGGCAGCAGTTGCTTTCCAGCACTGGCAGGCATGGGGGGGGGGGGGGGGGGAGTCTGCCTCAACTCAGCATGAGGAGCAAACAGAGAACCAAGACCATTTTTAAGGACACTTACATCTTGTTTCCCCCCGCTCCCCGTGACTCTGAGATGGGAAGTTGCATAGTTTTGAAGCATTAATGGAAAAAAACACACACAAGCATCCCCCCCATCCCCCCCCCCCCCGAACCCTATCAGATTTCAGACCGGTTCTTCTCCCTGTGCAGCAGGGTCTCCCCGAGACCACCGCAGAAGTCCCCACCTGAAGCCACGCCCTTTGGCTCCCCCGGCATTTTTGGCAATGGGAAGGTTTACTGCAGCGTGCCGAAAATGCTGGAGGTGGGAAAGGGGGTTGGAAAGGTGGAAAGAGATAATCTGATTTATTTTTTAAAAAAAGAAAGCACAGTTAAGCTTCTGCTTGTGTGGTTTCCCCTCAAACAAATTCAGCCCTGTGAATGAACACCGCTCTTGCGCTCAGTGGATTGTGTTTGGGACAGCTGCCCCTCCCGAAAGCGGTGCTTTATCCCTGGGGCGGGGGGGGGGGGGAGCGCCACTCTTCACAAACAGATCCCCGGAACGCCACGCCATCATCGCCTTTCACCTCACCTTGTCATTCCTACAGTTCAAGCGTCGTCGGCTCGGCAAAAGGGAGCCAGATTATTTCTACTCAGCAGAACAGAGGTAGTCTAGAAAGAAAAATTGCTTTTGCACGGAAGGAAAAGCTATTCTCCAGAGATCAGAGAATTTTATGAAGATCTGTCTATTAGCAGCAAAGTGGGGGGGGGGGGGGAAGAGGGCTCTTGGTGATGGGACACGCCCAGGGACCCTCTTGGCCCGCCCATTTCAAGTCGTCTGCTGCAGTTTATTGCTTTTATCCAAGCCCTGACTGGTCACTCCTGGAGCCCAAATTCTGACTAAGCTATAAGGTTTTTTTTTGTTTTTGTCTTTTGCACCCTAAGAAAATACACACAGCTGAACATTGAAACTGGTTTCCGCCTTCCCTCCCCCCACCCCCACCCCACCAGAACTTTAAAAATATATATTTTTAAAAAGAATATCTCAAGCCCAACTCATCTAAAAAAGCTAAAGCCAGCTGTGACAGAAGACCAGAGGGCTGTGGGGACGGGGGAGGGGGGGGGCAGAAGAGGAGTCCCTGTCCACTCAAAATCCAAGTTTAGTATCTAAGTGGGATGGAAAGAGGTTAAAACATTTTAAACACAAAACTGTTAATATTAATGAAATAGACAGCAGATTTCAAATAGTTTAAAAAAAACAATCGAAGGGACTGTAGTTGGAATCCCTTTTAGAACAACCAAAAACAACCTCAAGTCGGGGAAAGATCGGACCGACCGGGGGGGGGGGGGGGGGAGTCCCCTGTCTTTATGGTGTCTGTTCCGTCCTTGGAATTCAAAGCTTTGGTCTAGGTGATTTGATCAGTTTGAGAGCCCCCCATCTCACCCCGCTCCCTCCCCGCCATGCCCTGCTCTCCGCTCAGCACCTGTGGTGTCCATCCATCAGTCAGGAACATTTCTTGCTCTCTGCTTCCCGGGAGGGCGGGCTTTGGGGCAGCAGCCCTACCAAGAAGCTGGCGCACCCCCCCACTCCCCACTGGCCAGCCCTTCTCCTTCATAATGGGGGAGGGGAGGTGTTATTGCATCCCAGGCTGGCTGGACGCGAAACCAGACTCTTCAAAACCGATGAACCAGTGCCTCACGATCCCGGTCTTTGCGCTTCAGTTCCTCTTTGTAACAGCAGGAGCAGAAGTTCCCGGTTTCCGGGTGTCCGTAAAAACCGCAGTTCGGCTGCTTGCATTTGGTTTGCTGCACAGCACACAGCAGTCGCGGCTTGCAGCGGTCCCCGTTGACGCCCTTTGGTGGACTGCCGTCCTGTTCCGGGAACTCTCGGTAGCCATTGCTGTGTGGAACTGGCCCGGACGACCTGTCGCAGTCTGATACCAGGAAATTCGGCGGAATGTCCATCTCCGTGGGAGAGAACCGCCCCAGGTAGGAAGGGCTGGCGTGGGGAGGGGGCCCCCGCCCCTGAGGGCAGTGCCGAGGCAGGGTGGCGTACGGGGGGAGAGGGGCGCAGGGACCGCCGGCCACCTGCCTGCGACTGTCGTGGTAGCTGGGCGGGTGGGTGCTCTCCACCACGTGGTTCACCATGGAAGGACGGGGGATGGTGAAGACCCCCGAGTAACTGGAAGGAAAGCCGGCCATCTTGGCCCCCACGGCTGCCAGGTCCGGCCTCTGGACCGCAGTAGGGGGGGAGCACCGGGGAGCAGGTGGGGTTCAGCAGGACCTCCTCCCCCGCCCCTTTCAGAGGGTTGCCCTCGGAGTCGGGTTTCCTGGCGGCCAGGCCGTTCCCCAGCGCCTTCTTCTCCGCCTCCTTCTGCTTCTGCTCGCTGGCAAAGCGGTCTTCTGCATCGGAGAGGTACCGCTGGATCATCTCCTCCTGGTACTGGTGCCGGTTGCTGGTCTTGAGCTGCCCGGCAAAGATGAACTTGCGCTCCCCTTGCATGGCCGCCCGGAGGATGCTCAGGCTCAGCCGCACGTCGCTGCTGTACTTGGAGGTGTCTGGCGGCTTCTCTGTGGAGGAGACCTTGCCCACCGCACTGCTGGGCTTCTCGGCAGGACTGGCCGGATCCCCTGGCGGCGATGACGCGTCCTCCTGGCTGCCCTTCCTGACCTTGAGGGAGCCCTTCTTCTTCTTCTCCGACGCCTCCCCTTGCCCGTTGCTTGCGCCCCCCCGGACGGCTCGGCTGTGCATCAGCCCCCCCATGTTCTTCTTGAGCTTGCTGCCCAGTGTCTTGCCGAAGCTGCCCAGCTTGTTGGCCACCGAGTCGGCTCGCTTCTTGTCCTTGTCCCGCTCCTTCTTCGGCTTCTCTTTGCCGCTGTTGCTGGCGGAGCTGCTGCACACGGACTCCTTGTCTGAATCGCCGGAGTCGGCGGCCGAGCGGGCCTCGTCTCCAGCAGAGGCCGTCGGGGATTCTGGCTGGGCCAGAGGTGCCTAGAAAGGGAAGGAGAAGGAGGCACCCGTGAACCCCCAGGCCACGGCAACCGTCGCAGGGGTGCGGTGGGGGAAGTCCGTCCGACAGAGAGAGGCCAGAATGCCGGGGCAACAACAGAGTGTGAGAGGAAATGCCTGACAGTGGGAAGCCCTGCCCCCTCCCCAGAGGCTCACAGGGAGAGCCGGTGTGGTGGACAGACTGGCCAGTGAGGACCCTGGGACTTCTGCCCTGGAAGCCTGCTGGGCGGCCTACTCACAGGGTTGTTGTAAGAGAATGGAGGAGGGGAGTCCAGGGTTCTAAAGCTGCCTTGAATCCCAGTGGGGGTGTAAGTAAGTAAGCAAGCAAGTAAATAAATAAATAAATGCAATGCCGGCAACGCTCCCTCTAAGCTGTGGAGTCTTGTGAGCAAAAATTCTACCTTGTGAGCTGCTGGCATTAAAGTGGTGAGCGAGCCATTTGGCCACTGCATACATTAGTTTGCTCCGGAGCCCTCCTTCCTGAGCTAAGACACCAACATGTGAGCTGGAGGCCAAAGAACTGTGGGCCAGCTCACACTGACTCAGCTTAGAGGGAACACTGAATGCAGGGGAAGGCAGTCAGCGCCAGACCAGGAGAGAGGAACCTGGGGTCCAAAGCCCCTTCTGCCCTGACCCCCCACTGGGTCCCAGTGTTCCCTCTAAGCTGAGTTAATGTGAGATAGCTCACAGTTCTTTAGCCTCCAGCTCACACAATTTTGTCTCCACTCAGGAGGGATGGCTCCAGAGCAAACTGATTTATGCAGCAGCCAAATTGCTGCTCACAACTTCAATGCCAGCAGCTCCCAAAGCAGAATTTTTGCTCACAGGACTCCATGCCTTAGAGGGAGCATTGGGTCCCCTGGGCCCATTCCTCTCTCCCCCTCTCTCTCTCAGCGTCACCAAAGGGGAGAGGGAAGCCCTGCACACCGCCCTGAGACCCCTGGACAAAGGAGGAGGACAACGCCATCTCTGGGAGGAAGGCAGCCAAGAGAGCTGAAGGGAGCCTCCACGGGCAGCGGCTGTCTACAGCAGGACTGTCACTGTCCTACATGGTGGGAGCTTTCCAGAAGCACTGGGCCAGAGACTGCAGGGAGGGGCATGCCAGTCTCCAGGCGGTGCCCCAGTCCCGGGAACAGGAGGAGGCTGCCGGAGAGAGAGAGGCCCAGCAAGAGAGCAGCACGCAGCCCACGGTGGGGCTAGCAGCGGAGGCCACAGCAGCATCAGCAGCCCAGAGACAGGAGCAGAACAAGGCGGGGGACAGGAGACCAGTGTCTGCTGCGGGACATCTGGGGAGCAGGTGGTGGCTGGCAACCTGAGAGGGACACTGCTGTGAGGAGGGGGCCGCCACCCCTCCTCCCCCTCTCTCGGCCCTTTCCCCACAGCCAGGTAGCCCGGGCCCCCACCCCTGAGGAAGGGACGGTCCGGAGGGTCCCCCTACCTGCGTCTCACACGGCAGAGTGATCCACGTCAGGTTCATGTAGGCGTGCAGGAGCTGCAGCTTGGCCTCCAGGGAGAGGGTCACGCTGGAAAGGCAGAGGGAGAGTTCAGCCTGCTGGGAGCCCCTGCCGGCTGCTTCGTGGCCCTCGAGCGTGGCACAGAGAGAGACCCACTCCCCTCCCCCCCCCCCCAAATCTCTGGAGAGGGCAACCTCACCAAGTCTGCAGCTCCCTCCTCACCCCAGCCCCCCGGGGGGAGGGGATTCAACTGCTCTCTACTTCCTGCCCCCATGACCGCAGCTTCTTTGTCGGCTTCCGCCCCAACCCTCGACTCTCCTCCAGTCATGCCCCTCTGCCCACTGCCGCCCTGAATATCTGGAACTGCCCCTGCAAAGATCTGCACAGTGCTTCCAGCAGCTTCCTCCAAGAACCGCCCCAGAAAAACCTAAGACGGTGCTGACCGATGCTTCCTTGGCTTTATCTCCCGACCCTCAATCCCGCTTCCTGGCTCCTCCAGCTAGGGAACTTTGCATCCAAGCTACGTTTCAAGCACAGCACAAACGGAAGGAGCTTTGTGGAAAAAACCCTCCCCAGCTCCTCCCACGCCCCCCGGAGACCCCAGCGGAAGGAGCGAGCCCAGCCCTCCACTCACCTTGCCAGCTTCACGTTGTCGTGGTCATCTCTGCCCCACTCCCAGTCCTTCCCAGGGTCGACCGCGAAGTGGACAGGAAGCAGCTTGTGATCGGAGTCTGTCAGCGGGATCACAGCTGGGGAAGACAGAGGGCAGGAGTGGAGCGGCTCCTGAGGTGGGCGGGAAGGGAGACCCAGGGGGTGGGGGAGAGAAGGCGGCAGCCCAAGAACCACCGGGGCGAGGGGGGCTTCATCTAGGAATCATGGGCCTCCCTTCCCAGCGACAGTTTCAGAGAAGCGTGGAGGAGAGCCAACGGCTGTCTGGCTGGGGTTGCCACATCTCCACTCACACCCCATACTGAACCTTTCCTTCAGCATGACCGTGGGGGGTGGGTGGGGGTGTCCCTTCTTTGAGGGCTTCCCTTTGAGACTGTCGGACCAGGGACCCACCCATTCTAGCCTCACACAGCTGGTAGCCTTAAGAAAGGAGGTGCCAGCTTGCCCGGCAAGGCAGGATATAAATATGAATAATAAATAAACAAAACAAATTAGACTACTGTAACGCTCTCTACATGGGGCTGCCCTTGTCGCAAATCCGGAAGCTGCAATGCTACGGCCGGGCTTTTGATGCGTCTCCCTAGATGGGAGCACATTCAGCCTGTGCTGAAGGCACTGCACTGGCTGCCAATAGCATTCCGAATTCGCTTCAAGGGGCTGGTGCTAACCTTTAAAGCCCTATATGACCAGAGTCCGACATATCTGAGGGACCGCCTTTCCCCACATGTTCCCCAGAGAACACAACGGTCAGGGTCTCAGCATCAGCTAGTGATCCCAGGCCCTAAGGATGCCAGGCTCGCGGTGACTAGGGCCAGGGCCTTTTTGGTGGCGGCTCCAACCTGGTGGAACGAGCTCCCGGAAGGAGATCAGAGCCCTGCAGGACCTGATGCAGTTCCGCAGGGCCTGTAAGACGGAGCTCTTCCGCCAGGCTTTCAAGGAGGAGCCGCCCACCACTACCACCAACCAGCTGGCCCTCTACGGAGATCAAACCGTCAGTGTCGTGGAAGGCCGGAAGACCACTGAACCGGGATCCCAGCATAATATTGCGCCATCTCAATATCTCGCGAGCACTTTAATGCACTCATTATCTATTGTATGTATGACTGTTTCCGCATGTTTTAATTTTAAAATGTTTCATGGTACTAGGCACAAGGGGCCCGATGGTTGTGAGCCGCCCTGAGCCCGTTTGCGGAGAGGGTGGGAGAGAGATCTGATGAAATCAACAAACAACAAGCACCCCGGGGGGCCAGGGGTAAAAGGGGCGGCCCCCTCCTGCCTCCCAGCATACCTTGCTCTTTGGTGGGATCCTTCTGCTCCATAGACACCAGGGCAGAGAAGTGGGCCTGGTCGTACGCCAAGACGAGGGGGGAACGGTGACACTTGCCGGCTGGGACCTCCAAGGGCAGGTAAATCCCGCCAAAGGGTATCGGAGCAAACGCTGCGGGAGAGAGACTCAGTTCAGCTCCGCAGTGAACAGACACGGACGTCAAGGACTCTTGGTGAGCCCCCCGGCCTCCAGCCAGAGAGGAGGATGCCCACCGCATCCCTGTATGATCTGCTGCCCGGGCCTGGGGGCTCCCGCTCTGCCTCGGGGGAGGTGGCCTATTACATTCGGAGCAGTTAAAGGCAGAGAGAGGGGGAGCAGAGGCCTCGCCATCCCGGAGGCCACCCCCACAGACCTCTCCACGAGCCCCTGCTCCAGGCTGCCCCCCTCACAGTCGGAAGAAGTTAGCAGAACAGGGACGCGTGCCAGAAAACACAGGAAGCAACCTCTTTTGGAAGTGGGGGTAACTTTTACTATTTATTTCTTTACCTAATTCAGTAAACACTACATTGCTGCGATACAAAAGGGAAGCACGGCTCCCGGTTCAACTCATAAAAAGCTCGTCCTGCCACTATCAGGATTTTGGGAAGCACTGCAGTACGACACGCATGAGAGAAAGGGCCCAATCCATGAGGAAGTCAGGGTGTGGGAGAAAGCCAGCAGCCCTGCAGGGTAGTGGCGTGTGTACGTGCACACTTGCCTTTCCTGCTACTAGGAAACCATCACAAAAACTCAAAGGATTCCCAGAATTTCCGGACACGTTTTTTAAAAGTAAATTTTTGAGAGCTGATCAGATCGGGCTAGCCTGGACCCTCCAGGTCTGGACTTTAATTCTCCAACTTAATGTAATTCCGACCACTCGGCCTCCCCTAGCCCTTCTTTGAACGGGCTCTCCCAGGTCTCACACACAGGCCGGCCCTCGGGACCCCGGTGAGAGCTGCCTTCCTCGGACAAAGGGGAACCTGCTCCGGCCCACACCTTCTCCTCCGGAATCTCGCAGCATCGTGTCCGCCACCACCACGATGGGCCTCTTGAGCACGTGGGCCAGGACAAAGACGTGGAATTCTTCCAGGCTCTCGTACACGGGCTCCTCGGACACTTCGACCCTGCGCACACACAAAGGGAAATGCTTCTGAAAGCCTGGAATGTTGTGCCACTGGCTTTCTGTGGCAACCCCCAAGCGTCCGCTAAGAATAAAGCAGAAACTGAGCATGGGTTCAAGCTATAAGAGGAACATCCCAATCTAACTGAAGAAGTGAGCGGTGACTCACAAAAGATCACACCCTGCCAAAATTTTTGTTAGTCTTTAAGGCGCTACTGGACTCTTGCACTTTTCTACCGATACAAATCTATGCTCAACTCAAATGTGCAAGTCAAGAGACCCTCAGGGGACAAGGTCAGGCCTCCCGGCCATGGTGACTAAAAAGAACCTCCACATTCAAAGGCAGTCAACCTCTGAATCCCAGAGCCAGGAGGCAGCATCAGGGGAAGGCCTTGGCCTCCATGCCCTGTTGTTGGCCCTGCCAATGGAACTGGTCGGCCACTGGGTGAGGCAGGAAGATGCTGGACCAGATGGACCACTGGTCTGATCCAGCAGGACTCTTCTTATATTCAGTCTCAGTTTTCCATTTTAAAATCGGGGGGGGGGGGGGGGGATCACGTTTACAGTTCTTAGGGCTACAAAGATTAATCTGAAACCATCTAGGCAGGGTCTCCTGAAATCTTAGAAGCCAGGATCAGAGCTCGAGAAGATGTCCACATTAGGGGGCTGGGGCTTCACAGACACACACACCCCCGAACCAGAAATGGGGGAGATGTGTTTGTGTTGTAATTTTCCAGGTGCGGAACTTGGCTATCTTCTGGCACAGGATTTTCTTTTTTTTGAGGGGGAAATGGGAAATTTGGAAAAGACTGAAATATATACTTTGCTAAACCTATTTTACTAGTTTAACAATATAAAATGCTTCACTTGTAACTTAGCACCTCATCTTGTACTATTTTGGCATATTTGCAAAAATTTTAAAAAGTATAAATGCCTAAATTTTTTATAAACAAAGCTGCAAAGACACATAATCAGAAAGAGAGAGACAGAGGACATGGATCTTAGTTTTTTCGCCATCTCTCAAGTATGGGGAGGAATAGAAATTTGAAAAAGAATACGTAAAAACAAAGTAGGGTATGGCTTGGAGAAAAGGAACAGGATGAGCAACGTATTTGGAGATGGAGTTAAACTTTATAACATTTGAAAACACTGAACTCCAATGCGTATAAATTGTTGCCCGAATTATTCACATTTGAACAAAGATAATATCAAGACTACGTCGCACGCATTCCACCGTATGGGCAGAATCACCATCGGATGCCACAGTTGGTCTGGCAGATGTGTTTTCAGTTCATTATTCTAAATTAGTAAAAAGTGGTCTCTTAACCTCAATCCTAAAGACAAAATACTTCATAGGAGGGTTTTGTCTCCCCCCCCCAGTGCTCCCCAACATTTCTCAATTTTCCACTGAAAACACTGAGGGGGAGGAGGAAACTGCTTTAAAGAACACCGAAAAATAACCCCCCACCCCATTTCTCCAGGCCTTTACATCCCTCACTGAGAGCGGATAAAGTTCAGTTACCACTGACAGCACCACACAGTAAAGCAGTCAGAACATCAGAAGAGCCCTGCTGGGTCAGACCAGTGAGGGTCCATCTAGTCCAGCCTTCTGTCTCACACAGTGGCCTCAACCAGTTCCTCTGGAGGGCCAACAACAGGGCAGAGAGGCCGAGGACTTCCCCTAAGAATAACCGCAGAAGAGCCCTGCTGGGTCAGACCAGTGAGGGTCCATCCAGTCCAGCATCCTGTCTCACCCAGGGGCCAGCCAGTTCCTCTGGAGGGCCAACAACAGTGCAGAGAGGCCGAGGCCTTCCCCTGAGAAGGACATCAGAAGAGCCCTGCTGGATCAGACCAGTGAGGGTCCCTCTAGTCCAGCATCCCGTCTCACACAGGGGCCAGCCAGTTCCTCTGGAGGGCCAGCAACAGGGCAGAGAGGCCGAGGCCTTCCCCTGAGAAGGACATCAGAAGAGCCCTGCTGGATCAGACCAGTGAGGGTCCCTCTAGTCCAGCATCCTGTCCCACACAGTGGCCAGCCAGTTCCTCTGGAGGCCCAGCAACAGGGCAGAGAGGCCGAGGCCTTCCCTGAGAAGAACATCAGAAGAGCCCAGCTGGATCAGACCAGTGAGGGTCCATCTAGTCCAGCATATCCTGTCTCACACAGTGGCCAACCATTTCCTCTGGAGGGGCAACAACAGGGCAGAGAGGCCGAGGCCTTCTCCTGAGAAGAACCTCAGAAAAGCCCTGCTGGGTCAGACCAGTGAGGGTCCATCCAGTCCAGCATCCCGTCTCACACAGTGGCCAGCCAGCTCCTCTGGAGGTCGAACAGCAGGGTGTAGAGGCCAAGGCCTTCCCCTCATGTGGTCTCCGGGCTCTGGGATTAAGAGGATTAGTGCCTCTGAATGTGGAGGTTCCCCTCAGCCACCATGGCTAGTGGCCACTGAGAGACTTTATCTTCCATGAATGTGTCCAATCCCCTTTCAAAGTTGTATATTCCCGTGGCTATCACTCCATCCCCTGGCAGCGAATCCCACATTTTCATCACTCTCTGTGTCGAGAAGTACTTCCCGCCACAGGAGGAGGAGGACATGCAAGTAGGCCCAAACGGGCTGTTCTGTGCTCCACCCCAGGACACACCACCCAGCATGCAACACAAGAGCTCCCCGATGGCAGTGAGGAGGTGAAGGATCTCCCTGCTCTGCTGCTGACCCACTGGGCCGAGCTTCACCGGTGGGAGCCCTTCCTTCTCTGGGCCTCCTGTGACGGCAGCGGCTGCCCCCTGCAGAAGAGACGCGCGGGAGGAGAAACGGAGCTGCGCCACTCACCCGCCACAGTTCCCGCCATTGGTGCCGTAGTGCATCCGGGGCTCGCTGGAGGCCAGCTTGATGAGCTCTTTCCACTCCTTCTGCCACTCCTCTTCCGTGTAGACGAGGCCAGACTGGGGCAGGAGGAAAGAGCAGGAGAGAAAAATGAGAAGGGGGCTTGGGGGAAGTCCGCTCCCGCCCAGGCCGGGAAGGAAGCACCCTCCTGGCCTTTCAAACGGCCCTCCCGCAGTCAGCTGCCCAAAGCTGGTAGGAATGGCTTTGAGACGGAGGCACAATGCTCTTCCAGCCGGCGAGGCTGGCCAAGGAGGCCACACTGGCCCCCAGCTGAGCCCGGGGAGCTGCCTGAAAGCAGCCAAGTAGCCGGAAAGGATGGAGTGCGCGCCAGAGTGAGGCTCCCAGGTTTGCTGCTCTCAAGGACACCCTCAGACCCAACGGATGCTGCCAGGACAGGACCAGACAAGCCTCCTCTTGCTTCGACTCTCAGGGTCAGACAAGTGAGGACCAGCTCTGCTCCTGCCCAGCAGCTGGCACTGCCCACACAACCAACACCAGCCAGGCCTCTGAGCTCAGGGGAACAAGCAACAACCACAGCCCTCCTCACCGGGAGACCAGCCACCTTCAGTTGCACCTGGGGTGGGGTGGCCGAAAGGGAAATTCCACATTCAGAGGCAGTCAACCTCAAGACACCAGCCTCAGAAGGCAACATCAGGGGGAGGACTCAGTCTTTATGCCCTCAGGCAACTGGTTGAGGCCACTGTGTGAGACAGGATGCTGGACTGGAGGGACCCTCAGTGGTCTGACCCAGCAGGGCTCTTCTGAGGTTCTTCTCAGGGGAAGGCCTCAGCCTCTCTGCCCTGTTGCTGGCCCTGCAGAGGAACTGGCTGGCCCCTGTGTGAGACAGGAGGCTGGACTAGATGGACCCTCACTGGTCTGGTCCAGCAGGGCTCCTCTAATGTTCTTCTCAGGGGAAGGCCTCGGCCTCCATGCCCTGTTGCTGGCCCTGCAGAGGAACTGGCTGGCCACTGTGTGAGACAGGAGGCTGGACTGGATGGACCTTTACTGGTCTGATCCAGCAGGGCTCTTCTGAGGTTCTTCTCAGGGGAAGGCCTCAGCCTCTCTGCCCTGTTGCTGGCCCTGCAGAGGAACTGGCTGGCCCCTGTGTGAGACAGGAGGCTGGACTAGATGGACCCTCACTGGTCTGGTCCAGCAGGGCTCCTCTAATGTTCTTCTCAGGGGAAGGCCTCGGCCTCCATGCCCTGTTGCTGGCCCTGCAGAGGAACTGGCTGGCCACTGTGTGAGACAGGAGGCTGGACTGGATGGACCTTTACTGGTCTGATCCAGCAGGGCTCTTCTGAGGTTCTTCTCAGGGGAAGGCCTCAGCCTCTCTGCCCTGTAGCTGGCCCTCCAGAGGAACTGGTTGAGGCCACTGTGTGAGACAGGATGCTGGACTGGATGGACCCTCACTGGTCTGATCCAGCAGGGCTCTTCTGAGGTTCTTCTCAGGGGAAGGCCTCGGCCTCTGCCCTGTTGCTGGCCCTCCAGAGGAACTGGTTGAGGCCACTGTGTGAGATGGGATGCTGGACTAGATGGACCCTCACTGGTCTGACCCAGCAGGGCTCTTCTGAGGTTCTTCTCAGGGGAAGGCCTCGGCCTCTCTGCCCTGTTGCTGGCCCTCCAGAGGAACTGGTTGAGGCCACTGTGTGAGATGGGATGCTGGACTAGATGGACCCTCACTGGTCTGACCCAGCAAGGATCTTCTGATGTCTTTTCTAGGGTATTTTGCTTTGTATGTCTCACAAGGCCAAATGACAGAACATCTTAAGGAGACCCTTTTTTGGGCCTGGGCCATTTCTGCACGTTACCCTGCCAAAGCAACAGACGGGGATCAACACAGGGCAGTGAGAATCTACTTCTCTTGGAGGACGCAGTGTGGGCAGGGCAGCTGTTTGCAGAAAAGAACCACCCGTCCCTCCACTGTCAAACTTCGGGGAATCGGCAGCTGACTGAGGGAGCCCCGCTGAGCAAGAGGGACCCTCAGGGGTCTCAGAGGCAAGGCAGTCCCTGCCCCCCTGCCCTGCCCTCCCCTGCCCAAGCCCAAGCCTGACCTCTTTGTTCTGCTGGGTCTGCTGCCACCTCCAGCGCCGCCGGAGGGCTTCCCTTTCCATGCCTTTATCCATGAGGGCGTAAAGGGATTTGCGGAGCATAAGATCCCGGTCGTGGAAGCCCCACATACCTGTAAGTATAAGCACAAAGTTAATTATATTTCATTCGGGGGGGGGTTATCCTGTCCTACCCCACAAGTGGGCTCAGGGCGGCTCACAACATAACATTAGACAATAAAACTATGCATTACATTAATTCTTGCTCCTTAACACAACTTCTGAACTTCATGTATCTTTTTCCTTTCAGAAATCAATGTATCTAATTCTTAACAGTGCCCTATCTGAGGATACTTTAAAAAGGAGATTGGAGCCATGAAGACAGATCTTTCTACAAACCTGAGAACATACCCAGTTTGCAGAAAAACCTGAAATCTAAAAAAAGCATACTGGGGGATTAACGCCCCCCCCCCCCCCCCAAAAACAGACAACCTGCAGATTTAAGAAAACCATGCTCTGTCGGTGGCTGTTGTGGGGGTTGTTAGGCAACTATACAGTACTGCTGGCCTTCAAGCCTTGGTTTCTGCCAGTAAAAGGCAAGAGGGAGCAGCAGGGACCATTCCAGGGTTACTTTGGCCTTTGGGGGAGGACTCCTCATGGCCAGGCCTGGCAGCAACCACCGGGTGACTTGCTACTATGCAACTTGCATGACTCACTCAGGCTCAGCTCCTTGCTACTGCTCAACAGAGGCCACCTCACAAAAGCCACTGAGTTAAAGTACTGGTTAAAGGCTCAGGCTGGGATCTGGGAGACCACGCTTTGAACCCCCACTCTACCACGTAAGTTTCCTGGGTGACCTTGGGCCAATCACACACTCAGCCTAACCCACTTCACAGTGTTGTTGTGAAGATAAAATGGAGGAAGGGAGAATGGTGTAATCCAACCTTGGGTCTCCACTGGGGAGGAAAGCAGGGTATAAATGAAGTAAATAAATAGCTGAATATGGAGGGGCTGATAAAAGGCTGACTGGCTGGGATGGAGCAGAGAAATCATGGAGAGGTGAGGCTATGGGGGTTGCCAGCAGAAGGGGGGAAAAAGAGGAAAGAGTGTCCGGGGGGGAGGGGGGTGTCACAGGGAAAGTGAGGTTGTTCCCCACCACCCAACTGGATCCAACCTGGCAACGGGCTCCGAGTCTGGAACTGCGTACAGCTTTCCGACGGAGAGGAGGGAACTCTGAATATGAGGCTGATACAAGCAGGTTGGCTGGTAGGTGTTAAGGAGAGAAGGACGCAGGAAAAGGGGAGAGGCTCCAGGGGCTTTCAGGGAAGGGAAAGAGGCAATAGTGGGGGAGAGAGAAATGAGATTCCCCTCCTACCACAAATCCTTGAAGGCCCTCCACTTGTAATAACTATTTCCAAATGTGACAATACGCCCACTTATAAAATCTCAACACAGAGACACCACAGCCCAGTCACTCGACCTGCCGGTGAAACTGTTACAGTTGAGACACTTTGTGGGAGTACAGATATTTAAAGCCAAAGGGGAAACAAAAAATTTCCAGGCAGGTTTTACTATGTACTTATTTGGTAATGTTCTTTAAAAAATAAAACCTATTCAGAAAGAAAGTGAATGAGTGATTTCATTCTTTGCTAGGGAAGACCAGAAAAAAGCCAAGTGAAGATGTGAGATTCTCGGG
Source organism: Lepidodactylus listeri (assembly GCA_029233225.1). Taxonomy (NCBI): domain Eukaryota; kingdom Metazoa; phylum Chordata; class Lepidosauria; order Squamata; family Gekkonidae; genus Lepidodactylus; species Lepidodactylus listeri. The sequence continues at coordinate 168,569,878 of JARCFY010000003.1, read as the reverse complement.
GAGGGGGGGGATGCTGGCAGCGTGACTCTGGAGGGGACTTACCAAGAGATGCGGCATGCAGCAGGCAGTTCCCATCACCGGTCGTTGCCAAGGGAAGCAGGCGCTGGCAGCTTGGATCCACGATGGACCACCAGTTGAGGCGACCTAGACAAGGAGGCAACCACAGTCATAAGAAGATCAGAAGAGCCCTGCTGCAGAAGAGCCCTCAATGATAAAATGGATGAAAGACTTCGGCTATAATATTCAAATTGATCAATGGGCAAAAATATGGAAAACAGTAACATTTTTAGGGGCGGTGAATTACAAAGAGAATATATATAAGCTCTTTTACCGCTGGCATTGGTCCCCTGACAGGCTACGTAAGTGTTATAAAAATGTAACAAACAAATGTTGGATGTGTGGAGTGGAGGTTGGAACATATTTTCACATGTGGTGGAAATGTAGAAAAATGCAGAGATATTGGTTAATGGTGAATGTAATGATTAAGGAGATGATGGGACTAGATATTTCATTACTTCCAGAAACTTTTTTGTTAAATATATTTCCGGAGGGAATGCTTAAATGTGAACAAAAACTACTAGCGTATATATTGACGGCAGCTAGGATTGTCCGGGCCAGTGCGTGGAAATCAGTAGCACTGCCGGGGAAGGAAGCTGTGATTATTAGGCTGTTGGAATGGGCAGAAATGAGCAAGTTGGGATTTCTTTTGAATACAAACGCAAGGACAGATCCGAAGAAGATTTGGTCCAAATTCTATGTCTGGATAAGCCAATGTGTAAGGCTCCAATAATATGTATATGTCAACGGTAGTTAAATATATAAATGTATAAAAACAACTAAAAATAAATTTAATTAAAAAAAAAGAAGAGCCCTGCTGGATCAGACCAGTGAAGGTCCACCTACTCCAGCACCCTGTCTCACACAGTGGCCTCAACCAGTTCCCCTGGAGGGCCAACAACAGGGCAGAGAGGCCGAGGCCTTCCCCTGAGAAGAACCTCAGAAGAGCCCTGCTGGGTCAGACCAGTGAGGGTCCATCTAGTCCAGCATCCTGTCTCACACAGGGGCCAACCAGTTCCTCTGGAGGGCCAGCAACAGGGCCTAGAGGCCGAGGCCTTCCCCTGAGAAGAACATCTGATGAGATCGGGCTTGCTGGAGCTACTCAGGTGACAGCTGACCCCGAAAATCTTGTTGCTTTCTAAGGGGCTACTGAACTGGGATCTACCTGTTCTACTCCAGACCAACAAGGCTGGAACTAAACAGTCATCATGCTACTGAAGAAAACTGACTGGGAAACTGACCCAAAGCAGCCAGACAAACTCTTCAAACTCTCCAGCAACCGGAAAAGCCACAAGGAGGCAGCAAGAAGCCCTGCTGCCCTTAAAGGCTGCAACTAAACACATAAAGCTGCCTTCGACTGAATCAGACCCCTCTGGGTACATCTTTCCTATTCAGACTGGCAGCAGCTCTCCAGGGTCTCGGACGGAGGTCTTTCACATCCCCTCCTGACTGGTCCTCTTTAACTGGAGATGCCGGGGATTGAACCTGGGACCTTCTGCCTGCCAAGGAGAGGCTCTTCCACTGAACCACAGCCTCTCCCTGAAATATAAACAAATATGAACACATGAAGCTGCCTCATACTGAGTCAGACCACTGGTCCATCAAGGTATTGTCTACTAAGACTGGCAGTGGCTCTCCAGGGTCTCAGGCGGAGGTCTTTCCCATCACCTCCTGCCTGGTCCTTTTTTCTTGGAGATGGCGGGGATTGAACCCGGGATCTTCTGCATGCAGATGCCCTGCCCCTGATCCCCAGCCAGAGCCCCTTCGCCAGTCCACAGGATGCAAGCTTCCACTGCCAGGGAATTCCCAACACTGAATGCCATGCACACAGCCCTCCATAGCCATCAAGCAAGCTCAGCATCACTGCTGCAGATTATTTTAGAATCATTCCTGTGCTGGCTGAAAAAGTAATTCAGCTGGTCATGGCTCCCGTGAGCTGGAGGCACCCTCCCAAGGAGGAGACTGCCCAGAACCTCTCTGCATGAACCACAGCTCTGGAGTCTGGACCTGCCCCCTTCCGAACAGCCTTCATGGGGGAAGGTCGCAGAGAGATGCCGCAGGGACAGAGGTCTGCTGGCGAGGGCCGGCTTTGGGCCGCCACCATCAGAGACTTGGCTGGTGGCCACTCTGGCACCGGCCCGCTGTTCGATTCTTGTGCCCCTGGGGTCAGCACAGCTGGGCCTCCCTGTGCCCTAGTCTGAGGCAGCAGCGACTGTGCGCATCAAGAGGACACGTTTTCCTTGCAAGGGGGAAAGGCGACTAAGAAATACTTTAAATAAATAAATATCACTCTGACACTGAAATACAAGGGAAAAAACACATGAAATAAATGTAATTTCCCAGTTCGTGGCCCGTGGGGCCACGTGGCACCCCTCAATACCTTTTCTGGCACCCCCCCAAGGGCTTTTAGGAAGCGGGTGGGGCCAGGTGCGGCTTTTGCCCAGCAAGGCTTGTGACTGACTGTTGGGAGAATTGACCGGCTGTGCAGGTCTTTCTAAACGCTGCTTCGGCAGCAGCTGCCACCCCAGCACAAAGATCCGCACTGAGTGACTGAAGTCGAGCTGTGGCAACCATTCTGCGGCAGCCACTTTGTTGCTGCGCCCACCAGGCCATGTCAAAATGCCAAATGGGCACACAGGTTCAAAAAGGCTGGGGCTCTGCCCACCCTCTGCATGAGTCCTTGCTCCAATCAGGAGGCATGTCCAGAACAGTCATAGAATCACAGAATCACAGAGCTGGAAGGGGTCCTACAGGCCATCTAGTTCAGTCCCCTGCTCAATGCAGGATCAGCCTAGAGCATCCCTGGCAAGTGTTTGTCCAGCCGCTGCTTGAAGACTGCCAGGGAGGGGGAGCTCACCACCTCCCCAGGCAGCTGACTCCACTGTGGCACGACTCTTGTCTGTCAAAAAGTTTCTTAATATCCAGCTGGTACCTGTTCCTGCCCTTAATTTAAACCCATGATTGCGAGTCCTCTCCTCTGCTGCCAAGAGGAACAGCTCCCCGCCCTCCTCTAAGTGACACAGCCCTTCAGATACTTCAGGCCATCGTGTCCCCCCTCAGCCTCCTCTCCTCCAGACTGAACATTCCCAAGAAGTCCCTCGGCCTTTCCTCGCAGGGCTTCTTCGTCTCCAGGCCCCCAATCACCCTCCTCGTCGCTCTCCTCTGCGCCCCTTCCATTCTGCCCACATCCCTTTTGAAATGAGGCCTCCAGAACTGCACACAAGACTCCAGGTGTGGGCCTGGCCAGTGCAGTGCAAAGCGGGACCTCAGCTCAGAGCGACAGAGGGAGCAGGCGCCTTTGCTATCAAACACCAACTGTAAGCCCCACCAAGTTTAAGAGCACAGGGGATCGAATGCTCATTACTGCTTATTGGGCCAGGTGTTGTTTTGTCGGTTTTATCACTTTTCTTGTTTTATGAATCTTATGTTGTAAGCCACCCTGAGCCCACTCGTGGGATAGGGCAGGGTAAATAATAATAATAATAGTAATAATAAGAAGAAGAGAAGAAGAGATTGTTTTTATACCCCACCTTTCACTCCCCAAGGGAGTCTCAGAGCGGCTTACAAACTCCTTTCCCTTCCCCTCCCCACAACAGACACCCTGTGAGGTGGGGGGGGGGGGCTGAGAGAGGTCTGACAGAGACTGCTCTTTTTCAAGGACAGCTCTGACAGAGCTATGGCTTGCCCAAGGTCACCCAGCAGCTGCGCGTGGAGGAGTAGGGAATCAAACCCGGTTCTCCCAAATTAGAGTCCGCACTTTTAACCACTGCACCAAACTGGCACATGATTTTTTTTTTTTTTCCAAAGCCAGAGCAACAGGTGAGGGAGATAAGGCAACCCAGGTGAGAGGGAGGACCCCCCTGGCTCCAGGTGCCTTGCGAGACCCAACATGGCTGCGCCAGCAGCACCATCTGAACGGCAGCCACAGAACTCAGCCCAGCTGACTCCGCAGCTGCTGTGGGTGACGGAGCAGCATTCCGCGGGTACCTCTAAATGCTCCCAGAAGGCTTCAGAGAAGCACTGCCCTTGATTAATCATCTTCTCCATCATGTTTGCCTCCCGCCCTTCCTTCCTTCCCCAGGCAACTCCGAGCAACCTCTGCCAAGGTGTGTCTCTTGCTGCACTGAGCCCCTGGAGGAACCAGCGACTCGTGCTCCCCAGCTTGAACGGAGGATGAACTGCCCTGCTGCACCCAGCCCCCGGCCAGACAGACCACCTTGCAGCGTAGGCAGAGCCCGGCCCAGGCCAGCTAGAGGGCCTGCAGTGACACAGGCACAAGTCAAACAGCTTTTTCAGGGCCTGGGTGCCGTTTTTTAAAGTGACCATATTTTTAAGCAAGCTGGACAGAAACTTCTGCATGGCTGGACACGGGCAACAGGTCCTCAAGGGCAGCTGCCCACGTCCCCACCAACGGCTGATTCCGCCAGAGGAGGACATGCCTTGCCCAGGCCCCTCCCTTGCTGCAGGGGGAACCGGGAACTCCACAGGCAGGCAGGCAGGCAACTTGCTACCCGAATGCGCTTCCTGCTTGGTTGCGGCCTTGCACGTAATGCTCCCTTTTCAAGCCTCCGGCAGGCTCACAAGTTTCAAGGGGCACATTGGAGGATTGGCAGCGCCAACAGCAGCACATGACGCCCTCTCCAGGAGACAGAAATCCAGTTCTCAGACCCCAAGGCAGTCCACCAGGTGGTCCTGCCACTTAGGTACTGGTCTTAGCAACTCGATTTGTGAAGGCCTCAAGAAGGTTTATAAGAACTGGCGGAGACTGACCAAGAGAGAGATCTTGGAGTCGTAGTGGATAACTCACTGAAAATGTCAAGACAGTGTGGGACTGCAATGAAAAAGGCCAATGCTATGCTGGGTGTCATTAGGAAGGGAACTGGAAACAAATCAGCCAGTATCATAATGCCCCTGTATAAATCGATGGTGTAACCTCATTTGGAGTACTGTGTACAGTTCTGGCCGCCACACCTCAGAAAAGATATTATAGCACTGGATAAAGTGCAGAAAATGGCAACTAGAATGATAAAGGGGTTGGAACACTTTCCCTATAAAGAAAGGTTGAAGCGCTTGGGGCTCTTTAACTTGGAGAAACAACAGCTGAGGGGTGACATGATCGAGGTTTACAGCATTATGCATGGGATAGAGCAGGCAGAGAAAGAGGTCTTTTTCTCCCTTTCTCACAATACAAAAACTCGTGGGCACTCCATGAAACTGCTGAGCAGTTAGGTTAGAACCGATAAAAGAAAGTACTTGTTCACCCAAAGAGTGATTAATTCATGGAATTCACTGCCACAGGAATGGCAGTATTGACAGCTTCAAGGGGGAATTAGATAAACATCTGGAGCAGAGGTCCATCAGTGGCTCTTAGCCACAAGTTATAGGTAGGAATTCTCGGTCTGGGGCAAGTGATGCTCTGTATTCTTGGTGCTTGACGGGGGGTGGGGGGGCAACAGTAGGAGGGCTTCTGGTGTCCTGGCCCCACTGCTGGACCTCCTGAGGGCACCTGGTCTTTTTGGCCACTGTATGACAGAGTGTTGGACTGGATGGGCTATTGGCCTGATCCAAGATGGGTTTCTCTTATGTTCTTAAGATCAGTTGAGGCTGTCAGCAGTGGGACCTTTTGGGGATGGTTAAGTCACATGGTCGTGGCAATCTAGAAGCGACTTGACAGCACTTCACATACACAAGAAAGAAACCAGGTAGGTTTCCCAGTCCCAGTCTCAGTCAGAGGATAGGAGAGCCAAGCAAAGAACAACAAAGTAGTAAGGGAGAAGCTTCTCCTGAGCATGCGCAGACTGCATTTCTATGACCATGCCTCAGCACATGCCTAAGGATGCCCGGTGGGCGGCGACGAGGGCCAGGGTCCTTTCAGTGGTGGCCCCGCACTGGTGGAACGAGCTCCCGGATGACATCAGGGCCCTGCGGGACCTCTCACAGTTCCATAGGGCCTGCCAGACGGAGCTCTTCCGCCAGGCTTTCAAGTAGGGGCTGCCTTGACTTCACGGCCCTGGCCCGATCATCAAAGACTGCCAATTAGGACCACAGCGCCAACCGGAAGCCAGAAGTGTTAAGAAGCCTGCTGACACCGCTCGGAGATGGGTGTCGAGGTTCCGCCATCTTGGACTGTAATTTTAAAGTTTGTAATGTATCTTTTTATTCTGGGGTGGTTTTATTGAATTTTATTGTATTGTAATTGTGCTGTTAGCCGCCCTGAGCCTGCTGAGAGGCGGGGAGGGCGGGATAGAAATTTAAATAAATAAATGCCAGCCCCACCAGGTGTTAAGGGGGAGAGTGTCCAGCCGTGGGGCTCCTCGTCTGAATGAGCTAATACCAGATCCGGGACCCAGCGCTTACCAGCCTGCTCCAGCGCCACCAACATGGACTGCTCAATGAGATCCCGCTCTATGAAGCCGCGGAATTCCTCGTTGTACACAGTGAGATCGGGCAACTGGAAGGTGCAAATCGGCATCTCCAAGAGGTGCTCACTGCTGCCGCCGCCGCTGCTGTTATTGGAGACATGGGAGCGGGCCAGAGAGACAATGGTGGAGCTCGCGTGCGAGATCCCACGGGAAAGACGCTTTTCTGGAGACAGACAAGGGGAAGAAAGGGATCCAGTTTAGAGCCACACAAAACCCCAGGAGCACCTCACCGCTGAGCAGGGAATTCCTCTCTTTGGTGGTGCCAAGTACCGTTACAAGTTGCAGCCAGGTTATGACAATCCCATGGAGTTTCCAAGGCAAGAGACGAACAGTGGTGGTTTGCCACTGCCTCCCTCTTTATAGAACTTCTTTGGTGGCCTCTCATCCAAGGACTCACCAGAGCTGACCCTGCCTTAGGTTCCGAGACCTGATGAAATCAAGCCAGCCTGGGACATCCAGGTCACGGCGAGAGACATCCAGAGGTGGTTTTCCGTTGCCTGCCTCTGCATAGCAACCCTGGAATCCTCCCATCCAAGTATGAACCGGGGCTGACTCTGCTTAGCTTCTGAGAGCTGATGAGACCAGGCTAGCCCGGGCCCCCCGGGTCAGGGCCGGTGTATTTGACCCTCCCAGAATCACACTAGGGGCGGTGCAAGGAATAAGGGAGCGCCACACCCCAAGAACCACAGCTTTCACTCCAGAGAAAAGGCCAGCCGTGAGAAAGTGGGGTGGAGGCACCTTGCCACCTTCTGGCCAGCAGGTCGGAGAAGTTGCACAGCATCCATGAAAGCTGCCCAGTTTGACAGACTGCAGGAGGCGGGGTATGCTACTGGGGGGAAGAGGACTTTCGGCCCCGCTGCCGAGACACATTTTGCTCCAACACCCGGGATCCAGCCAGATTGTCGCAGCAAGTTTCCTCCTCCTTCCAGCCAAGACAAGCCAACAGGCAGCCAGGCCTCCTCCCCCCCAAACTGAAGAGACGGTGCTCACCCTGGACGATGTCATCCTGGCGCTGCAGTGGGGGCCGGGTGGGCCGCACGGCTTCCTTTTCCACAGGCTTGAAGCTGCGCTCTTCGTGGAAGGAGTGGGACAGGTTCCCGGCGTGGACCTGCCGCAGCTGCTCAAAGTCACTCAGGGCTGCGGTCAGGTCCCAGTTCTTCCCTGGGGAGGGAACATCAAGGAGACGGTCAGCCTGGGGAGCCCAGCACCCTCCCCTCCTCTCTTAGGAGCACAAGGCCAATGCTCAGCACGCTGGCACTGCTCCCCCCGCAACAAGACAGGTGATACGTCTCTTGTGCCGCTGCCACCAGCCCTGGCCAGCGGGTGTGAGTCAAGGAATGGCGGAGCAGAGCGGTCAGCCAGGGACCTGTGATGCTTCCAGGGGGATCCCTTCCCCTCTTTTATTCCCCACCCCATTGTGGCTGACTGGCCCTGCCCAGCTCCCCGCCTCCACGGCTGGGCCTGCTGAGGCTTCCTGTCCCGCCCCCAGATGCCACCAGCGAGCCCCACACGACTCCGTCACTGACCCCTTGTGGCTTCCTGCCCCTGCCACCGCCTGACAGAAGAGGAGGAAGGAGCACTGCCCCCCCCCCCCACATATTTTTAAAAACTTTTAAAACTTTTTTGGCAAACCTGGGGAATCCCCCAAGTTTGGGGACCTATCTGTTTTTAGTCAGTGTGGGCGTGACCCATGGATAGAAGAAGAAGAGATTGGGTTTATACTCCGCCCTTCACTCCCCAAGGGAGTCTCAGAGCGGCTTACAAACTCCTTTCCCTTCCCCTCCCCACAACAGACACCCTGTGAGGTAGGTGGGGCTGAGAGAGCTCTTTCCCAAGCTGTCCTTGAGAGAACAGCTGGTTCAGAGCTAGGGCTCGCCCAAGGTCATCCAGCAGGTGCAAGTGGAGGAGTGGGGAATCAAACCCGGCTCTCCCATATTAGAGTCCACGCGCTTAACCACTACACCAAACTGGCTCATCTGCAGGCTATAAGTATCTGCAGATGAGGCCACATTTGACTATTGGAATAGAAGATGATTAGGTCCGGAAGGCAGGGCTCATTATCTAGGCAACTGACGGGGCCTGCCTTTTTTCTTTTCCTCTTTCCATTTTTCTGATTGAGTATATAGGTCTGCATGACACCCACGTATGAACAGTTACATTTCTGTATCCGTGTGGCTCCACATAATAAAAAAGGTTTTATGGAAGAAAGGAACAGCGGCCGTGAAACTGCAAGTCTCCCACAGGAAATCACTTTCAAGACGCACGCCTTTGCATCCCGTTCTAAGAGGAATCCGACGGAGGGGCAGCCACGTTAGCCTGCGGCAGCAGGACAAGGTTGGAGTCCGATGGCACCTTGAAGACCAACAAAGTTTTCTCCTGGGTAGAAGCTGATGCCCAAACTAAGACCTTGTTGGTCTTAAAGGGACTCAACCTTCATTCTAAGAGAACTCGCTGTTGCAGTCTCAGTTCACTGCAAGCAAAGTCTGTCCTGGCCAAAAAGCAAAAGCACCTGAGCTAACCTCAGCAGTCGGCTAAGGTCTCAGACAGAGTTCTGCCCCTGAGGGCTAGACAGGGCTCACGTGTCTAGAGGCAGCACACCTCCGGGTGCCAGTTTCCGGGGCGGGGGAAGACAGCAGAGGCTTGTGGGACCTCCTGGCCACCGTAGGAAACAGAATGCCGGACCAGATGGATGATGGGCCTGAGCCAGGAGAGCTGCTCTTGAGCCAGAGGCGTTTGGGGGAGAGACAGAGCAGGCGCAGGAGCCAAATCTGGACACTGAAAAGCCACCCTAAGTTTCAGGCTTCGAGATCACGACAGTTTTGCAATACTTTTGTCATTGGGCTGATTTAACCACTTTCAGCTTTTGTCTCAAAGGGGGGGGGGGCGGGCTTTTGACCATCACTGGATTTGTCTGTTTGGCCAGTTATGACTCATCAATTACCTGTTAATATCTCTTCCTCAGCTTTATTATGATGATTACTTCCTTGGGTCACTTTTTGTCTGACCTACTGTACTGATCTGTGGTTTTAGAACTATGATCAAAGATGTGCAGAGGTGGGGTGGGGAAAGAGAGACAGAAAGAGAGAAAAAGAAAGAGAAAGGAGAGAGAGAGAGAGGGAGGGAGAGAAAGAAAGAGAGAGAGAGAAACAGAGGAAGGAAGGAAGGAAGGAAGGAAGGAAGGAAGGAAGGAAGGAAGGGGGAGAGAGAAAGAGGGAGAGAAAGAGAGGAACAGAAAGAGAAAGAGAGGGGGGGAGAAAGAGAAAGAAAGAGCAAGAGAGTGAGAGAAGCCTAACACCTGGGAACACTTCCCCAGCCACCGGTCAAGATGGCTCTGCTTTAAGTCCCCGGCCAAAACTCTTTCCTGGATCTGGATCTTCCCAAACGTCTCAGTTTCCAAACAGAAAGAGGCCTGTTTTCAGCTTCTTTGTCCCAGCAACCTCTGGAGCAACCCGACTCTCCTTTTGCACCCAGCACAACCCAATTTACTGAGGCCAGCAATGCCTCCTGCGGTCCACTGTTAAGACCAGAAGATTTTTTCCCTTCCTCTCCCCCCATGTTACGTGCACTGGATCTCCAGCCTGGCAGAGTCTTCTGGTGGGGAGCTTGAAAACTGGTTCACTTCTTTGGGACATCTGAGTTGGTCCGAATGAAAGGCACCATGGGGCTCTTTCAGGATCTGCCAGGTACCTCTATGGACAGAGGACAGGAGTCCAGCGTTCTGTTCCCCAGTCTTAGGACTGAGTTACACAAGACTTTAGCCAACACGCGTTGAAGACAGGATGAGCTCTCGTGCAGGGCATGACCCAGCAGCAGAGCACCCACTTCGCATGCAGCAGGGTCCAGGCCCCAGAAGCAGCTCAGGAAAGGCCCTTCTTTGCCCGAGACCCCGGAGAGCTGCTACTGGTCAAAGGAGACACGTCTGACTTGGGCCGGCACTGGCCAAGTCCCACTAATTCAGGGGAAGAGTTGGTAAACAGAGGGTGAATGGGGAGGGGGGCTCCGCAGCCTTTTTGTGGTCTCAGGGCACAGCGCGGGGGGGGGGGGGGGAGAGAAACAGGGCTGGCAGACAGAAGACAACTGCCCCCCCCTGCTCATCAGCAGTGCCATTCGCTTTATTTATTCACATTTATTTAGCCACCGTCCTTATGGAGCTCAGGGTGGCCTACAATACAAATAAAATGCGTAACACTGGATATATGAAGTACCTACAGACTCACATTGAAAATCACGATTCAGAACTGCTAATAAATGTCACTAATGGGGCCCTAAATAAAACATTCTTCAGCTGCCTCCTGAAGATCAAAAGCGAGGGGGCCAGCCACACCGCCCGGGGGGGGGGGGGCTGTTCCAGAGCCGTGGGGCTGCCACTGAAAAGGCCCTCTCTTGTTTACCCAACAAACCAGATGCTTTGATTGATGAGGCAGTCGGGAGGGCCCGCCCTGTAAGCAGAGCTCCAGCGGAGGACAAAGAACTCTGTCGGTTTCGTTTGTGTGTGTGTGCGTGCACAGGGGCTTTCGTGCGGGGAAAGCATGGTGACTTCTGGTGAACGTCTGGCGACCCCTACTGGGGTTGGGATGTTTTCCAGAGAGGTGGCTTAATCTTGGGACAGTCTGCGGTGCCAAGGAGACACTCCCGAGCCCTGGTATTCTTTGGAGGTCTCCCATCCAAATACTTGCCAGGGTTGGCTGTGCTTAGCTTTCGCGATCTGACGAGGTCGGGCTGGCTGGGGCTATATCCAAGTCAGGGCCAGCAGCTCTAACTTTCTAAGGACTATAAACAGTAACTCCTTAGGCAGAACTGTCTTGAGCAAAGAGAGGAAAAGTAGGAAGGAGTCTATACCCTGAGCCTGCTTCTGCGGGATATATCATTTATGGGAGGGGACAGATGTTCCTGCTATCAGGAAAGACCTCATTTCTTATAAGTTGGTGGCAGCCAAGACTTTAGTGGCTCGGCATTGGAAAAATAGTAAACAACCCTCATCAATTATGTGGTTTAATAAGTTATGGGAATACCTGGTCGTGGACAAAATATCAGAAGTTATCTGTCCTTGGCAGAGAATCCAGAGTTTCATTCAGATTTTTTGGACCATTGGTTTCCCTTTCTTGAATATATGGAAAGACGTAGTGAGCTGAAAAGGGCACTTCCAGATAATTTGAAGGCTACAGCTATACACTGAATAGCTGCTTGGTTTTATGGCTCTTGTGTTTATTGTGCTTTTAATTATGTTTTTGTTGTAGTGGTTTCCTAATAGTATGTGCTACTGTAAACTGTTGCTACATTACATAAATAAAAGTTATTTATTTAAAAAATACAAATATAAATTTGAATATAAATAAATAAAATAAAATAAATATTGTGCAAGGAGAGGGAGGGAGGGAGAGATTTTTTTCCTACCTTCCAGCAAGTCTCTCGCCAAGCCTGGCTCTGCCCCGGTTGAGCGCACAAAATCCGAGAGGACGACATCCATATCCAGGGTCATGGGATTATAGAACCTTTCCAGGTGGATGGGAATGGATGGGACATCGATCCAGGCCTGCTGTCTAGTTTGCTGAGGAAAACAGAGCGCAAAGAACTCAGTACCACAGAACACTGATTTGCTGAACGGGAGCGGTCAGTGGGCCAGGGGTTCTGGACTCCAGTACCCACACTGCCACAAATGCCTGCTGGGTGACCTGAGGCCAGACCCTCAGCCTGGCCTACTTCACAGGGTTGCTCTGAAGACACAACCAAGTTGGGGGGAACGTCCACAGCTCAGTAGCAGAGCATCTCCTTGGCACGCAGACTGTCCCAGTTCAAACCCCAGCAGCAATGCTCCCTCTAGGCTGTGGAGTCTTGTGAGCAAAAATTCAACTTTGTGAGCTGCTGGCATTAAAGCTGTGAGCGAGCGATTTGGCTACTGCATAAATCAGTTTGCTCCGGAGCCCTCCTTCATGAGCTGAGACAAAAATGTGTGAGCCGGAGGCTAAAAAACTGTGAGCTAGCTCACACTAACTCAGCTTAGAGGGGAACACTGTGGGCCGACAGCCTCTCCAGCTGAAAGGATCGGGAAGCAGCTGAGCCTGCCAAAAGGTGGGGAGGGCGGGATACAAGTTGAATGAATGAATGAATGAATGAAAGAAAGAAAGAAAGAAAGAAAGACCTTGGAGACCCTGAGTTGCCACCATCAGTAAGCGGAGAGAATGCTGACCGTGATATAGACCAAGGGTTTGACTCAGCACGTGCTGAACTGGACTGGGCCAAAGCACTGCCTAAATTTTGGAACTAGATACCACCCGAAGGAGCCTCTCCTTGCCCAGACCCAAAGGGAAGGAGGGATGACCCCATCTCAGGGACTGGAGCAGGATGCCCAAGAAAGCCCAGTTCTTTGCGCCCAAGGCAACAGGTTTTGCCCTGGCTCACCTGAAAAGTTGAACCACTAACTCACCATCCTGGGCACGCCTGGCAGCCAACCCACCTTGCCCCCACTGCTGGAGGACTGGACCTTCCCAGCTCTGCCCACCCTGTGACGCAACACAGCAGTTCTCACGAGGGGGTCACCACCACAGGGCAGGCCTCCCATCACACATACACGCCACACCGAGCAGCAGCAATGCCGGTTTGGTGTAGTGTTCAGGAGTGTGGACTCTGATCTGGGAGAAGTGGGTTTGATTCCCCACTCCTCCTCCAGCTCCAGCTGCTGGTGTCACCTTGGGTCAGTCACAAGTTCTCTCGGAGCTATTCTCTCAAGGCCAGTTCTGGAAAGAGCTCTTTCAGCCTCGCCTACTTCACCGGGTGTCTGTTGTGGCGAGGGGAAGGGAAAGCCACTCTGAGACTCCAAGTTAAGGGCAGAGTATAAATCCAATCTCCTCTTCATCTGGACAGCTCCAAGGGAAGTGGTGAGGCTGTGGGCCTCCAGACCAGCCAGAAATGCCACACCCAGCAATGACAGTACTCTCGCTCTCACTTTGCGGGGGCACCCAAGAAGGCCAGAAGCAGCCATTGGGAAGCCGTGGCCACACTCCTGTTGCCTTGCCAGAGGAAGAAGAAGAGGTTGGATTTATACACCCCGCCCTTCACTCAGAGCGGCTGACAACCTCCTTTCCCTTCCCCTCCCCACAACAAACATCCTGGGAGGCAGGTGGGGCTGAGAGAACTCTTTCGAGGACTGCTCATGGGAGAACAGCTCTGAGAGAACTTGTGACTGACCCAAGGTCCCCCCAGCAGCAGCATGTGGAGGAGCGGGGAATCAAACCCAGTTCCCCCAGATTAGAGCCCGTGCAATTAACCGCTACACCAAACTGGCTCTCAAACTGGAACCCCCCCCCCCCCGCCCCAACACTGAAGAAAGCCCTGCTGGATCCACCTGAGGGACCGTACCATTTTGAGAAGGGGGGGGCCACGATTCCGCACAAGTGACCCTTGCCCCTCCTCCTCTCAGAAGGGCTTCCCAGAACAACCACCTATCACTCTACACACACACCCCCACGGCCTCAGCTGTCTTACTGGCCAGTTGCTGATCTCTCCTTCATCCCCCCCCCCAGCATATTGCCCTTGTGAAGTCCCACCCGAAGGGGTGGCGTTGGGATTTGAGAGAGTGGGTGCGTTCAGCAGGCCCTCTTGCCAGAAAGAGGCAGGGCATGCACACGCAGACCCGGAGGAACAAAAGACGCACTCGCCCCCAGGACCCTGCACCTTTGGCCAGCTCAGACTCCACCACCCCTTCAGGCCCTAGACAAGCCCCGGCTCACAAGCTCCTTCTAAAAGGGGGGGGGAGTGTGTTGGTTCCCAGCTTTTTCTGGGGGGGGAGGGAAGAAGGGAATATTGTTTTGTTTTTTTAACCCTAAGTAAAGGTAACCTTGAACTCTCGTTTCCCCTGGGCAGGGATATCCGCCAGAGTCCTCCTCTGCAGACACCCAAAACGGCCAGGAAAGCCAATTAAAGCAGCACAGGAGACGGACGGTGAGAAGCCACACGCGTCCACGCCCAGAGACCACGAGGTCCAACTGCGATTCCTGTTTTCCCTGAACAGGATCCCAAAGCAGGCTATAAATTACAAGGCCAAACCTCGGTCAGTGCCATCTGCACAGCTCCACGGCAGTCCCAAGGAAGGGAGAGGGGGTGGGCCACCTTCAAGCAAATGGGTTCAGACCTCGGCTGGGACACCTTGCGACAAGATGGCCAGTGGGAACGGGGGCGCCTCTAGTCCTGCAAGCCCCGAGGCTGTAGCGGAAGAGTGGAGAACCCCCTTCCAGCCAGGCAGGAAGGAGAGTTGGGCAGGGGTGGAGGTGGTGGTGGAAAGTGCCATCAAGTCACAGCAGACGGATGGCGACCCCTGTCAGATTTCCAAGGGAAGAGACAAAGAGAGGTGGCTTGCCACTGCCTGCCTCTGCCTAGCAACCCTGGGCTTCTCTGGAGGTCTCCCATCCAAGTACCAACCAGGTCTACTTGGCTTCTGAGTTCTGGTGAGATTGAGATAACCTGGGCAATCTAAGTACAGACAAAAGACATACACAGGTGGCTTGCCGCTGCCTGCCTCTGCGTAGCAACCCTGGACTTCCCTCATCCAAGTACCGACCAGGGCTGACCCTACTTGGCTTCTGAGATGAGATTGGGATAACCTGGGCAATCTAGGTCCGGACAAAAGACATACACAGGTGGCTTGCTGCTGCCTACCTCTGCATAGCAACCTTGGACTTCCCTCATCCAAGTACCGACCAGGGCTGACCCTACTTGGCTTCTGAGATGAGATTGGGATAACCTGGGCAATCTAGGTCCGGACAAAAGACATACACAGGTGGCTTGCCGCTGCCTACCTCTGCATAGCAACCCTGGACTTCCCTGGAGGTCTCCCATCTAAGTATCGACTAGGGCTGACCCCACTTAGCTTCTGAGATCCGACGGGACTGGGAAAACTGGGCTGGCCTGGGCTACCTAGGTGAGGGCATTCTGAAGTAACTGTGCACTCAATCACCCCCAAGAGGCTGAGCGGGGAGAGGCAGGGCCTCTCTAGGAATCAGCTCGCCAGGGCAGTTTGGGAACTAGAGGGAAAGCACCCAGCAGAGGAGGCCTCTAAGCTACTCCCATAAGCGGTCCCCCTGCAGCCCTACACTTCAATTGCTGGCTCAAATCAGTCTCATGCGGGACTACGGCTAGCGGGAGCCATAAAGGCAACCAGGTCTCTGCCAAGGCCCCCTGCGGGCAATTCCTCCCTACCCACAAGTGGCTGCTCAGAGGCCAGACTGATGGATCCCGACTTGCACGCGCCACCACTCCCCTCGAGGAAAGCTCTGCTGCTTCTCTGCAGGCGAAACAAGCTTCTTCAACCCCCCCCCCAAGACCCCTTAAAATATTGCACGGGGGGGGGGGGAGTTTGCACTGGCTTGCCTTCGACAGCAGAGGACGAGCCGGTTCCCGGGCAGCCTCTTACGCAGGCTCGGCCGTGTCTGCTCCAGGCCAAGGTGGGATGTTTGGAATGGGGCTTTGGTGGGCCGAGGTCCACAGAGAGCGCCTCCTCGGCTCCTGCCTTTCCAAGCTTCTCACCCGCATCTCGGAGCAGATGAGCCGAGCAAGGGGACCGAGCATCTTTTGTGTTCGGCCTGGCAAGGGAAGTTTGCCAAGGCCAAGCTGTGCCTTTCAACCGGCCCCGACACAGTAGCTTTTCTGTATTGTTGGCGGGATATGCGGGGGGGGGGGGGGGGTGAGCGAAGGCGCTTCACAAGGAATGTGCTGTGTCGGCTCTGAGCCCTCCAGCCCTCGTATCAACAAGATCACCTCCAAGGGGCTGGCGTGGAGAAAAAAGACATATCTTTGGAGGTAGATAAAACCAGGAAGGGGGTGGCCACAGCAACAACGGATACTTATTTGAAATATTTATTAGCTGCCTTTCTTCCTGCGGAAGTCAAGGAGGCTTGTAATATTAATGAAATACATTTTTAAAAAGTGTTTGAAAACATCAGACCAAAGTTTTACCCAGCAAATCTTCCAGGCTTGAATATCCAAGAGCGCTGGCATCACAGCCAACAGCCCCTGAGGACCAGTCCGCTACAGATGACAAAGCGAGCTTCTATTGCGAAGGGGGGCGGGAGAGGAGAGAGGGCTTCTCTAGTGGGAACGGAAGGCCCGTCTCAGGGTGAGGAATTCTGCCCAGCGTCAAAGCGGCAGACAGGTTCCAGGTGAACCCATCTCCACACACTGCACGACTCACGCTTGCCTCTGACTGGGAATGCCACAAGGAGAACACCACCCGCACGGACACAAACGGAAGCACCAACTGGGTGCAGAGGCACAGCAGGGTGGCAAGATGACTTTCTCCACCCACAGCCCCGCCAGCTGCACACGGAATCCCGATCAGGAACTTACAGTCTCTCGCCGGAGGACGGGTCGCTGACGAGCCAAACCTCTCTGCAATGGTCCACCACACATGACCTGCACCCACTGGCCAGACACGAGGCTGGAGCCCACGGATCTCTCTCTCTACGGTCTCTCCCCACACACCCCACCCTGCACGGAGCCTTTCCCAAGCCCAGGAGGCCTCTGGCGTCCGAGGAAGACTCCGTGCACTGAGGACAAGCGGCCCACCCAACTCTGGGCTTCACTGAATGAGGAAGAGGAAGAGAACATTCTCCGAACCCCCTCGGAGCCCTGACACCAGAACACCCAAAGGACTCAGAGTAGGCACACCGCGCACTGGGCAAGGGCCCACTCACTCCTCCCCAGAGCCAAGGACAGAAGAGAACCCAATGTTGGACCAGGCCAGTGGCCAAAAACACCAGGTGCCATCAGGAGGTCCAGCAGTGGGGCCAGGACTCTTGCCCCCCCCCCCCCAGTAACCAGAATACAGAGCATCCCTTGCCCCAGACCGAGAGATCCTATCTATACCTTGTGGCTAAGAGCCACTGATGGACCTCTGCTCCAGATGTATAAGAACATAAGAGAAGCCAGTGTTGGATCAGGCCAGTGGCCCATCCAGTCCAGCACTCTGGGTCACACAGTGGCCAAAAACACCAGGTGCCCTCAGGAGGTCCAGCAGTGGGGCCAGGACACTAGAAGCCCTCCCACTGTTGCTCCCCCCCCCAAGCACCAGGAATACAGAGCATCACTTGCCCCAGACTGAGAGTTCCTATCTGTGCCTTGTGGCTCATAGCCACTGATGGACCTCTGCTCCAGATGTTTATCCAACTCCCTTTTGAAGCCGTCCATGCTTGTAGCTGCCACCACCTCCTGTGGCAGTGAGTTCCATGTGTTAATCACCCTTTGGGGGAAGAAACAACCCTAGGGAGGGACACAGCTTCCCTTTCTCATTTCCTTTTCTTCTCCTTTGTTAGCAAGGTCAGGAGGGGGCAGGCCCATAGCCAGAACGTTTTTTTTAATTTGGGAGGGGGGGTTAAGTAAGTCAGTGGGCACCCAGCACACACTCCTGCCCCCCCCCCCCCCGAATGCCTGGGCTGGATAGGAAGTCGGGGGCATTGGCGGTAAGTCAGGGGGCTGGGCCCTGAGATGCCCCACGGTAGCTATGGGCCTGGGAGGGGGTCTTCTTGCCCTCCCCACAGCCCAGCGGCAGGCAGAGACAAGCCTTGCAGCAGAACAGACCCACTCCCAATGACCTCTGGCTGCGATGCCCCTGCACAGATCTATGGCTCAGTTTCAATTTATTAATTTGGCTCAATTTCTATCCCTCCTTTCCTGCAGACGGGCTCAAAGCGGGTGAGGCCTCCTCTGGAGTTCTGGTCACTGCATCTCAAAAAGGATGCCGCAGAGCTGGAAAAAGTGCAGAGGAGACTAGCAGGGTTGGTGCATCTTCCCGATGAGGAAAGGCTGAAGGGTCTGGAGCTTTTCAGTTTAGAAAAGAGACAGCTCAGGGAGGGGGGGACACATGAGAGAGGTGTATCAAGTTATGCACAGGGTGGAGAGAGTGGACAAAGAGAACTTTTTCTCCCTATCCCAAAGGACTAGAACTCGAGGGCATCCTGTGAAACGGGTGGGCAGTAGGTTCAGGACAGACAAAAGGAAATATTTCTTTACACAGCAAGTGATTAAAATGTGGCATTCACTGCCAGAGGATGTATTGATGGCCACAGGCAAAGGGGATAAGACAGATTCACAGAGGACAGGTCTATCAGTAGCTACTAGTCATGGTGAGAGAAGGGAACCTCCATATTCAGAGGCAGTCATTCTCTCAATAGCAGTGCCAGGAGGCAACATCAGGGAAGGCCTCGGCCTCTGTGCTCTCTTGTTGGCCCTCCAGAGGAACTGGCTGGCCACTGTGTGAGAGAGGAGGCTGGACTAGATGGACCCTCACTGGTCTGATCCAGCAGGGCTCTTCTGAGGTTCTTCTCAGGGGAAGGCCTCGGCCTCTCTGCCCTGTTGCTGGCCCTCCAGAGGAACTGGTTGGTCGCTGTGAGTTATCCTTCACAAAGACCACCCATTGAAATAGTTTATCTGTGGAAATGAGTGAAATGCTTTTCAACAACAGGTGTTACTCAATGTATAGTACGAAGATTTTTATTTTCCCCTCTCCATTTTCTCTGTCCTTTGCCTGAAAGCTCCTTCCTTCTCTCCTTCCCATCCACCGGGCGCCTATCGTTTTTATCTGCCTCCCTTCTGTCTTCGGGGTTACCCTTCTCCCTTCTCCCTGGCAACCTCCACGAGGACAATGGTGGCCCAGTTGTGATACGCCCCTTGCCTAGTAGGGAACCTGCAAGGACTTCCCCAGGGGCACCTTATTCCCCCCCCCCCCACCATTTCCTCTTTCCCTGCCCCTGGGTGCACCTATATCCTCACCCTCCTATGCTTCCTTCTTACGCACCAGCTAGCCTACCTTTCCTCCACGCCTTATCTTCAGCTATAGTTATCACCTACTCCACTTACACCACACCCTTCCCCAGAACGGGGACCCAGAGCAGCTTACATAATTCTCCTCGCCTCCTGTTCATCCCCAAAACAAAACAGCGAGGCAGGTTAGGAAGAGAGTGTGTACCTGGCCCAGAGTTACGCGGCGAGTCTGGCCGTAACCGCTTCTTGAAGCACTCCGATCTCCCTGCAGGGGAGCAGGAAGAAGAAGAAGAAGAAGAGATTGGATTTATACCCCGCCCTACACTCACGCGGAGTCTCAGAGCGGCGTACAATCTCCTTTCCCTTCCCCTCCCCACAACAGACACCCTGGGAGGTAGGTGGGGCTGAGAGAGCTCTGACAGAAACGGCTCTTTTTCAAGAACAGCTGTGCCAGAACTATGGCTTGCCCAAGGTCATCCAGCAGCTGCAAGCGGAGGAGTGGGGAATCAAACCCGGTTCTCCCAGATTAGAGTCTGTGCACTTAACCATGATGCCAAACTGGAGGCAGAAGCTACCATTCATGGTGAGCACAGAAGACGGCCAGCGTGGCGTAGCAATTACAGAGGTGTCAGACTCAATTGTTGCGAGGGCCGGATCCAACACAAATATCATTTGGCTGGGCCATGTCATGTGTGCCACAAAACTTAATGCCCGGTACCGGAATTATGAACCGTGTGAAGGACAGCAGCTGGGAAGCTCCGAGTTGGTGTCTCCTCACTGCAAGGCCTCTTGGACTGGGAAGGGGGTGCAAAGGAAAACCCACATGGGTGGACTGGAGAGCCGGTGCTGCAGCACTGGGCAGACATTCCCACACTGCTTGACGGCTGCGGATGAGATTGTTCCACCATGCTGAAGCCACAATCAGAGCGGCTCTGCCACCCCCCACCCCCCAGCAGTCTCCTGTTCGATGCCTGGGAAGCTCCGAGCTGGGGGGTGGGGGGGGTGGAAGAGGCTCTTGTGGCGGCGGGCAGGCCTAGGAAGGGCCCTGGAAGGCGGGGAGGTGTGGTGGCGGGCGCTCCGTTTTGCTGGGGGGGGGCTCAGTCCCCCCTGGGAAATTTCGGGGGAGGCCCGAGCCCTCAAGCCCCCCCCCCAGTAGTTGACGCCTATGCTGCCTTGCACTAGTTGCTCGCGGGCCCCCTGGATGGGCTGGTTCTGGCCCCTGGACCTTATGTCTGACACTGCTGGATTAGAAGAAAAGAGCAAGAGCTTGACTGTTTCACTTGATGGAAGTGACACAGATCCTTACGAATGGGACATCTGATACCAGACTAATTTGGAGAATTTGCACAGCTACCACAGGCTCATTTTACTAATTGGGAGCAAATACATAGCATTCAAGAAAGCAACACCTGGTCTCATTTTTGGATGCGTGTCATGGTATAACAAGGAATACTGACCACTGAGGAAGGCCCATAGGGGCCGAAACGCATATGGTCCTTAGGTCAAAGGTTTTATCCATCAGCTTGATATGTACTGCAATTCGTTCCTAATAAACCAGGTTTTAAATGTCTGATACTTGGACTGTCCCTTTTAATTTTATTTTGTGTTATTTATGTGTACACCCTAATAAAGGTCTATATTTTTCATAATAATTCTTTTGTTAGCTTGACCCTCTCAGTTCACAGCTATTTTGAGTCCGTCCCCCCCACATTTTCCGCTTTTTTTCAAGAGTCCAGTAGCACATTAAAGACTAACAAAATATGCGGAAGGATATGAGCTTTCATGAGACACTGCTCACACCTTCAGATCTAACTCCTGGATTAGTGTCAGCCTGGGATCTGGGAGACTCAAGTTCGAATCCCTAAACTGCCCTGGAACCTCGCTGGGTGACCTTGGGCTGGTCACACACCCAGGCTGGCCTGCCTCGGAGGAAAGAAGAATGACACGAACCACTTCAAGCCCCCACTGGGGAGAAAGGCAAGGCATAAATGAACTCAATGAAATAATAAGATCAAAGTTCAGCGTCCAACAAACATGTTTCCAGCTCTTATGGACGGTGAGGGAGACAAATGTCGGAATGAATAAATGCACAGTTAGGTGGCAGATGTGAGGCACATCTTAAAAGCCAGAGGGGAAGGCAGCCCAAGATTTCTAGCACAGCAAAGGGAAGTCTGTGCCATTCGTCACCCTCCCGTATAGATCGCACATCAGCCAGCCAAACAGACACAGACACGTTCCCCAAAATTTCAGTTCCCCATGCAGAGCACCTGCATATATTTGGTGGATAATCACTTGTTCTGCCCCCGGGGCTGCTTCTCCTTGGAACTGGAGAAGAGGCCGACTCTCTTCCTCCCTTCCGCCCTCCATATGAGAGGCTGCTGTGGCCAGAAAGTCCAAATTACAAGAGGGAAGAAGACGGAGGAGGAGGAGGAAAAGGAGGAGGAGGAGATTGGATTTATACCCCACCCGTCACTCACTTGGAGTCTCAGAGCGTATTACAAACTCCTTTCCCTCCCCCTCCCCACAACAGACACCCTGTGAGGTAGGTGGGGCTGAGAGAGCTCTTTCCCAAGCTGTCCTTGAGAGAACAGCTGGCACAGAGCTATGGCTTGCCCAAGGTCATCCAGCAGGTGCAAGTGGAGGAGTGGGGAATCAAACCCGGTTCTCCCAGATTAGAGTCCGCGCACTTAACCACCACACCAGACTGGCTCTCAAGGGGCTCTGGCAGAGACGGATCCCGGATCATGGGTGCCTGGTATTCAAAACATTCCCTGAAAGGAATCCTCAGACACAGGGAGGATTAGGAACCGGATTCCCAAATCAAATTCCTCACCACCTTCATAAAAAAAGGCCAAACATTGCTCCTCAGTAGTAATTTGCTTAACGTATTTATATCCCGCCTTTCCTCAAGACTCAAAGTAGCCAAGAAAGCACCAGAAAGGTGCAAGGACTGCTCATCAGAGCCCTTTAATTAGGGAAAAAACATCGCCAAAGGTAGAAGCGCAGCTGAATCTGCCTCTAGCTACCAAATGCCCTCTGAAACAGACATCATGCATGCCTTCCTCAGTGCAGCGAGCCTGAAGGCATCCTCCATATCCACTCCAGAAAGCCGTTCCACAGGACAGGATCCACCACAAAAAAGCCCCCGACGGACACCACACGAAGGAGGCTGTCTGAAGGGCATGGATGCATATGGGCAGGAAGGACTACTCTATGTACCCTAATGCTGAGGCTGACAATCCAAATCACAGCAATACTCTGCTCAGAAGGGAGGTAGCGGTGGATTTCCTGCAATGTGCAGGGGGTTGGACTAGATGACCCTCAGTGCTCCCTCCCGCTCTGTGTTTCTTTGATTCCTCCCCCCTATATTTTTCTCTGTGATAAGGAGGTCTAGGAAACTTCCCTTTTAAAATGAAGTAGAAATGAGGGGCGTAAAAACAAAAGGCTCTAACAGTTTAATGTGCTCAAATTAAAACAGAGGACCCCCCCCCCCGAGACCAGGGGCAAAATGTCCAGCAGGCCTTTTGGTGGCGGATCCAAAGGGAACGGCACGCCAGAGAACAGACTGGAAGAGCCCCACAATGTCGCCTTATGCACCGAGGATCAAAAAGAAGAGCGTGCTCGCCCACCAGAAATAGTTTCCTTCCAACGGGCATGACTACGAGCTCGAAAGCCACAGTGTGACCTGGGGCTGGCAGGAATTCTCAGAAGTTCCACGCCTCTTCAGCCATGATGCAACCCCCAAAGTATGCAAGGCACCAAACAGACCCACCAAACAGAGAGGCGGGAGGTGGGACGCTGCTTCGGGCATTTTCCGTGGGGAGGGCGGAAGGGAACAGCACCTGCAGGGAGGCTGTCAGACAATAAATCCCCCCCCTCAAGCAATCACTGCCTAGCTCTAACGAGCTATGATGAAGATTTATTGACTTTCACCAGAAAAGCAATCTGAGGTTCCTGAAGGAAGACCTGACTTCAGAGGGGCAGACGGTGTTTCACAGCATTCAAGGTACACGGGGATCCATACAGCGGCTGACGCCTCTCCCCTCTGGCCCAAGGAGCAAGAAGGCCATTTTCTGGGATCCAACCCACCGTCTGGGATCCAACCCACTCACAGCAGTCCTGCAAGGCAGGCCTGGGTCTGTATTCCCTCCAGCCACCTGCTCGGGGAGCTGGGTGTGGGTAGGTGTGCTTTGCTCGTAGCTGAGACACCATTTGAACTGGCTGACACCCTGCCTCACCTCCTCCTCGCTTCCTTCTGAGCCCAAACTGGCCATCTATACCCCATCCCCAGTCCTCTTCCTTTGTATTTAAGGGCAGAAACACACCATTTTTGGGCAGCACCTCTTGATTCAAGTTCTCCCCTCCACAATGGAAGAAGAGTTGTTTCTATACCCTGCTTTTCTGTACCCAAAGGAGTCTCAAAGTGGCTTACAGTTGCCTTTCCCTTCCTCTCCACAACAGACACCCTGTGAGGTAGGGAGGACTGTGCTCCAAGAGAACTGTGACTGACCCAAGGTCACCCAGCAGGCTTCACGTGGAGGAGGAGTGGGGAATCAAACCCAGTTCTCCGGATTAGAGTCCGCCGCTCTGAACCACCGCCCCTCGCTGGCTCCCATATGTTCCTGTCCAGAAACTAAGATCACAGGGAGAAGCCACCTCGACTGGCCCGTCGATCCAATAAGCTCATCTGGTGGGGCACACAAGACAGGACTTTTTCAGTGGCAGCCCCATGATTGTGGGGCAATCTCCCCAGGCAGGCGCACCTGGCCCCCTCACTTTTGATCTTCAGGAGGCAGCTAGAGACAGCTTTTATTTATGACAGTATTTGCCAGCAGATTTAAACTCTTGATTTTAATTAGTGGCTTGTATGCATTTTATTATTTACACTGTAAACCAGCTCGAGTTCCTAGGTAGAAATAAACCAATATAGTTTACGCAGCGTGTGGTCTCCTTCCACACTCGTGTTCTAGAAGCGGCACTGGGCCGCGCCACATAGCCAAGCGTCAGGTGGCAACCCCCTTCTAGGCTTGCTCCAGAAAAGAGGCAGAAGAAGACGCCGCTCCTGCGGATCCCCCTCTTCCGTGGCACGCTCTTTCAAATAACCCCCCGAGAGGTGCCCGACACACCGTCCCCACAAGGGCAGCCACACCAAAGCTTAACGTCAGCCACAACGGCACCGGTGCTTCTTCTGCACAGCCGGGCGAGAGCACTCGGAACAAGACCACACCCCAGGTGTGAGCAGGCTCCTTCCGGCAGAGACCTCTTTAGCAGGCTCTTTAGCCACACTGCCCTTCCGCCCTCATGGGGAGATAAGGTCTCGTCAAGCTCTTTGTCGGGGCCAGTTACCTTCAGCCTCTCCGGGTACGGTGTCCCGCGGTCACGTCTCAAGACCAGAAAACGGAAGCCGCCGTCACGCAGCGTGGCACAGGCACGAGCAAGCCTCCTCCATATGCAACAGCACCTTCCCTGCATCAGAGGATCAGAACAGGGACGCTTTCATCAGAATCCTTCCCTGTCTTCTCCCCTCGGGGGCGGAGAGGGGGAGCAGCGCGTGTGGGTGTCCCTCCCCCCACAAACCCCTCTCCTTGCCCCACTGGCGTTCTCTTTGCAAGAGACGTCCCCACTGGTACACACACACAGAGAGCCCCAAACGACAAGTGGCATAACCTCCACTGCTCCCCCTCCTGCACAGCCGTGGCCTAAGAGGAAGGGGTTGAGAGGCCGGCCCTGAGGGCTTCCATGGAGTCCCGCCCTCAACTGCAGCAAGCAACAGGCCGGAACACAGGAGCCTGTGAGGCCTCAGGGGAAGACACCAGCACAGGAGGCACGTGTGAAGCTGCCTCCTACCGAACCAAGCCCGTGGGGTCCACCAAGGCCAGCCCTGTCTACTCAGACCGGCAGCAGCGCTCCGGGATCTCCCTTCTGCCTGGCCTTCTTAGCTGGACAGGCTACCAGGGGCTGAACCCAGGAGCTCCTGCGTGCCGAGTAGAGCGATGCTCTGCCAATGAGCCACGGCCCCACCATTAGTGCAACCGCTCCATGGGACCCAGCCCGAGGTTTCCATGACTCAGGCGTGGGATTCTGCGACTGCCCGGGCCCTTTGGAAACCAACAAAGGCAGCTCAGGCATGCAAAGGACTACATGCTGAAGACAAGCAGGGTTTGGTCCACAAGAGGAGCCCACCTGGGCAAGGGGACTTAGGCTGTGGTTTCTTTATTTCAGTTTTTAAAAACGTATTTACAGTATGTCCTTCTCAGTGAGACTCACGGTGGATTACACAGTTAATTCAATGCAATCAACAGACACAGTATCACATAAACAATGTAATAGGACCAGGATCATGGCAATTTGAGATAAAACACAGAGTAGCAGAAAGGATAAGAACATCAGAGAAGCCAATGTTGGATCAGGCCAGGGGCCCCTCCAGTCCAACACTCTGTGTGTCACACGGTGGCCAAAAACACCAGGTGCCCTCAGGAGGTCCAGCAACGGGGCCAGAACTCCAGAAGCCCCTCCCACTGTTGCCCCCCCACACACCAAGAACACAGTGCATATGAATACAGTGCAAGATATGTTAAACCATGCTGAAAATGGTATTATCTAGGCATATACACATAGCTATCACAGAACATACATACACCAATAGCATATACTACATACTAATAGTACATATACTAATAGCATATAGTGCATACATACATACACCAATAGCATATACTAAGACTACTGCAGTGTTAGTCTGTTTGTAGCAGCAGCAAAGAACAAGAGTCCAAGAGCCCCTTCCAGACTAATAGAATTTGTGGCACAACCTGCCACAAATCCCACTAAGACCCTAAGGCGCTAATGGACTCTTGCTCTTCTCTACTAGTATCTACTACACACACACTGGTAGTAGCTCACAGTCCAATTCCAAGTTTGGTACAGCGGTTAGGAGCGCGGACTCTAATCTGGGAGAGCCGGATTTGATTCCCCACTCCTCCACATGCAGCTGCTGGTGTGACCTTGGGTCAGTCACAAGTTCTCTCGAAGCTGTTCTCTCAGGAGCAGTCCTTGCAAGAGCTCTCTCAGCCCCAACTGCCTCACAGGGGAGAGGAAGGGAAGGAGGTTTGTAAGCCGCTCTGAGACTAGTTCGGGTAGTGAAGGGCAGGGTATAAATGCAATCACCTTCTTCTTCTACAAAAGCATCTTCCTACACCTTTTTCATTATAATACAGCCCTATCACCTTTTTTTTAAAAAAAATAACCTTCCTAGACAATTCTTGTTTTGCATAGCGTGCAGAAAGCCAAAAGTGTTGAGAGCCTTCCTAGCTCCCTTGGGCAGGCCATTCCACAAGGGGGGGGGGGCACAGCATTTCCCTGGGCGTGTAAGAAAGGGCTCCTTTTAATAAAATAGCTACAGGCACCACATCAAGAAGAGGATTTCCTCCTGCTGTCAATTCATTAATTAACTTAACCAATCCACCAGCTCAAGCCACGCGAACAAGTGAGTCATGCCGTGGGCATCTGCACATACGCTTCTATAAAGCCGCTTCCTACTGAGTCAGCTCAGTACCGTCTCTGACCGGCAGCTGCAGTCCAGGGACTCGCACAAAGATTGAGGTCTCTCCCAACATCTGCTCCCGAGAGCCTCCTAATGCAGATGCCAGGGACGGAATCCTTGTCTGTGCAAAGCTGAGGCTCAGCTGCTGAGCCATAGCAACCTGCCTTCTCTGCGGCAGCTCTCCCAGAGTTCCCTCTAAGCTCTGTTAGTGTGAGCTAGCTCAGTTTTTTAGCCTCTGACTCACACATTTTCGTCTTAGCTCAGGAAGGGATGGCTGCAGAGCAGACTAATTGATGCGGCAGCCAAATCCCTCGCTCACAACTTTCATGACAGTAGCTCGCAAAGTAGAATTTTTGCTCACAGGACTCCGCAGCTTAGAGGGAGCCTTTCTGAGATGAAACGTGGGAGATCTTCCAGGCCCCTTCCTGAGTTGGACTAGGGAGGCTCTAGGGCTCCTCTGTTTTGCTTACCGGCAGCCCCACGTCCAGTGTGTGTGTCCCCCCCCCCCCATCTCCAGTTACAGAAGCTGGGAAAGACCCCCGGAGAGCATCGGTCAGATGGGTTCAGTTCATCTGAATCGAGAAGGGAGCCCTTGTTTTTAAGAACAACCCTGCCCATCGTTAACAGAAACGGCAAGTTTAAACTGGCCGGCTCCCGCAAGACTGTTTTTGAATTAGCCACAACAGTGAGAAAGGGGACTTTTCTAAATACAGAGGTAGCCCCACCTCTGAATGCCAAATTCTGGGGGAGAAACAGAGGACCGGGCGGGCGGGCGGGCGGGGAGGGGGGGTACATTCGTTTTGCAGAGGGAATGGCTCATCAGTATAAAAATCAACTAAGACTTTAACAGGTTGGCAGCCGGGGGGGGGGGGGGGGCTGCCACACATCTAAGTGTCTCTGCCGGGTGAGACCGGTGTGAGGGATTCCAGCCATCTGCCCTCCCCCCAAAAAGTAACACACTCAGTGCCTGTCATTCTGCTAAAAGCTGAGGATTCCCACGTGATCTGCCCATCACCTTTCGGGACTTCAAAACAGGGAGGGGGAGGTTTCTGTGCTTCTCCTCCCCTCCTGAGCTGCTGCGGCTTATTCGGCACTTCCGTACTGAGTCAAGTGACACCCAGACGTGAGTCTGCTGTTTCCGAGGCGGCCTGAGCAGGCATCCTGTTTTCCTCTCACTGTGCTGTTTCATTCCAAAGAGAGAGGGGGAGAGAAAAGAAGGAGCTGGTGATGGACAGAAGGACGGAGACGGAGAAGGACCCCGGGGCAGGAAGGCCAGGCCCAACGGACTCCCTCAGGCTCCCGGCCATCTGGAGGGGGAGGCACAGGAACCTCCTGGCTGGAGCAGACCAGGGTGGGGCCATTTAGTCCAGCCTCCCAGGAAGCTCACCAGCAGGGCAAGCAAGCGACAGCCCCCACCCCCCCTTGCTGTTTATTCCCAGCATCTGGCACACAGAGATACACTGCTCCTGGTCACGGAGGCTCCACAGAACTCTCACGGATAACTGCCGCTAGCAGAAGCACCTTCCCCTCCTGCATTTTGTCTCTTGAAAACAAAAACGAAGCCCAAGAAAAAGCCGAACGGCCACTGCCTCGCCCTGTCAACGGCCTCTACCTCCCTGCAAGCCCGGTCTTGACCGAAGATGTACGGCACATCAGGCCCTCCGTTTCCCGATTTCTGTAAGCCTAGTCCTGCTGCACTGTTCCAGAGTGTCTTGTTTCCTCTGTCCTGTAATCCTCCGAGTCCCCAGGACAAGGACAGGCTGAAAATGAGCTAAACAACTGAACAAAGGCACACGGGCTTCCCAACAGCCCTGCTTTTCTCCAAGCCTCGCCAGAGCCCAAATCCTGCTCACCTGTGGAAGGTTTTGTCAGCTGGAGGAGAGAGCTAACAAGATGCCAAGGGGCTACCGGCTAACTCGTTAGATGGGGTGGAGGGCTGGCACGCTACTCACTTCCACAGGCTTCTAATTAAAGACAAATTTGGGGCACTTTCTGGCCTCTCCTGGGAGACTGAGCCAGGCCTTTAACCCGGGATCCCATCTGCGGCATTACCAGTTTGGTGGAGGGGTTAGGAGTGCAGACTCTAATCCAGGAGAACCAAATCTGGTTCCCTAGTCCTCCACAGGAAGCCAGCTGGTGTGACCTTGGGCCAGTCACAAGTTCTCTCACAGCTGTTCTCTCAAGGGCAGTTCTCAGGAGAGCCACTTTCGTGTGGTGGTTAAGTGCGCGGACTCTAATCCGAGAGAACCAGGTTTGATCCCCCACTCCTCCACTTGCACCTGCTGGATGACCTTGGGCAAGCCACAGCTCTGTACCAGCTGTTCTCTCAAGGACAGCTTGGGAAAGAGCTCTCTCAGCCCCACCTACCTCCCAGGGTGTCTGTTGTGGGGAGGGGAGGGGAGGGGAAGGGAACTCTGAGACTCTTGCGGATAGTGAAAGGTGGGGCATAAATCCAATCTGTTTTTCTTCCACCCTGCCTCCTCTTTTGCTCCACTTTGTGAGCCATCAACTGCTTTCCTCTCTCTGCTTTACTTGTCCCATCAAACAGGAACAGCAGTGTGTGTGTGTGTGGGGGGGGAGGCCGTAAGAGAACCCCTCCGGGGCTCCTGCCAGTATTTTCTGGGGGTGTCCTGTTAGCATCTGGGACATCTCCCCATCATCTCCCCTCCCCCAAATAAGAGCAAAAGACGGGGAGGAAGGCCAGAAGCAGGCCATTTCTGTCCTGAATGCACCCACCTGGAAAGACCAAGAGCCTCTCCCTAGAGAGGGCCATTTTAACCACATGTGCAAGAGCATCTCTTATGAATTAAGACGGAAAAAATAATAAAGCCTGCTGCAATACAGTATATACCCTAGGGCAGGGAAAACATACATTCATTTTTATTTAAAACAACTCCAGCATTGCCACAAGGAGGGACACATAAAAGCCATTGTGCCACTGCAAAAGTATTCCAGTAGGTTTGCTTTTAAAGAAGACAACACATCACAAATGTGCGTGCGTGCACTCACACACACACACACCCATCTCAACGAGGTAGCTCCTTTTACACACATACATCACGGATAATCACATGTTCAGCCATTCACAAAAACACAGCTCATTCACTAAAAATAGTCTCCGTTCGCTCCGAGAAAAGCTCGGCAGCTCACAGAGTGTTTCTGGCTGGTTTGTGTGATTTAAGAATGGAACCAGTCTGTTCACCGAAGAGCAAAGCCCTCGGGCCCGCTTCTCCTGAGCTCTGATGCTGAAGATCTCCCTAGGAGCAAACCAGGCAATGCTACACAGTCCTAGCCCACATGGTCACCGAGGAGACCTGAACACGAACGAATACATGCTCATTTTTAAAGACTGAAAACCAAGTGGAAAAGGAGGGCAGTTCCCACTTTTGACAGGCTGGTGCTCAGGTTTTAAATGCTCACTGGCCTGCCCCCCCCCCAGCGTGCAATCCACTCTCTCGTAATACAGCTGATTTGTTTTAATTGCATAGTTATACTCGGTATTTCTCAGCTGCTACTAGCAGCTATATTTTTTGGCTAGCTGGCAGGATACAAATCGTAGAACGCATGAAACTTATCGATATGCTGCCAACCGAAGTCTGTAAGCAGAGTCTTAGGCAACAGCACAGAAGCAGTTAAAAGCATAATCAAATAAATCTACAGTCCCGGCACCGCCAATCTTTTCCCCGTGGCATTTGGAAAGCCCTTTCCTGGGCTTCCAAGCGGCACCCGAAGGGAAGCAGCGCACAACTCCGGACAAAAGAGAAAGCACGGCAATCCTTGCCACTGAAGACATCAACAAATCCGCCCCAAGGGCCAGAGAGAGAGTGCCCATGGGCTGGAGCGCAGGAAACACCCCCAGAAGAGCCACACTTTTCACTGAGCAGCTGGAGACCGGGGCCACCCAGGGAAGGCCTAGCTGGGTGCCCCCAGCCTCCCACTCCCTTCAAGGAAGGCAGGCAGGCAGGCACAACTCAGCCCACCTTGTGGGCCTAAGGGAACAGGAAGGCGCAGACCCAAAAGGGAGGCAGCAGGCCCCTAGGCACGGAAAGGCCAACCAGGCCCCCTGCAAACTGGGCTCAGTGGAGTTCCTCCTTGAGCCAAGGCAGCCACGCTGGCCACCACTCTCCACCAGTGTTCCCTCTAAGCTGAGTAGGTCTGAGCTAGCTCACTGTTTTCTAGCCTCCGGCTCACACATTTTTGCCTTCGCTCAGGAAGGATGGCTCCAGGGCAAAGTAATTTATGCAGCAGCCAAATTGCTGGCCCACAACTGTAATGCCAGTAGCTCACAAAGCAGAATTTTTGCTCACAGGACTCCACAGCTTAGAGGGAGCGTTGGTCTCCATGGACCGAACGAAGAGTGCCAAGGAGTCCAAAGGACGAAGAGGGTCAGCCAAGCGAGTAGGAACCTTCTCCAGCTTCCACAGCAAAGAGACCTGGTTGGAAAGAGCATCATCAGGAGGGGCAGATGAGAGGCAGATGGCCCAGGAAGGAAAACAATGACTTTGGAAGAATGCAGGTGGGACGCCTCACACACACACACACACACCCCACACCCAGAAGCATCCTACACAGCCTGGTCTCCACAACTTGGACACCAAAGAGGGAGCCGGGGGGGGGGGGCTTGACAGGGGTGACAAGAGCCTTCTACCCTGAAAGAGGAAGCCCACGCCTCACACGAGCAGCTCTGCCGTCTGGGGAGCAAGGAGGTAGAGCCAGCCTGTCACCCAGCACTCACCTGGCGGCCTGGGGCAAGCGTCTCCAGCTGGGGACCAGGCAGGGGAGGGAACAGGCTCCCCACCCCCACCCCCGGGCCATCACTTTGCCACCCATTACTCACCCAGGCGTGTCCACATGAGGCAAGCACGTGAGCCAGCAGTTCAGCTGTTTTGGAGGACTAGTCATGTCTGAAACCTTATTGGGAAAGGAGGTGCAAACTCAGCTACACGCACACGAGCCCTTCTTCCCTTTCAGAGCTCTGCCGAGGGAGATCTCAGGGCGCTCCAAAGACTCACTGGGGAGAGGTTCTCCTTGGAGGAACGGTGCTGCTGGAGGTGAAAGGCTGCCTCCCATAAACGACGAGGGGCTAATACCCCTTGGACGCTCACTTGCTCCCCTTGGGAGACAGGAAGGGAGAGGGACTCCGGCACTGCGGTTTGCCCTCAGCACTGAGTCTTCATGAAGGAGAACCACCTCTGCCCACAGAAGGTCCATTGAGTTCAACCTTGCAAGCAAGTCCTCAAAAGCTTCCAGCCCGCTGGCCAAAGCATACCCAGTTAGAGGCCTGTGACTGAAGAGGAAGAGGCCAAACTTTTACAAGGCTTCCTTCTGCGGCCACCCAGAGGCCGCCAGAGACAAGAGGGCAAGGAAGCTGTTCTAGCCATCATGGCCAACAGCCACTGGCAGGCCTTATAAAGAAGAAGAGGAGGAGATTGGATACATACCCCGCCCTTCACTGGGAGTCTCAGAGCGGCTTACCATCTGCTTTCCCTTCCCCTCCCCGCAACAGACACCCTCTGAGGCAGGTGGGGCTGAGAGAGCTCTGACAGAAACTGCTCTTTCAAGGACAGCTCTGAGAGAATTTGTGACTGACCCAAGGTCATCCAGCAGGTGCAAGTGGAGGAGCGGGGAATCAAACCCGGTTCTCCCAGATTAGAGTCCACACACTTAACCACTACACTGAAATAAAGAATATTCCCAACAGTTCTCAGGACACTTCAAATCAGTTTCCAGCCCCGCTATACATACTGTTTTCAAGGGCGTATGGACAGGATCAAGGCCCAACCTAAGAACGAACGTTCTATTTGCAGGTACAGGATGAGGATCCCACAAGGGCTGGGATCTTCACTGCAGAAAGTCTCGCAGCTCTCCAAGTCCCCAGGGTTTATTTCTGGCTTTTGGGCTTCGGTGTTGAGCTGACAGTCCCTTCCCACCTCGTCGGAGAGAAGCAGACAAGCCTGCCTCTCCAGCGGAAATCTATCTCTGGGACCACATCAGCCACCCAAACAACCACCCGGGCAGAGGGAATCTCTGTCTCCGTCAGCAGCTCCGGTGAGTTCAGCCTGTGCCTTTTCTCCAGCTGCTGGATGCCTCGAAACGCGGAATGAGAGCCCCGTGAGGTCAGATGCTGCAGAACGGAAGGGAACCTGAGGCCAGGGACTGAGACGAGGAATGGCAAAGTGAGGCAGCAGCGTGCAGGCAAACCAGTCAGAAGGCCAAACTTACCCTGCCTCTCTCCGGAAGGGCTCCAGGTGGATTACAGCAACCTAAAGATACTTGGCACAAGCGGTGAGATTATACGGAGCGGTCCGACCACATTCGCAAAGGCCTTTTCAATGGCGCGGCCTTGCCGTGGTTCCAGAAAGCCCCCAACACACCGGCCATCCCATGCAAAGCCCTTCATGGCCTCCCGCCCTCGTATCGCCAGGACCACCTCTTCTCCCACCGCCAATGTTCCTGCTAAGCTGAATTGGTGTGAGCTAGCTCACAGTTCTCTAGCCTCCAGCTCACACATTTTTGTCTTCGCTCAGGAAGGACGGCTCCAGAGTTTAGGCAGCAGCCAAACTGCTCACTCAAAACTTTAATGCCAGCAGCTCACAAAGTAGAATTTTTGCTCACAGGACTCCACAACTTAGAGGGGGCACTGCCCACCCACCCCCCACTTCAGTCGCCTGAACAGGTGCTACCCTGCCAAAGGACAAGAGCCGCAACTGCGCAGGCACGTGAATTCTCCGCCATGGCCCCCGTCCAATGGAACGGCCCGCCTGAGCAGGCCAGGAAGGTTCCCACGCTTCTGTCATTCGGCCAGCTATGTACAACAGCGCTGTTCAGGAGGGCATTTTGACAAAGGAAACAGGGATGCCTTATAACAGAGTGAGTCAGGAACACATTTCAACAGAAGCAACAGGGCTGAAGACAATACAGCTAGCAAGCAGAGCAGCTAGGCTCGACCCCAGCAGGACCTTAAGAGGCTAACAAGAGTTGCAGGGCAGGAGCTCTCAAGGGCCAAAGGCACCCCTGTCTGATGAAAGGAGTTTTGCCTCTCAAAAGGTTCCAGCCTGGACCAACATGGCCGCCCTTTGAGACTAATATGCACTATCTGTTCCTGTATGTTTTTATTCCGTTCCCAACGCAATATATTCTACTTATACAATACCATTTCTTGCTTAGTACTTAAGCCTTGTTTCAGATTTCATAAGAACCTCAGAAGAGCCCTGCTGGATCAGACCAGTGAGGGTCCATCTAGTCCAGGCTCCCGTCTCACACAGGGGCCAGCCAGTTCCTCTGGAGGGCCAACAACAGGGCAGAGAGGCCGAGGCCTTCCCCTGAGAAGAACCTCAGAAGAGCCCTGCTGGGTCAGACCAGTGAGGGTCCATCTAGTCCAGCATCCCGTCTCACACAGTGGCCAGCCAGTTCCTCTGGAGGGCCAGCAACAGGGCAGAGAGGCCGAGGCCTTCCCCTGAGAAGAATGTCAGAAGAGCCCGGCTGGATCAGACCAGGGAGGGTCCATCCAGCCCAGCCTCCTTCCTCACACAGCGACCAGCCAGTTCCTCTGGAGGGCCAACAACAGGGCAGAGAGGCCGAGGCCTTCCCCTGAGAAGAACCTCAGAAGAGCCCTGCTGGGTCAGACCAGTGAGGGTCCCTCTAGTCCAGCCTCCCATCTCACACAGGGGCCAGCCAGTTCCTCTGGAGGGCCCACAACAGGGCAGAGAGGCCGAGGCCTTCCCCAGTGCTGTGGGGTTCAGAGGATTAAGTGTCTCTGAATGTGGAAGTTCCCTTTAGTCACCATGGCTAGTGGACACTGACAGACCTCTCCTCCATGAACCTATAATCCCCTTTTAAAGCTGTTTATTCCTGTGGCCAACACTACATCCTCTGGCAGCAAATTCCCCATTTTCATCACTCTCTGTGTAAAGCGATTATGTCCGCAGGCCTCATCCTATTACATTGTTTATCAGATGTCTGCTCATCCCATTGATGGCACCGAATTCCTCCAAGCAGATTACACAATGTCTCAGTAAAAAAGGCGGACTATGAATAAACACCCATTCAGAAAAGCCATTCACTCCACAATACCAGCACCACCATTAAAGAGCTGGTCAGAACCAGAAGTGGGCCTTGGCTGTTAGGGAAGAATTGTGCTGGGAGTACAAAATGAGAGGCAGTCTTGTAGATAAGCGAAGAACTTTCGAGGAAAGAGGCAACACCTTAACGTGGGGGGGGGGGGGGTTTGGCAAAATTTCTACTGAAAAATTTGAACATATTTTAATTCTTTAAATAAGTAGAAAATCATTATAAACTCCGGAGCACGACAGAAGACAGAAGGGCCTAGCATGATGTGGCCCATGGGGTCGTGAAGAGTCGGACTCAACTGTGCAACTGAACAACCACAAAACAATTACAATAATGTGGATGTCGCCTCCCCCCAAAAGGCAAATGCACCATGGACAAGCGCTCTGTGACTAGCCCATCTAACGTGCGCAACAGCCCCGACAACTCCAGATAAAGAGACGGCCTTTAGGAATGCAGGGTGGAAATTTTCTACAGGAAAACACAGCATCGGTAAAGACGCCCCTCTGCATCACCAGCTTGGAAACAACCCGGCAGCCGCTGCAGTTCTTGCCAGATAGGTGTAACACACCTGTTCTCACTGATTTCAGCCAGCAGCCAAGCTGTGGAATTCTACTCCACGTGAGGTTTCTGACGGGTGTCCAAGAGAAGCCCCACGCAGCACATGCAACAGTGGTCCAGCCCAAGGGTTACGACTGTACGGGTCAACACGATGTGATTGGCCGAGTCCAACTGCTCAGCAGAACTCTGAGACAGAGAAAGAAGCCTCACCCACCGGACTCACCAGGGGCTAGGGCTTTTCTGGCCCAGAGAGGCACTGCAGCACATGATCTTCCCAGATGAAGCAGCAATGTGGAATGGGGAGGGCAGGAGAACTGGGCAGACCGAATGAGAGCAACCCTCCCTATATGGTGCCATGCAGCGCACCTGGCTGCACCCAGCTGACAGCGCTGAACTCCACCCACTTGTCACTCTGGCTCCACCTCACCCATCTCCTTCCTTCGACGACGGGGGCTGCTGGGAAACGAGGGCCACTGCTGAAGCCCGGGAACGAGCCCCACCCTGAGAGCCGGTTACCTGGTGCTTTGGTCAACTAAACTTCCTGAGAACTGGCTTTGCTCCAGCGGGTGTGTTCTGCGGCAGGCATTTGTTCTGCCGAAGGCACGGAAGTTTTGCTGGCCAAGCCCTAAGATTGCATCACGTAACATTTGTGAGTCACATTCATGAAAAGCAAACTCCGCGGACATATTGCTGCGGGAGCCGAGGACACGGGTTCCTCAACAAGAATGCCGGCAGGATTTGAAATGATCAGCATCAGCACTTTGGGAGGGAGGACTGGCCCTGCCATTCAGGCCCAGCGACAGAAGCACCACTGAAGGGCACCAAAGGGCCGGACTCTTCATTATTATTGCTTAACTGAGCCACTGGGGATGGGGGAGAGGAGAAATACAGTGCGGGAAATACCGATTTTTCTGCCTCTGGCGTAAAGTTGCCCTGGGCCAGAAAGTGAGGTAGCCGCATTGAATCCTTGGCCAAAAACCACACACGCAAACCCTTCCCCTGTCTAAGCCTGCTGAAAGGAAGGCGCGTCTCTTGAATGCTGGAAAGACCAGGATGGGAGGATACAACAACTGGCCGAGGTCACAGAGAAAGGTTTGCGCTGGTCTTCCCAGGTCCCGCAAGTCTCCAAGAAGGCAGGTCTAACCGACTGGTGAGAATGTACAGGCACCCCAGGGTAGGCAGTTTCAGGCACGTCACACGGTGTGGGGAGTGACTAGTAGGCACGTGCCATGCACCTCTGTAGCAGTGTTCTAGAGAGACACAAGGACAGCTCCGACCACAAGAATTGTGGCTGTCCAGAGCAGTAATTGCAGTTTGTAAGCAACATTAATCCACACAAAGGCATGCACGAGGAAGGCTGTGGTTGAGTGGCCCGAAAGCATGCCGGACAAACCACGCCAGGGCACATCAAGCTGCCTTATTCGGGACCAGACCACTGGGCCACCAAAGCCAGTATTGTTTACTCCACCTAGAAATGGCTCTCCAGGGTCTCTGGGGGGGGGGGGGGTGTCTTCCACATCCCCAACTGCCCAGGGATGACGCCGGGGATTGAACCCGGAGCCTTCTGCGAGCAAAGCACACGTTTTACCACTGAATACACGAAGCGGCCTTACACTGAAGCAGACCTCTGGTCCATCACTGTCAGTGCTGTCTACTCAGACTGGCAGCGTCGTTCCGGCCTCTCAGGCAGAGAGGACTTCCACGTCACCCACTGCCAGATCCTTTAACCGGAGATGCCGGGGACCGTATCCCAAGCAGACGCTCTACCACTGAGCCCGTATCCCTCCCAAACAGCATAAGACATGAGCACATGAAGCTGCCTTGCACGGAATCAGACCATCAGTCCATCAAAGTCAGTTCTGTCTACTCAGACTGCCCCTGGCTTTCCAGGATTTCAGGCTGCAGGCTTTCACCACACCCGCCGACTGGTCCTTTAACTGGAAACGCTACCTGAGATTGAACCGAAGCCCTTCTGCAGGCCGAGAAGATGCTTTATCGCCAAGCCAGAGCCCCTCCCCTGGAGAAAACCACATGGGCAGAGCCAATATTTGTTAATGACCGGCCACTCCCCCATCTGTCCAAGGGCCCTTGTGGTGCATCAGTGGGCTGCAGCCCACCACGCAGGGAGAGGCGGAGGCGCTACATGATGATACAGTGGCCAACTGAGAAGTCCCTGGAGGGAAGAACCTGCAAGCCAAGAGGCGCCCGCCAAGAGTCTGGGAGCACTCCTATCCTCCAGGGTGGCCCCAACCAATGTCCCCTCCAAGCTGAGTCGGCGTGAGCCAGCTCACAGTTTTCTAGCCTCCGGCTCACACCTTTTCGTCTGAGCTCAGGAAAGATGGCCGCAGAGCAAACTGATTGCTATAGGCGCCAGACCGCTTGCTCGCCACTTTGATGCCAGCAGCTCAGAAGGCAGAGTTTTTGCTGGCAAGAGGACTGCACAGCTGAGAGGGCGCCCTGGCCCCGGTCCCAGCGAGGGTGGCAGCAGCGGGCTTCCGAGGCCGCAAGAGAGGGCTGGGCCACTTGGCGGGAGAGAGGGGCCGGACCCCGGCCCAGGAGACCCCCGAGAGCTGAGGCCGCCAGGAGCGTCCCCTGAGCCGGGAGCCCGGCCCGGGGAAGGAAGGGAGGGAGGGAGGGAGGAAGGACGGGGTCCAGTCGTGTCGGGGTTGTGCCTCAGTTGCAGGACACGAGGGGGCTTCCAGGGGCGCCTCTTTTCGGGGGTGGGGGGGTGGGGGCTGCTGGTGCCGCCGAGGCGGGGCTCTTCTTCCCCACTCCCCGGGAGGCTCCTGGCCACCCCGACCCGACGGCCTCCGTCCCCGCGGGCGAGGGGCTGGGGAGAGGCGGGGAGGGCAGGTGCAGGCCGGGCCCGAGCCCAGGAGCGCCCTCCCCTCCCCTCCCCGTCCCGTCCCGTCCCGGGGCTGGAGCTCAGGAGCAGGGGGCTGCCGGGGGCCGGGCGGGGCAGAGACGGAGAGGGGGACCCCCGCAACACCGGGGCCGCTCCAAACCACCCACACCCCCCACCCCGGCCAGGCCAGGCCTCCCTCCGGGCCCCGCTCCCGGGTGGGTGGGTGGGTGGGGGGGTGTCGGAGGGGGCGGGGCCTGGGGCGGGGGGAGAAACGGAGGGGGGGAGTCGGCGCCCGGATCCCTCCCCCGGATCCCTCCCCCGCTCACCCTCCTTCGCCGCGGCCTCCTCGTCCTCGGCCGCCATCCCCTCGCCGCCGCCGCCGCCGCTGAAGGCCCGGCCTGCCTGCGCCTCCTCCCCGGGCCGCCCCCCTCAGGCGCCTCCCGCGGCCCCGGAGCCGCCGCCGCCGCAGGAAGGGGGGAGGGAGGGAGGGCGGAGGGCGGCTGCCGAGTCGAGGGCTGCGCCTGCTGTGCGCCACTCCGCCACGCTCCGCCCTCCGACCGCCCCGCCGCCCGGAACTCCGCGCCGGCCCCGCTTTCCGCCCGGAGGCCTTTCGCGGGCACACGCGCCCCCCCTCCCCTCCTCTCCCCTGCCAATCACCGGGCCACGCCCCCCGCCGTTGCCACGCCCCCTCCGCGCGCTCCGCCTCCTCTGCCTGCCGGGGGGGAGGGGCCGGTCCCGGCGCGCGTGGGGTTGGGGGCGCAGGCGCGGAGGGTCGCGGGTCAGGCGGCGCGTGGGCCGGGGGTGGGGAAGCGGCCCTTTCGGAGCGCGGCCGGCTAATGGCTGGGGGCCTCTGGCGGGGCGAGACGGGGGGGGGGGGGTGATTCTTCTGCGCCAGGCCGGCCTCGCGCCCCCCCCCCCCCGATTCCCCAGCGCCGCCAGGCTACAGCCCGGGGAGGGAGGGAGGAAGGGAGGGAGGGCTGCTGAGGAATGGTCGCTCCCGTCAGGTGTCCCAAGCACTCTGCCCCCAGTGGCATGGTAGTTGTCACAACAACAGCCCGGAAAGGTAGGCCGGAAGGGTCATCATCCGCAGATTGCAGGGGAAAGGGGGGCTGATGGGACTCTCGGGCTGGGGCAAGGGATGCCCTGTATTCTTGGTGCTTGGGGGGCGACAGTGGGAGGGCTTCTAGTGTCCTCCTGGCCCCACTGCTGGACCTCCTGAGGGCACTTGGTGTTTTTGGCCCCTGTGTGACACAAGAGTACTGGACTGGAGGGCCCACTGGCCTGATCCAACACTGGCTTCTGTCTTATGTTCTTATGATGGCTGCAGTCCTCAGAATACTTAGCTGGACAGGGATGACTGACTCCTGAGTAAGAGGGCCCCCCCTGGGGCCGGGTTCACTAGTCACTTGGTGGGGGGGATGCCCTCTGAGCTTCCCAGCTTGCAACTGATGCTCCTCTGGAAATGGTTTCCATAAAAAGCCATTCCTGGTCTTGTTCCCAAAGAGGAATCTGGCTCAGTGGGTCACATGCCCATTCAAGCAGCTCGATCCGAGTCCAGCCGCACCTGAGAGACCCACCAGATTTTTAGGGTTTCAACATTGGAGAGTCTCCGCTCCCTTTATCAGGTATCTCTCCAAAAGCTTCTACCCTAAAAACCTTCTGAGTCTCTCAGGTGCGGCTGGATTCAAATCTGTCTGTTCTGCTGCCACCAGCACCGCTGCCCTCTGAAACTAGGTCCATTAATGGAAAACTGAAGCAGCAGATCATGGCTGATGGTCACTCCAGACCCGTGCTCCCTCTCAGCTGTGGAGTCTTATGAGTAACTAATTGTTAGATCGTTGTCTGCACTCATCAGGATGCCAGCGTAAGTAAGGAAACATCACCAGCACCTTATGATGATTTTATTTATAACTGAATTGCTTGTAGATGATTCTGTGTGGATTTTAATTGTTTTTTATGTATTAACTACTGTGAGCTCCCCTGAGCCTGCTTTGTGGGGAGGGCGGGATATAAATTTAATGAATAATAATAATTGTGAGCGAGCGATTTGGCTGCTGCATAAACTAGTTTGCTCTGGAGCCATCCTTCCCGAGCAGAGACAAAAATGTGTGAACTGGAGGCTCAAAAACGGTGAGCTGGCTCGCCCTGACTCCGAGGGAACGCTGCTCAAGACCTCTCTTCTTCCCCGTAGTGTGTAGAGGGCAAAAGGTGTGATGCTGTTACTGGTGTGTTCCCACAGGCTGCAGCAGGTCCAGTGGGACAGGGGTTGGTTAAGGAAACGGAAGCACGTTTTTCAAGCTCCCCATTGCCCGGGAAATGTGGCTTGGTGGTGCCCATCTGCTTCTTTGTTTGGGCTCTCTGGATGGGGGGAGGGAGAAGAGAGCCAGAGGGCCAGTCAAGCTCGAGGGGAAGGATGCTCAGATTTAAGCACTTGTTGATTTGGGAGCATTTGATAAGTTTCTCCACTTGTTTTTATGTACGTAAAATGTGTTGTCATTTCTTCCCAAAAATGTATGACTGTGGATCTGGCCTGGCATCGGTCACCTGGAATCCCTTCTTCCTGACCGCTGAGAGCAGGAGCTTTGGTTCTCCAGTGAGCTGCGTTGGCTGTGGCCCTCTTGTCCGGGCATGGACCGGCAGACTCTGGGGACCTTGCCTGGGCGCTGGGCCCCTCTCCCAGGTGACCCGAGCCCACCTTCCCTGCTGCTGCTGTTGCTGCTGGTTCCCGCCGGCACCAGACTCCCTCTGGGGGGCTTCGGCAGTGGGAGCAGAGAGCTGTCCCGTCATGCGCCCGCTTCAGCTGACCCACAAAGTGAATCGCTGCCTTTGTTCGCCCCGGCCTTGTTTATGGCGCAGACAAAAGGCCTGTTTATCGTTTCTGGGGACACAGAAAAGTCCAGCAAAGAAAGGAAACTCTGTGCTGATCAAGTCTGGTCCCGGCGAGGCTGGGCTGAGTTTTGTTTTCTTGGCTTTTAATGCTGGGGTTTTTGTTTCTACTGCCCTGTTGACGCAAGGGCCAGGGAGAGACTTGCTCACAGCCTGTTTGCCCGTTTTTGCCCCGGGCAACAGGAACAGAGCTCTGGACAGGCTGCCGGGGCGGGGGGGGGGGGCGCTGGTGTGATACGATACAAGTGGCTGGTCCAAGCGTTTGGTGGGGAAAACGTGTGCAGGGTAGTGGAAGATTTAAAATATAAACTGCTAGAAATTGCAGAAATGGATAGGCTGAGTATGGTTTGGCAAAACAAATTAGAAGATAAGTTTTGGAGGAGGTGGAATAAAGTATAGTTATGGATGGGTTTACAAATGTAGAAATAGACTCAAAAATATTCAATGATATGCCATAATGTAACTTATTTTTATGGGAACTTTGCTTGTTTTGGCTTTATTTATCTTGTATAATATTGTAAAAACTCAATTAAAAATGTCTTTTTTTAAAAAAAAGAAGTGTCAGTGCAGAATAAGGGCAGCCGCAATTGTTTTGGGGTTTTTTTGTTTGTTTTTTTAAATCCAGGTTCCCAGGGAAAGGAGGATTAAGGTGAGCACTTTCAGAAGGCAGCTGTGTGGGTCTGTGGTAGAACCATTGGATTGGAATCCAGTGCGCAGTTGGAAGATCCCTCCTCCTTTGGGGCTTCTCTGTCACCCTCTCCAACATCAGAGATACTACTACCCTTTGCTTTTGGGGCTTTGGATTCCAGTGCTGGGGTGAGAGTCTCGGGACGGGGAGTTTTAGAGGTGAGCGGAATGGCCCCAGCAAGACCCCCAACGGGACCTTCTCCGAAAGCAGTGGGTGGAGCCAAATCTCCCGATCCGCTGTTTTTTTAGTGATGCACTGTTGACAGTGTTCAGAGGAGTTAATCTACTGCAGAAGTGGCCAAACTGTGGCTCGGGAGCCACGTGTGGCTCTTTCACACATATTGTGCAGCTCCTGGTAGGATGGCTGGGGAAGTGAAGGGGAGGCATGCCTCCTCGATTGGTCTTCCCTTCCTCAGCCAGTGTTCTTCTCCCTGGGTAGGCTTGAGGTGGCGAGGAGCCGAGAAAGAAAGCAACTTTAACTTTAAATGTGTTGTCAAAGTCCCCCCCTCCCCAAGTCAGCTTGGAGGCAGCTTTTGTCTCTTTAAATCCATGGTCCAAGCCAAGGCAGCTGGGCGTGGGGGGCTTGGAGGACGCATTTAAAGTTGTTTTCTTTCTACCTCCCCCCCCAATCTGTTTGCTTTCTTTCCACCTTTTTGTCTTTCTTCCCTCCCTCTCTCCCCATCTAAAATGAAATGTGTTCTCCAAGCCCCACCACACCAGCCGGCTGGCTTGGCGAAGGCATTTGTCTCAATATGCAGATTTGCATGTTTTTCGATGAAAACGTGTGCAGTATTCATCTCTTGCGGCTCTCAAACATCTGACATTTATTCTATGTGGTTCTTACGTTAAGCAAGTTTGGCCACCCCCGATCTAGTGGGTCTGTGCCCGAGCCGAGGAGGAAGAGATTGGGCCCATCTGTGGATGGAACCTTCCCTCTACAAGAGTGACACTTCTTACAGGCAACTGGCTGCGCCAGAAGTGCTCGAGGCACCTGCGTCACAGAAGCAACCCTCTCCTATCTGGAAAAAGCCCCTTATTACTGTAAGAGGAACTACTGACAAGGGGGAAAGTTTGAATGCCAGCTCTGGAGAAGAAGACCCTCTCGGAGGCGTTTCCTAGTGCTGCCGGTGCTGCAGCAGAGGAAAAGAAGCTGAACGGAGGACCCTAAAGCAGCAGCGAGTTTGTTCCCACCCGGCTAAGACCGACAGCCGGGAGAAGCTACAAGTGTGTAGGTGGGCCTGCTGGAACGGTCCCACTCCCTTGCGGACAACAGCTCCTCTGCTGCTGGGGAGACTGAAAGTCTTGAGGTGGGAGGTCAGCAGGCGGAGGAAGAGGAGGAGGAGGAAGTGGTCCCTTAGAAGCAACTGACCCCCCTTCCCCAGATCACAAATGTGCTGAAGACGGGCCTCTCGGGCTGCCCAGGAACAGCTAGAGGGGCAGAGGTGATGGTTCTTAAATGTGTTAACAAGGAAGTGAAGCCGGGAAAGAAGTTTAGATTTGTTAAGCACCGGAGAATTTTCTGGGGCAAGCCAAACTTGTATGAAAGAGATGGGCTTCCCTTGGAACGAAAGGGTACCAGGCTGCCGACACTTAATATCCAAGAGAAGAAGAGATTGGATTTCTACCCCGCCCTTCACTTGTAGTCTCAGAGTGGCTTACCAACTCCTTTCCCTTCCCCTCCCC
Organism: Lepidodactylus listeri; assembly: GCA_029233225.1. NCBI lineage: Eukaryota > Metazoa > Chordata > Lepidosauria > Squamata > Gekkonidae > Lepidodactylus > Lepidodactylus listeri. The sequence goes on along the minus strand of JARCFY010000003.1, from coordinate 168,526,380 downwards.
ACAACAGACACCCTGTGAGGCAGGCGGGGCTGAGAGAGCTCTGAGACAACTGTCCTTGAGAGAACAGCTCTGAGAGAACTATGGCTTGCCCAAGGTCATCCAGCAGATGCAAGTGGAGGAGTGGGGAATCAAACCCGGTTCGCCCAGATTAGAGTCCACCCACACAGCCACTACACCAAACTGGCTATCTTTATCACCCCCCCACACATTTCCCCCCTAAACTGCATCGTTTCAGACTCTTTAGGTTTCCCTCATGGAAGAGCTGCTGCAGTCCCTAAAACCATCTTGGTCGCCCTCCTCTGCACTTTCCCCAGCTCTGCAAGATCCTTCTGGAGAAACAGTGACCAGAGCTGCACACATGAGGCCTCCCACAAGAGCTGTACAGGGGCATTATGATGCTGGCCATTTTATTTCCAGTACCTTTCTCAATAATCCCCATCACGGAATTTGTCTCACTGATGGCTGCCCTCCCTCCGTTGACCGTTTCATTCAGCTATCCAGGACGGCCCCCGGTTCACGTCCCCTCAGTGTCTACCGGCTCATACACGATCAGCACATCTTTAGGGCCAGGAATTTTTGTCCTAAGGGGCATGGCATCACCTTACCCTTACCTACACTCAACTTCATTTGTCATGTCGTTGCCTGTGTGTGTTTCGTGCCGGCGAGTCACGTCCGTCTTACGGCAACGCTGTGCGTTCGTGATCCCCAGAATGTTCCGTCGTTCACAGCCTGGCTCAGGGCTTGCGGACTGAGGGTCCTTTGTGGCTTCCTTGACTGAGTCCGTCCTTCTCCTGCTGGGTCTTCCTCTTCACCTGCTGCCTTCCGCTTTTCCCTGGCGTTATTGTCTTTTCCAGTGAGTCTTGTCTTTTCATGATGTGACCAAAGTACAATAGCCTCAGTTGGGTCATTTTAGCTTCTTGGAAGCGTTCAGGCTTGATCTGACCTGGAGCCCACTGTTTTGTCTTTTTGATGGTCTGTGCCATCCGTAAAACACTCCTCCAACACTACACTTGAAACGGGTCCACTTTCTTCCCGTGTCAGCTTTCTTCACTGTCCAGCTTCCACGGCCGTATGTTGTAACGGGGAATACTTTAAGGGGAATGATCTTGATGTGGGTCTTCAGCAACATTTCCTTATGCTTAAGGATCTTTTCTAGTTCCTTCATGGCTGCCCGTCCAAATTTCAGTCTCCTTCCAGTTTCTTGGGTCTGGTCCCCCTTTGAGCCAAGGGCTCGATAACAGTTTCAGCCTCTCTCTTGTTGCCCACTCATCCAATTCAGAGAGATCTTCCTGGAGCGCTTCACAGCTTGCTTTGTTTTTCACCATCCTGAATACTGGTAACATCTGAAAAGTTGGCTACTACACTGCTTGTTCCCAATTCCAAATCATTTATGAAGAAATTAAATAGCTCTGACCCCAATACCAGTCCTTACGGGACACCACCCCCCAGGCTCACTCATTTCCATTGACAGAGTTGCCCATTTATTTCTATTCTCTGCTTCCTTAGTAGTTGTGGATTTTCCAGGCTGTCTGGTCATGGTCTTGGTACTGTAGTCCCTGATGTTTCGCCAGCAGCTGTGGCTGGCACCCTCAGAGGTCTAACACAGAAAGATGGAGTACTCTCTGTGTCAATGTGAGAAGAAGAAAAATGGTAGGCAGGTAATTTATATCTACTCAGGAAGGTGGGGTAGGGCTGAGTCACTGTCTTGTAGGAGTTTCCCAGGCTGTGACATGCTGATGGAGGAGCTTTCCTGAGGAGGTTCCTTTGCATATGGATTCGCTGTTGAAATTCTAATCTTATCTGTAGTGCTGTTGTAAGATGTAGTGCGTTTTGTGTTTTTCAGGACTGGAAACCATGCCCTATTTATTTTTAAACTCTTCTTTCCTGTTGAAATTGTGTTTATGTTTATGAATTTCAATGGCTTCCCTGTCTAGTCTCTGATTCCTGTTTAACCAATATTTATAAGAGAACCTGTGATCTTGTCCGATGACTAATAAGCTTAGTCTGGAATCTTTGGTGAAGTACCAGGTCAGAAGCCTTTTGGAAGTCCAAGCTGTCTCGAGTCCACCAACAGAGCATGGTAGGGGATAAGAACGTTTCAAGAGGTCCTGTCATGCCTTCTTTGGCCACCAGAGTCTCCTTCATTGTGACTTGCTGGTTCTGCACTGCCTGTCTTGCCACTGATGACCTTCAGCAGGCATTTACTGTCCCTGTTGTCCATTCACCCAGGACCCCTCTGGCCGCTCTCTAATGGTCAGGCATGCAATTCATTGAGCTGACTTCTCCTAGGGTGTTATCAATGTCCATGGGTTGAAAAAAACTAAAATTATAACGAGTGGAGCTAGGCTGTAGCCCCATTCTTATCCAAAGCAGCATCCAATCTGAACAAGTAGATATAAGCAGGTTTATCTGCAAATTATTTTGCAAAACACTGCAGTGCAGTAGGTATCCATGTGGAAGTCAGACGTTGGATCTCTGGAAGAAGAGATGTGTGTCTTTCCACCCCACCGATGGTGTGTTTCACAAACCTCACCTCAGCACCAATGCTCTACACATGCAAATGCCTCCAAAGTGTCGTATCCAATCATGTCTGGAGGCCTGTGACTCTCTGCCCTTGTCACTTCTGCTCAAAATGTTCTGTGGAGGAAGAATCCAGCATGACGTCTAGCAATCACCATCAGCTCTACCCAGTGGATGCCGCGTAGGTAAACCTTGGGGCAGTGCATGATCCTTCAAAATATCTCTTTGACATCTTTTGCATCTCTGGGGAAGGGAGCAGGACTGCTTTATGAACCTCTAATGGCCAAGATAATATCTGTGGGCTTCAAAACAAATGGAAGACGAGTGATTGAGGAACTTGGCAACAATCTAGGGTTTTGCAGAGCTGCGATGGCCGCTTCTAATTTGCTAAACGAAAGACTCCAGAGTTTGCAGAGAAGGATTTTAGAATGCAGTCTTGCTATCACGTTCTCAAAAACAACTCGCCGTCATACATTTTTAGTAGTCTTCCACAATACATAAGTGGATGGCTGATTGGCAGCTTAGAAAAAGAGAAATGCCACCTTCCAGTCTGGGAAAGATTCCCTGCTTAGTCACAGAGAGGAAATTTTTATTTGCCACAAGTGACCAGCCACATAATCTTACGAACCTGTTACAGTAGTTTCTTTCCTTGCTTGTCTCATATTCCCATAAAATTAACATACCTCTTTGCCTCCAACAGCACTAAAAATAGACTCTGGAGCAATGCTCCCTCTAAGCTGTGGAGTCTTATGAGCAAAAATTCTACTTTGTGAGCTACTGGCATTCAAGTTGCGAGCAAGCTTTTTGGCTACTGCATAAATTAGTTGGCTCTGGAGCCATTCTTCCTGAGCCAAGACAAAACTGTGTGAGCCGGAGGCTAAAAAACTGTGAGCTAGCTCGTACTAGCTCAGCTTAGAGGGTACAGTGCTCTGGAGCAGTGTTCCCTCTAAGGTGAGTTAGTGTGAGCTAGCTCACAGTTTTTTAGCCTCCGGCTCACACATTTTTGTCTTCGCTCAGGAAGGATGGCTCCAGAGCCAACTAAGTTATGCAGCAGCCAAATCGCTTGCTTGCAACTTTAATGCCAGCAGCTCACAAAGTAGGATTTTTGCTCACAAGATTCCACAGCTTAGAGGGAGCATTGCTCTGGAGCATTTAGAAAAGAAGAAGAAGAGATTGGATTTATACCCCACCCTTCACTTGGAGTCTCAGAGCAGCTTACAAACTCCTTTCCCTTCCCCTCCCCACAACAGGCACCCTGTGAGGTAGGTGGGGCTGAGAGAGAGCTCTTTTGAGGACTGTTCATGAGAGAACAGCTGTGCCAGAACTATGGCTTGCCCAAGGTCATCCAGCAGCTGCAAGTGGAGGAGTGGGGAATCAAACCCGGTTCTCCCGGGTTAGAGTCCGCACACTTAACCACTACACCAAACTGGCTTTACAGAAAATGAGATACTAGAAGAATTAGTCATGACAGATGGCCTTTTAACACACACTGGTGAGGTTGTAGCTGAACTCCATGTAACTCAGAACACCTTAGGCTAGCTTAATTGCATGTGCCACTTTCTCACTGTAAACGCACCCAGATGCACGGTGTTTTCTTTGGAAATACAGAAGGAGCGAAGTGTGGAATTTCTGATCAATCCTGCCCACCCCCAAACTGTTGGGTTAGGAGCAGCTAGTCTTATTTCATTGTTTTGCTTTTGAAGGTCTTGGGGCGGAAGAATGTAAACTTAAATGTTCTAAATAAGTAAATTAAACAGAGTGATTTTAGGCCAGACTGATTCAGATGGGTCGCCATGTTGGCCTGAAGCAACAGAAGAAAGTTTGAGTCCCCGGGGCACCTTTAAGGCCAGCAAAGTTTAGTTCTGGGCATGAGCTTTCGTGTGCACACACACGGCGTCAGGTACCACGAAAGAAGCGTGCATGCACACGAAAACTTATACCAGGCCAGAATTAAACTTTGTGGGTCTTAAAGTTGCCACTGGACTCAAACTTTGTTTTTAGGTCAGACTGTTGTTTGTAATGTTTGCATCGCAGCTGAACAGACTGAACAGTGTGAAGAGGTGGTTTTCATGAGGAGGGGGGAAGGTGAGCCTTTTGACTGAAGCACCATTATGGGCAAAATGACTTGGGCACACGCCTAGCTTGTCGTGCCGGGAGGGGGAGCAGGAAGGCGCCTCCACGCCCGTGATGCCCTGCACGCTTCCCCCCTCACACCTGCTGGTGTTGCCCCCAGAGTGTTTTTCACTGACTGTTATTTTTTTTTTTTAAACCCTCTTGGTTGCAGACCCTGGGTGCACACCTGACTATGGTGAGGGGGGGTTGTATGTGTCGGCGAAGCTGAGAGCAACAGGGTCTAAGTTCCTAGCAGAGTCCCTCGAGGTGGAATGGTCACAGCGGCCACACTGGATGAAGATGCACCCACCCCCTTCAGGGAGCAGTGGCCACATTCGCAGAAGGGAGTGGACCGTTCCAATAGGAATGGGGGCAGAGGAATCCTGGAAAAGGCAGCTACTGGGCGGCAGCAGTAGCAGAAAGCGACACGGGTGGAGGATCTTCCATAGAGAACAACAGTGGACACCACAACTAAGCCTAGTTAGTACTGTGCAGAAGATGGCAGTGGTAAACCACTTCTGAACAACCCTTATGGCGAGACAATCCAAAAACGAAAAAAGATATAGTGGTGGAAGACAGAGCCCCCAGGTTGGATGGCACCCAGTCAACTACTGGGGACAACTACAACTAGTGCTATTCTTGATGCAACTGGACTAAAGCCAAAAAAGGACATTCAGTTCTTGACATGAATGGATGCAAAAAGAAAGTCCGTAACTCTTATGTTAGGAACACGGAATGTGAGATGTAACAATCAGGGTAACCTCAAAATCATAAAACGAGAAATGGAATGTTTAACATTGCAATCCCGGGAGTGAGGGAACTAAAGTGGACTGGATTAGGACACTGCCAGTCAGAAAACGGCAAAGTCTTTTACTCAGGGAATGGCAAATACAGAAGAAACGGGAGTTGCTCTGACAGTGGGGCAAGATGTGGAATAGGCAGTCGGGGGCTATAATGCAAAGTCTGACTGGATAATATCAATCTGACTTCATGGAAAGCCTGTCAATGTAACCATCATTCAGGTTTGTGCCCTGCCTACAGATGCTGATGAGGACGAAATTGAAAGCATTCGTGCAAATGTCCAGGAAGGAATTGACCACACCCCTAAACAAGATGTGCTGATAACCATAGGTGACTGAAACACAAAAATTAGGGAGCAAAGCAGAACTAAATACTGTAGGAAGATTTGGGCAAGGAACACAAAATGAAGCAGGAAAGCGGCTGATAGAATTCTGTGAAGACAACAATTTGTTCATTGCAAACACATGTTCCAGGCTCCCAAACAGATGATTGTATGTGTGGACATCATGGGATGGTCAATGTAGAAATCAAACCACATAATCAGAAGATGAAGAAGCTCTATTCTCTTTGATAAAATAAGACCAGGAGTGACACAGACCAAGAATTGTTAATATTGAAAATTAGAATAAAGCTGAAACTCACTAAAACATTCATCGTGCCAAAATACAGTCTAAAAACCATGTAAAGAACAGATTTGTATTACTAAATTCAAGTGAAAGTGAACCAGAAGAACCGTGGGTCGGAACCAGAGATATTTTCAGGCAAGAATGTGCACAGACTATTCCTGCAGCCAAAGGAAATGAAAATCCTAGGTGGATGACTGATGAAATTCTTAAAACATTCAAAGGGACAAACAGAACGATTATAATAACCAGTGTGAAGAAATAGAAGAGAAAAACAAAAAAAGGATGAAGAGATCTGTTCCAAAAGATCCAAGAAATCAAAGGGAAATTTAAAGCATGGTTAGGCATGCTGGAAGCTCAACATTAACTGAACAGAACAAAATAAAAGATGGGAACAATACACCGAATAACTATATAAAAGAGAAGAAAGCATGTTTTATTCCAATGCCTGAACTAGCGTGCGATGTTACAGACTCTAATGTTTCTCCAGTATGTTTTTAACTTATTATTTATAGATTGTTTATTGGATGTTGTTAGCTGCACTGAGCCCTGTGACCCAGGGGACATGGAGAATATAAGTCTATTTTTTAAAAAAATGGCAGTTTCATTCCAAGAAGAATCTTTTGAAGAAGAAACTGTAGTTTTAGAGAGTGAAGTGAAAGCAGCATTAAGAGCACCAGCGAGAAAAATCACCAGGAGTAGATGGGATATCACTAGAACTATTCCAAGCCACAGAAACAGAGAGTCCATCAAAATCTTAGCAAGATTGTGCCAACAAATATGGAAAAGAAAACAATCGCCCCTAGACTGAAAAGGCTCAATTTAGATTCCAGTTGCAAAAAAGGAGATGTCAAAGATTGCAGCAACTCTCAGATCATCACACTAATTTCTCACACAAGCAAAGTGATGCTCAAAATGTTACAACAAAGATTGTTACCATACAAGAAATGCCAGATGTTCAATCTGGATTCAGAAAAGGAAGAAATCCTATTGCAAATTTATACTGGTTACTGGAGCATACAAGAGAATTGATAGCAGAGTCATTAACACAGCAAGGTAAAGATTCCTGGATGTACCAAACCAGAGAATCCAACAAGAATTTCAGAAGAAAATCAGCTTGTGTTTCATAGATTACAGCAAAGCTTCTTACTATGTGGATCATGAAAAGCTATGGTTGGTTTTAAAGGAAATGGGTGTGCCACCGCATCTGAATGTTTTGATGTGCAACCAATGCTCCAGACAAGAGGCTATTGCTAGGACAGAATATGGGAAAACAGAATATGGCAAAGGCATCAGACGAGGGTGTATTTTATCTCCCTATCTATTCAATCTATATGCAGAACATATAAGGAAAACTGTGGAAACTGGTGGAAGGAACACTAACAATTTGAGATGTGTGGATGACACCACATTACTAGCTGAAAACAATGAAGAAATGACTATCGAGGAGGGTTAAAGCAGAAAATGCCAAAGCAGGATTACAGCTGAACATCACGAAGACAAAAGTAATGACCACTGGCGAATCACACAACTTTAAGGCAGACGATGAAGAAACTGAAATTGTTGAAGATTTTCTATTCCTTGATTCCACATCAACCAAAAGGGAGACAGAACCCAAGAAGTCAGAAGAGATTGAGACTGGGAACAGCAGCCATGAAGGAGCCAGAAAGGGCTAAGTATAAAAATGTGTCACAGGCGACCAAAATCAAGTGAGTTCATGCTGTCGTTTCCCCATTATGACGTATGGGTGTGAAAGTTGGACAATGAAGAAAGCAGATGCCTTTGGAATGTGGTGTTGGAGGAGAGTTTTGCAAATGCCGTGGACTGCCAAAAAGCCAAGAGAGGAAATTGTGCCAGATGTGGTCAGGGAGGTACTGCCATCAAACCCAGTTTGAGAACGATTGTTGCGGAAAGATTGTATCAAAGGAGGTTTTGGAAACTATACAGTGAGGCTTGGGAACACCCAAAAGATGGATGGTTTGTTTGTTTGTTTATTTATTGCATTGATATTCCGCCCATCCCATAAATGGACTCAGGGTGGGTTACAACATTTCAATAAATACAATAAGATTTAAAACACGTTATAAACATATAAAATCAATAATCACAGCTTGCAGTTGGGAGAATCCATCCCATTGATGTAGATAGATATAGCTGGTTATCAGTAGGTGGGAGACAGCAACCTTGGGGGGGGGGGGATGTGTGAATGCCTGCTGCCTCAGGCCCGTCTCGATAGGAAGCATGTTCCACCAGGCGGGGGCCAGGACAGAGAAAGCCCTGGCCATGGTTGAGGTGAGACGGGCATCCTTTGGGCCAGGGACCACCAGGAGGTGTTTGACTATCAGAGCGTAATGCTCTTTGAGGCGTATATGGGAAGAGGCGGTCCCTTAGGTATGTTGGTCGACTGCGCAACAGTGTTGTGTGAAAGCAAGAAAGGCCTCTGCAGTTGGGCGGGGAATGCACATGCAAGCAACCTGTTAGAGGTTGTGTATGCTGCCATTTTTCCGTGGTTCCCTGGCAGGACCCAGTCCAGAGAATCCAACATGACCAAGGTTAGCGGGAGCTAATTCCCTGTATGGGAAAGTGGCTGCACGAAAGGGAGCTAAGAGAACAGCACAGGTGATGGGGTGCCGAGGCAAGGGAAATGGTCACTGTTGGCGGGACAGCCTGTTCAAAACCAGCAATTCATAGCATCCTGTTTGCAGCAACACGGAACATCCATTATTACTTCTAGCTGTGACCCAAACATGGCGTTGCTCTATAGAAGGAAGACGTCATAGATTACTGGCCCTAGATTACTGGGAGGAAAGGCCGCCTTGCTTCAGTCCCTAGCGTACCTCAGTCAAAGTAGGATGTTTCACAGCTCTGTTTAGTCTATATCCCCCCCCAATACCTACACGAGTAACAGAAACCCAACCAACATCTGAAAGATTTTCAGAGAAGCAGACTTGTACTCCTTACATTTAAAACAACATCACAGCATGAAAACGAGCCATTAAAAAAGCCATTGGAGATAACAGCATAAAAATTTATCCCTAAAACGGAAACATTAAAAAGCTGTTTAGATTTTTTTAAAAACAAACAAACGTATCTTGTAGGCCCAGGGAGGTACTGATCACCACTTTGGGGTCAGGAAGCAATTTTTCTCCAGGCCAGTTTGGCGGGAGATCCCGGAGGTTTTTTGTCATCTTCTGGTTGTGTGGAGCGGTGGTTACTGGGAGTGTGTGTGTGGGGGGGGAGGTATTGGTGAATGTCCTGCATTGTGCAGGGGGTTGGACTGGATGACCCTGGAGGTCCCTTCCAACTCTGTGATTCCGTGATTCTATGAAAAGCCTGGGTCAAAAGATGTATTTCATCCCACAGGGCAATAAAGCAGGCACCAGGCGAGCCTCCAGGACAGCCGCTTTTCAGAGGCCAGGTGCCGCGGCAGAGGACGCCCTCTCTTAAGTCACCCGCTGCCTCTGAAGGCAGACGGGGCACAGGGCTCAAGAGGCAGATCTGACTACGGGAGAAGACAGTCACTGAGGTCTAAATAATTTATATTCTGCCTTCCAAAGATTTCTTCTAAGCTGATTTCTAGTAAAAACAAGAAATACAGTAACATCAAGAGGGAACTAGATAAACATCTGGAGCAGAGGTCCATCTGTGGCTCTTAGCCGCAAGGTATAGATAGGAACTCTCTGTCTGGGGCAAGTGATGCTCTGTCTTCTTGGTGCTGGTGTGGGGGGGCAACAGTGGGAGGGCTTCTGGTGTCCTGGCCCCACTGCTGGACCTCCTGAGGGCCCCTGGTGTTTTTGGCCACTGTGCGACACAGAGTGTTGGACTGGGTGGGCCACTGGCCTGATCCAACATGGGCTTCTCATCTGTTCCTATGTTCTTATAGCACCAAAAACAGCCAATAAAATGCAACAGCAAACCGTAAAGCAGCAGCTAAAATACCAGATAAACAGATAACAAGCAAAAAATGTTTTTGTCACTTAAAACTCAGTAAAAAAAAGGAGCGTCAGGTGTTCCATAGCGAGGACAACATCACCCCAGTTTCCACCTGGCTGGTTCCTGACACAGTGGGGGAATGTGGCGATAGGAGCTTGAAGATCAGGCGAGTCCACATGGGAGCAGATGGTCCTTGCAGTAATCTGGTTCCAAGCCATTTAGCCTTCCAGAAGTAAGAAACAAACTCCAAGCCAGGGGAGAGATTTTAATGCTGATGGGATGTATGCTGAACCGTAACAAGGTTTTAATATGTTTCCTGGGTCCTCCCTCTGCATAAAAATGTCAGGTGGGCCGCCAGTAAGAGGAGGGCTCAGGGGGACCAGCAAGCCCTGCAAGCAGTCAGTGGGTGGGTTCCAGTGGATTTTCATAGAAGACGATTTCTGCTGACTCCCCCTCCCCAGTGCTCCTGGGGGTCACCAGGAGTAGCGTTTTGGACTGCAGTGAGAGAGAGGACACAAGGAAGCCGCAGCCCGCTGACCGAAATCTCCTCTGTCTGGGAGCTTCCTGCTGGCCAAAATTCACATTGCTTGCAACTCAAGTAGGGCCCCCGGTGCCTGACCCAACTCTGTCAACACGCTCACCTGGGGACTGAACTTTAAACACCTCACCACCACGCCATGCGGCTCCCATACTGAGAAGGAAGGAGGGGCCTTCGGGCTTCCACCAGCTGAAACAGCCTGGGGGTCGGGTTTGTTTGCCCCTCTTGGTGACTGGAGGAAAGGATGAACTCATCCCCTCCCTCTTGCAGCACTGGAGCCGCAGAGTGATGAGGAAGGGTTTTCGGAAGGTCGGTCCTCACCTGAACGCAGGGGTCATTTCGAGGGGGAACGAGCAGGAACGGCGTTCCAGGAGTAACAAGCCCAGGAGTAGGGAACCCAGGCACGCTTGCATGTTTGCCCTTTGCTTTCCTAGCCAGCCCGCTGTGGCGCGTTGGCTGGAGAAGGGCAGACAGGCAGACATGCCCCCTTTCTTCCCTGAGTCTCTCCACTTTTGCAGAGAAACTCAGGGAAGGGGGGGGGGGTTAAATGCCTGGGTTCCCTGCCCGATCTCCCCCAAGTGACCCACAGCCGCAGGGCACCTGGAGAAGACCGGGCAGGGCACCCAGGCATGCTCGTATGCCTGCCCTTTGGCAGGGGGTGTGGCATATGCAAATGAGTTATGCTGATGAGCGCCCACACCTCTTTTTCTATGAAATGACCCCTGCCTGAACGTGAGACTGAGAATTGGGTCAGGTTTGCCACCCGAGAAGACCCAACTTGTGCCACCCAGGCCAGGTGTCTTTTGACCCTCAGCCAGTCCGCTAGAGGAAAGTGCCAGACTAGGAAGTCCGCGTCAGGGCCCTGGTCGTCCTGGTGGTGCAGGTGGGAAGCTGCCTGTTGAGGCACAGGAACGAAGTCCAGTTTTGTCCTCCTCTTTCCCCCAGGCTTTCTCCACATGCCACTTCCCTGCTGCTTAGCACCGGGATTCAACCCCTCCTTCGGTGACCGAAGAAGGACGGATGCCGCCGCCACCACAGTGCCCAGGAGCCTTTCTCTGGTCCGTGGTATCGCTTTAATGGAGAGAGATTAGGATGTTAGCTGCCCCAGGACTACAGGGGACGGGTGCAGTGCAGAGGATAAAGGACTGGAGTGTGAAAGGGGATAAAGACGAAATAACAGATGGCCCGCACACCAGGATGCTCGGGGAGGGGAGGGGAGACCTTTTGTCGAGGCCACGGTGGCTGTTGTCCTCGCTGCCTGTGGAATCTATGGCCAGCATCCCAAGATGACATCGTGCCTTTGAATGCACTGTCCTTTCAGCTGACGCTGTGTGGCTAAGAAGGACGGCAGAGCACACTGATGCGGATTTGTGGAGGAGACTCTCGACAGCCAGAAATGAAAGTACAAAGAGCTATCGGGCAAAAGTGGCTCCTTGAAGAAGAGGAAGAGGCCATCCCAGCGCCCCGCAAAAGAGCAGAGAACGAATACGGAGGGGTGGGGGCAGTGAAGTGGTAAAATGCGGACCCTTTGCAGCAGATTAAGCCTCCTCTCTAAGGAGCAAGGGACCCTTCCGATGCTTCTTGAACCGTCATATTAGTAGATATACTACCTCAAACTATACCAGGGTTAAAATAGGTTTATTTGTTTAGATAAATCTTATAATGTGCTCAAGAAAATTTAAAACGTCAAACATGAAAGTTTTCCAGCAGTCAGACAGAGCGTTACATTTGTGCTTCCACTAGTCATACTCATCCTGCAAAGAGAAAGGCGTTTTTTCCCCTCAAAATGCTAAGTCAGCGCCACGAACCGCTCTACTAAAAATCCACATTTCAAACAAGTATTCCGGTGCAACCTTAAAGACACTGTCCGTGGAGGATGCCCCATTGAGTAGGCCTAAGTGGGATGCTAAAGAGACCAGCTTAGAATCGATCTCTATCACGTTCAGATATAAAAGCATCTGCTGATCTTTTAAAAAGTTAATGGGCTGCCAGACTTTACTAATTTCAGCAATCAGAATTAACAACCATAAGCAACAGTGTGTGTGTGTGTGTGTGTGTGAGTGTTTCATCTGTTCTCAGTTCCTCCTCCTCAACGCCTCTCTCCGCTGGTTTTTGTCTATCCCACTTTCTCCCCCCCCCCAAGCTTCAAGCGGGGGGGGGGGGGGGCGTGAATCTGATTTAAGAATCCCTTTTCTCCTGACTCCACCCACCCTTAAACATTTCCCTTGGGGCAGTGTGGGGTAGAGAGAGACCCCTGCTCAGTTTTACTGTTTTTAAAACCTTAAAAGTTTTTTTTTAAAGTTTTTAAAAGAAGAACAAGCCTTCGGATGGTACAGAAACTACTCTATAAAGGGGCAGTGGGCACAATCCTGCCACAGCCGAGTGCCTTCTGAGTGCCATTCAAGCAGGAACTGCAACATGTGCTTAACCCTCCCAGCTGAAATAAATGACGCCACAATTCAGTGACTACCTGTGACAGGGGCGTAGACTTTTTAAATCCCCGGGGGGGGTGGGGGCTCTCCCGTGTGCGCGCGCAAAGCGCGCGCACGCGCTCGGGATTATGTCCCCGCTGCTCTCCCCCCCCCCGCCCCAGGGAGCCGCGACCGCTGCTTCCCTCCCCCGGGCAGCCGGGCCATGCCCGCCCGCCCGCTCGCTGGCCGCGCTCCCCGCCCCCCTCCCTCCCTCTCCCCGCTCACCTCGGGCGCCGGCTGCTGCTGCCGCCTGCAGCCGGGGGCTGGCGCGTCGCCCTTGCGGGCCCCCGGCTCCCGCTCCGCCTCGCGCTCGGGGCGTGCGGGGGGGGCGCAGTTGAGCGCCGCCTCTCTCCCCCCCCCCGCCGCCCCAGGGAGGCAGGAGAGCAGGCCGGAGGTGGGGGGGAAGGAGAGGCGGCGTCACCGGTGGGCGCTCCATTTTGCCGGGGATGGCTGAGCCCCCCCCGGGAAATTTCGGGGGGGGCTCGAGCCCTCGAGCCCCCCCGTAGTTGACGCCCATGACCTGTGACACCATGGTGATCAGAGAGCTGGAATGCCTGCTCTGCAGTACTGCAGGTCTCGACGTCTTGTAACCACCCCAGGAAGTCTGGTGGGCCACAGAACCCTCCCCCCCCCCATCGCCTTGGCTAGCACCAAGAGCCACCGTGAGTGCCCTCCCCGTCTGAGTGACAGCAGCCACCTGCCTGATGCAAGGGAACCAAGGCGCTCTGCTTACCTGTGACAATGAGTCTTCAACAGGGCAGCTGAATTGGGGAGAACAACAAGAAAACTAGTCAGCTTTATTGTCTGATGAGATACAGTCGGCTATGTTCTCAAAGCCTATGGCTGCAGTCCTACGCACATCTCCCAGAGAATGAACCCCACTTCGGAAGAACGTGTGCTAGAGCTGTCCTGCACAGAGAGGACCGTTGTGAGCTAATGCCAGGCTCTGCGTTCAAGACAAACCTGACCATACAGGGTGTGGTAGATCAGATGCACAATTCCACAGCTCTCCAAGCTGCCTGACCTGTTGGGATGCCCTCTCTGCTTCCCCAGATATGCCCACAAGGTTTTCATAAGTGCTGAAAGACCCACAGTCTTGACTGTCTTTAAACTGAATGGGCTCAGTCTTTCTGCCAGTTTACAAAATGTGGTCCTGAAATGGCCGACTGAGGATCATTTTCACTCTCGTAAAGAGCCCCCCAAAGGTTCAGTACTGAGCCCAAAGCCACCTCTGAATCTTTGATGTCCTTGCCCCCTCTCAAACTGGAAGAGAATCAAGCTACTATCTCTGAGGAAGGAAGGAGGATATATCTGACAAAGGGAGTGTTGACTCTTGGAAGACTACAGCCCCTGGCATCTTGCTGGTCTCCAAGGGACTCTGTTCAACTGCACACCAACATGGCTACCTTAGTTTTAAGTAAGAATTTGTGTAATTACTGTGGATACCTGGGACCATCTTCTTCAGTCTGAGTTGCAACAGTTCTAGGTGGAATGGAATAAGGGTAAGATTAATGACAACAGTGGTATTTGCAGCACAAGCAAACGTTGCAATCAGCATGTGAAAGCATAAAAGAGAAAAGTTATTTCTCTACTTCTGGGTATGGAAATTAAGAACATAAGAGAAGCCGATGCTGGATCAGGCCAGTGGCCCACCCAATCCAACACTCTGTGTCACACAGTGGCCAAAAACACCAGGTGCCCTCAGAAGGTCCAGCAGTGGGACCAGGACACTAGAAGCCCTCCCACTGTTGCCCCCCCCCCACAAGCACCAAGATTACAGCGCTTCCCTTGCCCCAGACTGAGAGTTCCTATCTATACCTTGTGGCTAATGGCCACTGATGGACCTCTGCTCCAGCTGTTTATCTAATTCCCTCTTGAAGCCAGGACGCTGCCTCCCCCCCAAGCACCAAGAAGACAGAGCATCCCTTGCCCCAGACTGAGGGTTCCTATCTATACCTGGTGGCTAAGAGCCACTGATAGACCTCTGCTCCAGATGTTTATCCAGTTCCCTCTTGAAGCCCTCCATGCTTGTAGCCGCCATCACCTCCTGTGTTTGGTAACCCGTATCAAAATTGCCACAAAAGGCCATTTCAGCCAAAAAGAAAATTACTATATACAGCAAAATCATTCTTGGCTTATTAATTATCACTAAAACGAAGTCTGAGTCCAGTAGTACCTTTAAGACCAACAAAAGTTTTATTCAGGATACAAGCTTTCATGTTGGTCTTGAAGGTGCTACTGAAGGGCTCGGACTTTGTCCTGCTGCTTCAGACCAACAGGGCCACCCTCCTGTAATTATCACTAGCAACATCACAGAAACATTTCCAAGGATACAGAAGCACCAGTTAAAAGATGAGTTATTTCCCACATACTATCAAACTGAGTGTTTATTTCCCATATACCATCAAAACATTTGAAATCAAACTAGATCCAACAAAATGAAAACGCAACTAGAACCAGATTAAACAACATGTGGTGATGCTGTTAATGTCAACAGACAAAGCAAAGCCAACCAAGCCTAAATGGATAATAGGCTGGATGAATCTTCCACCCTTGATCCTTTCCAGGCCGGCTTCTGTCCTGGCCATGGGATGGAGACAGCAAGGATGGAAGCGTCATAAACAAACAATAGTAAATAAATCCTTCTAGCTACGTTTCTGTTTCAAGGTAAATAATTCTGGCCCTTGGAGACAAAAGGCTCAGTCTTGTCTGCCACCGGGACATGCCTGCTCTCAGTAAGTGAGACCTCTATTGATTTCTGTGGGTCAGACAGACACCAGACGTAGGCAAGCCTCCCACAGACAGAGTGGTCAATCGAATGTTTCCGCACTCGTTCAAGCCGCTGCCGGTGCCAGGCCAACCCCGGAGGGAGCGACGCGATGCTGGCTTCCTGGTAGTCACCGTTGTGCCACAGCAAAGCAAGGGCAGGTCACCATATCATGTTCAGGATTTGTGATAACCGAGGGAAACATCCTTTCAGTGGACGGGAATGTTTTTGTCCCTGAAGAAGAAGTTTGGCAGGTACGTGCCGCCACATGGGAAGGCAACATGGCGTGGTCTGATCTTATCGCATCCCAGAAGCTAAGCAGGCTTGGTACTTGGATGGGAACCCGCCGAGGTAGGCTCAGCAGAGGAAGTCAGTGGCAAACCCCCTCTGCTCTCACTTGCCTTGAAAGCCCCTTGCTGGAGTTGCCATAAATTGGTTGCAAATTGTCAGGTCTGGTAACTAAGACGGCTTCCGCAATAAATAGGAACTCTCAGTCTGGGGCAAGGGATGTTCTGTCTTCTTGATGCTTTTTTTTGGGGGGGGGGGCAACAGTGGGAGGGCTTCTGGAGTTCTGGCCCCACCGCTGGACCTCCTGAGGGCACCTGGTGTTTTTGACCACTGTGTGACACAGAGTGTTGGACTGGATGGGCCACTGGCCTGATACAACATTGGCTTCTCTTATGTTCTTGTGTGGAGCAGAGGTCCATCAGTGGCTCTCAGCTACAAAGTATAGATAGGAACTCTCCGTCTGGGGCCAGTGATGCTCTGTATTCCTGGTGCTTGGGGGGAGGGGGCAACAGTGGGAGGGCTTCTGGTGTCCTGGCCCCACTGCTGGACCTCCTGAGAGCCCCTGGTGTTTCTGGCCCCTGTGTGACACAGAGTGTTGGACTGGAGGGGCCACTGGTCTGACCCAACACTGGCTTCTCTGTTGTTCTTATGTCCACAAGTTATCTGCCTCAAGTTCAATGGTTTTGGGAAGTGGGTTTTTTCCTCCATTCCCCACAGCACCGTGGCACATTCGTATACCCCTGGGAGTTTCCCTAGCTATTCTGACTTTTTCAAACTTACTTTTCTCCAAAGGTTTGGGAAAGATCACAGTAAACCCTGGATGGCTGCTGTGTGGGTGGGAAAATTCAGATCTGCTGTCCAACATGCCAGCCACTTTCCCTGACACAGCTGTTTTTTTCCCCTGCCACCAGGGGCTTTAAATTAAGAAAAAATCGGCACTGGAATATTGTTATAGAGATATACTGCTGTAACTGTAGGTGTAGCACAGGGGTGGCCAAACCTGTTTAATATCAGAGCCACATAGAATAAATGTCAGATGTTTGAGAGCTGCCAGACATGAACCAATATTATACACACTTTTTTTTGACAAATATGCAAATTTGCTTCTTATTAACATTAAATGAGACTGCTAAAGATACCCAGATATTGATAATGATATATATATTTGTCCAGTGATGTATATTTGTTTGCTAATGATATTTATTTGTCTAAGAGAGAGAGGTGGAGAAAGAGAAACAAAGAAAGCAAATAGAGGGGGGGAGGAAGGGAGACAGGAAGAAAAGGGAGAAAGAGAAAAAGAAAAGTAAGGTGAGAAGAAAGCAAATAGATGGGGAAAGGAAGGAAGAAAGAGAAAGAAAGAAAGAAAGAAAGAGAAAGAAAGAAAGAAAGGGGAGGGAGGGGGATGAAAGGAGAAAGAAAGGTGGAAAGAATGAAAGAGGTGGAAAGAAAGAGAGAAACAGAAACAAAGAAAACAAATAGATGGGAGAGAGAGGGAGAGATGGAAAGAAAGCAACTTTAACTTTAAATGCACATTTAAAGTTAAAGTTGCTATCTTTCTTTGCTTCTCCTCACCACAAGCCTACCCAGGGAGGGGAACACCATCTGGAGAAGGGAAGACAGATCAGGGAGGCATGCCTCCCCTTTGCTTCCCCAGCCACCCTGCCGGGAGCCACACAATACGTGTGAAAGAGCCACATGTGGCTCCTGAGCCACAGTTTCGCCACCCCTGGTGTAGCAGGTTGTCTGAACTCTTTGCTTTCAGCCCCTTCCCTTGCAGAGATATAAGGGGAAAGGTATTCCTTTTCAACAGAAGGGGCTACAAACTTACTTTTTAAAAAATGAAAGCTGGGGATTCAGAGAACTTGTTATACCTACTGTTAACAACAGTATATTTTTATATAATAATTCTTTAGTGGTGGTTTCTTCCCAATACAAATTGCAGTCACCTGTGCGTTTGTTGAGGTGGCAAAGGGGTAGCCCAGTGAGAGTGCAGGAGAATTGCTCCAGCCCAAGTTCATTGATTTTAAAAGAAGAAGAGAAGAGATTGGATTTATGCCCCACACTTCACTCACTTGGGAGTCTCAGAGCGGCTTGCAGACTCCTTTCCCTCCCCCTCCCCACAACAGACACCCTGGGAGGTGGGTGGGGCTGAGAGAGCTCTGACAGAAACTGCTCTTTTTCAAGAACAGCTCTGACAGAACTATGGCTTGCCCAAGGTCATCCAGCAGCTGCATGTGGAGGCGTAGGGAACCAAACCCGGTTCTCCCAGATTAAAGTCCGCGCACTTAACCACTACACTAAACTGTCTCCAAAAGGCACATGGAGTGGGATAACTCTGCCCTCTCATGCCCTCAGATTATTATGGCCCAAGAGACTGCTGGGGGGGGGGGGATTCTTCTTAGCGGAACAGTCTTCACAGAGACATCCTGTGCAGAGCTGCTCCACTCAAAGACCATGGGCACAATTCCGCAAAGGGCTGGGCTCTCAAATCTCCTTGGGGAAACGCCACCAGGATTCCAGGCCCCCCTGGAACATTCTCTACAAAGCCAAGGAAACTGCAGTTGTCATTAGCTGCCATTACCTCTTCTCCAGCCCTGGGGCGCCCTCTGTCTGAGTGCTGTGGAAATGCAAATGAAAAGTATATCATTTTAAACACCGCAAGTACTGACAGGATGTCTGGAACAGCACATTTCTTATCCATGGGAGAAATGTCCCCCCCCCTCCTTTGATTCAGCAGTTTTAACCGGCACATTGCAAAGCTACCCTCATATACAGGTATAAACCCACTCAACTTTTTGGAAGTTTTAAAAAAAATACTAGGACACCATGCAGCCAAAACTTTGAGCAGAAGTAACTGAATGTATACGGAGCAGACTCCCCCAAAGTAACTGTGCCCCCCTCCTCAGGTGACCACTGAAGAGCAGGCCCCTCTTTTAGTTGCGGATGGGACTCACCGGGCATGTCTTCTTTGCTCACTCAGGGCTCCTTTATCTATACAGGTAATAAGGATGATATTATAGTTAATCACATTTTGGACTCTTTCCGCCTGCCTGATCAAACAGCACGATGCTGCATCAGCAGACTTACCTTTCCGGTGGAGGGCGCTGCGAGATCAGAAACTGGGGGGGGGGGGGGGGGCAAAGGCACTTCGGGGATGTTATCCAGCACCACAAATACAAAATGGACACACACACGTGAGCCGTGCCTCTTGTTGTTATGGCCTGGCTATACCAGCGTTTTAATACCATGACGTGTAATTGTCATACTATGCACAACAGGATTTCAGGAGCGTCAGGACATACAGATAGGCTTACAGGAAAGCAGATTTATAGCTGGTACGGACTCCGCTGCTTGTCACGGTCACCCAGAAAGAGACACATTAACTTCCATCCCTGCCAGAAGGCCTGTACCTCAGACACCCCCTCTCATGAGACATGGGACATGTGCCTTGTTGGGGAACAGTGCTCAGGAGAGCCACGTGTGGCACCCACGCCGCTGACTATCACTGCGCTAAATAAAACATACCTTGGCCATTGAGAAGCTCAGACTCTTCATACTAAAAGAGAAACACAATTTCACTTGCAGTTAATCAGGAAAGGGATTTGGAAACATAACTGGAACTCCCAAATAGAACATATAATTTGTTTAGGGAATTAAGCGTTTTCTGACCACTGATCAAAAAGCACCAAAATGAAACATTGAATTTAACATGAAGATTTCTTTTCCATCTCACTAAAAGGTCTCCCCACCCCAAGCTGGCAGAGGAAGAACTGGAAAGAAATTCCCCAAGTCAAAAGGGTCACAATCAGGTTTTTTCTCACCTATTTTTCAGGCTTATAGTCAGGCCCATAGCCAGGATTTTGTGGCTTGTGGGGCAAATTTTTTTCTTGTGGGGCTGAAGTTCTCAGTGCAGAAAGAAAAGCCATTTAGCCAAAAGGAAGCTGCTGCTAGGACAGATCTCTAAACTGCAAGCTGTCCGCTGCTTTAGAGGACAGTTCTCAGCTGCTGCAGGTTAATCACTTCTGCCAGCTAAGCAGCAATTCTGAGAACAAGCCGGCAGGTGGGGGTGATGACTTCTATAGTCAAGAAAGCTAACACTTAGGCAGAAAAACTCTCTTAAAGGAGACCAGTTCCTTGACACAGAGTTAGAAGGGATCCTGGAGGTCACCTACTCCAACTGCCTTGCTCAGTGAAGAAATTAGTCAACCACAGCACCCCACTCTACTTAAAGGAGTGCATGCCTTTAAAAAATGTTTTTAAAATGATTGAAAAAGCATCTACAGGACAAATTCTTGTGGGGCTGTGCTTTTAAGAAAGGGGGCAGAGCCCCCCAAAGCCCCATGCGCTTGGAAGGGAGAGCATTTCTGGGTAGCACCCCCCCACATCACTGCTGGCATCTGATAAGCCACGCAGGTTGCATGGGGAGGGCTGGTGGGGATGGACTGAGAAATGAGCCCGCTGGGTATAGGAGGGAAATGGAGTTCGGGGTTTGTTGGGCGCAATGATGGACATGTAGGGCAGCCAATCAATGAGTACACATGTGTGTGTGTGTGTGGGGGGGGGGAACAGAGCAGAAAGCCTTGAAAAGGCAGGGGGGGAAGCATGTTTTTGTCCCCATTTTTTCTTAGGATTTTTTCAGTTTTTCTGATGAAAAACTCAGGAAATTTGAGAGAGCACCAGGAAAGAAAACCCTGCTGGTAAATACTTCTTTGAAATTAGTAAAATGATTTATAGATAAAGTTTTAAATATTCAGAATATATAGCATGAATGTCTGAGCACTCTGACTTTCCATTTTTTGCCACTAAGAAACTTTGGGGAGCCCTGAAAAAAAGATCCTATGACCCCCCCCCCCCAATTTGGAATGAGTGAAATGTGGCAAAACATAGGATTGCCAGCCTGATCCCCAGCTGACAGAGATCAGCTCCCCTGGAGAAAATGGCTCCTTTGGAGGGTGGACTCTCTCTGGCATTGGACCATGCTGAGGCCCCTCCCCTCCCCAAGCCCCGCCCTCTCCTGGATCCACCCCCAAAGTCTCCAGGGATTTTCCAACCCAGACCTGGCCACCCTACCAAGACAGTGTCCCGTGCGGCTGTTTGCTGCTTTCTCCAGTATCAATAGGGGGGATACTTGCAGTTTTGCTTGCAGACATTCAAGGCATTTATACTTCTAAATCCCACAAATCTACTAATTAATACAATTTTGTATGCTAGCAACAATACATGATGAATTTACGTTGGTGAGACAGCAAAATGGTTTTACATTTGATGGGAAAGGGCCACATATATTTGAGTTTTTACCAAAATGTCTATTTTTTCATACTCCCCTGGGCAAGTTCCCCCCCCCCATGTTTCAAAATTTTACATTCCTGTGTATAAGTGTGATCTGTGAGCATATATCTGACAGGCAAAACTTCCGCTGTCCTTGGGGGTTCAGCTGGACTGCCTGAACACTCGCTTGAAGTAGGAATCAACTCTCAGGAAGTCTATCCCCTGTGCCTTTCCAGGGCACCCATCTTATCTCTGCCCTCTTCCCTGCCCCGTTTCACATAGCTGGTGTTGACAGCAGGGCTCCTGGGGCACTTCCGTTGTGTCTTATTCTGGCACCCCAGCTGGCTGGATGGGTGGAGAACTGCTCCCGCATCTGTCTCCAGTTTCACTGCTGCCCACCCTGTTGCTCGGCAAAGTAATAAACTTTCCAGGCCAACATCTCCCTTATTCGGAGCCGAAGCTCTGCATCCAGTTTGCCACCCGGGTGCCTCTCCGCAGAGAGCTACTGGGGTGTGTGTGTGTGTGTGTGTGTGTGTGTGTGTATGTGTGAGTGACAGAACTGCCTTTGTTGAGGGTGCCGTTCTGCTTTCCCTGTGGCTGACCCAGGGTCCGCACCCCGTTCACCTGGCAACAGCTTGGTGCTTCTGAGCCCCACCCTGGCCAGGATCCAAACCCTCGTGGGAGGAGGAGGTTGGTGGCCCATCCCCATTGCCGGTGCTGAATGAGCAATGGGAGCAGAGAAGGCTGTGCCTGGATTTGCTCCGTTTCCTCCCTGAAAAGAAGGAGCTCGGCTACAGGCAGGGACTCAAACCCACATCTGCGGAGATCTTCGGAGTCTGTTAGCTCCAGCACCCTTGCTGCTAGTCTCCTTGGGAGTCAAGAGGCCAACTGCCTTCTCCTCCCTGCTCCTAGGATGTGGCTTTTGACCCCCACCCATTTTATCTGGCCGGGGGGGGGGGCTGCCTATGTCCCATGCTCCAGATACCAGACGGCTTCAGAAAGACCACGGCTGCCCAGTCACATGATACTCACCCAGAAATTGGTGACATTCAAGTAATTGGATATTTCACCGGAAAGTCTCTCAATCTCACTGTGAAAATATGGCAGAATATGACAACATCCATAATTTTGAAGTTAGAAGTTACTTAAAGATGAGTAGCTGTGTTAGCCTGTCTGCAGCAGGAGAAAAGACTCAGAGTCCAGTAGCACCTGAAAGACTAACCATTTTTCTGGTAGGGTATGAGCTTTTGTGAGTCACTCTACTTCAATATGTGTCCTTCCAGGGAACAGTCAGGGTTGATTTCTTTTAGGACCGACTGATTTGATCTCCTTGGACAGGAGATCAAATCAGTCAATCCTAAATAGGGGTCCTTTGGGGCTGGAGCCAGGCGGAGTGAAGCTCCACCAGCTCAGGAGCAGCCACTAGGGCAGCCACGGGCCGAATGAATCAGATTCTCTGATCTGATTCGGCCTGCTGCCAAATTGCTGCCGAAATTCGGCGGTAACTTTAAAAGCGACTGGAGGGAAGGAGGTTTGAGGGAGAGGCTCCAAACTTGCAGGGTAGCTGCTGGGGCCTCTCCTCGAAATACCCACCAAGTTTTAAGAAGATTGGATAGGAAAAAAGGTAACATTTTTTCCCACCATAGAGAACAATGGAGGGGATGGGACAACCTGTTTGGGGGCCCGTAGAATTGTACCCTGTGGTCCAATCTTCTTGAAACTTGGTGGGTATTTCGAGGAGAGGCCCCAGCAGCTACCCAGCAAGTTTGGAGCCTCTCCCTCAAACCCCCTCCCCTACAGCCCCTCATATACCCTATGAGTTTTTGCCATTGATTTCAATGGCCCACAGGGTATAATGGAGCTGAAACTGACATTCCCTTTCTGACACACTTCTGGTGATGTCAGGGGACATGGCATATGCTAATGAGTTATGCTAATGAGTTATGCTAATGAGCTCCTGCACCTCTTTTTCTACGAAAGGACCCCTGATCCTAAAAGAAATCAACTCTGACTGTTCCCTGGAAGGACAGATCCTGAAACTGGATACTTTGGCCACCCAATGAGAAGGGAGCCCTCCCTGGAGAAAACCCTGATGCTGGGGAAGACTGGAGGTCAAAGAAGAAGGGGACGGCAAAGGATGGGATGGTTGGACAGTGTTATCGATGCAGTGAACATGAAATTAAGCACACTCTGGCACTTGACAGAAGACAGGAGGGCCTGGCGTGAGGTGGTCCCTGGGGTCACGAAGAGTCAGACTCAACTGTGCGACTGAACAGCAACAACAACTACTACCACTGTTTTGACTCACAAAAGCTCACACCATACCGAAAAAAATTTGCTAGTCTTTAAGGTGCTACTGGACTCTTAGTCTTTTCTACTGTTAGAAGTTACTGTTCACCAGGTGAATTATGTTAGCAAAAATGGTTAAGCAAAAATGCTTTAAAATATGCCCCCAAGAGTCCAGTATTTTTCACTTTATCATTTAATAGCTTCTGTTTCAACTTAATAAGAAAAAGAAGCACTTCAAGACCAAAAACAAACCCCAGAAATTTGCTATTTCAAAAATATTTATTTTATTTTATTTTAGTTAGTTAGTTAATTTGATTTATACCCCGCCCTCCCTGCGAGCAGGCTCAGGGCGGCCTACATTGGTTAGTAGACATTCAAATCCAAATAAAAATACACAAATATTTAAACAGTTCAGTTACAAACACGATCAAAAGATCATAAATATAGTGTTAATACTAAGGCCCTTCATTTGTAAAAGTGTTAGAAACACTATGTTGTTGAAAATCCATGATTCTGTAGTTTGGGGCTACAGGAAAATTTCCATTACATCTGTTTCAAAGGCAGCTGTAATCAGTGCTCCCTCTAAGCTGCAGAGTCTCCTGAGCAAAAATTCTACTTTGCGAGCTACTGGCATTAAAGTTCTGAGCCAGCGATTTGGCTGCTGCATGAATCAGTTTGCTCTGGAGCCAACCTTCCTGAGCCAAGACAAAAAGGTTTGAGCCGGAGGCTAAAAAACTGTGAGCTAGCTCACACTAACTCAGCTTAGAGGGAACACTGGTTGTAATGTACCAGAACTTACTTTTCATATTCTTCCTTCTTTAGAGCCCAGTCTAAGAAGAACAAAAAAAGAATTATGAATTTGCCTTCCACCCTCACCCCCACCCCAGTCCCTTGGGCTCAAGATCTCACAAGGGAAGATGTCTTTGTCAGAGCTGCGACTTGTTAAACCCCCGTTCCCAGGAGAGGCCGAGGGCTCTAAACCTGGATCCTTCTGCCGGCAACAGCATGTGCTGTGCCACTGACCCACGTCTTCTCCCCTTGGTACATTGCCTGCTGAACAAGGAACTGGTTTCTTATCTTAAGAGACAGCCTGATATTGCAAAAATCACTACAAATGATCTTTGTTTCTCATTCATCTCTAGCAGGGGTGGCCAAACTTGCTCAACATAAGAGCCACATAGAATAAATGCCAGATGTTTGAGAGCCACAAGACGTGAACAAATATTACACACACGTTATTATTGGAAATTATGCAAATTTGCTTTTTTATTAACATTAAATGAGATGGCCAAAAATAAAAACAAAAGGGGTAAAAACAAATATTGATAATGATATTTATTTGTCCAATGATATTTATTTGTTTGCTAATGATATTTGTCTAAGAGAGAGAAAGAGAGGTGGAAAGAAAGAGAGAAAGAAAGAGAAAGAGAGAGAGAAACAAAGAAGCAAATAAATGGGGAAGGAAGGGAGAAAAAGAGAAAGAATGGTGGAAAGAAAGCAAATAAATGGGGGAGGGGGAAGAGAGAGAGAAAAAGAAAGCAAACATGAGGGAGGGGAAGGAAGGAAGGAAGGAAGAGAGAAAGAAAGGTGGAAAGAATGAAAGGGGTGGAAAGGAAGGAGAGTGTGCTGCCCCAGTCAGCGTTAACTGTAGGTAAAAGTAGTTTAGTAAAACTGTTGTGTATCTTTAAGTGCAGTCGCCCCTGGGAATTGTAGTCCTGCTCTAGGTATCCCAAAAGTATCCCTCTGACTGGCTCATCAAGAATAATTTCCTGAGCTCAGAGGCTCGAAGATAGCAGTTTTATTGTTTTTTTACGTTTCTTTGTCTTATCCTTACCGCAAGGAGAAGGGGAAACCCATCTCTTTTCTCACCATAGCAATAGAAGATTTGAATAATTAAGATGTAACTTTTCTACCCAGCTATCAGCTAAGGTTGTGAGTACATGACCTACTGAATGCATGTGAAGTTAAATAAAAATGGTTTAAATTTATACAATTGGTGTGCGTTGATCACATTCTAGAAAGCATTCTGCTCAAACAGAGCTAAGTGCCGGACAGAACAGAGAGAGAGAGAGAGAAAGAAACAGAAACAAAGAAAGCAAACAGATGGGGGAGGGAGAGTGGAGGAAGGAAGGAAGCAAACAAGAAAGACACAAAAAAAGCAAATAGATGAGGGATGGGGAGGAAGGAAGAAAGGAAGGAAGGAAGAGACAGAAAGGAAGGAAAGGAGAAAGACAGAGAAAGACATGTGGAAAGAAAGAAAGAGGTTGAAAGAAAGCAAATCGATAGGGGAGGGAGGGAGGGGGAAAGAGAGAGAGGTGAAAAGAAAGCAAATAAATAGGGAGAAAGAGAGGCAGGAAGGAAGGCAGGTGTGGAAAGAAAACAACTTTAAATGTGTTCTCCAGCACCCCTTCCCATTCCGTCATACCAGGTGGCTTGGCTTGGAGAAGGGATTTAAAGAGACAAATGCCTTCTCCAAGCCAGTGGGCAGGGCTGCGGGGTGGGGGCTTCGAGAACACCTTTAACTTTAAATGTGTTCTCCAAGACCCCACTGGTGTGCCAGCTTGGCTTGGGGAAGGGATTTAAAGAGACAAATGCCTTCTCCAAGCCAAGCCAGCTGGCCGGTGTGGTGGTGGAGCGGGACTTGGAGAACACATTTAACTTTGGATGGGGAAGGAAGGAAGGAAGGAAGGAAGGAAGGAAGGAAGGAAGGAAGGAAGGAAGGAAGGAAGGAAGGAAGGAAATAGATGGGAGTAGGGAGGGAAGGAGAGGTGGAAAGAAAGCAACTTGAACTTTAAATGTGTCCTCTAAGCCCCCCACACTCCCACAGCTGGCTTGGCCTGGAGAAGGGATTTAAAGAGACAAATGCCTCTTCCAAATTAGCCGGCAGAGGAGCTTTGAGAACACATTTAAAGTTGCTTTCTTTTTCTGTTCCCCCCACCTCAAGCCTACCCAGGGAGGGGAACACTGGCTGGGGAAGGGAGGACCGATAGGGAAGCATGCCTCCCCTTCGCTTCCCCAGCTCCCCTGCTGGGAGCCGTACAACATGTGTGAAAGAGCCGCATGTGGCTCAAGAGCCACAGTCTAGACACCCCTGATCTATAGTGTACAACTGATGGATTCGTTTGGATTCATCTCCTCCTTTGGTTAATAAAACGGAGACATTTTTACCCAGAGACAGCACTCGACAAACAGTGTAAATAAACTCTAAAGCACCTGATATAGTCCCACTTTCGAAGCTGAGCAAACCTGAGCCTGCCTAGTATACTTGAACAGAACCCTTCAGGATGCTGAGCAGATAAACACGGAGCAAACAGAAGAAACAAACTGTTTCCCCAAGACATGCTACCTCCTTAATTTTTTTTTAATCTCTTACTATTTATTACATGTTTATCTTGCCCTTCCTCCATAAAGATGAGGGTGGCTTACATTCTTCTCCTCTCCTCCACTTTTTTTGTCACAACAACCCTGCAAGGTAGAGGCTGACAGAGAGTGTGTGTCTGGTACAAGGTCATCCAGGGAACTCCACAGCTGAGTAAGGATTTTAATCTGGATGTTCATGAATCTGGATGATCACATAGCCCTTTGACCACTACGCTACACCAGTTACCACTTCTTAATGCATACTAATTAACACATACCTTTTGTTTTATAACGAAGCCTTGAGTTCTAATTGTAAAAAAGAAGAAAAATCCTATCAGTCTCATATTTATTTGTTTGTTTGTTCAACTTTTACCCTGCCCTCCCCGCCAAAGCAGGCTCAGGGCAGCTTACATAAAACCAATAAAACAATGTATATCTCTGTACAAAAATATATCTCGATACAAACTACGTAGAAACAATTTAAAACCATTGATGTCGATGGTGGTTGGCTGAACAAAGTGCATTACACGCCGTCAGCTGTACTACCGCTCCAGATACCTTCTAACTCTTGGTTGGCCCAGAACATAGCTGATACGATGCTGCTCCTATCGAAAAGCTTGCCGGAAAAGCTCCATTTTCACGGCCCTGCGGAACTGTGTGAGGTCCCGCAGGGCTTGATCTCTCCAGGGAGCTCATTCCAGTCAATTGGAACTGCTAAAGAAACCACCCTGGTCCTGGTCGATGTCAGCCTAGTGCCCTTCGGACCAGGGAGGGTCAGGCGGTTTTGCGTCTCTGACCGCAGTGCTCTCTGGGAAACGTGCAGGGAAAGGCGGTCCCTCAGGTAGGCAGGTCCCTGACCATAAAGGGCTTTAAAGGTCAAAACCAGCACCTTGAAGTGAATCCGGAATGCTATGGGCAGCCAGTGCAATCCCGCATAGTGAGACCCATCAACAGCCTGGCCGCTACATTTTGCACCAGCTGCAGCTTCCGGAGTTGCACCAAGGGCAGCCCCATGTAGAGAGCATTGCAGTGGTCCAACCACATATATATAAAGTTCTATTGATTTCTGACACACTTCTACCACTGAGATCCTCTGAAACAGCTTCAGCTGCCACTGGGTCAACCTTTAGAAGGGAGTTGCTGGCCTAGCGCTTGTATCTTGTAGCGCTCTGTATGACCTTGCAGCATAGATAATGCGACGGTTCGTTTGCAGGTGTTGGAGGGGGCTATGGGATTGAGCTTGAAGCTTTGGCGGGCTGTATGGGAATTGATGGTTGGGGACTTGGGGACAGAGGGGTGGTCCCACACTCTGTGTAGGTTTCAACCTAGCCTGTAGCCAACAGCTCCTTCCAACATGAACTCTGTACATGCTTGGATGACCTGAAACTCTCAATAAATAAATCTTCCTACCACGAGAGTGTTGCAAGAGTACTTGGCCCCAGATAGAATCACAGAATCACACAGAGCTAGAAGGGGCCATACAGACCATCTAGTCCAACCCCCTGCCCAATGCAGGACCAGCCTAAAGCATCTCTGACACACTGCTGCTAAAACACGGGGGCACAGTAGCATCCTAAGCAGAGATGTAAAATTGCTGGACATTTTGAAGCTTGGGAAAAAATCCAGGTTTTTTCCAGGAAAAAAACAGAAATTTTTGGAAAAATTGGAAAAAATGCTGTATTAGCACTTTTTTTTCTTTTACAGATGGACAGTTTTACTTGGCATGAAATTATCACAGGTGTAGCCAAACAATTATTACAAACAGGATTTACTTTTTTATAATATTTATTTGTAATTGTAACAAACGGAGCAACAATCTCCTGAACTGTTTATTAGTTTATGTGGAACAGGCAAAAAAACCTCCACAAAACAATTTTTTAAAAACCCAGAAGTAACAATTATTCATATTTCCTCTCCACAGTACTGGAGAGTTCGGTTTCTAACCTAGGACTTGCCTGTCCTCAGTGCACAAAAATTAGATTAATCTGATACCATATGTATTTTTTAGAAATGATTTGGAAAATATTGGAACACCTTGCCTTAAAATATTTTATTCAGCATGTTAAAATAAAACGTTCCATAATTCAATTTCTTTTTCTTTTCTTTTTTCATTTTTTCCAATTTTCCGGAAAAAGACAAAAAAGGCTTCAGAGAAAAAATGGGGGAAACCGTTCCCCCCCCCCCCCCAAAAAAAAATTCTTCCAGTTTCTTCCCGGGCCTTCACATCTCTCATCCTAAGCAGAGTTACACTCTTGTGGATCCTTTGACTGCAGAGGGATGCGGAGAGTGTGACTCAGCACAGCATGGCACCATCAGCATTCAGAAACGGACAGTGCAGACAAAACAGAATTTTAAAAAATACAGTCCTGCAGCAGACACTTAGGGTCTATTTGGAATGACGCCCGTAATTCTTGCAAAGGGACGTGCCCTAATGAAATGACTGAGGAAGGACAGTCCACACACAAGTGCAGTTCAAAGGGATCCGGAGGCTTCCCGGCTCTGAGGGTTCCTTCCTTGTTGCACAGACACCAATTAGACAGAGGTGCTGTTCTGATCTCTTATGAGGATGGCTGTATTTGCTACGATATGTAACAAAGGACACTGGAATTCAATGTGATTTATGATCTTTCCGATTATAATAAAGAACCCTACAGAGCGTTATGTAACGCAGCTGCAGTCTGAACTATCGCCTCGCCATTTAATAGCGCCAACTCTATATTTCTGACAAACAACGTAATATGCCTTATTGGCACCCAGCCTGAAGGAAGCCACAGGAAGCCACTGAACTAAGTATATGCCAAGGGCTTTATATCTGAGCACTGGCATGACACTGTTCACTGAGATGAGCACCAGTAGAAAAGCACAGGCCGCTGAGCTCGGTTCTAGGCACTGGAGCGCCCTCCTAGTACGAACTGCATGGCAACTGAGGGTGATTTTACATGTGCATTTTTGTAACAGCTTCATTCCAGCGCTCCCTGCACTGGTAACACATTGGTGTCAAAGCTGTTGTAGGGGAATGCCCACATCTGACTGAACTGGAGTGAAAGGGGTAATTCTTTTGAAGTGCTGTTAAGAACAGGATTTGTTTACAGAGGTGTGAAGCCAGCTTGAGAGTTAGAGGGCAATTAGCAGATATGGACAGTTGAGAAGGAATGCAGATTCACACTTGAAAGAGATGTGGGCAAGTTTTTTTGGAAGTAGAATGTTTCCAGCAGGAAAGGCAAATGTAAAACCAGCCAGAAGATAAAGGCAATCCATAGAAATCTATACGGGATGTCAGAAAGGTACCGCATTTTTCAGCTTCCTGTTCTCTGTTTTCAGAGCATCAGTCTCCTGGACCTATTACGAGAAATGGAAAAGTACTAATTATTGTCTCTGTCAAAGGAATATCTCATCTATTTTCAGGTCTCTTCTAAAGGTTTCAATTAATGCTTGTTACTTTAATCATGCAACGAGGCACTTTCACACTCTCTTCCAGGGAGGTGCGGTTCTTTCACTGCTCAGGCTGTCATAGGATACATCAATGTGCACGGCCAAGGAGGCCATCTTTTTATGTGCTGCATAGACAGGTACATAGCAGCACATCACTTCTCACTTAGCAGCAAGACTTTTATTTGCCACAGTATTACTCTTCCCCAAGTACGAATCTGACAGTGTCCTTAAAAGAAAAGTAACTTTAAATGTGAATCTGCCGCGTTTCTACTTCGGTAGCCCCAGTGGTTCAGTCCTAGCCAGGATTAATTCAGGCAGAGAGCCCTGGAATGTGAGTGTTTCAGAATATATGCCGAGTACCTTTGTTGAATGGCCGAGCAGCAGCCACAATCTAACCTCATGCTGCATCCAATTCAGAAACAGGCGCCTGAGCCTCAAGGAGAAAATTCCCCGTTGGGCCTAAATGGTGAAGTGGGCTTTAGCAGCGGCTGCTCCCCCCTTTAGGGGAAGACCCCCCAACCACCCACCCAGAAGAAGTGACCAGGCGATCCACACAGTGCTTCAGTTATCATAAGGAGTATGAAGACTCGTTTCATAAACTACTTACAGACTGGCTGCTGTCCAAAAAAATGAGGATCTCTTGGACGAGCCTCTTCCTTTGCTCTTTGTTTTTTCTTAAAAATGAAAAAGGAACATTTCCCTGTTTTTGGATGAATGTTCATTGAGGGGGGGGGGAGTTTATAATTATTTTTTTAAACTTTTTTTCAAGAATGAATTATAAAGCAATGCTTACATAATCTGGAGATTGGTTTCATTTTTCACCATCACCTGCTCGCAGTTTTCTGTAATAGTACATGCACAGAGCACAAGGTTACAGAGTGTAAACGAGCAGGTAGAGACAGAAGAGTGCGTGTGTGTGTGTGTGTGTGTGTGTTTGGGAGGGGGATTATGGTACAGTGGCAACATGGTTCTATTGCGAACACTGCACAACTTCCTTCGGGAACTGGCCGGATGTTTCCTGTGTCAAGATGGCCTTTCCCCAAGTCACCACCTGCAGGAAAGCTGGCACACTGTCAATGGGTCTACTCTGACCAGGAGTGCCAGTGCTTTGGCTAGGGTTGCCAACGTCCAGCTAAGGCCTGGAGATTCCCTGGAATTACAATTGATCTCCAGGTTGGAGAAAACAGCAGCTTTTGGGGAACTGAGCTCTATGGAACTATACCCCATGGAGCTTGCTACCCTCCACAAAGCGCCACCCCTAAAACCTTCAGGAATTTCCCAACCTGGAGTTGGCAACCCTGTAGAGGATGAGCATGTTTTTAGGCACGGCCAGTGACAGCCAAACATCTTCATTTTCTCAAACTGCATCCCTCTGCCGATGAACAGTTCCTCCCGACAGTCTCTCCAGACCAACCCTGCAGGCCAGAATCTCCTACGCAAAGGATTCCGTGGACGTGGAAAGCGACCACATCGGGGAGAAGTCTCTCTTTCGACATGACATGGGGCTCATCCCAATGTGGTGATTTTCACAGGCCCGGACAGCTCAAACCACCAGTCCCCTGCCTGCAGCAGAAAGCTTGAGGAGCCTGCAGCTGGTTTGGAGTTTAACCAGTCGAGATACTGGATGATCCATTGTGAGGAGGGAACTGGTTCCTTCTTTTCACCCTTCCCGAACTCAAATGCCTCTCATACCTGCCATGGCATCTCCCTGGGGTAAACATACCAGTTGTCTATATATGTTTCTTCCAACAAAGCAAATAGGAGCTCCCGGAGGCATTTCCACAGCACAGCTGGGAGCGGGAGGAGAGTTAGACCCCCTCTTGCCTACCAAAGAGCTGTGACACCACCACAGAAGACCATAAGAGAAGCCAATGTTGGATCAAGCCAGTGGCCCATCCAGTCCAACACTCTGTGTCACACAGTGGCCAAAAACACCAGGCGCCCTCAGGAGGTCCAGCAGTGGGGCCAGGACACTAGAAGCCCTCCCACTGTTGCCCCCCACCCCCAAGCACCAGGAATACAGAGCATCACTTGCCCCAGACTGAGAGTTCCTATCTATACCTTGTGGCTTATAGCCACTGATGGACCTCTGCTCCAAAGAAGAACCTAAGAGAAGCCAATGTTGGATCAGGCCAGTGGCCCATCCAGTCCAACACTCTGTGTCACACAGTGGCCAAAAACTCCAGGTGCCCGCAGGAGGTCCAGCAGTGGGGCCAGGACACTAGAAGCCTTCCCACTCTTGCCCCCCACCCCCAAGCACCAGGAATACAGAGCATCACTTGCCCCAGACTGAGAGTTCCTATCTATACCTTGTGGCTTATAGCCACTGATGGACCTCTGCTCCAAAGAAGAACCTAAGAGAAGCCAGTGTTGGATCAGGCCAGTGGCCCATCCAGTCCAACACTCTGTGTCACACAGTGGCCAAAAACTCCAGGTGCCCGCAGGAGGTCCAGCAGTGGGGCCAGGACACTAGAAGACCTCCCACTCTTGCCCCCCCCAGCACCAAGAATACAGAGCATCACTTGCCCCAGACTGAGAGTTCCCATCTATAGGTAAAGGTAAAGGTTTCCGTTGCTTGAAAGCCAGTCGAATATGACTCTAGGGATGCGGTGCTCATCTCCGTTTCCAAGCTGAAGAGCCAGCACTGTCCAAGGATGTTTCCATGGTCATGTGGCCGGTATGACTAGACACCGAGGTGCACGGAACACTGTTACCTCCCCACCGAAGTGGTACCTATTTATCTACTTGCAATTTCTTGCTTTCGAACTGCTAGGTTGGCAGGAGCTGGGGCCAGAGATGGGAGTTCACTCTCAAACTGCTGAGCTACTGACCTTCTGGTCTGCAGTTCAGTGTCTTAATCACTTGAGGCTCTGCAGCTATCTAGACCTGGTGGCTAAGAGCCCCTGATGGACCTCTGCTCCAGATGTTTATCCAATCCCCTCTTGAAGCCGCCCATGCTTGTAGCTGCCACCACCTCCTGTGGCAGTGAATTCACTGAGGATTAAGTGCGAAAATAAATGGGAGGATCTACCAATGGATCTCCAACATATTTCTACGGAAAAATAGAAGCAATGGCCTCAGTCGATGCAAGGAACCCCTCCACCTGCTGTTCGGTGATGGTCTCAGACAGTTCCAATATTTACCCAACCAAAAAGACAACATTCAATATATTTCAATAAGTCTTTCTTACCCTGCTTTTCAAGTAACGGCATTTTTAAAACCAAAACCTGGAACCAGAAATAAAGTCGACATTAACAGTTACTTCTTACTATTTTACTCCCGTTAGCTCATTTTCTTTAAGTAGCAAGGCCTACAGCGAGTCACTCACAGACCTGAACCACCAGCTCACAAAATACTTGCAGTGGGCTGGGAAGCCCTGAAAATCCTCTTTCACAGATGTGGAAAGCGATTAACCGGACTGGGGCAGTGGGGGGGGGGGGTGCATATCCAAGGAGATGCCAGCGATGGTCTCTGTGTGTGTGTGTGTGGGGGGGTTCGTAGAGTTATGCTCTGCGGCAGGATCACTTGTGTGCTTTCTACTTTATTATTTTTAATTAGTAAGAACCGTGGCCTCCTCCTCACCAAAGCCTGTGTTAATGTGGTTGGTATTCCATAATTGCTTCGTAAACATGGGGGGGGGGGGGGGGGAGTGGACTAAAGCCACGCTGAAGCCCTAAATGAAGTCAGACTTAGAAGAGAAGAAGAAGAAGAGATTGGATTTCTACCCCGCCCTTCACTACCTAAGGGAGTCTCAGAGGGGCTTACAAACTCCTTTCCCTTCCCCTCCCCAAAATAGACACCCTGTGAGGTAGGTGGGGCTGAGAGAGCTCTGACAGGAACTGCTCTTTTTCAAGGACAGCTGGGACAGAGCTATGGCTTGCCCAAGGTCATCCAGTAGGTGCAAGTGGAGGAGGGGGGGAATCAAACCCAGTTCTCCCAGATTAGAGTCCATACACTTAACCCCGACACCAAACTGGCTCTTAAGGGGCCCCAGGGCATTTCGGTAGGGGCCTCTCTTCATCAGAGGCCTTACCCTGTCCTTAATGTGCTGCCTCAAGGAGTCTCTTGAGAGGTCTGGCCACAGAACCAGACCAAGATTTAGGGGGCCCAGCAAAAAGGTGACCAGGAGGTCCTCCAAAACTGGTTCTTTCCTGTGGATTTGCCGGGGGCTATTCCAAAAGACTCCACCGGCCTTCAGGTAGGGTCTCCAACTCTAGCCTGGGAAATCTCTGGACCTTTGGGGTGCACCACCTGTGGAGTGGAAAATCTGGGGAGACTGTTTGCCTAGAATCTATGGTTATACCACAGAGTTTACCCTCGGACGCTGCCCTTTACTCCAGGGAAACTGATGTCTGCAGTCGAGATCAGCTGGAATTCAGGGGGAACTCCAGGCCACACCTGGAGGTTGACAACCCAAAGCTCAGGGATTAAGGTGGGTGTGGGGCTGGGGGAGATGTGAAATCAGGGTTGCCAACCTCCAAAGAGGGCCCTGGAGAATAATCACAACTGATCCCCAGACCACAGAGACCAGGGCCCCTGG
This sequence comes from Lepidodactylus listeri, assembly GCA_029233225.1. Taxonomy (NCBI): domain Eukaryota; kingdom Metazoa; phylum Chordata; class Lepidosauria; order Squamata; family Gekkonidae; genus Lepidodactylus; species Lepidodactylus listeri. Next base: position 168,491,438 of record JARCFY010000003.1, on the reverse strand, counting down.
AGGAAACGACTCCTTTGCAGGTTGGATGCTCCGGCATTTCCCCCACGGAGGTCCCTCCCCTCTGCAAACAACGCCCTTCCGGAGCCACACCCCAAAATCTCCAGGGATTTCCCAACTCAGAGTTGGCAACCCTACTTTCTCCACTCCTCTATCCCTTTACTAATCCCTAGACAGCTGGGCAAGCGAGGGCCATGGAAAAGGCCTCCAGTAAGCAAACAAGGCAGAGTCCCAGTGTGGAGCCCCCCCCCCCCCGGGCCAGGTTACACTCAAGCCTAGGGTTGCCAACCTCCAGGCGAGGCCTGGCCATCCCACAGAATTTCAACAGATCTCCTCCAGACAACAGAGGTCAGTTCCCCGGAAGAAAATGGATGCATGGCAGGATGGACTCTACGGCTGAGGTCCCTCCCTCAAATCTCCAGGGTAAGGCAAGTCTTTCACAGCAAAAATAAGCCGGGGGTGGTGGTTTTGTCTTGTGGCATCCAAAAGACTCCTGCAGGCTGCAGAAATGGGAAAAGCAGCAGACAAGTATTTTAGCTCAACGAGCCAGTAACTACGCACGGTTCTTGGTGTGTGTGTGTGTGGGGGGTATTCCATCAGCTTTCATGGCCTAAACTTCGTTGCTGGGCCCTCTAAGTTCTGGGCTGCTTCTCTGGCCAGCCCCCCTGCCCCCCCCCCCCCCCCGGCCACAAGAGACTCCCTGGGGCAGCACAATGAGGGCAGATCTCAGCAGTGCGGGGGGGGGGGGGGAGGCAGTGCCTCCAGGTCCCAGGAGGGGCCGGAGAGGGAGTCAGTCGGCCTCTTCAGCATCATGCAGTTCCTCCCTCAACCCATTGGCCACCAGCAGGAGTGGGGGTTAGGGTTGCCAGCTCCAGTTTGGGAAACTCCTGGAGACTGGGGGTGGGTGGGTCAAGCCCAGTGAGGCCGGGGACCTCCACCCTTCAAAGCATCCATTTTCTCCAGGGGGACTGGTCTCTGAAGACTGGAGATCAGTTGTAACAACAGGAGATCTCCAGTCCCCACCTGGAGGCTGGCAACCCTAAGTCATATGATAACTTAGGCACTCAGAACATGCTTGGAGAGCCCCCTCTCCCCAGTAGTGTTGCCAGGTTCTCCCTGGCCACTGGGGGGGGGGATGGGGGGCGTAGGGTTTCCAGCTCCAGTTTGGGACACTCCTGGAGATTTGGGGGGGGGGGGGGTGGAGGGGACAGGGACCTCAGTGGGGGGACAGTGCCAGAGAATCCACCCTCTGAAGCCCCCATCTTCTCCAGGGGGACTGGTCTCTGTAGATTGAAAAAAGGAGGAGGAGGAGGTTGGATTTATACCCTGCCCTTCACTACCCACACAACAGACACCCTGGGAGGTCGGTGGGGCTGAGAGAGCTCTTTCCAGGACTGCTCCTGAGAGAACAGCTCCGAGAGAACTTGTGGCTGACCCAAGGTCACCCCAGCAGCTGCACGCGGAGGAGGAGTGCATGGACTCAAACCCAGCTCTAGAGTCTGCTACTCTTTAATCACTACACCAAACTGGCTCTCAAGATGAGCTGTACTAGTGGGAGCTCTCCAGCCACCCCCTGGAGGTTGGCAAGCGCGGGGCTAACTGATCTGTGTCTGGAGAGGAGCTGTCGCTCCAGAGGGGTCCCCAGGTTCCCCCTGGAGGCTGGCATCCCTACACCCTCCCAGCCCTTTAACTCCTCCCCCCTCCCGAAGACCCGCCCCCCTCCTCGCCCTCCTCGCCCTCCCCACCCGCCGGAGCGGCTCCCGACGCCTCCTTCCCGTCTGCCGGGCGCGCGAGGGAGTGAGCGGGAGGCGGCGCGCGCGCGGGGGGGGGGGACCGTTAACGGCCGTGGGGGGAGGGGAGGGGCTCCCGAGGCCACGCCCACTCCCTGCGCGGTGGGGGGAGGGGGAATGGAACGGCGCGCTCTGCTCCTGGAGGTTTGCAAGACGCAATGCAAAGCATCACAGCCCCAGACGTAAGAGAAGCCAATGCTGGATCCGGCCAGTGGCCCCTCCAGTCCAACACTCTTCTGTCACACAGGGGCCAAAAACACCAGGGGTCCTCAGGAGGTCCAGCAGTGGGGCCAGGAGGACACTAGAAGCCCTCCCACTGTTGCCCCCCACCCCCCAAGCACCAAGAATACAGAGCAACACTTGCCCCAGACTGAGAGTTCCTATCTATGCCTTGTGGCTAATAGCCACGGATGGACCTCTGCTCCATATAAGAACATAAGAGAAGCCATTGTTGGATCAGGCCAGTGGCCCCTCCAGTCCAGCACTCCGTGTCACACAGTGGCCAAAAACACCAGGTGCCCTCAGGAGGTCCAGCAGTGGGGCCAGGACACTTGACGCCCTCTCACTGTCCCCCCCCCCCCAGCACCAAGAATACAGGGCATCACTTGCCCCAGACTGAGAGTTCCTATCTGTACCTTGTGGCTAAGAGCCACTGATGGACCTCTGCTCCAGATGTCTATCCAATTCCCTCTTGAAGCCCTCCATGCTTGTAGCCGCCACCATCTCCTGTGGCAGTGAATTCCACGTGTTAATCACTCTTTGGGTGAAGAAGTAGTCATTGATAAATTTCTCATGATTCTTTCCTTATCTATATGTTTAAGCCACCCTCTTCCAGAGGCTTGAGGGACACAAGAGAACAATTATTACATCTAAAATTACTATACAGTTTAACATTTACAAATGAAATGTCCTGCCTACAGACATGAAATCATTACAAAACGAACAATTTCCCAGCCAAACAGCATAATATTTTACTCAAAATAATAGAAACATCTCCCTTTAACATAAACCCAAGCCTCAGAGGCCAGGTAACGTTTTTAAATCTTTTGCTCTTCATTCTGATTTGTGTGTTTCCATCTTTGAGATGTGATATGATTTGTATAAACTTATTGAAAGAAAACTTAAAGAGTTCCGTCTTTGTGAAGAAGCCTTTGGTGAAACGCGGCTTACATGTACAGAAGAATATCAGAGGAACCCACTGGCAGTTCATCCACCAGGCTCTAGTACAGGGGTGGCCAACCTTGCTTAACGTAAGAGCCACATAGAATAAACGTCAGATGTCTGAGAGCCGCAAGACAGGAACAAATATCACACACACGTTTTTATTTTTTAAAATATGCAAATTTGCTTTTTATTAACGTTAAATGGGACTGCCAAAAATAAAAACAAACAAGGAAAACCGGTTATTGATGATATTACTTGTTTGCTAATGATATTGAGAGAGAGAGAGAAAAAGAGAGAGATGGAAAGAAAGAATTAAAGAAGTGGAAAGAAAGAGAGAGAGAGAGAAACTAGGAAAGCAAATAGATGGGAGGGAGGAGGGAAGGAAGGGAGAAAGAGAGAAAAAGCATGCCTCCCCTTTGCTTCCCCAGCCGCCCTGCCAGGAGCCGCACAATATGTGTGAAAGAGCCGCGTGTGGCTCCCGAGCCACAGGTTGGCCACCCCTGCTCTAGTACATCGTTGAACTCCTGTGGGACTGTTAAAACTGGGAGATGGTGTTTCATATTGTTGAAGTTTCTGGTGTATGAGTTGATATAGTATAAATATATCTATGTCCTGTAGTACGTAAAACACACATATTTATTTTCATTATTAATTATTAAAATCATTATTATTTCATTATTAATTATTATCCAGCCTGTGCAAGCCGAGGAAGATCAATAAGCTGGAAAAGAACAACATATGGAATGCACTTGCATAGGAAGGCCACTGTTATGACATCAGAACAATATCACTAGCACTTTAATATTTAATACTGCATTGTTTTAATGAATTTTTTTATGCTTATGGTGATTTGATTGTTTTAAATATGTATTTTATTCTATGTAAGCCACCCTGATCCTGCTTTGGTGGAGTAGTGCGGGATAGAAATTAGAATAGAAATACATAAATATAAAATTATATTTGTGTTACATTTTGACGGGGTCATTTCGAGCAGGAGCTCGGGGGAGCGCAGCTCCGGGAGTTGGTGCCAGCCCCCCTGCCCGTGAGGGAATGCCTACTTGTTTTCATGGCTGCAGCAAAATGACCCCATCCCCTGGAAAGGTCCTTGTTCCTCCGACCAGCCTTCTGAAGGCTTCAGCCACCACTGAAGCTATCCTCCCAGAACAGTGGTATTTCTGAGGCTTGGATTAGTAGCTGTCCCCTCTCTGCCAGCTCTTTCTTTCTTTCTTTCTTTCTTTCTTTCTTTCTTTCTTTCTTTCGTTCTTTCTTTCTTTCTTTCTTTCTTTCTTTCTTTCTCTCTCTCTCTCTCTCTCTCTCTCTTTCTTCCTTCCCCTCCCTCCCTCCCTCATTTCTCTCTCTCTCTCTTCTTTCTTTCTTGCCTTCTGACATACTTCTGGTGATGTCAGGTGGTGCAACATATGCAAATAAGTTATGCTAATCAGTTCTCCTAATGAGCTCCTGCACCTCTTTTTCTACAAAATGACCCCTGCATTTTGATATAATGTTTAAGACTCATGGTTGTTCATTGTTGAGCACCGATTATTTCCTTTGTTTTGCATAGTTTTTTCAACCTGCCTGCTTCTTCATGTGCAAGTTCTTTTTCTCTCTCTTGCCTGCAGAGAAAATGTATTATTTATTTATAGTGCTGTGCTGTGCCGTGCCGTGCCGTCATATGATACCAAGAGGCAGACAGAAGCGAGAGTCAGGCCCAACACTGGCTTCTCTTATGTTCTTATCAGAGGGAATTAAATAAACATCTGGAGCAGAGGTCCATCAGTGGCTCTCAGCTACAAAGTATAGATAGGAACTCTCCGTCTGGGGCAAGTGATGCTCTGTATTCTTGGTGCTTGGGTGGGGGGCCAACAATGGGAGGGCTTCTGGTGTCCTCCTGGCCCCACTGCTGGACCTCCTGAGGGCCCCTGATGTTTTTGGCCACCCTGTGACACAGAGTGTTGGACTGGGTGGGTCATTTGCCTGATCCAACATGGCTTCTCTTATGTTCTTATATGGAGCAGAGGTCCCATCAGTGGCTCTTAGCCACAAGGTATAGATAGGAACTCTCAGTCTGGGGCAAGGGATGCTCTGTACTCTTGGTGCTTAAGGCGGGAGCAACGGTGGGAGGGCTTCTAGTGTCCTGGCCCCACTGGTGGACCTCCTGAGGGCACCTGGTGTTTTTGGCCACTGTGTGACACAGAGTGTTGGACTGGATGGGCCACTGGCCTGATCCAACATTGGCTTCTCTTATGTTCTGGTCAATGTTCCTTGTGGGTCCCTGCCTGTAATTTTATAAGCCTCTGTTGTGTGTCCCCTTAGCTGTTTTTTTTCTCTAAATGGAAAAATGCAAGCCTCTTCAGCTTTTCTTCATAGGAAAGATGCTGGAAGCCCTGACTCGTCCTTTGTACTTTTCCCAGCTCTGCAGTCTCCTTTCGGAGATATGGCAGTTAGAACTGTACATGGCATTCCAAATGAAGCTGACCATTTTATTTTCATTTAATTTCCTAATAAAACCTAGCAGGGGGGTTGTCTTTTTTCACCGCTGCAGCATTCTGAGCGTCCTAGATGGTGAGACTGAACAATTCTCAGCATCCTTCTTTAACCAATTAATTCCCTTGATTGGATTGACAGTATTATGTTAACTTGCACTGGAATGCAGTTCCACCTTTGAGGAAGCTTCGGTGAAACAAGGTCCAGTCCAGCTAGCTCGCCCGTTGAATGGGACTGCGGCTGGGACCGTATCACTGGAGATGACCGTCAAAACTTTGCAGTATCTAACAGGGGAAACAGCTTTTCCTTGGTGAAGTGTTACTTGGTGAATTGATTAGTGATGGGACTACGTATTTCTTCAACAGAAATTTTTGTATTTGTTTGTTACCTATGATTATTTTAAGAACCTGTTCATGATAGAATCATAGAGTTGGAAGGGACCTCAGCGGTCATCTAGTCCAACCCCCTGCACAATGCAGGAAACTCACAAATACCCTCCCCCCTCCACATCCCCAGTGACCGCTGTTCCATGCCCAGAAGATGACCAAAAACCTTCAGGATCCCCAACCAAACTGGCCCGGAGAAAAACTGCTTCCTGACCCCAAAGTGGCAACCAGCATTTCCCTGGACGTGTAAGAAAAGGCCACGCGAACCAAGCTCTGAGGCAACCCTTCCTGCCCTCCCTCCCGTGATCTGCTTCAGTTCACAGAATCAGCATTGCTGTCAGATGGCCACCTAGCCTCTGCTTGAATACCTCCAAAGATGGAGAGCCCACCCCCTCCCGAGGAAGCCTGTTCCACTGAGGAACCGCTCTGTCAGGAAGTTCTTCCTCATGTTTAGCCGAAAACTCTTCTGATATTTGTATTCGCCGCACAGATTTTTCATCATAATTGTAGGTCAAAATATTTTTCTGTTATCTTAAATAACACAGAGAATACACTGTTTTTCAGAATATTCTTTATTTGTTGTATGATATACATTAGGTTTATTTAGATACTTACACATGGTTTCATTTTGATTTCACGCGTTAGTCTGCTGTGGCAGAATCAGGGATGTTTTCACGAGTGAGAGCTCTCTTCTTAAGATGCAGGAAGAGGTCCCCTGAGTGGGCGGCTGTACACACTCCGACGGTGGAGAGAAGGAGGGAAAGTTGCTTTTTTAGAACATAGCCAAGACAAAAGTTTAAGATATTCAAATCACATATAAAAAAATACCCCAAACAGGTTCCTAGAGAAGGTGGCAAAAAATGCTAGAAAGAAAGAAAGATCTTGTACATCTCACTAGAGTTATTGAATAGGGCAGTTATTGAATAGAATATGTCTTAGAATATACTTTATTGTCATTGTACATAGTACAATGAAATTAAAAAGTGCCATCATTCAGTGACTCGCAACATATACACATGCGCACTCACACAGACATTCACAACTGCTTCTCCCTTTTACATAGCAACCAAACCACTGTTTCCTCCAGATTTCAGTCTCATGCAGCATTCAGGGCAATAATAGCTCTCGAGTAAAAACGGTTTTTTAGTCTATTTGTCCTTGTTTTGATTGTCCTATATCTTCTGCCCGAAGGCAGCAGTTCAAACAAGGAATATGCAGGATGTGATAAATCCTGTAGGATGTTCTTCACTTTTTTCAGACATTGAGAACTGTACAGTTCCTCCAAAAGTGGGAGAGGACAACCAATTATCTTCTGGGCTGTGGTGATGACTCTCTGGAGTGCTTTCCTATCTGCAACCGTACAACTAGCAAACCAGGCGCAGATACAGTATATTAAAATGCTCTCTATTGAGCAACGATAGAAAGACATCAGTATTTTCTCATTCAAGTTATTTTTCTTTAAAAGTCTGAGAAAATAAAGCCTCTGCTGGGCCTTCTTCACCAGAGCAGTGGTGTTTGCACTCCAGGTCAGATTTTGTTCAATAGTCACTCCCAAAAACTTGAAAGTAGCCACCCTTTCCACACATTCTCCGCCAATAAACAGTGGCTTAATGTCCGTTTTGTTCCTCCTGTAGTCCACCACCAATTCCTTGGTCTTGGTGGTATTAAGAATCAGATTATTTTCCCTACACCACACACAAAGCCATTCCACCTCATCCCGATAAGCAGACTCATCATTCCCAGAAATGAGCCCCACCACAGTGGTGTCATCAGCAAACTTGATGATAGTATTGCTGGGGTGAGTGGGGGTACAGTCCTGGGTATAGAGGGTATAGAGCAGGGGACTCAACACACAGCCTTGTGGAGAGCCGGTGTTAAGGGTAAGGGCTGTGGACATATGAGACCCTACTCTAACCCTCTGAGGGCGGGCTGTCAGGAAGTCCAAAATCCAGGAACATATAGAGCTGGAAAGTCCAAGGCCCTCCAATTTGGGCACTAATCTATGTGGGAGGATGGTATTGAAGGCAGAACTAAAATCCACAAACAAGAGCCTCACATAACTCCCCGGCTGCTCCAGATGTGACAGAGCAGTATGGAGAGTGGTAATGATAGCATCCTCTGTGGATCTATTTGCCTTATATGCAAACTGGTGACTATCCAGTGTGGATGGAAGGCATGAAACAATATGATATAGGGAAGAGAAGCACCATGAAAGAAGAAGAAGAAATTGGATTTATACCCCACCCTTCACTACCCGAAGGAGTCCCAGAGTGGCTTACAAACTCCTTTCCCTCCCCCTCCCCACAACAGACACCCTGTGAGGCGGGTGGGGCTGAGAGAGCTCTCCAGAGGAGTGCCCTTGAGAGAACAGCTCTGAGGGAACTTGTGACTGACCCAAGGTCACACCAGCGGCTGCATGTGGAGGAGTAGGGAATCAAACCCGGTTCTCCCAGATTAGAGTCTGTGCTCCTAACCACGACACCAAGCTGGCTAGCATTTTGTGCTTTTGGAAAGCCAGTGGCAGACAGAGCAGCAGACTAGGACCTTGGGTGACCCAGGTTTAGGGCACCAGATGTTGTCTGTCCACTTTTGGGCTCTTTTGAAAAAAAAACCCTGATGAACATGTCCTCTTTTTGGGTTGGAAGGTTAGGAATATTCCTAGTTAGGAGCACTCATCACATCTTAAATAGGAGGGGCGTTTAAATGAGATTTGTCCTGGTGAGCACTTGTTTGAAGTAGTCAGTTGGGAAATATGTTGTCTGTTTTGCTTTTCAGAAGACGGTAACCCTACCCGGCTCGAACCCCCACTGCTGAAATAGAAGCTCACTGGGTGATCTTGGGCCTATTACAGCCTTGCAGCCTGGCCTGCCTCACAGGGTTGTTGTGAGATAATGCAAATGCATGCGCTTGGGGTGCAGGTGCAGTTAAAGTAACTTGTGGTCTTAAAGATAGATTTAGGTGGGTAGCCGTCTTGGTCTGAAGCCACAGAACAAAATTTGAGTCCAGAGGCACCTTTAACACCTTTGGTCTTAAAGGTGCCACTGGACTTGAATTTTGTTTTGTGGACTTAGAGTGACATAAAGTCACTCTGTTTGAGTCCAGTGGGATCTTTAAGACCATCAAAGTTTTATTCAAGGGTTAGGGTAGCTTTCGTGTGCATGTGCACTTCATCCCAAGAAGTCACAGAACCATAGAGTTGGAAGGGACCTCCAGGGTCATCCAGTCCAACCCCCTGCACAATGCACGCACTCGAAAGCTTATACTTAGAATTACACTTTGTTGGTCTTAAAGGTGCAACTGGACTCAAACTTTGTTCTGTTCCTTCAGACACTTCTTCAGAAGCGAGCCTGCACACGAAAGCATATATCCAGAGTTAAACGTTGTTGGCCTTCAGGGTGCCCCTGGCCTTAAGCTTTGTTTTGCTGCTGTAGACCAACCTGGTGACCAGTCTGTCTCCTGATGCCCTCTACTTAAACGGCACCATCCCCCTGCCCTAGAGGGATCTTTCCTCCTTCCTGTGTTCTGGCCAGAGAAAGGGTGACATGTGGATCAAAAAGGAAAAGAGCCAAGCCAGTTGCAGTGGCCGCGGACGATTCTGCAGTGGCTCCCCCCCCCCCCCCCCGTTGTTTCATGAAACCCACCTTGGAACAGAAATACCCCTCCGCATGGCATGCTGCTTTCACTTTCTTCGACCATCGGGTTTCATGGCACCTTCTGCATAGATTTATGACCCCTGTTCTGGGGTGCCTTTGCAGGCAGCAGGGCGCCGGCCTGCCCAGGGTATCTGACTGCGGTTTCAAACTGCCCCTTTTCCTTCTTGGGCCAGACGCAGAGCCGCCCCGCCCTCGACGGCCAGAGCTGCTCTTTAAAGTCGGCGTGGAGGCTTCTGGGGGTTGTAGTTTTAGGCTCCGCGGCTGCGAGGCGGCGGGGCTTCCTCCCGAACTACCTTTCCCAGGCGCTGCCGCGGGCGGGCGGGCGAGCGGGGAAGCGGAGCGGCGGCCTTCTTCCTTCCCGGGCAGCAGTGCGGGGCTGGCGGCTCGGGCGGTCCCTCCTCCTGCTGCTGCTGCTGCTCCCTGGGGCTCCCCGCGGGCAAGATGAACGTGGTCTTCGCCGTCAAGCAGTACATCGGCAAGATGGTCGAGGACAGCGGGCCCGGCATGAAGGTGCTGCTGATGGACAAGGAGACGGTGCGTCCCCGGGGGGGGGCGGGGCTGGGCCGGGCCGGGCGGGGGCGGGGGGTCCCGGGGAGCCCGCGCAGGCGGCAGCAGCAGCAGAAGCAGAAGCAGGGCCCCCTCCCGGGAAGGAAGGAAGGCAGGCAGGCCGGCCGCCCGCAGCAGGGGCTCCGGGGGACAGCACCCCCCACCCAGGAGGTTCGCCCCCCCAGCGCTGGAACGCAGCGGTAGACTGCTGCCCACCGTGGAGGCTCCACCGACTCCTGGCCGATGGTGGCTGCAGCTGGTAGAGTCATCAGAACCTAAGACCAGAAGAGAAGCCAGTGTTGGATCAGGCCAGTGGCCCCTCCAGTCCAGCACTCTGGGTCACACAGTGGCCAAAAACACCAGGTGCCCTCAGGAGGTCCAGCAGTGGGGCCAGAAGGACACTAGAAGCCCTCCCACTGTTGCCCCCCCCCCCCCAAGCACCCAGAATACAGAGCATCCCTTGCCCCAGACGGAGAGTTCCTATCTATACCTTGTGGCTAAGAGCCCCTGATGGACCTCTGCTCCATATGTTTATCCAATTCCCTCTTGAAGCCGTCCATGCTTGCAGCCGCCACCACCTCCTGTGGCAGTGAATTCCACGTGTTCATCACTCTTTGGGTGAAGGACTTCCTTTTGCCTGTTCTAAGCTTACTGATTGCAAACATAGTTTGCGGAATGCCTGCCCTTCTCCAGTTATTTGAATAGGTCTAAAGCAGATCTTATTTATTTTCTCTTTATTTAAAACATTTATTAACTTTTCTTCCTTTTGGTAGCTCAAGGTGGCTTACAAACATGGATAAAATAACATTAAAAACATAAAACCAAATTTTAGAATCACAACTCAGGACTGCTAGTCGACGTAACCAAATGCCATCCCGAGTAAAGCTGTCTTTGGCTGCCTCCTGAAGATGGAGAGTGGGGAGGGGGCGGGCATACCTCCTTGGGGAGGTTGCTCCATAATCGTGGGGCAGTCATTGAAAAGGCCCTGTCTTATGTGCCCACCCAAGAGCTTCTTTGATTGGTGGACAGTCAGGAGTGCCTCTCCCTGTGATCTTAATTCCCTGAGCTCCCTGTGATCATTGGTTTTCTACTTGCCAATATTTTACAGTCAGAATAGAAACAGCTGTCTCTGGAGGTGGTCCCTCCCTGGCAGTCTTCAAGGGGCGGCTGGACGAACACTTGTCAGGGATGCTCTCAGCCATAGGCGTCAACTACGGGGGGGCTCAAGGGCTTGAGTCACTCCCAAAATTTCCCGGGGGGGACTGAGCCCCCCCCGGAAAACGGTGTGCCCTCCGCCGCGCCTCCCCGGGCCCTCCCTAGGGCCCCCGCCGCTGCCGTCTCCCCCCCCCCCCCCGGCCTGGCCCCTCCATCCCTCCCTCCGTCTGTCCAGCAAATGCCCAGCTGGCCCCTGGACAGACCGAGGGAGGGACGGAAGCAGGAGAGGTCAGGCGGGGGGGGAGGTGGTGGCGGCGGGAACATGGTCCCGGCGGGCGCACGGAAGAGCTCCCGCCCCCCCCCCCCCGGATTTTGAAAACTTGACACCCCTGTTCTCAGCTGATCCTGCACTGAACAGGGGGTTGGACTAGATGGCCTGTGTGGCTCCTTCCGACTCTGTGATTCTGTGATGCGAGGAATTCAGGGGAGGGGAGGTACTGTGAAGGGTCCCCACGGGTGCATTACTGAAAGAAAGGCTTATGTGGGGCTTCTCAAGCATGACTCCTTTTCTGTGTCCATGCTGGAAAAAAAGTGCATCAGAGCCCTCACTGGGGCGGATTGAGGCTACTCAGTAGTGAGTTGGGTGGAGGAGAGGGAGTGGACCTGGAGGGGAAAGGGTGTCACAGTAGTGGAGGCTGCACTGCCAGAGGGCAGAACCAGGACTTTGCATGGAGCAGCTGTGAAAGTACTGATGACTGCTTTGTGATCCCAGACGGGTGTGGACTGTTGCTCTCTAGAGAAAAATGGATTCTGTGCATATTCAAAAGCAGTGCAGTCTTTGTCACCAGTTTATGCTTTCCAGGGCAGATTCTTGGCATGGCAAATGGAACCTATGGCAAAACCCCTGGGATTGGCCCCCGTTAAGCCCCAGCTGCCTTAAGTGAGCAGAGCAATTATTTAGCAAAGTCCTGGGAGCAAACATCCTTAGACTCGGAGTGTTAGGAAGATATTGTCTTTTTGCTTCAGATACCTGAATAAGGTTGTTTCCCTTCTCCCACTGAGCATCGCACAGGATGGACAGGTGAGCTGAGAAAATGTTGACGGCTCCTTCCTTGGTGTTCTCATTTGCAGACCAGCATTGTCAGTATGGTGTACACCCAGTCGGAGATCTTGCAGAAGGAGGTCTACCTCTTTGAGCGCATCGATTCAACCAACCGGGAAAACATGAAGCACCTGAAAGCCATCTGCTTCCTGCGGCCTACGAAGGTATTTTGAATCCCACGCTTCTTACCAGAATCGATTCCCAGATAGTAGGGTTGCCAGCTACCAGGTGTGGCCTGAAGGTCTCCCAAAATTACAGGCAATATCCAGACTGCAGAGTTCAGTTCCTGTGGAGGAAATGTCCGCTTTGAAGGGCAAACTCAGTGGCATTGTGTCCCACTGCGGTCCCCAGCCTCTACCCCAAAATCTCCAGGGATTTCCCAGCCAGTGGTAGGCCATGCTTTTTCAGAACCCCTTTGCAGGAACAGAATAGCAGTACAAGTGATTCAGTACACATCAGGGTTTCCACTTTCCAAGTGGGGCCTGGAGATCTCCTGGCATTACAACTGATTTCCCTACTACAGATATTTTGTGGAGGTAGAAGACCAACAATCCCTCTAACTTGTGGAGTCTTGTGAGCAAAAATTCTACTTTGTGGGCGAGCGATTTTGCTTCTGCTCAAATTAGTTTGCTCTGGAGCCATCCTTCCTGAGCTGAGACAAAAATGTGTGAGCCAGAGGCTAAATAATTGTGAGCTAGCTCACATTGTCTCAGCTTAGAGGGAACACTGGAGAGGACTATCAGCTGAGCTGGATCCAGGCCCTGTGGAGGGGGTGCAGTGCCTACGCTGCCCCCTGCCCTCCTCGCGATGCCCTCATCAATGCCAGTGGGAAGCAAGAGGGATAGATGCTGGGTCATTCTGGTGGACCTTGGAACCCCTCTTGGTCAGCTCTTAGACTCCGTCACTGCTGAACTGGTCTCCTAACACTTCTGGTTTGAACATGAGTCAGAATGTGTCTTGGATAAAATTACTTTCTCTGCCTTCTTGCCCACAATTTGGATTTATCATTTCTTTAGGAAAACGTAGAATACCTTATCCAAGAGCTGCGCAGGCCGAAATACAGCATCTATTTCATTTGTAAGTATGCATCGTCCTTTCCCACATCGTCTTGTGACTGCTCTGAATGCCTGCTCCCTGCCCCTTGACTAGATTAAGAAGCAGAAGAGAAGAAGGGATTGGATTTATACCCCGCCCTTCACTACCCGAAAGAGTCTCAGAGCGGCTTACAATCTCCTTTCCCTTCCCCACCCCACAACAGACACCCTGTAAGGTAGGCGGGGCTGAGAGAGCTCTTTCGAGGACTGCTCCTGAGAGAACAGCTCTGAGAGAACTTGTGACTGACCCAAGGTCACACCAGCAGCTGCATGTGGAGGAGTGGGGAATCAAGCCCAGTTCTCCCAGGTTAGAGTCTGCGTTCCTAACCACTACACCATACTGGCTCTCACAGCATTCCACCGAGCACAACGATTTATACAAATCCATATTGACTACGTATATCATTTACGTAGCTATAGAGCCTGTGCTGTCTTGACTAGCATCTGGTGGGCCTGGGCCACGCAATTTTACTTGACATTAAAATGCACTCTGATAATCCCCTTCAGGCCTGCTCCCTGCGCCCCCCTCCTCTGGCGGAGGAGAGGCGGGTAACCAACAGAGACAGGCCTTCCTTAGTGGTGGCCCCTCATATCTCGAAAGCCCTCCCCCTCGAAGGGCTGCCTGGTTCCAACCTTATTTTCTGTTAGGCATCAGGCTAAATCACTCCTGTTCAGCTGAGTGTTTGATTGAAGATTCGCGCCGTCTGTTTTGGTCTTTTTCTGGGCTAGCTTTGCCTGCCGGTGCTGAAATCTTTTGTGGCCCATGGTTGAAACTGGTGCTGTTGTGGCATTTAGAAGGGTTTAGACTGGGTAAGTTCGGGGTGGCTTTGTTTGCTGGGAATTTTAGTTTTGGTCGTGGGAAGTGCCGATTTACGCAACCCCCCACCCCCCCGGGTTTCCACAGCAGGAGACTAACAGCGGCGGCTTGCCCTTGCCTGCCTCCACGCAGAACTTCCTTGGCCGGCTCCCATCCAACTACCCAGGCTGACCCTGCTGAGCTTCCAAGATCTGCCAAGATTGGGCTAGCCTGAGTTGTCCAGGTCAGGGGTCATAGACGGGTGGTGGGAAGTGACGTCAAGTCTCAGCCAATTTATGGCGACCTCCGTAGGGTTTCCAAGGCAAGAGACATTGCCATTCTCTGCCTCTGCATAGCAACCCTGGACTTCCTGGGAAGTCTCCCATCCAAGTACCAATAAAGGTCGACCCTGCTCAGCTTCTGCTGTCTGTTGAGACTGAGCTAGCCTGGGCCATCCAGGTGAGGGCAAAGGATGTACAGAGGTAGTTTGCCATTGCCTACCTCTGCGTGGCAACCGTGGACTTCCTGGGAAGTCTCCCATCCAAGTACCAACAAGGGACGATCTTGTTTAGCTTCCAAGATGTAACAAGATGGGGCTAGCCTGAGCCATTCAGGTCAGGGAATTTTAGTTTTACAGGGAGCCAGTTTGGTGTAGTGGTTAAGTGTGCGGCCTCTAATCTGGAAGAGCTGAGTTAATTTCCCACTCCTCCACATGCAGCCAACTGGGTGATCTTGGGTCAGCCACAGTTCTCTCTGAGCTGTCCTCTCAAGAGCAGTTCTTTCAGAATTATCTCAGCCCCACCGACCTCGCAGGGTGTCTGTTGCAGGGAGGGGAAGGGAAAGGAGGTTGTAAGCCACTCTGAGACTCCTTTGGGTAGTGAAGGGTAGGGTATAAATCCAATCTCCTCCTCCTCCTTTTTAAGTGACTTCATTGAATTGTATATTTAATAGTCATGATCTTTTTTCCATTTCCTGGTTGTTTTGGTCAGGTCCCTGGAGAGGCAGAATAAAGTAATTTTTGGCTCAGTATCTCAAAGTGAGTTCAGATCTCTAGGCTCAGGAGGGGAGACCGAATCCTGTCCTTGTTTGGTTTATATGTATGTGTCATGGCAATGGTGTCTAATATTATTAATACCAGTCAGCAGTAGTGACATAAAACGAGGCATCTGGTGGCACCTAAAAGACGACCCGACCTTATTCCAGCATCAGCTTCTTGTGAGTCAGAGCTCACTTCATCAGATGGCTGCTGTGCACACCTGTTAGGCCGACACGTTTCTACTGAATGCTGCACCCAAAAGAAGGATTGTGTGTGCAGGGGAGTAGAGGTGAAGAAATGAGGCCAGTTTCAACGGATGTCCAGCCCGAAGACTGCGGAGTTCACTCTGAGTGGATGAGCACCATCTGCTCTGAACGGACTGGCGGATTTGGTTTTAAATCAGCCTCATTTCACAGCACATACCTCCTTCCGCTTGTCTGCAGCTTTGAATACAGCTCCCTAATGGATGATTGGCCCTGCCCTGGAGGGCCCAGGCAAGCCCCATCTGGTCAGATCTTGGAAGCTAAGCAGGGCCAGCCTTGGCTAGTACTTAGAAGGACGACCTTCAAGGAATACCAGGGTCATGATGCAGAGGCAGGTAAGGGCAAACCATCTCTGAAACGTCTCTTGCCTTGAAAGCCCTAACTGTGACTTGGTGGCAAAACTGCCTCAGCTGTGACTTGGTGGCAAAAAAAAAAAGGATGATCATTTTACACGTCTGACTCACTCACCCAAGTTGATGCTGGAATAAGTTTTGTCAGTTTTTAAAGTGCCACTGGACTCTTCTTTCCGTTGCTGTTGATGAATTGTTACAGAAAGGATCAGGTGGTTAGCCGTGTTGGTCCGAAGCTGCATAATACAGTTTGAATCCCGTGGCACCTTTAAGACCCACAAAGTTTAATTATGGGTATCAGCTTTCGTGTGCAGAATAAAACTATTGGCTGTGATCACACGCACAATTAGACCTGGCATAGGTACGAATGCCGGGCGGATTTAAAGGGAGCGATCAGACAACAACATCTGGGAAGTGTCCCGCAGCCATCGGCAACCGGTTTTGCTCCTCTGCAGAAGCGGAGTTAAAAGACACCAGGGAAAATCCGGTAGTAAACGGGTTGCGACAGGCCGCGGATGGACTTTCCCGTGTCTGATCACTCCAGCGCACTCTCATGGCGTTGGGATGGTCTGATCGGGCCATCCTGACTCCGTGCCGTTGTCCCCTCCCCCGCTTTGCAGGATGTGCATCATCGCAGACTCCATAGGGAGCCCTCAGTGTGGAGGTGTGATTCATCAATCCCTCGTTTAGGCGCATGGGGAAAAACGGGACAAAAAATCCTGACTCACCTACAGTTGCGTCTGATCACACACTGATGGACTGCACCTGCACCTTCAGAAGGGGGTGTGACTGTGCAACTGTGGGTCAAATTCCTCAGAAGAAATAGCCTTGCTGCCCCGCCCCATCTGGTTTTCTGGCACGTGTAACCACAACCACTGAACAGAGTTTGAATCCAGCGGCACCTTTAAGGCCAACAAAGTTTAAAACTTTAGAACAGAGTTTGAGTCCAGTGGTGCCTTTAAGACCCACCAAGTTTAATTCTGGGTATAAGCTTTTGTGTGCAGAATAAAACTTTAGAACAGAGTTTGAATCCAGTGGCACCTCTAAGACCAAGGAAGCTTAATTCTGGGTATCAACTTTCATGTGCAGAATAAAACTTTAGAACAGCATTTGAGTCCAGTGGCACCTTTTAAGACCCACAAAGTTGAATTCTGGGTACAAGTTTTTGTGTGCAGAATGAACATTTAGAACCGAGTCTGAGTCCAGTGGCACCTCTAAGACCCACAAAACTGAATTCTGGATACAAGCTTTCGTGTGCAGAATGAACATTTAGAACAGCATTTGAGTCCAGTGGCACATCTAAGATCCACAAAGTTGAATTCTGGGTATACGCTTTTGTGTGCAGAATAAAACTTTAGAACAGAGTTTGAATCCAAGGGCACCTTTAAGACCCACAAAGTTGAATTCTGGGTATAGGCTTTCGTGTGCAGAATAAATCTTCAGAACCGAGTCTGAGTCCAGTGGCCCCTCTAAAACCCACCAAGTTTAATTCCGGGTATAAGCTTTCGTGTGCATGCACGCTTCTCAAGTTTTTATGTTTTGGCTTGCTGGTTTTTGTAAAGGATCAGCATTGTCGGTATAGCGTGAGTGCACGTAGACCGGCCTCTAGATGTCATGATTACCCCATGGAAATGCATCGAGAGAGGAGCAGTTTATTTGTCTGTGTCTTCTGCTTCCTGCTTCTTGGAGCTCAGTTGAAAGGATAGCTCAGCCACGCAGGGATTCCCAAAGACCTTTGTGGGGATTAAAGGGAAAAGACAAAAGAGAGGAAAGGAGATTATCTGCAATTTGGCATCTAACAAGTTTGTTTGGCTAAACTGATTAGAAGTTCTGCAGTGAATAATGATTTCTAATGCCTGCCATCTCGACGGTCCTGTTCCTTAATTAATTTATTTAATCTCAGAGTTGGAAGTGACCACGAAGGTTGTCTAGTCTAGCCTCTGCCAGTGCAAGAACTCCTGCTCTAATATTCCTGACAAGTAAGCAGGGCTGTTTAGTTGTTTATGTACCAAAGGTTCTAATGGTTTTTAATCAAAAAAAAAATCAAAGAGGCCCACACAACGCAGTGCAAAGAACAGTCCGTTAAACCGGTGAAAACATT
This sequence comes from Lepidodactylus listeri, assembly GCA_029233225.1. NCBI lineage: Eukaryota > Metazoa > Chordata > Lepidosauria > Squamata > Gekkonidae > Lepidodactylus > Lepidodactylus listeri. The sequence goes on along the minus strand of JARCFY010000003.1, from coordinate 168,473,521 downwards.
TTAAAAAGCAACAGGCTAAAACCTAAAAACTATCAGTTGACAAATTAAGCCAAACTGCAGCTCCAGCCGTACAAGAAACACAGTTGTCATAGTAATCAAAAAAGTTGTGAAAATCCTGGTGGGGTTGATGAGTTACGATACACAGTATATAAGAACTCCACAAGATACGCACTGCATAGAAATGCAACTGGATAGCAAAAAACTCGTACCAGAGCCTACTATACTAATATTAAATACTTCACAATGAATATGCAAAACTATTTATAATTACAGAAATACTAGTGACATAACAAAGTAATTGCAATTTCACAAAACATCAACAGGTCCACAAAATTCCAAAGTGTCAGAAAGTCCACTACGAAACCTCCAGATGTTGCTCTTCGTTTCAATGGAAGAATCTTCCTCAGATGACACAAATGATGCAAATCCAATGCTATTGCATTATTACAGGATAATCCAGTGGCATAAAGAAGGGGATACTAATCCTCACAGTCCTCATAAACGGGCTACCATTCTCAGATTGGATCCATCTTGGATATAATATCTTTCTTGAGGTGTGGCGACCAGAACTGTACACAGTACTCCACATGAAGTCGCACCATCGATTTATACAGGGGCATTATGGTACTGGCTGATTTGTTTTCAATTCCCTTCCTAGTAACCCCAGGTATAGCGTTGGCCTTTTTCATTGCAGTCACACACTGTCTCGACATTTTCACTGAGTTATCTACTATGACTCCAAGATCTCTGTCTTGGTCAGTCTCCGCCAGTTCGGACCCCATCAACGTGTATTTATAGTTAGGATTTTTTGCTCCAATGTGCATCACTTTACACTTGGCCACATTGAACCCCATTTGCCACGTTGATGCCCACTCGCCCATCCTCCACAGATCCCTTTGGAGTGCCTCACAATCCTCCCTGGTTCTCACCACCCTGAACTACTTTGTGTCATCCGCAAATTTAGCCACTTCACTTCTTACTCCCAACTCCAAATCATTAATAAACAAGTTAAAAAGCATTGGACTGAGTACTGATCCCTGCGATACCCCACTGCTTACCTCCCTCCACTGAGAAAATTGCCCATTTATACTCACTCTCTATTTCCTATTAATTAGCCAGTTTTTGATCCACATGAGGATTTGTCCTTTTATCCTGTGACTGTTGAGCTTACTTAGGAGCCTTTGATGAGGAACTTTATCAAAAGCTTTCTGGAAGTCAAGGTTCCTATCTATGCCTTGTGGCTAATAGCCACAGATGGACCTCTGCTCCATATGTTTATCCAGTTCCCTCTTGAAGCTGTGCATGCTTGTAACAACCAACGAGAACTGTTCCTCGGAGGTTTGCATCCGTGAACAATGGCTCTTGGAGCAGAGCCCCAGTCGTAGATTCATCCTCTCAGGTTAGGGCTTGAAGGCTGGGAACCAGGAGCTGGCATTGAGCTTGGAAAGAAACCAGCGCCTGGGGAAGTTGTGGTAGAACACACCTAAGGTGATCCTGCCTGCCCGCCTGAGTCAGTAGTTGTGCGGCAGGATTTTCAGCTAATCGAGGTTTGTGGACAGTCTTTGAGGGTAATCCTGCGGGCAGCTTGCTCGCTAAAGACGAATGAGTCATAGCTGACTCGTGGTGACCCTGTCCACGGGGGTTCCAGGCAAGTGACGAGTGGGGGGGGGGGTGCCATGGCCTTCCTGTGCAGAACAACCCCCCGTCTTCCCTGGTGGTCTCCCATCCATGTGCTGACCGCGTGGCCAACCCTGCTTAGCACCCCGGCTCTGATAAGTGCAGCCTAAGTCAGGCTTTTGGGGCTGCAATCACAGCTCATTACAGAAGGCTCATCTGGCCATCACTAAGGCATAGATGACAGCGGGGGGATAGTTCTAGTGACGGTTGTAGCTGAGAGGTGAAAGAAAGTTTCGAGGCAAAAGAACCCTTTTTGGTCCAGGAGGTTTCCCTGTAGCTGCCTCCTTTGGCCAGAGTCCAGTGGGGGGGCACTCTGTCTGCATTCCCCTGTCTGCATTCCCATCCAACATTTCTTGGATCCCATATGAAAGATGAAGAAGAAGAGATTGGATTTATACCCCGCCCTTCACTACCCAAGGGAGACTCAGAGCGGCTCACAAACTCCTTTCCCTTCCCCTCCCCACAACAGACACCCTGCGAGGTAGATGGGGCTGAGAGAGCTCTGACAGAGACTGCTCTTTTTCAAGAACAGCTGTGCCAGAGCTATGGCTTGCCCAAGGTCATCCAGCCAGGTGCAAGTGGAGGAGTGGGGAATCAGACCCGGTTCTCCCAGATTAGAGTCCGTGCACTTAATTACTACAACAAACTGGCTCTTGAGACCTGAAATCATGACACTCCCACCAGTGCATATGGACCATGCATCTTCAGTGTAGTGGTTAGGAGTGTGGACTCTAATCTGGGAGAACCGGGTTTGATTCCCCACTCCTCCACATGCAGCTGCTGTTCTCTCAAGGGCAGTTCTCAGAAGAGCTCTCTCAGCCCCGCCTACCTCACAGGGTGTCTGTTGTGGGGAGGGGGGGAAGGGAAAGGAGATTGTAAGCAGCTCCAAGACTCCTTCGGGTAGTGAAGGGCAGGGTATAAATCCAATCTCTTCCTCCTCCTCCTCCTCTTCTTCAACACACTGCTTTGTAAATTGGCTGTGAGTGTGGTCACCCTTTGCTTGCCCATTGGCTACCTCTGTGCTGCCTCGTTTCAGATTTCAGCAATGTGATCAGCAAGAGTGACATCAAGTCGCTGGCCGAGGCAGACGAGCAGGAAGTGGTTGCCGAAGTCCAGGTATGTGACTCCAAAGAGCAGGGTGCCCCAGAGGGCCCTGGCCTTGTTTCCAGTACACCAGGTTTCCCTGGTGCTACGTAGCATATGCCCCTGTGGAACTGCAGGGAGGGGTGTCCAAAGACGCATGTGGTTTGGTGCGACTGTCTCCCAGCAAAGGATCTGAAAAGGGGGTCAAGACCTCCCTGTGTGCATCTAAAATAGCTCTTTGGGTTCCGGGCTTTGTGAACCTTTGAATATCCAGTTGCCTGAAACTGCCTCAGGCTGAGATGGGCTCTTGCGTTAAACTGGCCAGCCTCGCTTGGCTTTGCATTCTGGTTCAAAGACGTCCTGTGCTGATCTTGTGTAAAAGATCCTTGGCCTCCGTGGGAGCATTTTACGTCATGCAGTATCTGTCAGACCTCTGGTTAAATCAGTTCCCAACAACATTCGCTCAGAAGAATGATAAGTTTGTTGAGACAGTGGTAGGATCCAGCCTGGACACTGGCTGTGTTAGAACTGAAGTTAAAGGCGCAAAAGCGGTAGATATACAGGGTTCAAGCAAGGGCCTGAAAAGGTTTGGAACCAATCACCCTGAAAGAAACGGTCAAGTATTCCCACCTTGGTACCATCCCCACACCAACATGTAAGAAGAAGAAGAGATTGGATTTATATCCTGCCCTTCACTCACTTGGGAGTCTCAGAGCGGCTTACAATCCCCTTTCCCTTCCCCTCCCCACAACAGAGACCTTGGGAGGTAGGTGGGACTGAGAGAGCTCTGACAGAAACTGCTCTTTTCCAAGAACAGCTCTGTCAGAACTACGGCTTGCCCAAGGTCATCCAGCAGCTGCAAGTGGAGGAGTGGGGAATCAAACCCAGTTCTCCCAGTTTAGAGTCCGCGCACTTAACCACAGCACCAAACTGGCTCTCAAAGACAAAGACCAGGCAGTGAAAGATGACACTCAAGGATACTAAAGGTTCTACTTCAAAGCACTGAAGAGTGAATGTTTGTGGATTTCACACCCTCCAACATCCCCTCCCAATTTCCATGGCAAGTGAGCAATAAAATGTGAAGTGAGTTTGACAGTATCACCACACAGTATTGGGCTGTTAGTTTTTTAGCAAAGAGTGAGAAGAGTTTTGGCACAGAGGGCAGCTAGCTCAGTGCATTTTACTAATTGAGCAACAAGACAGAGAATGGGCCATGTAGTCATCCCACCACTGAGCGGAAGGGTGACCCTGCTAGGCCTCTCTGAACAAAGCATCATGCTACGTCGACAATGAACATGTTCTGGGCTGGCCCAAGATGTCTCTCGTCATGCCTGAGGCCGAAGACGCAGATCTTCCTGCTCCCCAGAGGAGAAAGAGTAGCCAGTTTGGTGTTGTGGTTAAGAGCGGCGGACTCTAATCTGGAGAACCAGGTTTGATTCCCCACTCCGCCTCCACCTGCAGCCAGCTGGGTGACCTCGGGTCAGCCACAAGTTCTCTCAGAGCTCTTCTCTCCGGAGCAGTCCTTGAAGGAGCTCTCTCAGCCCCACCTATCTCTGTCGTGGGGAGGAGAAGAGGAGATTGTAAACCACTCTGAGACTCCCAAGGGAAGGGCGGGGTACAAATCCAATCTCCTCATTCTTCCTCTTCTGCCTCTCCCTCCATCTCCCTCACGGCCAGGCCAATGCTGTCTCGCCTGTGACCGCCCCCATCTTCTCACCGATATTCCCTAATGTCATTGAGTGTGTGAATCCCCTGCCCGGTGGCTACGACTGCATTGCCAGGAGCTCAGACCTTGACTTGGTTTTGTTTGACAGGAATTCTACGGAGATTTCATTGCCGTCAATCCGCACGTGTTTTCCCTCAACATCATGGGCTCCTGCCAGGTACGGCAAGGGGGGGACGGGACACGATGCTGCCTTTGGCCCCTGTTGCCTTGGCCACGTGGGTTCCTTTGTGTGTCTGACTGAAAGGTGGTTGAAAGCCATGCTGGGGTGTTCTGCCATCTTCTGCTTCTATGGCTGCCAAATGTTGACGTTTGAAAACCCATCGCTGGGGATGTAGACCAATACGCTCCCTTGCTCTAAAGCCGGTTTGTCCTCTGATCGAGCTTAGTCCCACCTGCCTGAGGGATGGGGATTCTCCTGCGCCTCCTCAGGGCAAGGCCGTCCCCAGGCCTGTTACCGACGGGCTTCTCGCTGGAAAGTACCCCGGACTGGCCCCTGGAAAGTTAGGTGGGGGCCTTTGCGCCATCTCTTTTCTACAGTCTCGCTTGCTTCTCTTTTCTCCTAGGGCCACAGCTGGGACCCGGCCCAGTTGTCCAGGGCCACCCAAGGCCTGACAGCCCTGCTGCTCTCGCTGAAGAAGTGCCCCATGATTCGTTACCAGCTCTCGTCAGACGCGGCCAAGAGGCTGGGGGAATGCGTCAAGGTGTGGCTCGGTTCTCCAGACCGACCAGCTCTTCCGTTTCAGGGAAAACAATGTTTAATGTGGCACGTTTTACGTGTTCAAAGCTCATGCGCGTCCGTTTCCTCAGTCCTGCTCTGGGCGGCTCTGTCATGTGGGCCAGCTCTGCTCGACTTCCGAAAGGGGAGGCTGAGGGAGACGGCGGCTGCTGAGGGACTCTGGCTGAGGGGAGGTTTTGTCAGGGGCCTTCCCAGCTCAGGGTTGGCTCTCGTGGCTGCTCTGGTGGCCTCCCTCCGGAGGACATCGGTTCTTTGGCCCTTGCTGGGATTCGGACACGGAGGCTGATGCCAAGAGACAGCCAGTTTGGCATAGTGGTTTGGAGCGCGGACTCTAATCTGGGAGAACCAGGTTTGATTCTCCACTCTTCCTCCACATGCAGCTGCTGGTGTGACCTTGAGCCAGTCACAGTTCTCTCAGAGCTGTTCTCTCAAGAGCAGTCCTCAAAAGAGCTCTTTCAGCCTTGCCTACCTCACCGGATGTCTGTTGTGGTGAGAGGAAGGGGAGGAGATTGAAAGCTGCTCTCAGACTTTGAGTGGAGGGCAGGGTATAAATCCAACTCCTCCTCCTCCTCGCAGTTCTGCTGCTGCCTCCTTTTGAAGGAGCAAGAACACCATGGCCCTGTTATGGAAGGAAAGGGGGAAGGTGCCAGTCTTGGTAGGAAAGTCCCTTAGACCAAAGGTTCCCTGGAAAGACTGAAGAGAAGAAGAGAAGAAGAGATTGGATTTATACCCTGCCCTTCACTTGAAGTCTCAGAGGGGCTTACAAACTCCTTTCCCTTCCCCTCCCCACAACAGGCACCCTGGGAGGTAGGTGGGGCTGAGAGAGCTCTGACAGAAACTGCTCTTTCTCAAGAACAGCTGGTACAGAGCTATGGCTTGCCCAAGGTCATCCAGCAGCTGCAAGTGGAGGAGTGGGGAATCAAACCCGGTTCTCCCAGATTAGAGTCTGCGCTCCTGACCACTACACCAAACTGACAAGGGGGAATCCCAAAGGTCCTGAATGTGACATTTATGGTCAGTTAGTTAGGGACTGAAGCCCACCTCCTCTCTAAGAGCGATGAGTTGATTTCGCTGGTCCCAGGCAAATCTCCATCTCTGGTGTCCGAGGCTCCTGTTACCAGAAACGGGTGGAACGGTGGTCCCACCCCCTCGAGCACCTGGCTCTGAACTTCCATGACAAGTTGTTGGTCTGGTCCAAACATGATTGTTCTCTGCCCAGAAGGGATTGAGTCTGGCAGGATGGTCCAACGCGGAATGGGAACGAAGGGGTTGTTCTAATGCAGGGGTCCCCAGCAAGGTGCTCGTGGGTGCCGCAGTGCCTCTCCAACATCCTTCCTGGAGCTGGCCGGATTTAGAAAGTGGGCAGGGCCCAGTGGGGCGTTTGTCCTGCAGGGCTTCTGACCAGCCACTGGAGACTTGACTGGCTGTGCAGCTGCCCCCACAGCCCAGGGATCCTCACTGTGTGACTGAAGGGGAGCTGTGGTGGCCATTTTGTGCTTGGGTCAACCTTCTGCGGCAGCCATTTTGTGCCTGCGCCCGCCACCCTGTGTGAGAATTCAGAAGGTGTCCGCAGGCCCAGAAAGGTGGGAGGACGCCTGTTCTCATGTAACCCCCACGTGATCAAGATCCCGCATGCTCCCGGTCGCCTTCTCGAGCCTTCGTGAGGTTTCAGGATTTCTGTCCCAGGCCCTTAGAGAGCAGAGCACGCCTCCTCCCTTATGTCAAGGTGGCTGACAAAGCAAAATCATTCTTCCTTCCCCAAACAGCAAATGATCACAAAAGAGTATGAACTCTTCGACTTCCGGCGTACTGAAGTTCCTCCGCTGCTGCTGCTTCTGGACCGTTCAGATGACGCCATCACGCCCCTCCTGAACCAGGCAAGCGCTCTTTCCCCCCATCTCAGCATCTGAGGGCCAGAAGGGAAGTCTTTGTGGCACTGGCAGGATTCGCATTCGTGCTCAGGGGCAGGTCAATGTCATGTGGTGCTAGTTTATTATTGGGCAGCGCCATGTTTCACAGATCATTGCAAGCTGAAAAAACAGGTCTCTGCCCCTAGAAGCTTACGAGAGGTCATGGCTCAGTGGTAGAGCCTCTGCTTGGCATGCAGAAGGTCCCAGGTTCAATCCCCGACATCTCCAGCTAAAAGGACCAGGCAGCAGGTGAATGTGAAAGACCTTGACTTGAGACTCTGGCTCAGTGGTAGAGCCTCTGCTTGGCATGCCGTAGGTCCCGGATTCAGTCTCCAGTTGAAAAGGATCAGTTACAAGGTGATGTGAAAGACCTCCACTTGAGGCCCTGGAGAGCTGCTGCCAGTCTAAGTAGACAATACTGTCCTTGATGGTTGAAGGGTCTGATTCAGTAGAAACCAGCTTCATGTTTTGGGGAGGGGCCATGGCTCAGTGGCAGAGCCTCTGCTTGGCAGGCAGAAGGCCCCAGGTTCAATCCCCGGCATCTCCAGTTAAAAAGGACCAGGCAGGGGGTGATGGGAAAGACCTCTGCTTGAGACCCTGGAGGGCTGTAAAGAGGGGCTGTGGCTCAGTGGCAGAGCATCTGCTTGGCAGGAGATGATGGGAAAGACCTCTGCCTGAGACCCTGGAGGGCTGTAAAGAAGGGCTATGGCTTAGTGGAAGAGTCTCTGCTCGGCATGCAGAAGGTCCCAGGTTCAGTCCCCGGCACCTCCAGTTAAAAGGACCAGGCAGGAGGTGATGGGAAAGACCAAGGGTCTGATTCAGTGTAAAGCAGCTTTGTGTGTTCATGTGATCTAAAACCAACAGAGGAAGACCGAAACACGATGGGAGGGAGAGGCCTGTGGGGAGAGGGGCAAGCGTCTTAGGGCTAGTGTCCTTCTGCTGGTTTTTAGGTTAGAAAATGACCAAAGGACCAGTGGGAACAGTGGGTCGTGAGAGGGATGTTCCCACAAAAATGTTTGGGCAGGGGGCCTGAAGCTTGTAGGGCTGTGAGGGAGAAGGGAAGCGCCACGTGGAGGGGACTTCTTTGTCCGCCATGTAGTGCCTCAGTTTCTCCAACGTTCTTCACTGGCTCCTGATGTTAAGCAGAAGACAGCTTGGGTGACGTACACTCTTTAGTTTAAGCAAGTGTGCCAAGTGATTTCGTAGTGCTGGTTTTGTTTCCCATTGTTGATGATCAGTATGCGTGTTCCGAAGGGCCTGTGGTCATCTTTGGGCCCTAGATTTTTTTTTTAAGTAGTTATTCAAATTCAGTCACATAGCGCCTATTGTCCAGGCATTCACTCCCAAGCCCGGGTGTCTGTTTGCTATCAGAGCCGGGGACTGAACCTTGATTTCCGTATTCTGGGGGATGAAGTGAGAGACTGTTGAGGCGGCGTATTGGAAGGGCCCCTTCTGGCTGCAGGCGACAGATTCCACCTTGGAAGGTTCTTTTCACATAAACAACTCCATGGAAGTGGAAACTAGCGCCGCAGGGAGGAAGTCTCTATCCTTTCTCTTAGCCTATTCTGCTGGTTTTACACTTGCAGAAAACATGTTCTCAAAGGCTTTCACAGCCAGAGTTCATTAGTTGTTGTAGATTTTCTGGGCTGTATGGCTGTCGTCTTGGCATTGTAGAAGCTGACGTTTCGCCAGCAGCTGTGACTGGCATCCTCAGAGGTATAACACAGAAAGATGGAGTACTCTCTGTGCCAATGCCAAGACCATGGCCATACAGCCCGGAAAATCTACAACAGCTATCTTGCAGAAAACTTTAACTTATGAACATTAGAAGAGCCTGTCTACTCCAGCATCCTGTCTCACACAGTGGCCAATAATATCAGCTAGACCAGCCACGGTAACCAGAACTTAGTAACAACAATATATTCTGTGGTTGCAATAGCACTACAACAACACACAGTGGCCAACTAGTTCCTCTGGAGGTCCAGCAACAGGGCATGTAGGCCAAGGCCTTCCCCTGAGGAGAACATCAGAAGAGCCCTGCTGGATCAGACCAGTGAGGGTCCCTCTAGTCCAGCATCCCGTCTCACACAGGGGCCAGCCAGTTCCTCTGGAGGGCCAGCAACAGGGCAGAGAGGCCGAGGCCTTCCCCTGAGAAGAACCTCAGAAGAGCCCTGCTGGGTCAGACCAGTGAGGGTCCATCCAGTCCAGCCTCTGGACTCACACAGTGGCCAACCAGTTCCTCTGGAGGGCCAACAACAGGGCAGGGAGGCGGAGGCCTTCCCCTGAGAAGAACATCAGAAGAGCCCTGCTGGGTCAGACCAGTGAGGGTCCATGTAGTCCAGCATCCTGTCTCACACAGCAGCCAACCAGTTCCGCTGGAGGGCCAACAACAGGGCAGAGAGGCTGAGACCTTCTCCTGATAAGAACACTAGAAGAACCCTGCTGGATCAGGCCAATGAAGGTCCATCTGGTCTATCATTCAGTCTCATACAGCGGTCCCAACCAGTTCCATGGAATAGGACAAAGTCTGAGTCCGGAGTGGCACCTTTAAGACCAACAAAGTTTTATTTTGGATATAAGCTTTCCTGTGCACGCACACTTCTTCAAATAAAACTTTGTTGGTCTTAAAAGGTGCCACTTTTTCGAAGTGTGCACACACACGAAAGCTGGTACCCAGAATAAAACTTGGTTGGTCTTAAAGGTGCCACTGGTGCTACTTCAGACCAACACGGGGCTACCCCCCTGGAATCTAGGTTCCAAGGAACCTCTATCAGATGGGGCAAGTAGAACTGAGAGTAGAACTGTTTCGGAGGGTTGCAGCAGATCTGCTAGAGGCCAGCAGTGTCTTAGAGGCCAATAAGATTTTTGAGACATGAGCTTTCGGGAGTATCTGAAGAAGGGACCTTCGACTCTTGAAAGCGCATTCCCTCCATATCTTGTTGGTCGCTGAGGTTCTCCTGGACTCAGGCTCATCTGAGGGTAGAGATGATGGCCTGCTTCTCTTCCTTTCTCCCTTTCAGTGGACGTACCAGGCCATGGTCCATGAACTGCTAGGGATTAACAACAACCGGATCGATCTCTCACGCGTCCCAGGCATCAGCAAAGATCTCCGGGAAGTGGTTCTGTCTGCCGAAAACGATGAGTTTTATGCCAATGTAAGTACGCAGGCCATTGTCTGATCAAGTGTTTTGAGTTCAAATTTCGCCACTTTTTGAACTTAACCCAATACTATGGCCTGGAATGCAGGCAGTAAATTGCACCTGCCAGGCTCCGTGTGGGACACAAGATCCACATCCACTGGCATCGGCTGAAGGGGGATGTCTCATGGAATCATAGAGTTGGAAGGGACCTCCAGGCTCCGGGGTCATCTAGTCCAACCCCCTGCACAATGCAGGAAATTCACAAACACCTCCCCTTCCACACCCCCAGGGACCCCTGTTCCATGCAAAGAAGAGGGCAACCCCCCCTCCCCCGAACATCCTCCATGTTCCCTGGCCCAAACTGGCCTAGAGGAAATTGCTTCCTGCCCGACCTCCTACGTTTTCTTTCCTTGTCTGCTAACTTTTCTATCTCGTCCACTTTAAGGTTCTTATGTATCAAGGTTGCCACTCCCCTGGCTTTGGAATTCCCTCTTGCTTCTGCTAAAACCTGCCACTTTGGGTCTTTTATTAATGGCTTTCTATCTTTTTTTGTGTGTGTGTGTCTCCTGTAGACACATCAGATCTATCTTTTGTTCTCTGGCCATTTTAGTTAATCTGAATCTCTTAAGGTTTGATGTTAGACCATTTACATTCAGTGAAAGCACTCTTAAAGACCTATCCATTTTCTTTGTTTTTGTTGATCTTAGGCCTCCCTGGCTGTGGGTACTTTACTTTATTTATTAAGAGAAGCCCTCCTCCGCCCCCTTCCCCTGTGGATAAGGCATATGCTTGGATGAAGACATCATCCCGTCTTTCCACCTTCCAGAGTGTATGCACCCCAGACCTCCCCTTCCTTCTTATTCCTAAGGTTAGCTCATTAAACTTTTAAATACTTCCCTTTAAATGGTATCATCATGAGAGTCCGTCCTCCGCCTTTTGTCTTGTCTTGATGAAGTTCCTTCACCCGGTTCGTCTGCATCCTCCCTGGCTTCTTCCTCTCTCTGGTCTGTCAGGTCCTCTGTGTCGATACCCAGTTGTCTGCAGAGTTCTCTTGCTTCCTTGGAGTTTTGTGCTAACAACCTCTTGCCTTCTTTGAATATTATTATTGAAGCTGGATACCCCCATGAGAACTTGATATTGTTATCATATAATTTTTGCCCAAAGGGCCTCATTTGGTTTTTCTTCGTAATAGTTTCTTGGCAAAAGTCCTCTCTCACCCAGACCTTTTTCCCCCTGAAGGCCAGGTCCTTCTTTTTCTTCAAGGTCTTAAAAACTTCCTGCTGTAACTTTTCTCTTGTAAATTTGATAATTACATCTCGTGGAGCTCCTCCTTCCTTTCTCCTTTGCAATCTATGGGCCCTTTCAATTTCGTGGGGCTGCACTTTAACTCCATTTTGTTCTATCCATTCTGTAAGAGTTTCTTCAAGAAGCTTATTGTTGATCTCTTCAGAGATCCCTGCCAGGATAAGGTTTGCTCTCCTATTCCGGTCTGATAATTCTGTGAGCTGGGTAGTTAACTGTTCTATCTTCTGCTTGTTACATGACGCCAGCTGAACAGCAGTGTGGGCTGTCTGTTTAATATCTTTAACTTCAGCTGCCAATTCTGAAACGGCCTCTTTTACTGTCCTAATTTCAGCTTTTATCTGTTCCTGAGAAGTTATCATAATATTTTGGAATGCAGACAGCTGCTTAGAAAGTTCCTTTATTGTTTTGGCCATTCCTCTCGCTAACTTCCGGAGCGTCAGATAAGGACTGTGAGTTTAGCTTGGGCATTGCCTCCTTAACACAGCAATAAATAAATGCTTTCTTACCCTCTGAGGTCTCAAAGAGGAATTCCTGTATTCTCCAGAGGTTCGTACGCCAAATTCTTCTTTTAATTATCCTTGCAGACGGACTAATTACATTCTTTTTGAGCTTTTAAGATAATGTTTCTAAGGAGAGGTCGGGCAAACAACCGGCTTCCTCAGCGCATGCGTACAATCTGGTCCTACGTTTTCTTTCAGACTGCTGAAGCTGGGGGGATCTCATGTTTCCTGAATGAGACATGAATTTGCATTCCTTTTTCAGTTCGGTTATCTGGTTCGCCTCGTTTTTTCTGTCCTTGGTGCTGGATGTTGTGTCCAGAAGGATGTGGCCTGGTTCAGAAATTACCCCACCCGGCACCCGCTCGTGTTGCTCCTGGCACCCACCAAGTGTTTTCTAGAAAGTGTGGTGCGCCCGTTGGGTGTCTTGCCCCAAAAGGCTTCTGGCTGGCCACTGGAGATTTGATTAGCTGTGCCGATTTCAAGAAACATTGCTTAGGCAGAAGCTGCCCCCACAACACAAGGATCTGTGCTGTGTGTGTCCGAAGGGAAGCAGTGGCCGCCATTTTGTGGCTGGCCCACCTGTGAGAATGGGCCAAGAGATATAGTCCACAACAGGTCCCCTTAAGCATAAAGGCCTTAATTTGTAGAAAAGATCATGTTGGTCAAACACTTTTCCTGTTAGTCATGCCCAAGCATAGAAATACAACTACAATTATACTTGATATGAAATATGGCCCCTCTACCATCTACCAATCAATAGTGAGACTTATTGGCACCCAGATATACTGGCCCACTGTTCCCAGGAAAAGCGCGGCAAAATAGGTTCTCAGGGAAAAACACTGTTGAGGGTTTTTTGGAGAAAAGGTTCCCAAGGAAAACTAAGCAAAGAAATACATAACACCTGTGATTCTTGTAACACACAACAGGAGGCTTTTCTGTTCAAGGTCGTTAGCCAGGGAACCACCAGATAGAGATAAGAGGGCAGGAAAAGCAAACGAGTAATAAGCATGCGCAAAAGCGAAGCAGTCAAGCAAGGCTCGCATTCCAAAGGTGGGAGTCCGGTCACCGATGCTATGTCCCGGGCGGGACCTAGATGAGTTGAAAGAAGGCTTGGAACGCAAAGCAATGTGAATAGGTCATCAAACCAGATGGTAAAACAGCAAGCATTGATACATGTAATACGTTCAGCAATCTTATTGATCATGACAAGACAGTCAGCCATGTCTATGGCAGTGCTAACTGACACCTCCAACCCGTCTCAGAACTCCAAAGGTGCCTGCAGGCTCAAAAAGATTACGGACCCCAGCCTAGCTGTTGCTGTGCCGTAAAACCATTCCAGAGAGCCAGTTTGGAGTAGTGGTTAAGTGCGTGGACTCCCATCTGGGAGAACCGAGTTTGATTCCCCCACTCCTCCACTTGCAGCTGCTGGTGTGACCTTGGGTCAGTTGCAAGTTCTCTCAGAGCTGTTCTCTCAAGGGCAGTTCTGGAAAGAGCTCTCTCAGCCCCGCCTACCTCACAGGGTGTCTGTTGTGGGGAGGGGAAGGGGAAGGAGTTTGTAAGCCGCTCTGAAACTCGATCGGGTAGTGAAGGGTGGGGCATAAATCCAATCTCCTCCTCCTTCACAAAGGCTTTTGTAGTCTGGAGGGCTTGAGTGGCCTCAACCCAATACGTCCTGGTCACAGTAGGGCCATTGTGGCAGCTTACAGAACGTTTCCTGACTTGTTAAGCGCTAAAGTTTACCAGCTCAGTTGTCCTCTTCAAACTAGTCCCCTTTCCTGTTCGTAGAACATGTACCTGAACTTCGCCGAAATCGGCAGCAATATCAAGAACCTGATGGAAGACTTCCAGCGGAGGAAACCCAAGGAGCAGCAGAGGCTGGAATCGATCGCAGACATGAAGGTGATTTGGAGGTCGAGGGCGGGAAACGCTTTTGCTTCCGGGGAAGAGGCTGCTTGGGGAACTCCTGGAGACTTGGGGGGTGGAGCCTGAGGAGGGTCGGGTTTGGGGAGGGGGAGGGACTTCAGTGGGGATCTAATGCCCTAGAGTCCAGTCCACCCTCTGAAGCAGCCACGTTCTCCAGGGGAAATGATTGTCATAGTCCAGAGTTCAGTTGTAATTCCGGAAGGCATCCAGACCCCACCTGCAGGACAACTGACAGCCCTAGCTGGTGCATTCAGCCCAGATGCCTGTACACACCAGACAGCGGAGTTCAAGGATCACCTACTGAGCCAGAAGCACTTCGAATCCTGCATCTTGCCCAACTGACACTCTGTGTATGTGGAATGTGCCCCCCCCCAAAAAATCTGCACTGTTGTGGAAGCCATTTTCCTTTTCTGCCTTGAATTATGTTGACTTAGTTTGTGGCAGCAGTGAAAAAGGCAAACTCTTTATGCTGGGGATTTTTAGGAAAGGGACTGAGAATATATCCCGCTCTGAGCCTGCCTTTTGGCGGGGAGAGCGGGATATAAATCCAAGAAATAAATAAATAAATAAAACAGCCAGTATTGTAATGCCCCTGTACAGATCTCTGGGGCAGCCCCGTTTGGAATGCTGTGTGCAGTTCTGGTCCCCGTGTCTCTAAAAGGACATTGCAGAGCTGGGAAAAGTACAGAGGAGGGCAACCAAGAGGATGAGGGGGTTGGAGCACCTTCCCTGTGAGGAAAGGCTGGAGAAGACTTTTCAGTTTAGAAAAGAGACGACCAAGGCGGGACATGAGAGAGGATTATAAAATTATGCATGGGGGTGGAGAGAGTTCACAAAAGGAACTTTTTCTCCCTCTCCCCAAATACTAGAACGTGGGGCACCCAAATAAACTTGATGGGCAGCAGGTACAGGACAGACAAAAGGAAATACTTCTTTAAACAAGGAGCAATTGGATTACGGACTTCACTGCCCTTGGAGGTAGTGATGGTCATAAAAGCAGATAGCTTGAAGAGGGAATTCAGTTCGTGGAGGAACGGTTCTTCAAGGGCTGGGGACTGAAGGGAACTTCCACATTCAGGGGCAGTCAGACTCTGAATCCCAGAGCCAGGAGGCAACATCAGGGGAGGGCCTCAGCCTTTCTGCCCTTTTGCTGGCCCTCCAGAAGAACTGGCTGGCCACTGTGTGTGAGACAGGATGCTGGACTAAGATGGACCCTCACTGGTCTGATCCAGCTGGGCTGTTGTGATGTTCTTCTCAGGGGAAGGCCTCGGCCTCTCTGCCCTGTTGCTGGCCCTGCAGAGGAACTGGCTGGCCCCTGTGTGAGATGGGATGCTGGACTAGATGGACCCTCACTGGTCTGACCCAGCAGGGCTCTTCTGAGGTTCTTCTCAGGGGAAGGCCTCGGCCTCTCTGCCCTGTTGCTGGCCCTGCAGAGGAGCTGGCTGACCACTGTGTGAGACGGGATGCTGGACTAGATGGACCCTCACTGGTCTGGCCCAGCAGGGCTCTTCTTAGGTTCTTCTCAGGGGAAGGCCTCGGCCTCTCTGCCCTGTTGCTGGCCCTGCAGAGGAGCTGGCTGACCACTGTGTGAGACGGGATGCTGGACTAGATGGACCCTCACTGGTCTGGCCCAGCAGGGCTCTTCTTAGGTTCTTCTCAGGGGAAGGCCTCGGCCTCTCTGCCCTGTTGCTGGCCCTGCAGAGGAGCTGGCTGACCACTGTGTGAGACGGGATGCTGGACTAGATGGACCCTCACTGGTCTGGCCCAGCAGGGCTCTTCTTAGGTTCTTCTCAGGGGAAGGCCTCGGCCTCTCTGCCATGTTGCTGGCCCTCCAGAGGAGCTGGCTGACCACTGTGTGAGACGGGATGCTGGACTAGATGGACCCTCACTGGTCTGGCCCAGCAGGGCTCTTCTTAGGTTCTTCTCAGGGGAAGGCCTCGGCCTCTCTGCCCTGTTGCTGGCCCTCCAGAGGAGCTGGCTGACCACTGTGTGAGACGGGATGCTGGACTAGATGGACCCTCACTGGTCTGGCCCAGCAGGGCTCTTCTTAGGTTCTTCTCAGGGGAAGGCCTCGGCCTCTCTGCCATGTTGCTGGCCCTCCAGAGGAGCTGGCTGACCACTGTGTGAGACGGGATGCTGGACTAGATGGACCCTCACTGGTCTGGCCCAGCAGGGCTCTTCTTAGGTTCTTCTCAGGGGAAGGCCTCGGCCTCTCTGCCATGTTGCTGGCCCTCCAGAGGAGCTGGCTGACCACTGTGTGAGACGGGATGCTGGACTAGATGGACCCTCACTGGTCTGGCCCAGCAGGGCTCTTCTTAGGTTCTTCTCAGGGGAAGGCCTCGGCCTCTCTGCCATGTTGCTGGCCCTCCAGAGGAGCTGGCTGACCACTGTGTGAGACGGGATGCTGGACTAGATGGACCCTCACTGGTCTGGCCCAGCAGGGCTCTTCTTAGGTTCTTCTCAGGGGAAGGCCTCGGCCTCTCTGCCATGTTGCTGGCCCTGCAGAGGAGCTGGCTGACCACTGTGTGAGACGGGATGCTGGACTAGATGGACCCTCACTGGTCTGGCCCAGCAGGGCTCTTCTTAGGTTCTTCTCAGGGGAAGGCCTCGGCCTCTCTGCCATGTTGCTGGCCCTCCAGAGGAGCTGGCTGACCACTGTGTGAGACGGGATGCTGGACTAGATGGACCCTCACTGGTCTGGCCCAGCAGGGCTCTTCTTAGGTTCTTCTCAGGGGAAGGCCTCGGCCTCTCTGCCATGTTGCTGGCCCTGCAGAGGAGCTGGCTGACCACTGTGTGAGACGGGATGCTGGACTAGATGGACCCTCACTGGTCTGGCCCAGCAGGGCTCTTCTTAGGTTCTTCTCAGGGGAAGGCCTCGGCCTCTCTGCCCTGTTGCTGGCCCTGCAGAGGAACTGGCTGGCCACTGTGTGAGATGGGATGCTGGACTAGATGGACCCTCACTGGTCTGGCCCAGCAGGGCTCTTCTTAGGTTCTTCTCAGGGGAAGGCCTCGGCCTCTCTGCCCTGTTGCTGGCCCTGCAGAGGAACTGGCTGGCCACTGTGTGAGACGGGATGCTGGACTAGATGGACCCTCACTGGTCTGGCCCAGCAGGGCTCTTCTTAGGTTCTTCTCAGGGGAAGGCCTCGGCCTCTCTGCCCTGTTGCTGGCCCTCCAGAGGAGCTGGCTGACCACTGTGTGAGACGGGATGCTGGACTAGATGGACCCTCACTGGTCTGGCCCAGCAGGGCTCTTCTTAGGTTCTTCTCAGGGGAAGGCCTCGGCCTCTCTGCCCTGTTGCTGGCCCTGCAGAGGAACTGGCTGGCCACTGTGTGAGATGGGATGCTGGACTGGAGGGACCCTCACTGGTCTGACCCAGCAGTGCTCTTCTGAGGTTCTCCTCAGGGGAAGGCCTCGGCCTCTCTGCCCTGTTGTTGGCCCCCCAGAGGAACTGGTTGAGACCACTGTGTGAGACAGGATGCTGGACTGGAGGGACCCTCACTGGTCTGATCCGGCAGGGCTCTTCTTGCGATCTCCTGCTTGCTGCTCTGTTGAAACCTGTGGTGACTCCTTCTTCTCCCTTTTCCGTTTCAGGCCTTTGTGGAGAACTACCCGCAGTTCAAGAAGATGTCTGGCACAGTCTCGAAGCACGTCACTGTGGTGGGGGAGCTTTCCAGGCTGGTCAGCGAGAGGAACCTTCTGGAAGTCTCTGAGGTTGAGCAGGAGCTGGCTTGCCAGAACGATCACTCCAGTGCTCTGCAGGTAGCCGGCCCTGGGAGCAGAGTCCCCCGCATGACAGGCATACGCAGGCACTGCAATTTGCATTTGATAGCAGTTTATGCAGCTGGAGTTCATGGACTGCTGATGTAGGCCAATGCTCCTGCCTACGTTTGTCCACTGCCTCCGCTGGAAAGGGACCGACTATTAGAGGTTATGTGAAGCCCCATTAGTCTGAGGCTGCTTTATTGTCTGTTAAGTGCTCATATAGTTCAATCCTATGCAGCCTTTCTCTAGAAGAGACCCTGGAGAGCCGCTGCCAGTCTGGGTAGACAGTACTGTCCTTGATAGACCAGTGGTCTGACTCAGTATACGGCAGCTTTATGTGTTCAGTGCCAGACCATCTGCTTGGCATGCAGAAGGTCCCAGGTTCAATCCCTGGCATCTCCAGTTAAAAGGACCAGGCAGGAGGTGATGGGAAAGACCTCCGCCTGAGACCCTGGAGAGCTACTACCAGTCTGAGAAGGCAAGAATGACCTGAAGGTCTGATTCAGTGTAAGGCAGCTTTAGGTGTTTTGAAGGTGAAGAGGTTCAGTCCCCGGCATCTCCAGTTGAAAGGACCAGGCAGTAGCTGATGTGAAAGACCTCCGCCTGAGACCCTGGAGAGCTGTCAAGAGGGGCTGTGGTTCAGTGGCAGAGCCTCTGCTTGGCATGCAGAAGGTCCCAGGTTCAATCCCCGGCATCTCCAGTTGAAAGGACCAGGCAGGAGGTGATGGGAAAGACCTCCGCCTGAGACCCTGGAGAGCTGTAAAGAGGGGCTGTGGTTCAGTGGCAGAGCCTCTGCTTGGCATGCAGAAGGTCCCAGGTTCAGTCCCCGGCATCTCCAGTTGAAAGGACCAGGCAGGAGGTGATGGGAAAGACCTCCGCCTGAGACCCTGGAGAGCTACTACCAGTCTGAGAAGGCAAGAATGACCTGAAGGTCTGATTCAGTGTAAGGCAGCTTTAGGTGTTTTGAAGGTGAAGAGGTTCAGTCCCCGGCATCTCCAGTTGAAAGGACCAGGCAGTAGCTGATGTGAAAGACCTCCGCCTGAGACCCTGGAGAGCTGTCAAGAGGGGCTGTGGTTCAGTGGCAGAGCCTCTGCTTGGCATGCAGAAGGTCCCAGGTTCAATCCCCGGCATCTCCAGTTGAAAGGACCAGGCAGGAGGTGATGGGAAAGACCTCCGCCTGAGACCCTGGAGAGCTGTAAAGAGGGGCTGTGGCTCAGTGGAAGAGCCTCTGCTTGGCAGGCAGAAGGTCCCAGGTTCAATCCCCGGCATCTCCAGTTAAAAAGGACCAGGCAGGAGGTGATGGGAAAGACCTCCGCCTGAGACCCTGGAGAACTGTGGAGAGGGGCTGTAGCTCAGTGGAAGAGCATCCGTTTGGCATGCAGAAGGTCCCAGGTTCAATCCCAGGCACCTCCAGTTTAAAAGGATCAGGCAGGAGGGGATGGGAAAGACCTCCACTGGAGACCCTTGTATAGCTGCTGCCAGCCTGAGTAGACAATACTTGCTTTGATGAACTGAGGATCTGATTCAGTAGAAGGCAGCTTCAAGGGTTCACGTATGTTATATAATTGAAATCAGTGGCTTTACAGTGGATCCAGCTTCTTATATTTATGGGTTGGAATTTAAGCCCCCCCCCCCACCTCATAATTCTTTTAAATGTGGCATTTCATTGCGGGGAGGGGTGACTTTTCTACAAATCCAGAGAGCCCTTTCAATTAAGTAAGATGTCTGAATTTTGTACATCTGACTGTTGTGTTCTGAACTTGGATCATTGTGGGAGACGTTCCCATCCGGAACCGAACTCTTCCCGTCTGCGGATTTAATAGAGATGTGCAGCATTAAATAAAGGCTCTGGGGAGGGGGGACGACCATGGGGGAGAGCTTTCCACAAGGGCCTCTCTGTGTGACGACGGAGCACTGATCAAACTTCTATTCATAGTTCGTAGACTTCAGAAACTGACCCTGGTCTGGGACACCGCATGAGTCGGGGTGAATTGTGGCTCTCTGTGGGGAACAATGCTGCCCTTTTAAGAGGAAGCTTGGGGTGGGGTGGGGGTCACTGGAGTGCTAGAGGGGCAGGGAGCTAAAGTCTGGGAAGATGCTATGGAGAAAAGAGACAGAAGGTTTCTGCCTAGGCCTCCTCCCGACCACTGGAACCCCACCCCGTTCAGACACCCTCCTCCCCCTCCGGATATAGTTCTGGAAAACAAGAGGCTCGGGGGCCTAGGGGCAGAGGGATTCACTGGCAGACAACAGCTTCAAGGCACCCCAGGAAAGGTACAGATGATACCTGTGTGGTCAGTGCTAGTGGTCCTGGCCAAACAAGGAGGAGCCAAGAGGCCCGGCTCCAGTGGTGTCCCCAGTTCTCAGAGTCCCTTAAAAATGCTCCATCTGTTCAGACAGCGGCTCATGCTAGAACTGCTCCATCATTCGCATGCTCATAAGAACATAAGAGAAGCCGATCTTGGATCAGTCCAACACTCTGGGTCACACAGTGGCCAAAAACACCAGGTGCCCTTAGGAGGTCCAGCAGTGGGGCCAGGACACTCGAAGCCCTCCCACCATTGCCCCCCCCCCAGGCACCAAGAAGACAGAGCATCTCTTGCCCCAGACATAAGAACATAAGGGAAGCCAATGTTGGATCAGGCCAATGGCCCATCCAGTCCAACACTCTGGCCGAGGACAGACTGGCAGTCTGGTCCGCTCTGCCTCCGCTTTGAAAGTGGAGGCAGAGCGGCAGTCCAGACTGCCACATCTGCCTGGAGGAGGCAGGCTGGACGCAATGCGTCCGGCGCTGCGCTCCTCCCGCAACAGCCGGGCACCACTTAAAAGTGGTGTCCCGGCTGCTGCGGCACGCGTTCCACCCGCTTCTGGTGGGTGTGAACGCGCGCCAGCCAGGGGAGCCATGCGGCGTTCGCACGCCGCCACAGGAAACTGCCCGCAGTCTGGATGCTGTGGGTGGCTTGCTTCCGGCAGCGTGTGAACGCTGCACAGCGAGGGCAATTCCCCCCACCTTGTTCTGCTGCGCTGCGAAGGCGCAGCAGAACTTAAGTCTGTCCTCGGCCTCTGTGTCACACAGTGGCCAAAGATACCAGGTGCAGAAGGTCTCAGGTTCAATTCCCGTCATCTCCAGTTGAACGCACCAGGCAGCAAGTGATGTGGAAGACCTCTGCCTGAGATCCTGGAGAGCAGCTGCCAGTCTGAGTAGGCAACACTGACCTTGATGGACCAACAGCCTGGTTTAGTATTAGGCATAATGGTAATTATTATTGTGTGGCATTGTGTATGGTGTAGCCAGGAGAGCCTTGGACTGTCTGGCAGCCTTAAGTTCAAACTCTTTTTCCTTTATGCACCACTAGGTGGTTTTATGCACCACTAAGTGGCGAGCTAGACTTATTTTGGGGGCTGAGAGAGCTCTGAAAGAGCTGTGACTGACCCAAGGTCACCCAGCTGGCTTCATGTGGAGGAGTGTGGAACTGAACCCGGTTCTCCAGATTAGAGTCCATCAGTCTTAACTGGCTCTCTGTATAAGGCAGCGTCATATGATCAAACTTATTTAGGTGACCAATGCTATTGCATTTCCCTGTCTGGCCTGCTATTTATTTATTTATTTGTCTGTTTGTCTGTCTATCAAGAAGAAGAGGAGCGAAGAGAAGAGATTGGATTTATACACCGCCCTTCACTTGTAGTCTCAGAGTGGCTTACAAACTCCTTTCCCTTCCCCTCCCCTCCCCAAAACAGGCACCCTGGGAGGTGGGTGGGGCTGAGAGAGCTGTTTCGAGGACTGGTCCTGAGAGAACAGCTGGTACAGAGCTATGGCTTGCCCAAGGTCATCCAGCAGGTGCAAATGAAGGAGTGGGGAATCAAACCTGGTTCTCCCAGATTAGAGTCCACGCACTTAACCACTACACCAAACTAATTGATTCCCCACTCCTCCACATGCAGCTGCTGGGTGACCTTGTGTCAGTCGCAAGTTCTCTCAGAGCTGTTCTCTCAGTAGCAGTCCTCGAAAGAGCTCTCTCAGCCCCACCTACCTCCCAGGGTGTCTGTTGTGGGGAGGGGAAGGGAAAGGAGATTGTCAGCCGCTCTGAGACTCCTTCAGCTAGTGAAGGGCAGGGTATAAATCCAATCTCTTCTTCTCTCTTCCTGTGAAGTGTTGTATTTTTATGAGTCTTCCTTTTGTGATTCATTTTCTGTCGAGAGAAATGTTCTGAAAGACCCAGAAAACTGCTTGGCGGAACGTCCATCCCAGAAGTGAGCTTGCTTAATAGCTGTACTTGAAGGACCGTGATTTCCCTTTGTCAAACCGGCGGCACTTCCCTGAGAGAGCTCTCTCTTCTCCCTCTGCAGAACGTGCGGCGTCTCTTGCAGAACCCCAAAGTGGCCGAGCTCGATGCCACCCGGCTGGTGATGCTCTACGCCCTGCACTACGAGAGGCACAGCAGCAACAGCCTGCCCACCCTCATGGCGGACCTGAAGAGCAGGGGAGTGTCCGAGAGGTACCGCAAGGTGCGTGGCTGGCGTTTCCTCGGGGGCAGAGACTCCCTGGCTTAGGGGGAGAGGGCAGAGCTAAAAACAAAGAGGCAAGCGTGAGAACTGCAGGTGTTTGAGCTTTAATTTTACCGTGCACTGGGGCTACTGAACTTTTGCATTCTTCTGGGATAGGCCTCCTGTTTGGAAGAGACTCGATTCTGTAATTGCGGCAGCAGCAAAACTGACTCTGTGGATCATATTTTGCTTGATTGTCCCAGATTTTCAGCTCCAAGAGACGGACTCATCTCTCCTTTATTTAATCAGGGCTTCCTCTCTCCAGAAGCAAAATCATCCTGGTTACGTAGAGACAAAGACAAACAAACTGCCCTGCGTGTGGCACAATTTCTGGCAGCTGTTGTCAAATCACGCAACAACTTTTGCAGTAGCAACCTTTAAATTTTTCCAGGGCTTTTTTTGTAGAAAAAGCCCAGCAGGAACACATTAGCATAATAGGCCACACCCAACAGCAGAAACTCATTAGCATATTAGGCCACACCACTGACAGCACAGCTTATTATCATATTAGGCCACACCCCCATGTTACCAGAAGAGTGGTCATCCAGCCACACCCACCTTTTGCTTCTTATTCTGTTTAGTTCGTTTGTTGTCAAAACTTGGGGCTTTTTTTGTAGCAGGAATTAATTTGCATGTTAGGCCACATACCCCTAATGTAGCCAGTCCTAATGAGTGTCTGCTGTTGGGTGTGGCCTATTATGCTAATGAGTTCCTGCTGGGTGTGGCTAACTCAGGAGCCAGCCGGAACTCCGTTCCTGTGCGTTCCTGCCCAAAAATAGCCCTGGTTTCTTCCATGTTTTCCCGTGAAACGAGGTTTGTTGTGGGATGAGGGTTTTCTGTTTATGACTCCGGTTGCAAAAACAGTAAAGAGAATATGTAAATAAATTATTAAAACACAGGGTGTATCTGTACAAAGTGGGGGCTGCGAGGGAATCGTGAGTGAACCTCATCTCCCTCCCCCCCAAGCTGCTCAGCCTCCCCAAACCATCTCTTTTCCCCCTTCCCCTCATGGCTCTCACAGCTTTCCTCCTTTTCCTGGTTCCCTTCCTCCCACCTGCCTGTCTCATCCCACCTCCCACTTTCCCTCCTGCCCTTCCTTTTCACTTCTTGCAGTTTCTGTTTTTTCTGCTTTCTGGACTCTAGTCCCCATTCCCCGCCGCTTTTGCACCATTTCCCCCTTTCTTGCCTGCCTGCCAATTCCTTTCCCTAATTTATCGGTAGTATTGCAGTTTTGGAGGCCGCACTTCAAAAAGGATGTGGACAAAATCGAGAGGGTGCAGAAGAGAATGACAAGGATGATCAGGGGCCTGGAGCCCTACGAGGAAAGGCTAAGGGCCTTGGGAATGTTTAGTATGGAGAAGAGGAGGCTGAGGGGGGACATGATTGCTCTCTGTAAATATTTGAAAGGCTGTCATTTGGAGGAGGGCAGGGAGCTGTTCCAGTGGGCAGCAGAGGAGAGGACCCAAAGCAGCAGGTGTAAATTACGTGCCGAAAGGTGTCAGCTGGATACTAGGAGTAACTTTTTCACGGTCAGAGTGGCTCAAAGGTGGGATCAGCTGCCTAGGGAGGTGGTGAGCTCCCCTTCACTGGCTGCTTTCAGGTGGAGGCTGGACGGATATTTGTCAGAGATGCTTTAGGCTGGTCCTGCATTGGGCAGGGGGTTGGACTAGATGGTCTCTGTGGCCCCTTCCAACTCTCTATGATTCTATTCTATGAGGCTGCAGTGGCTATTCTGGATTATCAGAGTTCCCTGGGCAATCTGAAACATCTGCTGAGATCTCATGAGGAAATAACTGAGATTTCAGCATTTTAAAATTGGTTTATAAAAAAAAAATTCTGCTTCCCTTTATTGTTCTACTATTTAAGATTTTTCTGCAAACCTGGGGATTCCCTTGAGTTTGTGAAGAGATCTTCCTCCTCTGTACGTGGCCCTAATCTATGGATTTAATGATCTGCATCTAGGGTCATGTTCAGAGTTCGATCTAACAAGTGGGGCCACACAAGACCCGCACGGATGGAATTCCATCCCCCCGACTTGCCCACTGAGGCCAGGCACAGCTCCCTTCCAAACTGCCCTCCCCATCACTGGGGACAGAGTGACTCCCAGACTCCTCCAGGACAAAGAAAGTAAACCAGTTGTCTGTGAATGTGCAGACAGACACTCTTAATTGGGGGGGGGGGGGGAATCTAACCCTCCCCGATATAATTTTTTCCAGGTTTTCAGATTTTTCTGCAAACCGGGGGGGCGGGAAGGGCACCAAGTTTGCAGAAGTATCTCTTTTAAGTCACTGGGCCCTGATCCATGGATTTATGTAACCACAGAGTAGGTCACATTTGACTATTAGAAGTGTTTCCTCTAAGCTGAGTTGGTGTGAGCTAGCTCACAATTTTTTAGCCTCCGGCTCACACATTTTTGTTGTAGCTCAGGAAGGATGGCTCCAGAGTAAACTAATTCATGCAGCAGCCAAATCGCTCGCTCACAACTTTAATGCCAGCAGCTCATAAAGTAGAATTTTTGCTCACAGGACTCCACAGCTTAGAGGGAGCAAGAGGCCCTTTTCTGTGTATTGCTCACTTCCAGGATGCGGTCTAGGGTCAGGGCCTTCTCAGAGGTGGTGCCACAGTGGCAGAGTCATGTTCCACGCTCAGGTTGGCACCACCTCTTTCTGGGTACAGCTTGTATCACCTCAAACTGTGTCTTAAAAAAAATATATTGCTCAGGCTGCTGTTGTTTCTGTGGCAGCCGTCAATAGTTTTCCTGCTGTTTGTTTTAATTTAGTTTAGTTGAGTGGGAGGAGTGGACTAGAAGCATTTTAAATGAATACCGTTCCGAGGGACAGCCAAGGTTTTAATGAGTGCTAATCAAATAACTCCTCCCCCGTGATCTTCTGACCTTGACCAGGCCGTGTGTGTTTTCTTCTCTCTTGGGACAGCTGGTGTCTGCTGTTATCGAATACGGAGGGAAGCGAGTTCGAGCGAGTGACCTCTTCAGTCCCAAGGATGCTGTCGCCATCACCAAGCAGTTCCTCAAAGGGCTGAAGGTACGGCTGCCCATTTACACAGTGATGTCTGGTCCCCATTCGCTGTGCTTGCCGTGTAAGGATAAGGATGTGGCACTGTGTGGCCCAATGTGGCGCCCCCGGAAACCTCTCCTGGTGCCCACCACTTTCTTGAAAGTGGGCGGGGCCAGATAGGGCTTTTGTCCATCAGCGCCTCTGATTGGCCATTGGAGATCTGATTGGCTGTGCAGATCTTTACAAACGTTGCTTTGGCAGCTGCTGCCAACACAGCCCAAGCACCTTCGCTGTGTGACTGAAAGTCACGTTGATGGGGTCCGAACTGGCGGAGGCTGACCAAGAGAGAGATCTTGGAGTTGTAGTAGATAACTCAATGAAAATGTCGAGACAGTGTGCGACTGCAGTGAAAAAGGCCAGCGCTATGCTGGGAGTTATTAGGAAGGGAACTGAAAACAAATCAGCCAGTATCATAATGCCCCTGTATAAATCGATGGTGTAACCTCATTTGGAGTACTGTGTACAGTTCTGGTCGCCACACCTCAAAAAAGATATTATAGCATTGGAAAAAGTGCAGAAAAGGGCAACTAGAATGATAAAAGGTCTGAAACACTTTCCCTGTGAAGAAAGGTTGAAGCGCTTGGGGCTCTTTAGCTTGGAGAAACGACGGCTGAGGGGTGACATGATTGAGGTTTATAAGATTATGCATGGGATAGAGCAGGTCGAGAAAGAAGTCCTTTTCTCCCTTTCTCACAAGACAAGAACTCCTTGTGGGCACTCCATGAAATTGCTGAGCAGTCGGGTTAGAACAGATAAAAGAAAGTCCTTCTTCAACCAAAGAGTGATGAACACATGGAAATCCCTGTCACAAGAGGTGGTGGCGGCTACAAGCATGGACGGCTTCAAGAGGGAATTAGATAAACATATGGAGCAGAGGTCCATCAGTGGCTATGAGCCACAAGGCATAGGTAGGAACCCTCAGTCTGGGGCCAGTGATGCTCTGTCTTCTTGGTGCTTGAGGGGGGGCAACAGTGGAAGAAGGGCTTCTGGTGTCCTGGCCCCACTGCTGGACCTCCTGAGGGCACCTGGTGTTTTTGGCCACTGTGTGACACAGAGTGTTGGACTGGATGGGCCACTGGCCTGATCCAACACTGGCTTCTCTCGTGTTCTTATGTTCTTAAAGTAAGCTGTGTGTATTCAAGAAAATAATTTAAAACAGTAAGTGACTCTGAAAGGGCATCCTGGTACACAGAGCGTCTACCTGAAATGTTGGTATGGTTGCCAGGTCTACTCACGTGGCCGACGGGGCTAATGACGTCCTTCCGGGAGACCAGAAATGTTGTCAGGTGACTTCCAGTAAAACCGGAGGTGCAGGCCCCGTCCAACATGATGCTGTTGCCTGGAAGTGACATCATCACGTCGGGGGTCATTGGAAGCGACACTCTGTTTTTTGGGCAAAACTATGGTAAATGTGGCTTCAAACCATAGAATTTTGCCCACAAACTAGAGCGTTCTGCTCCCTGATGTCCCCAACGCAGTGATGTCACTACCGGGTGATGTCATCGTGTTGGGACCTGCATTTCCGGTTTTACTGGAAGTTGCCCGGGAAGGTCAGTTGGGATGGGATTTCCTCCTTTCCTCCCAGCCAGCAAGACCCTACAGAAGCAGGGGGTTGGGGGCCTGGGAACCCTAAAGGTGGAAGGATGACTGTGAAGAGCTACGAACGACCTCACCCCCAGAGGTTGGCACCGCCTCCCGCGGAAGCCATCTTGTGGCTGGGCCCACCGCCCGATGTCAGAAGTCCCAAGGTGCGTGCAGGCTCGAAAAGGTTAGGGACCTCTGGTGTCGTCGCTCTGGGCATCTGGAGACTAGGCAGAGTCTTTTTTAAAAAGAGAAGCAGGAGAGGTTTCGGTTTCTTAAGATGGTAGAAAAGAGCCAGAGTCCAGGACTAACAAGATTTGTGGCAGGGGAGGAGCTTTTCCGGGTCACTCCTTCTTCTCGTTAGACTTCGTGGTGCTCCTGGAGTCTTGCTGTTTTTGGCTGCTCCAGACAGACTCACACGGTGACCAGACTTGATCTGTGTGCAGATGGCAGGCAGGAGGAAAGGCCCTGGCCAATGGCGTGATCGGAAACAGAGACGGGCCGAGAGAGCCAGTGTGGTGGGGGCCGCTGGAACGCCGGGCCAGGACGGTTGTCACATCCCCACTCAGCCGTGGAGCTCCCTGGGTGGCCTTGGGACAGCCATACTTGGCCACACACCCCCCCCCCCCAGACTGTGGGGAGAGCAGAATGGAGGAGGGGGACACACCGTGTGCCATGCTCCCTCTAAGCAGTGTTGTCTTGTGAGCAAAAATTCTACTCTGTGAGCTACTGGCATTAAAGTTATGAGTGAGCGACTTGGCTGCTGCATAAATGAGTTTGGAGCCAGCCTTCCTGAGCTAGAATAAAAATGGGTGAGCTGGAGGCTAAAAAACGGTGAGGTAGCTCACACTAATTCAACTTAGAGGGAACACTGGAGCCATCCTTCCTGAGCTAAGGCAAAAATGTGTGAGCCGGAGGCTAAAAAACTGTGAGCTAGCTCACACTGACTCATCTTAGAGAGAACACTGGAGCCATCCTTCCTGAGCTAAGACAAAAATCTGTGAGCTGGAGGCTAAAATACGGTGAACTAGCTCACACTAATTCAGCTTAGAGGGAACACTGCCGCGCCACTGTGAGCTGCTGAAAGAAAGGGCCAGATAAAAAGGCCGGGAATGAGGGGTCATGGGGGGCTTTGGGGGGCGAGTGTCCTGTGTTCCAACCCTTTTATCACTCTAGTTGCCCTTTTCTGCACTTTTTCCAATGCTATAATATCTTTTTTGAGGTGTAGCGATCAGAACTGTACGCAGAACTCCAAATGAGGTCGCACCATCGATTTATACAGGGAAAAAATGAAACATTTTTGTGGGCCCTAACAGTTTTGTGGAAGCAAGGAACGTATGCCTTTGTGGGTCCTTCCCACTGTAATAATAACAATATTAAAATTACTTTTGGTATAACTTTAAATGCTTCAACATTTTATTCCCCTCCCCCCCATTTTAGGCAAAATTTAGGGGGGGGGGGGTTTGAGCCCTTAAACATTTCATTTTTTCCACAATATGAGAAAAAAAAATTCTTTGGCCCTAAAAGGTTGTTTTTTCTTCTTCTGATTTTAAAAGAAATTAAGAAATTTTCATGGGCCCCTAAAAGTATAGTGCCAGCTGAGCCTAATGAACGAGTCGGCGCTGACCCTGGGGGTCCCACGCAGCCTAAGACAACTCCAAGCTCTCCTGGGTCTAGGGCTGCCAAGTCCCCCCGGGGGGCGGGGATTCCCCCGCTAAATAGGTCCCCAGTAGGGTTGCCAAGTCCTT
Source organism: Lepidodactylus listeri (assembly GCA_029233225.1). Lineage (NCBI taxonomy): Eukaryota > Metazoa > Chordata > Lepidosauria > Squamata > Gekkonidae > Lepidodactylus > Lepidodactylus listeri. Next base: position 168,444,811 of record JARCFY010000003.1, on the reverse strand, counting down.
ACTGGGCGCCGGCCGGGGGGGGGGGGGAGTCCTCTGTTTGTCTGGAGTTTCCTGGTGCACGTGCAAAGCGCGCACACTGCAATGATGTAACCGGAAGTGACATCATCACACTGGGGACGTTGCCGGGGCGACGCTCCAGCAATCACCCATAGAGTTTTTGGGCGATTGCCAGAGCGTCGCCCCGGCAACGTCCCCAGTGTGATGATGTCACTTCCGGTGACATCATCATGCTGGGGGCAGTCGTCCTGACCGGACAACTTCGGGGGTGGGGTTCCCCCCGCTGGCCAAATCCGGGCCGGCGGATTGGGGACCCCTGTAGCGGGGGATCCCCCGTCCCCCAGGCTGACTTGGCAGCCCTAGTCCCCAATCCGCCGGACAGGATCCACCCGGCAGGGGGAACCCCACCCCCAAAGTGGCCCGATCAGGCCGATGTGCCCGGCGTGATGACGTCATCACACTGACCCGGAAGTGACGTCATCACACTGGGCACGTCTCCGGCAACGCTCTAGCAATCACCCTGAAAACTCTATGGTACCCTAGAGTTTTAAGGCGATTACCAGAGCGTCGCCCCGGCAACGTGCCCAACGTGATGACGTCACTTCTGGGTGACGTCATCGCGGCGTGTGCGGGACTCCCGGAGGGGGACCGGGACTCCCCCACTGTTTTGAAGGTAAGACTTGGCAACCCTGCCTGGGTCCCTGGCCTCATTAGCCTGCTCGCCCGTTGTGTGTGTGTGTGTTGTGCGTTCATTCCAGCTCAGCTGTTAACCTTGGAACCGGCTTCCTTCTGTGTTCTTGTTCTCTGTAAAACAGGGCGTGGAGAACGTGTACACGCAGCACCAGCCGCTGTTGCATGAGACCCTCGATCAGCTCATCAAGGGCAAGCTGAAGGACAGCCAGTACCCTTACCTGGGGCCCAGCACCCTCCGAGACAGGTACGGCGGCCCTCTTCCCTCAGGCGGGGCCATTGATCGCCACCCCAGTCCTTCCCGCAGGGGCGCTGACTCTGATGCATTCCTCTCCCCTGGCAACTAAGGATTTGTTCATGAAAAGAGAGCGGTTAGGAGCGTGGAGTCTAATCTGGGAGGACTGGGTTTTATTTATTTATTTATTTATATTTAAATTTACATCCAGCCTCCTCACCATTGGGCGGGCTCAGGGTGGCTAACAACATATAAATATACATTCAAACTCCAGTATTAAAACAATCAAGTTAAATATAAAACCATAACTATTCAGTACATAACTTCATATTAAAAGATGGCGCTCTTCTGTTATTACCTGATTGGTGCCTCCAGACTCCTGCCTAGCTGCTGAACCTCTGATTGGTGGTGCCGCTGATACTGTGGGTAATATCGCCAGGGCCGTGATATCGAGGTGGCACCTCTTCAGGGAGCCCCTCCCACAGAGCCACGAGGGAAAAGGCCCGGGTTCAGGTCGATGCCATGAGTGTTGGGATAGCCAGCAGGTGGCAGTCCAGTGACCCTAGTCATCTGCAGAGGGGGAACGGTGTGGGGAAAGTGGGTGAGTCTGGGCCTCTCCAAGTGCCAGAGGTTCTTTGGGTGCCAACCTCTGCAATGGTGCATGGGGGGGGGGGTACAAAGCAGGCAGGCGTTTCCAGTCCTCCTGCTCCTGGTATGGAACCTTCTCTGAACCCTGAAACCCTGACGACCTTTCCGTTCCCCCAACAGCACGTCAGTGTTTGAAAACTGGCTTCTCTCTGTGTTGCCTTCTCGCGTGTTGTGGGGGAGGCCCCGGAGCTGTTCAGAGCAAGTCACTCTCTGGGCATCTTTTCCTTCTGTGCTCCCTCCGGCAGCCGGCTTCCTTCATTGGTACAAGAGAGAGCTTGTTTTTTCAAAACACATCTGCTCCCGTCTTCGCCACCCGATCCAGTCGCCCCAGTTCCCAGGGATCCAATCAGCCCATGCTGTCCCCTCCCCTCCCCTCCATGTGTCGGTCTCAGCACCAGACACCCACACGTACCCGGCAGAAGGCTTCGTGTGGTAGAGACTGTGTGGGGGTGTGTGTGTGTCTGGGGGTGTGGATTTTGATTGCAACATCTTTGTGTCATGCGCTTGTGAATTCTAGCTTGTGCTTGCTCCCCCACCCCCTTCATCTCCTTAATATTGCTCACAGGGTGATTACGACAAACGAGGAGAACAGCTCGAGGATTAGTCAGGGCTTTCCCTTGCCTCGTTTGTCACCTTGCAGTCTCTGTGAGTACGTGACTCTGACAGAACCTATGCACTTGGGGGGCCATGGCTCAGCGGTAGAGCCTCTGCTTGGCATGCAGCAGGTCCCAGGTTCAATCCCCAGCATCTCCAATTAAAAGGGACCAGGCAGGAGGTGATGGGAAAGACCTCCGCCTGAGACCCTGGAGGGCTGTAAGGAGGGGCCATGGCTCAGTGGCAGAGCCTCTGCTTGGCATGCAGGAGGTCCCCGGTTCAATCCCTGGCGTCTCCAGTCAAAAAGGACCAGGCAGGAGGTGATGGGAAAGTCCTCCGCCTGAGACCCTGGAGAGCTGTAAAGAGGGGCTGTGGCTCAGTGGCAGAGCCTCTGCTTGGCAGGCAGAAGGTCCCAGGTTCAGTCCCCAGCATCTCCAGTTAGAAAGGACCAGGCAGTAGGTGATGGGAAAGACCTCCGCCTGAGACCCTGGAGAGCTGTAAAGAGGGGCTGTGGCTCAGTGGCAGAGCCTCTGCTTGTCATGCAGAAGGTCCCAGGTTCAGTCCCTGGAATCTCCAGCTAAAAGCAATCAGGCAGCAAGTGATGTGAATAGACCTCTGCCCAAGACCCTGGAAAGCAGCTGCCATTCTGAGTAAGCAGTCCTCTACTCAAGAGACCAAGGGTGGGTAGGGGCTGTGACCCAGTGGCAAAGTCTCTGTTTTACATGCAGAAGGTCCCAGGTTCAATCCTCGGCATCTCCAGTTGAAAGAACCAGGCAGGAGGTGATGTAAAACACCTTCACCTGAGACCCTGGAGAGCCATGGAGAGAGGCCGTGGCTCAGTGGCAGAGCATCGGCTTGGCATGCAGAAGGTCCCAGGTTCAATCCCCAGCGTCTCCAGTTAAATGGACCAGGCAAGAGGTGATGGGAAAGACCTCCACCTGAAACCCTGGAGAGCTGTAAAGAGGGGCTGTGGCTCAGTGGAAGAGCCTCTGCTCGGCATGCAGAAGGTCCCAGGTTCAATCCCCAGAAGCATCTTCAGTTGAAAGGATCATGTAGGAAGTGATGGGAAAGACCTCCGCCTGAGACCCCGGAGAGCCGCTGCCAGTCTGAGCAGACAATGCTGACCTTGATGGACCGATGGTCTGACTCAGCAGAAGGCAGTTTCATGGGTAATGCGTGGTGACCAAACACTTTTGCTAGGGGAAGCGGCCTGCCAGACACCTCCCCCCTCCATGACACCAGCGCAGGAGCCCCCAAGGCACATGAGCCCTGATTCGCTGGGGCCAGCGCCCGGTCCCTAGAGAGATTGCTCCTCAGCAGATGCTCACACAGCAAAGTGATTTATCTTCTTCCCTCTCCCTCCCCACCCTTGAATGCTGCGTGACTAACCCTGGCGCTGGTGCCCAAACCCTGCACGCTGCATTAGCGAACCATTCAGACCCGCACAATGTGACTCTCCGCAGTTGCTAAATATATCTGGCTTAATCCTTGGGCTGCTGTGCGGGAAGATCTTACATTTTGTTCCCAGTGGGGTGGATGCGAGCAGGCGCTTCTCTTTTTCATCCCCGCTGGGAGAGCAGTGTGAACTTCTGACACTCGCCGAAATGCCTTTGCTGTTTCAACCAGACCCACTTCTGTTCTAGAAGAAGACCTTTCTGTTCCACACACACACACACACACACCCCTCCCCTTTCCTTGCTAACGGTCTGCAAAAGGCGCCTCCCAGCATGGGCTGAGCAACGCTAAATGCTGGCACAGTCTCCAGCCCCTTCCTCTTGCAGAGGAATCCATTCTGGTTGAAAGCCCTTGTCCTTTTTCTCTGCCGTTGCATCGGGGGAAGTGTTCACAGCTGCAGCAGAGCCTAGCAGCAGGAGGGGAGGCACAGGCCGGGGATGAAAGGCAAGCCGGGGAAGGGAGTCAAGCAGGAAGGAAGTGGGAGGGCGCCGGCCAGGTGTCCCTGGTGTCAAGCGGAGCAGCTTTCTCTCCGCAGCAGTCGGAGTGGTTTTCGGACTGGGGCCCAGAGATCCCAGAGGTTCGCTGGAGGTGGAGGGGAGTGGTGTCATGGCTGATGTATGGGGACCCTGTAGGGTTTCTTTTCCTGAGCTAGAGTTTCCTTTGTCAGGCACAGTGGATCTTTGCTCTGCAATTTCAGGGTGCCAGCTCTGGCTTGGGAGATTCCTGGAGATTTGGGGACAGGAGAAGCCTCCGTTGGGGATGTGATGGCATAGTTAGTGGAGGAGGGCGGGATATTCTTAATTTCGATTTACTGTTAAATTCTTGTTCATTGTCGTTTCGGTCACGAGCTCTACGTGGGTCTGTAACCCTAACCGTGAGACCGCTTGTGGGGAAGGCGGGATAGAAATCGAATTAATAATAAATCCTAATAATAATAGGGTTTTCAAGGCCAGAGACGTTCAGAGGTGGTTTGCCTTTGCCTGCCTCTCCGTGGCAACCTTTGACTTGAGAACATAAGGGAAGCCAGTGTTGGATCAGGCCAATGGCTCATCCAGTCCAACACTTCCTCAGTGATAAATTAGTGAAGGCGGACAACTCCCTCCTACGCTTGCTCCCTGCCTCCAGCAGTTTTCCTCGAGAGCAGGGGAGTGCTGGGCTCAGTTCAGGCTGGGCAATAGCAAATTTAAAGCATGTCCTAGAATAGAGGACCCCCCCCCCCCATCTCGTTATGGTTCGGGGGAACTTTTGGAGTGCCAGTTTTTGAGAGAGGGCACTGCCCTAACCTGAATGGCCAAGGCTAGCCCGGTCTCATCAGAAGCTAAAGTAGAGTTGGCCCTGGTTAGTACTTGGATTGGAGACCACCAAGAAAGTCCAGGGTTGCTACGCAGAGGCAGGCAACGGCCAGCCACCTCTGTATGTTTTTGCCTTGACCTGGATGCCCCAGGCTAGCCTGATCTTGTCAGATCTTGGAAGCTAAGCAGGGTCAGTCCTGGTTCGTACTTGGATGGGAGACCAGCCCATCCAGGGTTGCTGTGCAGAGGCAGGCAATGGCCGACCACCTCTGATCATCTCTTGCCTTGAAAACCATATGGTGCCTTCTGAATCACGTCAAGGACAAGGGAGGGTCTTGTCTCCGCCTGGGCCAGTCTCCATCCCTTTCCCCAGAGTTCCGATCAAGATGGGTAGCCACGCAAGTCCCCTGCCACAAATTTTGTTAGTCTTTTTTTTAAAAAATTAATTTTATTAAATTTTAAACAAAGAACAATAACAACAATAGAAAAGGAACAAAACAGTACGAACTTATGAAGTCTTTCATCTTAGCTATATTAGACGTTATGTTAGTCCCAGTAGCTCAAAACTGTGGTTAATGACAACAATCGGGTCATTTCGAGCAGGAACGCTGTTCCGGGAGTAACAAGCCCAGGAGCGGGTACATATGGTCATGCGCTGTGGGGAAAAGCAAACTAACTTGACCTGTATTTCCATGCTTGTTATAGGGTAGCTTCCCTGCAAGAGCAGAGGAAACCTAAAGTATCTTTAGTCAAAGTGTCAAGCTGGCTTGCCAGCTCTGAGTTGGGAAATACCTGGAGATTTTTGGGGGTGGAGCCTGAGCGGTGGGTGTTGCCTTCTGACACTCTCCCGGTGACGTCACGGGGTGTGGCATGTGCAAATAAGTTATGCTAATGAGTTATGCTGATGAGCTCCTGCACCTCTTTTTCTACAAAAGGACCCCTGACAACAATATATATTTAATCTCCTTGCATGAAATCACTACTAATATACCAGAATTCTATAGATTTTACATACTCAGAACATCAAAGGGTGATGAAAAATTGAAAGATTCAACATTCTGTGACATAGATACTAATAAAGGGTACCATACTGCTATAGAAGAAGAAAGCGCTTTTTCTGGATCTGATGGTTCAAACTGCAGTGCAGTCTTTTCCATTTCCAGGAATTCCCATAATTTTTTGTACCAGGATGCAAGAATTGGAGGATTAGTATTTTTCCAATGAGGTGCAGTCGCTGCCCTAGCTGCTGCACATAATATAGCCACTAATTCCTTCTGTGTTCTTAGAATATTAATTCCCTGCCAGTGGTTCAAGAGCATAAGCTCTGATGAGGGTGGAAGTTGATAACCAATTATTTGTGAAATCTTAGAAGTTATTTGATGCCAAAAAGCTTGTATATGGGAGCACTCCCACCAAAATTTTGTTAGTCTTTAAGGTACTACTGGACTCTTGCTCTTTTCTTCTACTCCAAGAGCTCAGAGTGTCATACCCCAAGACTCAGCATGGCCTGACTGGCTGAATCTACAAAAGGCGAAAAAAACTGCAATGAAAAAGGCCAGCGCTATGCTGGGGGTTATTAGGAAGGGAACTGAAAACAGATCAGCCAGTATCATCATAATGCCCCTGTATAAATCGATGGTGCGACCTCATTTGGAGTACTGTGTACGGTTCTGGTCGCCACACCTCAGAAAAGATATTATAGCATTGCGAAACGTGCAGAAAAGGGCAACTAGAATGATAAAAAGGTTGGAACACTTTCCCTATGAAGAAAAGCTGAAGCACTTGGGGCTCTTTAGCTTGGAGAATGCTGAGGGTGACATAAACCTCAATTATGCATGGGATAGAGCAGGTAGAGAAAGAAGCACTTTTCTCCCTTTCTCACAATACAAGAACTCATGGGCACTCCCATGAAATTGCCGAGCAGTTGGGTTAGAACGGATAAACGGAAGTCCTTCTTCACCCAAAGAGTGATAGACACGTGGAACTCACTGCCACAGGAGGTGGTGGCGGCTACAAGCATGGACGGCTTCAAGAGGGAATTAGATGAACATCTGGAGCAGAGGTGTATCCTTGGCTCTTAGCCACAAGGTATAAATAGGAACTCTCAGTCTGGGGAAAGTGATGCTCTGTCTTCTTGGTGCTTGTGGGGGGGTCAACAGTGGGAGGGCTTCTGGTGTCCTGGCCCCACTGCGGGACCTCCTGAGGGCACCTGGTGTTTTTGGCCACTGTGTGACCCAGAGTGTTGGACTGGATGGGCCAGTGGCCTGATCCAACATTGGCTTCTCTTAGGTTCTTATGATCGTTTATGCACAAGATGTAACCATAAAAAGCCTTCTTGCAACTGCCCTGACCTGGTTTTCCAGTGACAAGCTGTGCCTAAAGTAAACCCTCCCCCCCCCCCCACAAGCTTTTGACATTCCCTCCAAAGAGGGAAGGTGGAGTGCCCTCCAGAACGCCCCTCGGCTTGTTCCTTCTCAGCGGCTTGACCACAGCATCCAGGCATTGGTAAAAACATTTTTTTTCCATTGTGAGGCTGTTTAACACCAGGATAAGTGGACCCCACTGCCAGCCGGTGTATCCGTGCAACGTGCTTTTCTCTTTCTCGGCAGGGGTCGATTGAGACGAGAGTCTCGCAGGTGCTGAAGGGCCGGTTCAGCAATTTCGCCCGCTCTGTCGGTCTTCCTGCCTTTCCCTTTCAGCCACGCTAAACGTCCGTTTCTTGTTCTTCTCAGGCCGCAGGACATCATTGTGTTTATTATTGGAGGGGCGACCTACGAAGAGGCCCTGACTGTTTATAATCTGAATCGCACCACGCCTGGGGTCCGGATTGTGCTGGGCGGTACTGTCATCCACAACACGAAAAGGTAACCAGAGCTTTGAAGCTGCACCAGGTCTTTACCATTCGTTTCTAAGGAGTGCTGTGAATTCCATCAAGACAAATCTGGGGCTGGAAAGGACTTCTTCACCCAAAGAGTCATTAACAGGTGGAACTCGCTGCCGCAGGAAGCGGTGGCGGCGGCTGTAAGCATGCGCAGCTTCAAGAGGGAATTGGATGAACATGTGGAGCAGAGGTCGTGGAATCACAGAGTTGGAAGGGGCCAGACAGGCCATCCAGTCCAACACCCTGCTCCGTGCAGGATCAGCCTAGAGCAGGGGTGCCCAAACTTGCTTAACATAAGAGCCACATAGAATAGACGTCAGATGTTTGAGAGCAGCAAGGCATGAACAAATATTAGACACATTTTTTACTGCCAAACATAAAAACAAAAGGGGTAAAAATAGATATTGATAGTGATATTCATTTGTCCAATGATATTTGTAGGTTGGGTGGGGGGCCTTTGAGAACGCATTTAAAGTTAAAGTTGCTTTCTTTCTCTGCTCCCCCCTGCCTCAAGCCTACCTGGGGAGGGGAACACCGGCTGGGAAAGAAAAGACCAATCAGGGAGGCGTGCCTCCCCTTCGCTTCCCCAGCTGCCCTGCTGTGAGCCGCACAATATGTGTGAAAGAGCCGCATGCGGCTCCCGAGCCCCAGTTGGCCACCCCTGGTCTAGAGCATCCCTGACAAGTCTTTGTCCAGCCAATGCTAAAAGACTGCCAGGGAGGGGGAGGTCACCACCTTCCGAGGCAGCCGATTCCACTGTTGCACAGTTCTTACTGTCAAAAGGTTTTTCCTAAGATCCAACCGGGACCTCCCCACCCTTAATTTAAGCCCATTCTTGCGAGTCCTCTCCTCTGCTGCCAACGGGAACAGCTCCCCGCCCTCCTCTAAGAGACAGCCCTTCAAATGCTTAAAGACAGCCATCCTGTCCCCCCTCCGCCTTCTCCCAAGAAGTCCCTCAGCCTTTCCTCCTAGGGCTTCTTGGTCTCCAGACCCCCGATCCTCCTCCTCACTCTCCTCTGCACCCGCTCCGTTCTGTCCGCACCCTTTTGGAAGAGAGGCCTCTAGAGTTTGTCTCTTCCTTTAAAAAAGCACTTGTAACAGCTGTGTTTCATTTACTGTATTTGTATCCCACCTCTCCCCAATGGGGATCCAAAGGGGCTCTCCCCTCCTCCGCTTTATCTTCACAACAACCCAGTGAGGTGGGCTAGTTTGAGAGAGTGCGACTGGCCCAGGGTCACCCAGCGGACTTCTGTGGCAGTTTCCCAGACCCTTGTCCGACATTTCAACCACAGTTCTCAACACCACATCTTGTCGAATGAATTGTACAAGAAAGTGAGATTAGAAAACGCCTTCAGGAGTTATTGGGATTTCAGTATGCTTTGCAGTATTGCTTGTTCATGTCTTCCGCAAATGCGCACGCACACACACACACATGCACACAGAGACACACAAATTCCTTTCCCTTTCCCCCCTACTTTTGAAGTTCTAATGTGTTCAGATCCCATTTTTGGAGGAGATCAGCCAGTGGTACAATTCTGTGAACAGTTCTTGTCGCCACACCTCAGAAAGGGTATTCTAGCATTGGGAAAAGTGCAGAGGAGGGCAACTAGAATGATAAAAGGGTTGGAATACTTTCCCTATGAAGAAAGGCTGAAGCACTCAGGGCTCTTTAACTTGGAGAAACAACGGCTGAGGGGGTGACATGATTGAGGTTTACAAGATTATGCATGGGACAGAGCAGGTCGAGAAAGAAGTCCTTTCTCCCTTTCTCAGAACACAGGAACTTGTGGGCACTCCATGAAATTGCTGAGCAGTTGGGTTAGAACGGATAAAAGGAAGTCCTTCTTCACCCAAAGAGTGATTCACATGGGGAATTCACTGCCACAGGAGGTGGCGGCGGCTACAAGCATGGGGATTGGATAAGCATATTGAGCAGAGGTCCATCAGTGGCTCTTAGCCACAAGGTATAGATAGGAACTCTCAGTCTGGGGCAAGTGATGCTCTGTATTCTTGGTGCTGGTGTGGGGAGGCAAGAGTGGGAGGGCTTCTGGTGTCCTGGCCCCGCTGGTGGACCTCCTGAGGGCCCCTGGTGTTTTTGGCCACTGTGTGACAGAGTGTTGGACTGGAGGGGCCACTGGCCTGATCCAACATTGGCTTCTCTTATGTTCCTATGTTCTTCATGAAATCATTTAAAGGCCTCCTGTCTCAGCTTCTACAAACAGTGCTGTGTGTTGCTAAAAGAAAGGGTGGGGGGAGAGAGAGGTCTGTCCCATGCGCTTGCTGAGAACCAGTGTTCCCTCTAAGCTGAGCCAGTGCGAGCTAGCTCACAGTTTTTTAACCTCTGGTTCACACCTTTTTGTCTTAGCTCAGGAAGGACGGCTCCAGAGCAAACTAATGTATGCAGCGGCCAAATCGCTCGCTCACAACTTTAATGCCAGTGGCTCACCACGTAGAATTTTTGCTCACAAGACTCCACGGCTGAGAGGGAGCATTGCTTAGAACCACTGTTTTCACAGCCCTGTTGTCCGTCCGAACTGGTGGTTGGGAGAATTCGGCCTGCAGTGGACTGCAGAATTAGAATGTACCTCTGGCCTTCCTGCCGTCTCTTGGAAGAGGAAAGTACTGCTGGTGGCTTCCTCCCTTTGCCGGTGTGCTACCAACCGAGAATTCTTTCCATCCCCCTCCCTCCAAAGCACAGTGCTCTCTCCCGTCTCCGCGTGAAACTGCGTTTGGCCTGGGTCCCATCAGCTGATAAAAGAGGCCCACAGTTTAAAAGGCTGGGGACGGGTGACCCGAATCCATTCCTTGTGTGCTGCTTTGGTGAATGTGAAATCCAATAGCTCTTTGGAGGTCCCCAACAGCTGCTCTGAAATTATGGCTCTCTTATCTCAGGGAAAGGAAGCTTTTAGACCTCATTAAACATAAATGGGTTGGTTGCGTGGAGAACGCCTTGTTCGAATCATTCTCTGCTGAGATTTCCACCCCCAAAGATGCCCTTAAAGCAAGAAGAATAGGAAAATGTTTAAGAATGTGGGACTCTCACATCTTTATTTTGTTACTTGTGTAGCTCTGGAGATTCTGGCTGCACAAAGCTCCACAGAGGAAGAGCTTGCACTTTATGAACCTCTGTGTGGTCCAACCTAGGCTGAGAGTGGGGAATGGGCTTGTGATTTTGGCAGACAACTTGGGAGTCTGGCTCAGCCCAGCTCTGTCATTTGAGGAGGGACCGTCTGCAGTGGCCAAAACGGCTTCTTGCCAACTACCTTTGTCACGTAACCTTCCTAGTTATTTGGAGACTGCCGATCAGGCCGTTCTGATCCATGCAATGATACCATGGAGGCTTGACTACTGGAACATAAGGTACATGGGGCTGCCCTTGAAGTTGATGTGGAAACAGGCATGGGTGCAAAATCTGGCAGCTGTTTAGGTCAGGCGTGATCTTTGCTTTGTTGCTGGTTGGTTACTGTGTTCAGTTCTAGGCACTGGCGCTTGTGAATTGCCTCTGCTACAAATCCACTTGCTCTTGAGCTGCAGGGATAATAATACTGCTGTCTGTCTTACTGAGATGTTGTGTGGTACGGAGAGAATGGCTGCAGAATCCCTTAGAAAAGCGCTCTGTGGACGCATACTACGTCGTGGTTAACAAGACGGTGACGGATGGCTTCATTTAGCTTTCTAGCCCGCAGGCATTGAGAGAAATGGGAAGCGTTGGATTCTTATACATCAGGGGTCCTCAACGGGGTGGTCGTGGGTGCCGTGACGCCCACCGGCACCACTTCTGGCGCCCACTGAGTGTTTCTAGGAAGTGGGCGGGGCCAGGCAGGGCTCTTGCCCAGCAGGGCTTCTGATTGGCCAATGCAGATTTGATTGGCTGTGCAGATTTCTTAAGATGTTGCTTTGGCAGCAGCTGCCACCCCAGCGGAGGAATCGGGACTGTGGAAATGAAGGGAGAAAAGATGGAATCGGGGGTGGGGGGGTGGGAGGCGAGGCTGCATTCCAGGAGGAGGAGGAGGAGGAGAGAGAGACATGGGCAACCCCTAGTGGTGGCGGTGCAGTGGTCAAGAATGTTGGACTGGGGTCTGGGAGAGCCAAGTTCAAATCCCGACTGGGTGACCTTGGGCGAGTCACGCGCTCTCAGCCTAGCCTGTCTCACAGGGTTGATGTGAGGATAAAATGGAGGAGAGGGGAAGGATGGGAGCCGCTTTGGATCCCCCCACTGGGGGAGAAAGGAGAGGTATAAATGAATTAAATAAATAATGCCTTCCGCCAGGCTTGGAAGAAGAAGAAGAAGAGATTGGATTTATACCCCGCCCTTCACTTGTAGTCTCAGAATGGCTTACAAACTCCTTTCCCTTCCCCTCCCAGCAACAGACACCCTGTGAGGTAGGCGGGGCTGAGAGAGCTGTCTTGAGGATTGCCCTTGAGAGAACAGCTCTGAGAGAACTTGTAACTGACCCAGGGTCTCACCAGCAGCTGCATGTGGAGGAGTGGGGAATCAAACCCGGTTCTTCCAGATTAGAGTCCACGCACTTAACCACTACTACCCCAAACTAGAGAGCCAGTTGACATGCTGCCTTCCAAATCAAGTCAAGCACACGGGAGGGGCTTGTCTCCCTCAACCCCCCCCCCCCCCAAACTCTCCATCCCTCTCCCCAGGGTTTGGCGTCTCGCTTCAAGGAGGATTACTTTGTGAGCGCTAACCTTGCTACTTCCCCGTGCACACAGCTCGCCGGTGCACTCAAAACCCTTGCGGGGAGCATCTCCAACTAGCGCTTCGCCTCGCTTTTAATCCCTTATGCTTTCTTCTTCAAAATGACTGCGGATGAATAAGGCCTTTAATGAGGCGATCCAAGTGGATTAACTGGGGTGGGAGCGGGACGTGAGGGTCCGCTCTCTCCTTCCTGAGCAGTTGCAGGGATTTCTCCACCTGCTGACCCAGCACTGCCGCCCATCACACCCCCAAATGATTAATTGCTTTCTTGCTCCTGAAACGACAGACCGTAGCGCCCTGCCAGGGGCACAGGGTGGAAAAGGTAGTCCTCCAGTCAGTGAAATACCGAATAATCCAAAAGCTCTTCAGATGGACGTCAGACTTAGAATAACTCCCAAAAAGTAGGTTACCAAGGCAAGTCTGTATTAACCCACATTTTTACCAAATTCCACCGCTTTTAGCTCGGTTTCCTCCTTGGCTCCACCCTGACTGAGCTGCTCTGCTGTGAAGCTCCATAGCCAGACCATTTAGCCCCTGAGAGACTGAAGAGGACAGTGGTTGCTCTTGCAATGGAGGTGTGTGTGTGGCTGGACCCCCTCATTTCCAGTCCAGACTGGGGGTCCCTGGCCAGGCCTGTGCAAACATCTCCTGAGAATGGCCTTAGTCCAGCCTTGGGTCTCACCATTTGGGAGAAGGAGGGGGTTATAATTTATAATGTTCCCTCTAAGCTGTGGAGTCCTGTGAGCAAAAATTCTACTTTGTGAGCACTACTGGCATTAAAATTGTGAGCGAGCGATTTGGCTGCTGCATCAATGAGTCTGCTCTGGAGCCATCCTTCCTGAGCGAAGACAAAAATAGGTGAGCCGGAGGCTAAAAAACGGTGAGCTAGCTCACACTAACTCAGCTTAGAGGGAACACTGGTTATAAATAATCTAAAATAAATATTCCAGCCCTAGTGTGTGCATGAAGTGCTGTCAAGGCGCTTCCAACTCATGGAGACCCTACGAATTAATGATCTCCAAAACGTCCTATTGTTAACAGCCTTGCTCAGGTAGCCGTGTGTGTAAATAAAATCTTGGGATAGGCGTAAGTGAAATATGAGCAGCGAGTGTGATGCAGCGACAAAAAAGGCTACCATGATCTTGGGGTGTATCAACAGAGGCATAACATCCAAATCACAAGATGTGATAGTCCCACTGTACACTGCATGGGTCAGGCCGCATCTGGAGTACTGTGTGCAGTTCTGGAGGCCTCACTTCCAGAAGGATGTGGGCAGAATGGAGAGGGTGCAGAGGAGAGAGACGAGGATGGTCGGGGCCTGGAGACCAAGGAACCCCTGTGAGGAAAGGCCAAGGGACTTCTTGGGAATGTTCAGCCTGGAGAAGAGGAGGAGGTTGAGGGGGGACAGGATAGCTCTCTCTTGAAGTATTTGAAGGGCTGTCATGGGCTTAAATTCAGGGCAGGAAGGTACCGGCTGGATCTGAGGAAAACCTTTTTGACAGTCAGAGTTGTGCCACAGTGGAGTCGGCCACCCAGGGAGGTGGTGAGCTCCCCCTCCCTGGCAGTCTTTCACCAGCGGCTGGACCAACCCTTGTCAGGGATGCTTCTCGGCTGATCCAGCATTGAGCAGGGGGCTGGACTAGATGGCCTGGAGAGCCCCTTCCAACTCTGTGATTCTAGGTCTTGCCAACAGAGGGCCACAGCTTCCTTGACAGAGTCCATCCATCTCATGTTTGTTTGTTTGTTTATTTATTTATTTTTCACATTTATATCCCGCCCTCCCCGCGAGCAGGGATATTGTTGGATATTGTTGGATATTCTTGTCCTGCTGCCTCTTCCACTTTCCCCTTTAGACAATGCAAAATTAAGTTCCTGAAACTCATAGCCACTGTTATGGCAATGGCTGCTAGAGTTAGACAGCTTTAAAGAAGATTAGACAATTTTATGGTGGGGGAGATGGCTAGCAATGGCCAGTCCCCTTGGCTGAATGAAGCCTCTACGTTTAGAGGCAGTCTACCTCTGAAGGCCAGCTAAGGAGCAAGAGCCTTCTGGGGCATCTGGCCGACCTCAAAATGTCAGGGAAGGCATGGGTGGAGACTGTTGCAGCACTTTTCCGCTGCCTCCAACATTTCCTAGCATTCTAGGAAAGCCAGTTTGGTGTAGTGGTTAAGTGCGCAGACTCTAATGTGGGAGAGCCGGGTTTGATTCCCCACTCCTCCACTTGCAGCTGCTGGATGACCTTGGGCAAGCCATAAGTTATTTCAGAGCAGTTCTGGAAAGAGCTCCCTCAGCCCCACCTGCCTCACAGGGTGTCTGTTGTGGGGAGGGGAAGGGAAAGAGACTGCAAGCCACTTTGAGACTTTGAGTGAAGGGTGGGGTATAAATCCAGTCTCTTCTTCTCTTCTCCTCTTTTCTGCTGACTCTTATCTCCTCCTAATGTGACCAAAGTATGATATTCTCAGTTTAATCATTTTAGCTTCTAAGGGCATTCCAAGCTTGATTTGCTCTGGAACCCAGCTGATTTGCCTGTTTGGCGATATCCGTAAAACTCTGGACCACATTTCAACAGAGCCCTCCTCCTTCCCGTCAGCTTTTTTCATTGTCCAACTTCCACGCCCATGCACGGTGATGGGGAGGACCATAGCATGAATCCCAGCCCTTGTCTTGGGTATAACGGGGAGAGGGGGGGTTTCAGACTCTGTGTGGATTCTTCCTGCAGTCTGGAGAGTCTTACCCGGTGAATGGAAAAATCCGGATGGATGGGAATTGCCCTCCTCCCCCCACATTAAATCAAAACTGGACTTTTGCCGTTCCCCTGCTCATGCATTGCTTATGTCTTGGGGGGCAGAGCAGATAAAGGATTAAAGAATTAGAGTGTTCAGTCTAGACAAGGTTGGATTCCCACTGGAGGAGCAAGTTTGGAGGCCGGGGGGTGGGGGGGGGGGTTAGATAATCGCAATGTGCTCTGTGTGAGACTGTCTGGAAATCTTGACTGGCACAGGAAATCTCAACTGCTGCAGCCAGCTTATTGGCAGTGTTCTCTCTGAGCTGAGTTAGTGTGAGCAAGCACACCATTTTCTAGCCTCCAGCTCACACAATTTTGTCTTAGCTTAGGAAAGATGATTCTAGAGCAAACTAATTTGCACAGCAGCCAAATCGCTCGCTCACAACTTTAAAGCCAGTAGCTCACATAGTAGAATTTTTGCTCACAAGACTCCACAGCTTAGAGGGAACATTGGAGCTGTCTCAAACCTTTTGTGTCCAGTATTGATTCACACAGGCAGTCAAAACAAAGTCTGAACCCAGTGGTACCTTTAAGGCCAGCCAAGTTTTATTCAAGATACAAGCTTCAGTTACAGACTGCATAAGAACGGCAACTGCCAAGGTTGGATCAATCCAATGGCCCATCCAGTCCAAAGCTCATAACTTGAATAAACCTTTGTTAGTCTTAAAGGTGCCACTGGACTCTAAATTCGTTGTACTGCTTCCGACCAACACAGCTGACCAGTTGGATCTAACTTTAATCCCAGGAGTTCATAAAGTAGAATTTTTGCTCACAAGACTCCACAGTTTAGAGGGGGCATTGCCCATGGCTGTTGACCTGTGGGGAGCTGCACAATTCCGTCTTGTCCCCTAAACTATTTAATGTTTGCACTATGGGAGAGACCCTTTGGAGAGATGCAGCCAAACCCCGTTGCTGTGCTGGTGTCCCGGGCAGTCTCTCCTTCCCACCGAATTCCCGGGAGGCACGAGAGAAAACCCTCCCTCCGCCAGGGAAGGACTGGGTGACTGTAAACAAACAGAAACTTCATCCGAGGGAGAAGACGGAAGTGCTCTGCTCGGAGACTCCGGCTGAGCCAGGAACCTTGCTATTTCGGATTCCCCTCTGTCTTGAGGCGGAGAGGAAGCACGGAAGCGGGTGGCGTTCTTTGGCTGTTGGGTTGGTCCGCCAGGCCTATTGGGGGTTAAGCCAAGCAGACTTGGCCACTGCCCCCCTTTCCCGCTGCCCCCCACCCCAGTCCAAGGGGAGCAGAAGCAGTAGCTGTGATGGCAAAGTCAGCAGAAATGAAGCACTGGTTTGCTTAATCGATGTGGGTCACAGCAGTGAGGTTTGTGGTCAGGCAGAATTCCCTTCCCCTCTCAGAAGGCCTGGCCACACCAGCCGCTTTTGGAGACGGGAGAGGCGCGTTGTGAGCCTCTGAATGGACAGTCTTCATTAGCGCACCACACTTTGGGAGAAAAGTTTCTCACAATATAAGAACTCGAGGGCACTCCATGAAATTGCTGAGCAGTCGGGTTAGAACAGATAAAAGAACATAAGAACATCAGAGAAGCCAATGCTGGATCAGGCCAAGGCCCATCCAGTCCAACACTCTGTCACACAGTGGCTAAAAACACCAGGAGCCCTCAGGAGGTCCACCAATGGGGCCAGGAAGCCCTCCCACTGTTGTCCCCCCCCCCACAAGCATCCCTTGCCCCAGACTGAGAGTTCCTATCTATACCTTGTGGCTAAGAGCCACTGATGGACCTCTGCTCCAGATGTTTATCTAATCCCCTCTTGAAGCCGTCCATGCTTGTAGCCGCCACCACCTCCTGTGGCAGTGAATTCCACGTGTTTATCACTCTTTGGGTGAAGGAGGACTTCTTCACCCCAGAGAGTGATTAGGACGGCTTCAAGAGGCAATTAGATAAACACAAAAAGGGGGAACCTGTGATACTTGCAGGGGAGTGGAGTATCCCAATCCTCCTGCCACCCCCCCCCCCGTGCAAGCGGCGGTGGCAGCGGCAGCAAGCCCCGCTGCTCCTTCTCCCACCCCACCTGCTGCAAGCCCCCTTGCCGCGGGAGCCGCTCACTTGCTGGCCAGTGCATGGCGGAGGGAGATGGGTGAGCGGAGCTCTGCTGCAGACCAGGGGCGGCTCCGGGGCATGCCAAAGCCCAGTCGGGTAAGTCAGGCCGCCTCCCCCCCCCGCGCGCAGCTTAGGCAGGCAGGCAGGCAGGCAGGCAGGCAGGCAGGCAGTTCACCCCCAGAAGGCACTGAGCACACCTCGAAGCAAGGCCGGCGACCAACAGCGGGGAATGAATGCCCGGCCTTGCCTCAGTGACCCCGACTGTCCAGCAGGAAGAAGCACTTCGCCTCCCCCCCCCCCGACGGCAGCACTCCTCGGAGGAGCCACAAGGCCCCCAGCCCTACACAGGCAGCTGCGGAGGGAGGGAGGCAGGGGCCGAATCCCAGAAGCTTCTCGATGGCGAAAGCAAGCCTGGATTTCTCTGCCTAGCTTGCAAATACGCACACGGGGAAAGTGGGGAAATAACCGAAGTGCAGGGAAGGTGGCTTGTTCAGAGTGTGTGACTCTGCGCATGCGCAGGGAACGCTTTTACTTTTGGGGGAATTTAAATATCCCCCCCAAAAAAAATTTTTACTTTTACGATTTTTGTGCAGACTCGGGGAGTTTCTCCCTGCCCCCCAGGTGGCCCCCCCGGTGGATTTAGATATCTGCACGCGGGGGGCGCCTTGGGAATTAGTTATATAGATATGGAGCAGTGGTCCATCAGTGGCTATTAGCCACTAAGTATAGATAGGAACTCTCGGTCCGGGGCTAGTGATGCTCTGTATTCTTGGTGTGGGGGGGGGGGCAAGAGTGGGAGGTCTTCTAGTGTCCTGGCCCCACTGCTGGACCTCCTGAGGGCCCCTGGTGTTTTTGGCCACTGTGTGACACAGAGTGTTGGACTGGATGGGCCACTGGCCTGATCCAACACTGGCTTCTCTCATGTTCTTATGTTCTTAAGAGATGGGCTGCAGTGGATTTGCTTCCCGAGAAAGGCCGTTGAGGGTTGCCTCACTCCTAACAGATTTTTTCCCTCCATAGAGCAGGAGTTGCTGGGGGGAGTGGGGGCGGGGAAGCTGTGACTTCCCTGCATTGTGCAGGGAGTTGGACTAGATAACCCAACTCTGTGTTCCTATGTGAAGGGATCCTGCACTCTGGCTTTGTTGGAAGCGAAGGTGCTGTCCCCTGTCTCAGACCTCCAGAAACAAGTGGCAAGAGAGACCAGATAGCTAGGCAGGCACACTGACCTTTCCTGCCTGTCTCTACTCTTCCACCACTGTCCCCTTTGAAATGTTCATTGTATTCTCAGGGACAATTTCTTTCTATATTTCTCTGCTAAACTTGCAGTGTGGCTCTGTGTACCTTTGTAAGCTGAGTAACCCGGTAAAGTGACGCTGCTGTGTTGGTAGCTTTATTTAAGCACTCTGCTAACTAATGATGGCTGGACTGACCACACCAGTTAACCCCAACAGGTTATGGGCCCAGCATGCTTCTGCTGCATTTGTAGCTTTATTTAAGCACTCTGCTAACTAGTGGGAACTGGACTAACCACAGCAGTTAACCCCAACAGGCTTCTAACCTGGGGTAGGGAGAGAAGTTGGGTCTCCCCCCACACTGCTGTTTCCCCACTGCAGCTTCATGAATTATCGACACTGTGGCCTTTCTGTAGTCCTTGATTAATGGCTGGTGTGAGCTAACAACTGGCCCGCATTGGTCCTTGACTCTGATGCAGGGGGTCACCAACATGGCCCTCCAGGGTGCCCGCCTACATTTTTCCTGGCGCCTGCCAAGTGTTTTTAGAAAGTGGGTGGAGCCATAGGCAGATTTTGCCTCACAGACCTTCTGATTGGCCACGAGAGATTTGATTGGTTGTGCAGAGTTTTGAAGAAAAAAAATTGGCAGCAGTTGCCACCACAACACAAAGATCTTCACTGTGGTAGCCATTTTGTGGCTGGCCTCATCTCCTGTGGCGGCCATTTTGTGGCTGGGCCCACCATGATGTGTCAGAATTCCAAAGCTGCTCATGGGCTGAAAACTGTCGGAGACCAGAACCAGCCACATAAGATCAGGACCAGAAACAGCAGCTTCTCTGCCACCCCGCCCTTTCCCTAAAACTCACGTTGCCTGATTGGGAGTTGTGGAGAACTCTAAAGTTATTTGGGTTGGTACCGATTGGCCCAGGCGAGCCTGATCTTATCAGATCTCAGGAGCTAAACAAGGTTGGGCCACCAAGAAGTCCAGGATGGCTACTCAGAGAAAGACAATGGTAAACCATCTCTGAGCATCTCAGGCCTTGGAAACCCCATAAGGCTGCAATCACACCCGCCTTTAGATCCGACATTGCTGCGAATGCCTGACAGATCTGAAGGGTGCGATCAGACAGCAACATCAGGGAAGCGTCTCTCAGTCATCAGCAACCCATGCTGCGCCGCCATAGAAGCAGATTTAAAAGACACCGGGGAAAGTCCAGCTCTAATGGGTTCCGATGGGCCATTGATGAACTTTCCCCTATCCAGACCATCCCGACAGACCATCCGGAGGGCATGAGAGCATGCTTGTGCAATCAGCACAAGCATGCTCTCATGCCATTGGATGGGCTGATCATGCCATCCCAGCTCCAGGCCATCCCCTCCCCCCTTGCAGTATGTGTATCATCACATACTCTATAAAGAGGCCTCAGTGCGGAGGTGCGATTCCTTGAGAGCCAGTTTGGTGTAGTGGTTAAGTGCGCGGACTCTCATCTGGGAGAATCAGGTTTGATTCCTCACTCCTCTACATGCAGCCTCTGGTGTGACCTTGGGTCAGTCAAGAGCTGTTCTCTCAAGGGCAGTTCTCAAGAGAGGTCTCTCAGCCCCACCTACCTTACAGGGTGTCTGTTGTGGGGAGGGGAAGGGAAAGGAGTTTGTCAGCTGCTCTGAGACTCCTTTGGGTAGTGAAGGGTGAGGTATAAACTGCATGTCAAATTCCTCCGGAGGAAATAGCCTCACTTCCCCTCAACTTCAACTGGCCGTGTGACCGCAGCCTAAGTCAGCTTTCCACAACCACTGATAAAAGCCATTGCATGACTTCCAAATTTTGGACTGAAATCTCACATATTTGAAACCAGTGTCGTCTCCGCTTGGCCAAAGTTTCCTACAACCGGAGTCTTTTTCTCACTGAATTGGGGAGGGGGGAGAAGTTGCTTAAAGTTATTCTACTCCTGCACCACATGAGCAAAGAGCAAGAGTCCATTAGCGCCTTGAAGACCAGCAAAATTTGTGGCCGGGGATGAACTTTCACGAGCTGAAGTGAGTCGTGACTCGCAGAAGCTCCTACCTTGCCACAGATTTTGTTAGTCTTTCAGGTGCTCCTGGACTCGCACAGCGATCCGTCTTGATCTAACCACATGAGAAGTTTTTGCCTTCCCTCCCCCCCAAAGACAAAAACAGCCAGCAGCCTGCAGGAGAGTCTGTGGACACAAGAGGAGACCCCCCTCCCTTCCCCTCCCCCCACATCTGCCAGTTTAATTAATTTTTTTTTTTAAATGTCTCCATTGTTGAGGATTAGGTTCACTTTCCGCATCTGGCAGTGGCAGAACCAGTTGCTAAATAAAAACAAATCTGCGTCTAAAGATCCCATCTGGTTCTTTCTGCAGCCTAATGAGTGGGAACAACAGGACTGAGCCGCTGGATGGGAGATCCTCTTTTTTTAGAGCAGGATATAATCACAGCCCTTCTTTCCTCCTCCCCCTCCCCATGGCCAAGTTTAATTTTCAGCACTGCCTGCTGGAGCCTTTGCTTGGGAGCCCTGCGGCCACGATGCACACGGGCGTCTGCATTTCCCCCTTTAAATCCCGCTCTTCTCCCCAACCGTGGGGCTCAAAGCGGCTTTCAGACATTGTCCTCTCCTCCCGTTCTGTTTTCGAGCAGCGGCTGGACGGGCTGTTGTTGGGGATGCTCTAGGCCAGGGGTGGGCAAATTGTGGCCCGCGGGCCACATGTGGCCCGCCACAGAGTTTTTTGCGGCCTGCCAAGACAGTTGGCCAGTTGTAGAAAAGTGTGATAGGGTAGATTTGTCTCATTCAACTGATTCTAAAATTAAATGTGCTTGCAGCTATAGATGATATGAAAGTAGCACAATAAATAAATTGAATAAAACTACCACTATTTTATTTAATTTATATTTATTGATTTTTATGATACAATTTATACCTTTTCTGAAATGCAGAGTTAATCAATGAATGCAATCATTTTAAAAGGTGCGGCCCTCCGCTAACCTCCACTCCCACAAAGTGGCCCCCGAACCAAAACAATTGCCCACCCCTGCTCTAGGCTGATCCTGCATTGAGCAGGGCTTGGACGAGGTGGCCTGTGTGGCCCCTTCCAACTCTGTGGTTTCTCCATTCTCTCAGAGCAACAGACTGAGAGCTTGTGACAGACCCAAGGTTGCCCAGCGAGCTTCCATGGCAGAAGGCGGATTCGAACTGGGATCATCCAGGGTCCTAGTCTGCCGCTTTATCGGCTTTCAAGGACTGAGTTTAGCATTACCCTTGGGGTCTCCTTCAGGGCTTCCTCAAAGGTCTCCTTTGTGCCGTCTTCCAGAGCGCAGTGGTGGCCACAGGTGGTGAATAGTGGCAGAGCACACAGTCTGGGAGGGTTCTGAAAATTTATGTGACAGGGTTGGAAAGAAACATTCTTGGAGGTTTTGCGGGAGGGTTACCAGGCCCCGCCGGCCACGGGTGAGGAGGTGGGGGTAGGGTTACCAGTTCCAGGCTGGGGAATTCCTGGAGATTGGGAGGTGGAGCCTGGGGAGGGCACGGTCCCCAGTGGGGTACAGTGCCATTGAGTCCCCCCTCCAAAGCAGCCGTTTTCTCCAGGGGAACTGACAGTCCGGAGTCCAGAGATGAGCTGTAGTGCCAGGGGATCCCCAGGTCCCACCTGGAGGCTGGCACCCCTTCCCCCACCATGGGCTCGAGATGGAGGCGGTGTTTGCAGCCGGCCCGCTTTCTTAATCGCTAAGCCACACCGACTGATTTGCGGTCTCGCTCTGCCTAAAAATAAAACAGAAGGGGAAGCAGAGGGGGGGGGGGGGGAGAGCCCAGAGCTATAATTGAACGAGGCCGAGTGGGCCGGGGAGGGCGAAGAAGGGCTGTGGTTGTGGAAGCTCTGAGCCTAGGCTTTAGCGGTCCCAGAGTTTGCAACCTTGAAAGTGAGGCGAGAGCCGCTTTGGGCTCTGGCGGGGTGCTAGAACTTTCCAGATGTCAGGGTTCGCAGCCCAGGCAAAGTGCTCTTTGCTCGGGGGGGGGGGGGGGGGGAGGAGCACAGAAAGTGCAGTGATACGTTAGCAAGAGCCGTGTTTCCATCTGCAGGGTCACCTGCGCCAAGTGCTTCTGGCATTAATTCCTGATCATTTATTTCTCAAAATCAGCCCGATAAAGTGGAAAGGGATGAGTCACTCTGGCACAGAATAACCCCACGGCATCTTACGCTACTGCAGGAGCCTGGCTTGTAAACCTCTTCTTCTTTCTGCTGTTCCTGAGACATTCTTGCAGAAACCTGCCCCCCCCCCCCCCCCCGTGGGTCGGATCCTGTGGATCTCTTCTACCCACCGCAGTGCTTCTACCCACCCAGTGCAACAGAGTGGCCTCTGGTGAGCCGCTTTAGCAGACTTGGCCCCCCCGTGCCATGGTCAGGCAGTGATGCATACCTCGCAGGATCGTTGTAAGGGTTCTATACTAGCATTTGGGGAAAAGTAGTATATACACAGCAAGAACCAGAGTGGTCGAGCAGTTAAAGTGTCTGACGGGTCTGGGAGACCCAAGTTTGAATTCCCCCTCATGCCATGGAGGCTTGCTGGGTGACCTTGGGCTAGTTGCACACTTTCCACCTCACCTCCCTCGCAGGGTTATTGTGAGGATGAAACAGAGGAGAGAAGGATGGAAGCCGCTTTGGGTTGTTGTTGAGGGAGAAAGGTGGGATGTCAATAGATAAATATTTTTATTTATTAGGAGAAGGGGTAGAAATGTATAATCTACTTTCTGAGCCCAGGATTTTGGGTAAGGGGCGTCCTACGATATTTTTTACTCTCTTTATACATGCCATTGTTTTTAGGGCAAACAGGCGGAAACAAGGCACTGTATGGAACTGACCCTCTGGAAGTCATTGTGATTTTTTTCACCACCCACCCACACATGGCCAGTTGTGCAAAGCAGACTTCCCACTTCTCAGCACTCCCCCTCCGTATAGCCCGTCCGGCCCCTGGCTGAGAGCAACCCAGGGGGAGGGGGGAAGCCCAACTTCTGGGTCGAGTTGCCAACCTCCGGATGGGGACTGGAGATCTGGAGTTACAGCTGGTCTCTGGAGCATCAGAAGGTGGACTCTATGGCACTGTTGAGGTCCCTCCCTTCCCCAAACCCCGCCCTCCTCTGGCTTCAGCCCCACTCCCCCAAATCTCCAGGAATTATCCAAGCCAGAGTTGGCCACCCTCCTTCCAGGGGGCCCTGAAGAATCTCCCTGAGCAGGGCTCCCGGCTGGACTGAAAGTAGCTCGGCCTATCCTGGTGGTGGTTGCTGTGAAGCTGAAATGGAGAAGAGAACTCTGCATGTGGCTCGGAGCTGTTTTGTGGCTGAGTGGGATGAAAACGAGAGAGACAGACAGACAGACAGACAGGCGGGGTTTTGCATTTCCAGATCTTCCCCAAGGAGAACATTCTTTCCGCCTGAGAGGTGGCCAATTGAAGGCAGGCTGTAGCCAAAGGAGGGGGGGGGAGGGGCAAACAGTGTTCCCTCTAAGCTGAGTGAGTGTGAGCTAGCTCAAAGTCTTTTAGCCTCCGGCTCACACTTTTTTGTCTTCACTCAGGAAGTCTGGCTCCAGAGCAAACTAATTTATGCAGCAGCCAGATTGCTCACTCACAACTTTAATGCTGGTAGCTCACAAAGTAGAACCTTTGCTCACAAGACTCCACAGCTTAGCGGGAGCATTGGGGCCAACTCCAGGTTAGGAGGTTTCTAAAGATTTGAGGGTGGAGCCTGGGGAGGGTGGGGTCTGAGGAGTGGAGGCGCCTCACCAGAGTATAATGCCCTGGAATCCACCCTCCAAAGCAGCCGTTTATCTCAGGGGAAATGGATCCCTATAGTCAGACGCTCAGTTGTAATTCTGGGAGACCTCCAGGTCCCACCTGGAAATTGGCAACCATGCCACTGAGCCAGGGTGGTTCCCTTCTCCTGGGGCACATTGTGAGGGAGGGTTGCGACCCCACATTTCCAACACAGGAAAATTCCCAGCAAGACACCAAAACATACAATCCTTACATTTCCGGGGGGGGGGGGGGATAGGAAGCCGAAGGGAAGGTCCCTCTAGCCTGTGGAGTGCGGGTCTTCTACTGACTCAGATCGAGGTGGTGTGCTTGAGTGTTGTGTGTGTGCGTAGAAGAAATGACGCATTTGCCCTCCAAGGGGAAAAGGGCAAGTTCAATCTTCTTGTTCCGCCAGCAGCTTCCCAGCATTTCTGCACCCTCTGCTGGGCTGTGTTGCATTGTGTGACCAGGATTCATTCATCAGAGTGGGCGGCTTAGAAAGGGAGCACTTCCCCCAAAATTCTCAGGAGGTGTCTCATTCCACAAGAAGTGGGGGGGGGGGGGAGCAGGGTGGAGGTAGGCCTCCTGTTGTGAGCTGCTAAATAAAGTGTTTGGGGGAGAGAGAGAAATTTGCTTCAGCTAGAATCGAATCCAGCGCCACCTTAGAGACCAACAAGATTTTGTGGAGTGCGGGCTTTCAAGATGCAATGCTCCCTTTTGTCAGATTTGCTTCAGAGACACTAGGAAGACCCTCCTGCTCCCCTCCTCTGCAGGAGATCAGGAGTCTGGTGGGAACTGGGTATCCTGGTCTCATGGTCGGAGCCGTCTCTGGAGACTGAAAGAAGTCCTGTTTCCAACTTGTTCTGTCTTTCCGTTCCCCCGTTTTTGCAAAACGCATTTCACTGGCTTCGGTCTCTGCACAGGACTGGGGCTCATCAGAGGCAGCGGGTGTGCGTGCAGCCCCTGACAGGCAGCTTTCTATTTCTGGCCTGACTCAAACCGGCTCCCACGGATCACTTCCCCTCCTTGCTTTTCTGCACCTGCGGAGCTGGGCCCACCGCCGGCTTTTTTGCAGACCGGATCTGTTCACCACCCCCACAGCGGGAAGGAGGAAGCCGTGAGTGCAGTGGCTAAATTTGCAGATGACACAAAGTTGTTCAGGGTGGTGAGAACCAGGGAGGATTATGAGGCGCTCCAAAGGGATCTGTCGAGGATGGGCAAGTGGGCATCAACGTGGCAAATGGGGTTCAATGTGGCCAAGTGCAAAGTGATGCACATCGGAGCCAAAAATCCTAACTATAAATACACGTTGATGGGGTCTGAACTGGTGGAGACTGACCAAGACAGAGATCTTGGAGTCGTAGTAGATAATTCAGTGAAAATGTCGAGACAGTGTGCAACTGCAATGAAAAAGGCCAGCGCTATGCTGGGGGTTATTAGGAAGGGAATTGAAACGAAATCAGCCAGTATCATAATGCCCCTGTATAAATTGATGGTGCGACCTCATTTGGAGTACTGGGTACAGTTCTGGTCACCACACCTCAAAAAAGATATTGTAGCATTGGAAAAAGTGCAGAAAAGAGCAACTAAAATGATAAAAGTGTTGGAACACTTTTCCTGTGAAGACAGGTTGAAGCGCTTGGGGCTCTTTAGCTTGGAGAAACGGCGGCTGAGGTTTATAAGATTATGCATGGGATAGAGCAGGTAGCGAAAGAAGAACTTTTCTCCCTTTCTCACAAGACAAGAACTTGTGGGCACTCCGTGAAATTGCTGAGCGGTTGGGTTAGAATGGAATAAAGGAAGTACTTCTTCACCCAAAGAGTGATGAACACGTGGAATTCACTGCCACAGGAGGGGGTGGCGGCTACAAGCATGAACAGCTTCAAGGGGGAATTAGGTAAACATTTGGAGCAGAGGTCCATCAGTGGCTATAAGCCACAAGGTATAGATAGGAACTCTCGGTCTGGGGCAAGGGATGCTCTGTATTCTTGGTGCTTGCGGGGGGACAAGAGTGGGAGGGCTTCTAGTGTCCTGGCCCCACTGCTGGACCTCCTGAGGGCACCTGGTATTTTTGGCCACTGTGACACGGAGTGTTGGACTAGATGGGCAACTGGCCTGATCCAGCACGGGCTTCTCTCTTAACGTTCTTACGTTCTGTTAGCCATCCCTGTGGAGTTGTGGGCCTTTTTTTCATTTTCCTCCTGTGTCATTTCTGTTTCACAGCTTCCTGGAAGAGGTTTCAGCGGCCGGTTTCCGTGGACGAGGCATGGAGAGTTCTCAAGCAGCAGCCCGGGCGGCCAGCCGGCGATGAGTTTCGGCCCTTCTCCATTACCCCCTGTGCTCTGTCTCTGGACAAGAGTGCTCCTCGTGTGCCCGAGCCACATCATGGTCCTGCCCCCTGGACTGCTTTGCCCCTGGGCGACAAGGCTTTTGGACGTCTGATGCCTGCCTCCAGCTACCTCCAGCCCAACCAAGCTGGGCTTGGCCGTAGATGCAGGGCATCGTGCTTGTTGTTTCTTCCATCATGGCATTCTTCAAGATGGTGGCTGGGAAAGAGTGGCCGCTGACCTCTTCCACGGATCCCGCTTTCTTGCTGTCTCTCTCCCTTTGGTTCTTGGGTCAGCCGGAGAGAGACAAGGCTCTGTGTCACGTGTCATGTGGCGTCTCATCCCTCCTAAAAGCAATTGTGTGGATTCCAATAAATGGCTGTTCTGATTTTCTGGCAGATGCAGGTAGACTCTTCTTGAATTGGGGGGGGGGGTGAAAATGGTGGGGCAGGTGGACAGCACACTGGTGGGGCCTGCAGGTCAAAAGAGGCGGTGTTGGACGGAGGTTGTGTGCAAGTGCCAGAGGAACTGCTTGGCCAGAGTGTGAGACGGGATGCTGGACTAGGTGGACCCTCACTGTTCTGATCCAGCAGGGCTCTTCTGCTGTTCTTCTCAGGGGAAGGCCTCAGCCTCTCTGCCCTATTGTTGGCCCTTCAGAGGAACTGGCTGGCCACTGTGTGAGATGGGGTGCTGGACTAGATGGACCCTCACTGGTCTGATCCAGCAGAGCTCTTCTGAGGTTCTTCTCAGGGGAAGGCCTCGGCCTCTCTGCCTTGTTGTTGGGCCTCCAGAGGAACTGGTTGGCCCCTGTTTAAGACAGGATGCTGGACTCGATGGACCCTCAGTGGTCTGATCCTGCAGGGCCTTTCCAATGTTCTGTGGTGAGCAAGGGTGGCCCAGTTCCATTGCCATAGTGAGCAGAAGCAAAATAAATTATTTAGCATGAGAGAGCTTAGGCAGAGTGGATCGGGTTGCGTAACAGACGCAGGTTGTGGATTCAGGTTTTCTTGGCCCAGAATTTGGGGTTACCTGGGTGCAGAATGGTGATAATGCATCTTAATCCGTGCTGTCCCCACCCTTGAGTTAAGGTGAAATCAAAATTTAGGCCAGAAGATTTCTCCACCTTCTACATCCATTTTGAGCCAGTGAGGTTGATGCCACCCTCCTGGCAAGGTTCCTGCAATTCCCTCGGTCCTGAAGGACACTCCCCTGTACACACTTCTTCCACCCTGTAAGGATTAGAGTGATAAGGGCTTGGGGGCAGTGTTCCCTCTAAGCTGAGTTAGTGTGAGCTAGCTCACTGTTTTTTAGCCTCCGGCTCATACATTTTTCTCTTAGCTCTGGAAGGATTTGCTCCAGAGCAAATACAAGAACTCATGTACATTTGATGAAATTGCTGAGCAGTCAGGTTAGAACAGATAAAAGGAAGTACTTCTTCACCCAAAGAGTGATTAACACATGGAATTCACTGCCCCAGGAGATGGTGGCGGCTCCAAGCGTGGATGGCTTCAAGAGGGAATTGGATAAACATCTGGAGCAGAGGTCCATCCGTGGCTATTAGCCACAAAGTATAGATAGGAACTCTCAGTCTTGGGCAAGTGATGCTCTGTATTCTTGGTGTTTTTTTTTGGGGGGGGGGGGGACAACAATGGGAGGGCTTCTGGAGTTCTGGCCCAACTGCTGGACCTCCTGAGGGCCCCTGGTGTTTTTGGCCACTGTGTGACCCAGAGTGTTGGACTGGATGGGCCACTGGCCTGATCCAACGTTGGCTTCTCTTATGTTCTTGATGTATGCAGGAGCCAAATTCCTCGCTCACAGCTTTGATGCCAGGAGCTCACAAAGTAGAATTTTTGCTCCCAAGACTCTCCACAGCTTGGAGGGAGCATTGCCTGAGGAAGGGGCAATCCCTGGTCTTTTTGCAGGGCTGGAAATCAAAGGAGTGAAGGGATCGCCCTCTCTCCCACTACCGAGGAAAGCAAACACTCAGGCCAAACGTGTCATGCCTGGTCTCTTTACTTCTGCAAGTTGCTTCAGAGGCTGACTGTGCCGGTCAGCTGTCGAACAACTCGGTTTGAGTCCAGAAGCAACTTAGATTTGGGGGGTAGAAGCTTTTGAGAGGCAAAGCTCCCTTCGACAGATAACGTCTCTGACGGAGGCACTCTGACCCTTGGCGGCTTCTGCCCCGGAGATCGGGCTGGCCTCTAAGGTCCTGCTGGACTCGAACCCAGCAGCTTTGTTTCTGCAGTAACTCAAAAGATCGGTGTCTGGGTGGGCGGACAAAGCCGAAGGGGGGCAGCCGTGGACCAGGCAGGAGGACAGGGTGCTAGTCTGCGGCCATAACCCCTCCCACGGGCTGGGAGACCCTGACCCACCCGGAAGGGAAGCGACACCAGGAAGTCTTTGCCAATTGGGATGTCATAGGTGATATTCCAGGCGCTGCTGACGTTCTGCACCCAACGAAGTGAGCTCCAGCCCATAAAAAAGCGCCTGCCCCAATTAATCTCTTGAGCCTTTAAGATGCCCACAGGCTCTTTGTCTGGGTTTGGGGCAACAGCCCCGTCCTCTGTGGGTCACGTGGGCCCACGGGAGAAGGTCTCTGCTTTGTCTCTCGGAGGGTCCGATCCAGCGTTCCCTCTAAGCTGAGTCAGTGTGAGCTAGCTCACCATTTTCTTCGCCTCCAGCTCGCATTTTTGTCGGTGCTCAGGAAGGATGGCTCCAAAGCAAACTGATTTATGCAGCAGCCAAATCTCTCACTCGCGACTTTAATGCCAGGAGCTCACAAAGTAGGATTTTTGCTCACCAGACTCCACAGCTTAGAGAGAGCATTGCTTCTATCCCAGAAAACTTGCTGGTGGTCTCTAAAGGGCTCCTGGGCTCGCATCCAGCTCGTCCTGGGGGGGGGGGCTCTGCAGGGATGGGCAAGGAAAAGCCCTCCCCCTCTCCCCTATTTGGGGTCCAGATCTTCTCCCTCAGCCGGGAAGTCTGGCGTGGGGCTCGTCTGATCCCGTTCCTGACATCAGATTTGTGTTATTATCAGGAACACGCCGAAGCTGTAATCAGAACATAGATTTGGGGAATTAATGAGTCAGATCAAATTAACAGGCTCGTAATCCCCTCTAGTAATTTAATTTTAACCTCATTGTCTCGATACTGGGAATAGATTGTTGACTGGAAGATGTGACTAACAAACCACCGGTGAGCAGAGAAGAGTTTGGGGAGGAAGACCTGGGGGGGAGGGGGGGTGCGGAGAGGAAGCGTCTCTCTCCTTGGCCGTCACTTGGAAATGCCTCTTATTCCTCCACCGCAGAGATGCCGAGGGATGCCAGCCTCCAGGTGGGACCTGGGGATCCCCCAGAATTACAGCTCAGACCCAGACGACAGAGATCAGTTTCCCCTGGAGAAAATGGGTGCTTTGGAGGGTGGACTCTAGGGGGTGGTAACCCACTGAGATCCCCGTCCTCCCCAGGCTCCTGCTGGTGGCTGGGGGGAGGCATAACAACTCTAGAGATGCTGCAGCTTCACTGCCACAGGAGGGGGTGGCAGCTACAAGCATGGGCCACTGGCCTGATCCAACATTGGCTTCTCTTATGTTTTTAAGAGCAGAGGTCCATCAGTGACTCTTGGGCACAAGGTATAGATAGGAACTCTCGGTCTGGGGCAAGTGATGCTCTGTCTTCTTGGTGCTTGGGGAGGGCAACAGTGGGAGGGCTTCTAGTGTCCGGGCCCCACTGCTGGACCTCCTGAGGGCACCTGGTGTTTTTGGCTACTGTGTGACCCAGAGTGTTGGACTGGAGGGGCCACTGGCCTGATCCAACATTGGCTTCTCTTGTGTTCTTATGTAAAGAAAACTGAACATGGAGAGGGGAGGTTCTGTAGATATAAATAATGATTTTTTTTGGAGAGAGTATTTCTTTTAGGCTGTTGCCTAGGGTTGCGAAACTCCAGGTGGTTGCTGGCGATCTCCTGGGATTACAACCGATCTCCAGGCAACAGAGATCAGTTCACCTGGAGAAAATGGCCGCTGTGGAGGGTGGACTCTATGGCATGATGGCTCACTAAAGTCCCTTCCCCAAACCCCACCCTCCTCAGGCTTGACACACCCCAAATCTCCAGGTATTTCTCCACCCGGAGGTGGCAGCCCTGTTGTTGCATCCAGTGTTCCCTCTAAGCTGAATTAGTGTCAGCTAGCTCACAGTTTTTAGCCTCCGGCTCATACATTTCTGTCTTAGCTCAGGAAGGATAGCTCCAGAGAGCAAACTAATTTATGCGGCAGCCAAGTCGCTCACTCACAACCCTTTAATGCCAGGAGCTCACAAAGCGGAATTTTTGCTCGCGAGAAGACTCCGCAGCTCAGAGGGAGCGTTGATGGTACCTTCTGCTTTTTTTTTAACCAGGGAGGCCACTGAGGAACTGCTCTGTCAGGAAGTGCCTCCTAATGTTTAGCCGAAAACTCTCCTGATTTAATTTCAACCCATTGGTTCTGGTCTGACCTTCTGGGGCAACAGAAAACAACCCTGCACCGTCCTCTATAGGACAGCCCTCCAAGGACTTGAAGATGGTGATCACATCCCCTCTCAGCTGTCTGCTCTCCAGGCTAAACAGACCCAGCTCCTTCAACCTTTCCTCCTAGGACTCGGTCTCCAGACCCCTCACCAGCTTCGTTGCCCTCCTCTGGATACATCCCTGCTTGTCTAGATCCTTCTTAAATTGTGGTGCCCAAAACTGAACACAAGACTCTAGGTGAAGTCTAACCAGAGCAGAGTGGTACCATCACTTCACATGATCTGGACACTATACTTCTGTTGATACAGCCCAAAATCACATTTCCCTAATTTGCAAGGTAGCCATTCACCTCTTTACCTCTGGGCCGTGGCGTGGGTCAGGGATGTTCAGGGGGAGGGCAGGGGGAGATCTCTGTGTGCCCTAATTCAGACCGTTCATTCCCAAAGCAGTGCAGTTGCAGGTGTGATTGAAATTACCCTATGTGTGTGTGTGTCTTTGTGCACGCACTCTCGTGGGGTGGGGAAAAGACAGAGACCCAGAGGCTCACTGGCTTCTCCTTCAGCACGGGCTGTGAAAAAAAGATATTTTGGTAACCGATTATTACAAGTCGGCGCATAATGGGGAACGAAAGTGCAACATCGGGGAAGCGGAGTGCGAAGAGGATGTTCCAGGACAGAGAACAGAGGGAGATAATAATGGCTTTAAGGAGGGAAAACATCTTTTGCTTCCATCGCGCGTCCTCCGTTTCAAGGTCCCTTTTCCTCCCCCCCCACCCCTCCTTTTGACTGAGCAATAATGCCTTCACATGCTCGGTGTAGCAAAATGCACAAACAAGCAGCTGGGGGGGGGGGGTTGTTTCTTTCAATATGTTGCCATGCTCTTCATTGTTCTGTGCCCTTTGGGGAGGGGAGGGAGACGGTGACTTTCTCAGAATCCGTTCAAGGCCGCTGAGTTGGGCCTGCCACTTCCACGTGCCTGGGCATCTTTTTGGACATCAGGTAAATGTTAGAAAGGCAGAAGCAGAGATGTACGTGTTCTGTGACACTGCAGGAAATTGGCACTGGGTAGAGAATATAACACCTGGAAAATCTAGATTTTTGTTAACTGGAAAACAAGATTCTAGCTCCCAAGGTTGCAGTGGAAGGCGCTGTGTTGGGCAAAATCTCAATGACCAGGAAGGAGGATCATAGAATCATAGAGCTGGACTTCCTTGGAGGTCTCCCATCCCAGCCCTAACCAGGGCAGACCCTGCTTTGGTCAGGGCAGAGGCAAACACTGGCAGTCTGCTATTGCCTGCTGCTGCACAGTGACCTGGGACTTCCTGGTTGGTCTCCCATCCAGGTCCTAACCAGGGCTGACCCCGGTCAGAGATCTGACAAGCAGTGTTCCCTCTAAGCTGAGTCACTGTGTGCCAGCTCACAGTTTCTTAGCCTCTGGCTCACACATTTCTGTCTTAGCTCGGAAAGGAGGGCTCCAGAGGAAGCTAATTTATGCAGCAGCCAAACTGCTCACTCACAACTTGAATGCCAGGAGCTCAGAAAGTAGAACTTTTGCTCACAAGACTCCACAGCTTAGAGGGAACATTGCTGACAAGATCATGCTAGTTGAGGCGGTCTCCACCAGGAGGGGTGGGAGGGTCAGGAGAACAAGGGGGGCTGCTGGGAATTGACCCCACGGCCTTCCCTTTGGCCTTGACTAGGCCGCTTCAGAATGACCACCGTGAAGCCAAAGTGAGCGCTGTACCCCCAGAGGCGGCTGGGCTGGCAGGAACAGCCAGTGCTGCAGGAGCAGCGGGACTGAAGGGCAGTTGATATGCGGAGTGGGAGCAAGGGGGCAGGAGAAGGCAGGCCTCTGCCACGAGGAATCTGCTGCTGAAATGTGGCCAGGGAGAGAAAAAGGGGACTTGGGTGGAATAGGGGGCACAGCATGCATTTAAACAGTGGGGGGGAAGGGCAAGGCTTTATGGGAGAGGAGCCGTTTGAAGGATGGGAGAGGGGGGTCATGCCCCAAGAGGCTAGTTCCAGATAAAAGCCTACTGTAATGTAGTATGTTCTGTGTTCTAACCAGCCTGCCATGTGCTCCCAGGTAATGGCGCCCGCCGCATGGCCAGAGCACATGGTCAGGCAGAGAGGGGAGCTTGAATCTGGAGGAACAATAGACATCCGGATTGAAAGCCTCCACCAATGTGGGACCTAGGTTCTCCCTGGGGAGCCAATGCAATCAAAGGCTCCTCCAGGGAACCTATGACAAACATGCACATATGTTAAGCCCCTATCAGGTCTTTTGGGTGCGGCCGGAGGTGTGGCTCCGGCCAGCATATAATGAGGGCCCTGGAGCCCTGGAAGCATGCTTGTTCTGACCATCTACTGGGCATGCTGAATCACTCAATAAAGGCTTCATGATTTCACCGTTCCTGGTCTCCCGAGTCCAGTACGCTTCAGCCTAGAAGCCAGAGTGGGTAGAGTGCCGGACTAGTATCTGGAGTCCCAGTTTGAATCTCCACGCATGCCATGGAAGCGCGCAGGGTGACCTTGCACCAACCCCACCCTCTCAGCCTAGCCTATCACGCAGGGTTGTTGTGAGGATAAAATGGAGGAGAGGAGAAGGATGTAGGCTGCTTTAGGTCCCCTCGGGGGAGAAAGGTGAGACAGAAATGAAATAAATATAAATGAAGGAAACAAAAGCAGCTGGCATGGTTCTTCTCTCCTCCCTTTTGTCCTCACAAGAACCCTGTGAGGTTGGCTGGGCTGAGGGGGGGGGGGGATGGCTTGGGGTCCCCCAGTGAGCTTCCATGCCACACGTGGGGATTCAAACCCGGGTATCCCAGATACTAGTTCGACACTCTTAACCACTACCCCATAACGGCTATTGAAGGTCTTTGCCCTCCTTAACTGGGTTGGAAAGTGTTGTTCCTCAGCTGGGCAAGAGGACAGCATGACACTGAGTATCTGCTCAAAGTGTAAGATTTGAATCCAGTAGAACAAGACTTTGGGGGGTATGAACTTTGACCCTGGAAAGCTTATTGGTCACAAGGGTGTAACTGGACTTGAATCTGGATCCCCTACTGCAGATGAACATGGCTGCCTTTGGAAACTGCCTGAAAGGGTGGTGTCTGTGTGTGGCCTGAATCTCTTGTACACTTAGGGGCCCTGAGTTCAGCCTGCCAGGAGGGAACTTCGGGCATGCACTCTGCCCCCCCCCCCAGTTATGACAGGCCAAGAGCTTCACACACACCCCTTTTTCTCTCCCCCCCCCCCCCCGGCCATTCTGTGATGTCTGGAATTTGAATGTGGTGTCCTGAATCTCTGGGCTGGCGTGTTTGCCTATTGAGGAGCCTTGGTTTTAATGGCACGCTGTCTGGAGCAGGACTCGGGAACACACAGGAAGCTGCCTTCTGCCGAGTTGGAACCCCCTCAGTCCATTCAAGTCAGCATTTCCTACTCAGACTGGCAGCCACTCTCCAGGGTCTCAGGCCGAGGTCTATCTCATCCCCCCTGCCTGGTCCTTTTTCACTGGAGATGCCGGGGGATTGAACCTGGGACCTTCTGCATGCCAAGCGGAGGCCCTTCCGCTGAGCCACAGCCCCTCTTGACAGCACTCCAGGGTCTCAGGCAGAGGTCTTTCCCATCACCTCCTGCCTGGTCCTCTTAACTGGAGATGCCGCCAGGGATTGAACCTGAGACCTTCTGCATGCCCAGCAGATGCTCTTCCCCTGAGCCAGGGCCCCTCCTTGTGCTGGTGTGGTGGCATAAACATTTCCAAACTAACTTTTTTGGGGGGAGGGGGGGGGTCCCAGCCGGCCGCTCCCCTGTCTGCCCCTCTCCCCTCCTGTTCCTCCTGGTGGGGTTCGTGTTGCCTGCCTGCTCCCAGCCAATCAGGGCGCACCCCGGGACGGCGGGGGAGGGGAGGCGATTTGGCTAGCGGGTCCCACCGTGGAGGCTGCAGCCCGGCGGGCCGGTCGCCGTGGCAACGGGCCAGCGCATTCTCCTCATCCCCGGGAGGGCGAGGGGTGCTCTTTTTTGGGGGGGGGGGATAGGTGGCGAGGCATCCCGGGGCGCCCACCCTCCCTCCCTTTGTCCTCCTCCCACCTCCCCCTCGGCATCCCTGCCCGCTTCTCCCCCCCTCCCCCCCGCCGGGGGTCGCGCCCATCCTGGGGAAGCCCCCGCGCCTCCTTCCTTCCCCGGCCGCGCTGGGCTGGAGCGAGGGCATCCCCTCGGGGGCGCGCCGGGCTGCCACCGCGCCACCCCCTCCCTCCGTTCCCACGCCGGCCGCGCGCCTCTGAGTCAGACAAAGGCGGGGGGGGGAGGGAGGGGGGGGGGAGGGAAGAGGAGGCGCCCCTGCCCGCCTGGGCTGCTGCTGCTGCTGCTGCTGCTGCTGCTGGTGGTGGTGCTGCGCTTGGCGGCCGGCGGCGACGCCAGCGACGGGGAGGACGTCACGGCGCGGCGGGCTATAGATGGGTCTGCGCCGCGGCCGAGCGCCCAGCAGCCCCGCAGCAGCCGTCGGAGCCGGAGCCATGGCCGGGCGGGCCTGAGCCGGCGCCATGAAGAAGACCAACGCGGCCAAGCGGGTGGGTGGCTGGGTCGGGATGGGGGGGTAGGAGGGGCGGCTGGGGGGCGCGCAGGGGGTGCACGGCCCCGGCCTGCCCCCTCCCTCCCTCGCGCGCACTGACCGTCGGCCCCCTTGTCGCCCCCCCCTCCCTCCCCCCCCCCCCCAGGGCCCGCCGGAGGGAGGCCCGCCGGCCGCGGCGCCGGAGAAGGTGGGCTGGGTGCGCAAGTTCTGCGGGAAGGGCCTCTTCCGCCAGCTCTGGAAGCAGCGCTACGTCCTCCTCCGCGGGGAGCAGCTCTTCGTCGCCGAGAAGGAGGTAGGCAGCCCTCGGCCCCCGCGCCCAGCAGCTCCCGCCCGCTCCCGCCTCGCCCGGGAGCTTCCCAAGGAGCACCCCCTCCCCCCGGGCGCACCCAGGGTCCCCGATCCCCTTCCCCCGGCTTGGCTGGCCAGGAGGACCCGGGGGCCCGTCGGGAGAGCGGCCTGCTTGCGGGGCACTTTGGCGATGGGGGGGCGGGGGCCGTCGGGGAAAGGGCCGGCAAGTTGCACCCGACGGGGGGTGGCGACCCGGGGGGAGGCTTTCGAGGCCAGAGACGTTCCGAGGAAGAGGAGGTCTGAACCCCACATGACCCCTCCTCCAGTGAAGCGGCCCTCGACCGACTGAGACCCCATCCGAGTCAGTCTCGTCCGCTCAGGCTAGCAGCCGCTCGCCAGTGTCTCCGGCAGAGGTCTTGCCCCTCACCTACAGCCGGGTCCCTCCTAGCTGGAGATGCTCCCAGGGATTGAACCGGGGACCTCTTGCCTGCCAGGCAGAGGCTCTCCCGCTGAGCCACCAGGCCCCTCCCCGTTTTGCCCTTGCCTGCCTCTGCGTAGCCGCCCTAAACTTCCTTGGCGGTCTCCCGACCAAGGCTGGCCCCGGCTTGGCTTCCGGAGGTCGGAGGAGAGCAGGGGAGCTTGGGCCATACAAGTCAAGCCAAGAGACAGAGTGGGGGTGGTTGGTCATTGACTGCCTCTGCATACCAACCAAAGTCTTTCTTGGCGGTCTCCCATCCATGGGCCAACCAGGGCTGACCCTGCTTAGCTTCCAAGATCTGACGAGATCGGGCTAGCCTGGGCCACCCAGGTCGGGGCAAGAGACAGCGTTGGGTGGTTGGTCATTGCCTGCCTCTGTGTGGGCCCCCCCCCTCCACTTTTGGTGGTCTCCCATTCCAGTAACCGAGGCCAGCCCTGCTCAGCTTCCGAGATCTGAGACGGCCGGGGCAGAACCTTGGCAGAGGGTGTTGTTGAGTCGCAACCGGCCCCGGCTTCTCTGGCGTTTCGCATTGCCAAGGAAGCAGAGAAGGGGCCCGCGGCCCAAGGAGCTCGTAGCCCAAATTCCAGGGGAAGGCCAGAGAGGAACAGACCCAGGAATGGGTGGGAACCAATGCTCCCTCTAAGCTGAGGAGTCTTGGGGGCAAAAAGTCTACTTTGTGAGCTCCTGGCATTCAAGTTGTGAGCGAGCGATTTGGCTACGGCATAAATTAGGTTGCTCTGGAGCCCTCCTTCCTGAGCTAGGACAAAAATGTGTGAGCCAGGGGCTAAAAAACTGTGAGCTATCTCACATGAACTCTGCTTAGAGGGAACACTGGTGAGGACCGAGGCAGGCTGCTGGGCCGGGGGGGGGAGGGGGGCTGTGAAGAGGTTCCCAGCTGCCGGCCTCTCCGAAGGTGGTTTAATTACCAGGACTGCCAGCTTGGCAGGTCGGAAACCCAAGCCTTTGAAAAGCACAGAGGTGATTAGGGGGAGAGGCCCACACGGTATACTCCGGTTACAGGGACTGTCATGGGAGAGGGGTGATGGTGGTGTTTGGATGGGCCCGTCTAGCAGGATCTGTCACATTTCCCCAAGGGCTGGCCTGAAATCGTCTCTTGCTGGCCAAATGCACTTTCCTGGCCACAGAAGCAGCTGGGTATTAGGAAGGATTTTTCTTTAGAGTCAGAGTTGTTCACCGGTGGAATGGGCCGCCTCGGGAGGTGGTGAGCTCCCCCTCACTGGCAGCCCTCGGGCAGCAGCTGGAGGAACACTGGTCAGGGATGCTCTCGGCTGATTCTGCATTGAGCAAGGGGTTGGGCTGGATTGGATTGGAAGGGCCCAGGCAACCCGGGAGCCAAACTGAAGGGACAAGTGGTGGTGGAAAGTGTTGTTGTATGGCAATCCTGTAAGGTGTTCAAGGCAAGAGAGGAACATTGCCTGCCTTTGCATTGTGGCTCTGGACTTCCTCGGTGGTCTCCCCTCCAAGCAGTAGCCAGGACTGACCCTGATTAACTTCTGAGATCCAGTGAGATCAGGCTAACCTTGGCCATCCAGGTCAGGGCAAGAGATGTTCAGAGAAGGTTTGCCATAGCCTGCCTCTGACTTCCTCGGAGGTCTCCCATCCAAATGCTAAGCGAGGCCAACCCTGCTCAGGTCCAAGATCTGACAGGGCTGGGCTAGCCTCGGCTGTCCAGCTCAGGGCAAAGAGACGACTAGGATTTCTGAAACAAGGAGTCCGTTGCTCTCTCAGGTTCTGGGTTTCTTGTCCTGTTGTCCCCAGGCCAGCTGGATCAGGTTTCTGCTCATCTTCTTCCACTGGGTGGCTCAGAAAATCCTCCATCCTTCATGGAGACCAAGAGCAACCCCCCCCCCCTCCTGTTCTGATGCTTGTTCTGGCCGTAGCAATTGTTCTTCGAGTCCTTATCTCATGACACAGCAGGCCTAGAAGCTGACGGGAATAGACAGAGTGATCTTGAGTCAGTAAGGAGGAAGGGCCGTTCAGAGAGGCCTTGAAAACCTTTCCCCAGGATGCTTTGATGGTTGAGGTCAGGGATTTCCAGCCTCCCCCCCCCCCGCTAATTAATGTGGGGCCCAACCTAGTGGGAAATTCTCCTGTACAAGCCCCATGGAAGTGAACAGGAGTACAGTTCCCATTGATGTCAGTGGGGCTTCTTGCAGGAGATCTTCTCACTGGATCGTGCCCATGATTGTCTGTCTCCCACACTTCCTGGCGCCCCAGATGGCTGCGTCCCCCTCCCTCCTCTTGTGGCCCCTCCTGACCCTCCTGTAGGCTTGTCAACCTCCAGGTGGTGGCTGGAGATCTCCTGGGATCCCCAGATGACAGAGATCAGTTCCCCTGGAGAAAACAGCTGCTTTGGGAGGGGAGCTCTCTGGCATTATACCGTACAGATGTCCCTCCCCTCTCCAGATCCCACCGCTCTCCAGTCTGCACCCCCCCCCCCAACCTCCAGGAATTTCCTAACTTGCCTGGCCACCCTACCCTGCTGTCAATCGCCAACGATAATGAGACCTTTTCCCCTGGGCAGTTCTCTGTTTTGCTGCCACAAATCTGGGCTCCGGACGGGTGTCCGCTGTCATCCAAGGAAGGATGCCGGGGCTCCATCTCTCCTTTCCCCTCTGGCCTAATCCCAGAATCTGAAGGAAGCACATCCTGCACAGGTTCTCTGCCTGTCGATTCTTTCCTGCAGCTTTGCTCACTCTGGCTGTAGCCATCCCCTCCGAACAAGCCACCCTTCGGTGTGTTTCTTTGCCTGTGTTGGTAGCTCCCTTGGGCATGTGAGCAGCTCCAGAAATTCTACTGCACCCTTCTTCTTCTTCTTAAGAGCTAGGCATCCTCTGTTCTTAAGGAAGCCTTTAATGCTGCAGGGGCAACCCAAATTCCACTCTAAAGAAAGGCAGCTTTTTTACCTGCATAAATTGTGCAAATTAAGCTAATTTGTATTTCTGCTTAATTTGCATCGTTTCTTCAGCTGGCATTTGGAGGGGCAAAGCATAGCCAGAGAACTCAGTCCTTTCCCAGACTGTGTCGGGCATTGCCCAGATCTTGCCCCCCCCCCCAACCAGGCACATTTCTCTTCAAAATGCTGTTAGAATCCTTCAGCCCACCTCTTGGAGGGAATTCCAGACCATGATGACCGTGTTTCCCATGAATCGGATGATGGCCGCAGCACGTGACAGTCTGTGCTTATCAGTGCCAGAGAGCGAGGGTGGGGGGCAGATCCAGCCCCTTGTTCCTTCTGCTTAACAGACATTCTGAGCCAAGCGCCTGAAGTTTCCACACCTGGAGAGGAAGGAGGGCATGTTCTTGTGGGATTCTGATTGCTCCTTCCTTCAGCGCTATGCTGGGGGTTATTAGGAAGGGAACTGAAAACAGATCAACCAGTATCATCATAATGCCCCTGTATAAATCGATGGCGCGACCTCATTTGGAGTACTGTGTACAGTTCTGGTCGCCACACCTCAGAAAAGATATTATAGCATTGCGAAAAGTGCAGAAAAGGGCAACTAGAAAGATAAAAGGGTTGGAACACTTTCCCTACGAAGAAAGGTTGAAGCACTTGGGGCTCTTTAGCTTGGAGAAATGACAGCTAAGGGGTGACATGATCAAGGTTTATAAGATTATGCATGCAATAGAGCAGGTAGAGAAAGAGGTACTTTTCTCCCTTTCTCACAAGACAAGAACTCGTGGGCACTCCATGAAATTGATGAGCAGTTGGGTTAGAACAGATAAAAGGAAGTCCCTCTTCACCCAAAGTGTGAATAACACATGGAATTCACTGCCACAGGAGGTGGTGGCGGCTACAAGCATGGACGGCTTCAAGAGGGAGTGAGATAAACATCTGGAGCAGAGGTCCATCAGTGGCTATTAGCCACAAGGTATAGATAGGAACTCTCAATCTGGGGCAAGTGATGCTCTGTATTCTTGGTGCTTGGGGGGGGGGGGGGAAGAGTGGGAGGGCTTCTAGTGTCCTGGCCCCACTGCTGGACCTCCTGATGGCACCTGGTATTGGACTGGATGGGCCATTGGCCTGATCCAACATTGGCTTCTCTTATGTTCTTATCTAGATGTTAGCCATTTTATTGGCTTGACTCCTAAACCACTTGCAGATTTGAAGGATACATGGGAAA
Source organism: Lepidodactylus listeri (assembly GCA_029233225.1). Lineage (NCBI taxonomy): Eukaryota > Metazoa > Chordata > Lepidosauria > Squamata > Gekkonidae > Lepidodactylus > Lepidodactylus listeri. The sequence goes on along the minus strand of JARCFY010000003.1, from coordinate 168,404,116 downwards.
CTGGGGGGTGGAATCATCTGCTGTGTCTTCCGAAAGAGTGTTGAGCAGAACGACATTCAAGTCCAGTAGCACTTGAAAGACTCAGCAAAATCTTCCAGCTTTCATGAGTCAGAGCTTCCATTTGTCAGATAAGAGTGCTGACAGTGGCTCACGCCGACAAAAATCTTTGTGGTTTTGTCTGTGGTTTGTAAGCGCCAAAAGAAAGTTAGATTTGAGGCCAGAAGCACCTTAGAAGCCCACAAGAGTTTTAGGGGATAGGCTTTCATGAGTCAAAGCTGCGGGAAGGGGCCGTAGCTCAGTGGTAGAGCCTCCGCTTGGCATGCAGGAGGTCCCAGGTTCAATCCCTGGTAGCACCACCAGTTTAAAAAAAACCAGGGAGTCAGTGATGGGAAAGACCTCACTCTGTCTGGGACCTTGGAGAGCGGCTGTCTGCTGAGCAGACAATACTGACCATGATGGACTGAGGGTCTGATTCAGTAGAAGGCAGCTTCGTGTATGTTCACCTCTGCTTCAAGCTTTTTTCAGAAAAGTGGCTAATGAATGTTGTAAATAAAATAAATACTTGGTCAGTAGCCACAGCAGCAGTGTCAAAAAGATGTTTGGCTTTGCTGATATGGTTAAACAGGGTGCGGCAGAAGAAAGTTTTGATTCTATGAATGGTTAAAAGAAGAAGAAGAGATTGGATTTATACCCCGCCCTTCACTTGGAGTCTCAGAGCGGCTTACAAACTCCTCTCCCTTTCTTTCCCCACAACAGACACCCTGTGAGGTGGGTGGGGTGTAGGTGGGGCTGAGAGATCTCTCTCGAGAACTGCTCTTTCAAGAGCAGCTCTGACATAACTATGGCTTGTCCAGGGCCATCCAGCAACTGCATGTGGAGGAGTGGGGGATCAAACCCACTTCTCCCAGATTGGGGTCCGTGCACTTAACCACTACACCAACCCGGCTCTCAGCAAAGGAGACAGTGGTGTCCCGAATCCTGTATAGGTCCAGAAACTATAAGTCCAGAATCCTGTCTCCTTCAATGGTGTTCTGCCTTCCCTCGTCCCAGAAATCACCAACTGAAACTCAAGGAAGGCCAAGAGGTTCCTAGAATGTGTTACTGGCATCTGACGGAAATGATGGACAGCTTCACTTTCTCAAAACTCGTGAGTGGACGGTGGTTTCCTCTTTCTTTGTCTCATGGAAAGAAGCCATTGCCGGCCAGAGGGTTTACACACAAGCATGCTCTGTGAATCAGTTCCGTCTGCAGAAGAGGGCAGTCTTTCGGGACGTTCTCTTGCACAAGCCCCGTTGCAGTGAGCAGGAGTTGAGCCGAAGGACTTGCCCTGGGTATTTCAGCTGTGCATGCGCAAGAGTGCATTCAGGGGTGGGTGTGCCCTTGAAGGCCTGTGAATTGGGGACAGCCTTCCTTGAAAATGCCAAAGAGGCTTTCTCAGATAGGGTTGCCTTAGAGTGGGGGCACCAAGCGACAGATTGGGGGGGGATAATCACTGAAGGACAATAGAGTGGGAGAGACAGCCAGCTCTGGCCTTCCTGTTCACTTCCGTGCAAGAGTGTGCTGGCAATGTTCTGGTAGTGTCTGGGGGATTCTCTGGTGCCATGGAGTCTTGTGTCCCCCCCCCCCTCCATTTCCCAGCCTCAGCTGCTGGAGCAGACCTCCCTCCTCGTTGGCGCTGGCCTTTCCCCAGCTAGCAAGACAAAGGCAGATGGTGCCGAAGATTAGCTTAATTGTTTTAAAAAAGTGCTCCCCACATGTTCTGCCCGCCCCTGCTTGCTTGCAGTTTTCTCCCCTGAGATTGATTGGTGAGAAGGCCGAGCGCGTCCTCCATCCCTTCCCCACATTAGCCACGGTCAGCTCCACACAGAGCAAAAATCAATGTGGTCACTCCCCCTCCCCTCTGCAGGGAAGGAAGGAAGGGCCTTTTGGGTTCCCGCGCATGGCATTTCCTGCCCCGGCTCTAACTCCAGCTCCCTTCCCTTCCGACATCCAGTTGAGAAATTCAAAGCCCCCCCCCCCCAGTGAGACCATAAGAGAAGCCAATGTTGGATCAGCCAGTGGCCCATCCAGTCCAACACAGTGGCCAAAAACACCAGGTGCCCTCAGGAGATCCAACAGTGGGGACAGGCCACTAGAAGCCCTCCCACTGTTGCCCCCCCCCAAGTACCAAGCATACAGGGCATCACTTGCCCCAGACTGATAGTTCCTATCTATACCTTGTGGCTAATAGCCACTGATGGACCTCTGCTCCAGATGTGTAAGAACATAAGAGAAGCCAATGATGGATCAGGACAAGGGCCCCTCCAGTCCAACACTCTGGGTCACACAGTGGCCAAAAATACCAGGTGCCATCAGGAAGTCCAGCAGTGGGGCCAGGACACTAGAAGCCCTCCCACTGTTGCCCCCCCAAGCACCAAGAATACAGAGCATCACTTGCCCCAGACCGAGAGCTCCTATCTATACCTTGTGGCTAATAGCCACTGATGGACCTCTGCTCCAGATGTTTGTCCGATTCCCTCTCTAAGCCGTCCATGCTTGTTGCCGCCACCACCTCCTGTGGCAGTGAATTCCACGTGTTAACCACTCTTTGGGGGAAGAAGGACTTCCTTGTATCTGTTCTAACCTGACTGCTCAGCCATTTCATTGAATGTCCACAAGAACTAGAGAGTCAGTGTGGTGTAGTGGTTAAAAGTTTTGGACCAGTATCCAGGAGACCTGGGTTCAAATCCCCATGGAAGCTCACTGGGTGACCTTGGGCCAGTCAGCCTAGCCTGCCTCACAGGGTTGTTGTGAGGATAAAATGGAGGAGAGGAGGAGGGCATAAGCTGCCTAATGTTCCCTCTAAGTTGTGGGATCTTGTGAGCAAAAATTCTGCTTTGTGAGCCACTGGCATTAAAGTTGTGAGTGAGCCATTTGGCTGCTGCATAAATCAGTTTGCTCTGGAGCCATCCTTCCTGTGCGAGGACAAAAATCTGTGAGCCAGAGGCTAAAAAACTGTGAGCCAGCTCACACTGACTCAGCTTAGAGGGAACACTGGCCCATCCTTCCTGAGCTAAGACGAAAATGTGTGAGCCAGAGGCTAAAGAACTGTGAGTTCGCTCAACTAACTGAGCTTAGAGGGAACACTGTTTGGGACCCCACTGGGTGGAAAGGCAAAGTACAAATGAAGTAAATAAATGAATAGTGTCTGACGGGATTTGTCTGTTCAGCTCTCTTGGGGCCACTGTTGCAGCAGGCGTTAACTGTAGTTTTTGTAGTCTGCTGGATGAAGATTTTGTTGACACTCCAACATCTACGAACTCTTACACTTTTCTAAAATTGGTTACCTTAAAAAAAATTGGGGTGGGGGATCAGGGTTCTCTAGACCTCTGTTGTATGTCTAACACCTGGCAGTGAATCTGTCCATTTGCAGTGGCTTGCCGGAGTTTCCGGGGTTCGAGCCCAGCCAAGTCTGCCTTCTTCTGTGCCGGCCTTTAGACGCCTGCCAGATAATCTCTTCTGGAGGGACAAGAAAGCTTAGCGGCATCGGATGTGGTTTATTTCACATGTCACAAATCCCAGGCTTGGCTGTGTCTCTCTCCTGCGACCCCGACAGCTCTCAGGGTGGCGTGCAGCAGAGATCTGGCCCAGTTAAAAATAGGCCACGCTCCGCCTCCTCCTCAGCTCCGTGACTGGCTGTCATGCCTCTTCCGAGCATCTGCCGGGAGGGCACAGGGTTGCCTCAGCTCTGCACCAGAGAGGGCAGGCTCCACTCTCTCCTTCCGGGGTCTTTACTGTGTCTGTGAACAGCAAGGATTAGCCTCACTGGGACCTGCTCTCTGGGGTGGTCTTCCGATGAGGCAACCCTCCTCAGGTAGGGTCATTTCCTGTACTCCTTCAGAGCACCAATCTGAAGACAGATCTGCCCTCCATGGCGCAGCCCCCCCCCCCCGAAATGAGCTGCTCTCCTCCAGTTTGGCGTAGTGGTTAAGAGTGGTGGGCTCTAATCTGGGAGGACCAGGTTTGATTCCCACTCCTCCACATGCAGCCAGCTGGGTGACCTTGGGTCAGTCACAAGTTCTCTCAGAGCTGTTCTCTCAAGGGCAGTCCTCGAGAGAGCTCTCTCAGCCCCATCTGCCTTGCAGGCAGTGTTCCCTCTAAGCTGAGTTAGTGTGAGCTAGCTCACAGTTTTTTAGCCTCCGGCTCACACATTTTTGTCTTAGCTGGAAGGAGGGCTCCAGAGCAAACTAACTTATGTAGTAGCCAAATCACTCGCTCACAACTTTAATGCTAGTAGCTCACAGAGTGGAATTTTTGCTCACAAGACTCCACAGCTTAGAGGGAGCATTGCTTGCAGAGTGTCTGTTGTGGGGAGGGGAAGGGAAAGGAGATTGTAAACCGTTCTGAGACTCCTTCCAGTAGTGAAGGGCGGGGTATAAATCCAATCTCTCTCTCTCTTTCTCCAGTTCAATCCAGCAGGGCTTGAATGGGGGAAACTTTCTTGGGGTGTAGGGGTTAGACTGTCAGACTAGGCTCTGAGTGACCCAGCTTCAAATCCCCACTGCCATGGAAGCTTCCTGGGTGACCTTGAGCCGGTTTGGTGTCGTGGTTAAGTGCGCGGATTCTAATCTGGGAGAACCAGGTTTGATTCCCCACTCCTCCACTTGCAGCTGCTGGTATGACCTTGGGTTAGTCACAAGTTCTCTCAGAGCTGTTCTCTCACAATCAGTTCCTTATTCCTAGTGATGGCAAAAATATAATATTTATTCAGGGAACCAAGGCAGAGATTTTGAAATCTCATACCATTTTTTGAGTGTCAAACCTGCTGTTGGTTTTATGCTTCCAAATCTGGGCACTGAAACTTGATACAGTTGATAATTTGTCAACATTTCATGTAAACCCTGTTTTCTTCTTTCTTGCTAACATTGAAGCCAGTTTGGTGTACTGGTTAGGAGTGGAGACTCTAATCTGGGAGAACCGGGTTTGAGTCCCCCATCTCCACGTGCAGGTACTGGTGTGACCTTGGGTCAGTTCAAAGTTCTCTCAGAGCTGTTCTCTCAGGAGCTCTCTCAGCCCCACCTGCTTCACAGGTGTCTGTTATGTTGTGGGGAGGGAAAGGGGAAGGGGAAGGAGTTTGTAAGCCGCTCTGAGGCTCCAAGTGAAGGGTGGGGTATAAATCCAATCCTTCTCCTCCTCCTCCTTCTTCTGCTGTCAGCCTAACCTACCTCCCAGGGTTGTTGGGAGGATAAAATGGAGGAGAGGAGAAAGCTGTAAGCCACACTGAGTCCCCATTGGAGAGAAAGGTGGGGTATAAATTAAAAAAAACAGGAAAAAATGGCCAGTTTCCCTGCGTTGGTCCTGCTTTGTCATTAGATTATGCCATGGGAGAGCATTGCTTGGAATGAGTTTCTGGAGGGATTCTTCTTGCCCTTGATGTGCGCTCTCCCCCCCCCCCCCCACAAAAAAAGGAAAAGGCAAAGCAAATGGCCCAATTCCCCCCCCCCCTCTCCCAATACTAATCCCACCCCCTCAGGCTGTTTCTGCTTTTTCCAATGAGGAGGAAAACCTTCTTGCCCCTGTCTGCGAACTAATAGGAGGGAAGCCATGTCCTTCAGGGCCCTTTCGAGAGGCCTGGAAAAGCCTGCCCCACTCTCTTCCTTGAGAGAATCTGTGGCGTCAGCGGGTAGACCTTCCCGGAAGAGAAGGGCTGAAGGCACAGCTGAGGCACAGTTGGCTTTTTAGGTCTCTGTGTCCAGGTGTGTTCAAGGCGGAGCATGGCCAACGTCTTCCTCTCTTCCCTCTCTTCTGGTTGTAGCCATCTCCAAGAGGGGTGGGTGGCAATCCACAGACTCTGCAGGCTGCTCAGATAATAATAAGCTTCATGATGTATTCTGATCCTAAATTGTACCATTTTTGTGGAACTTCGGAGTGGTTACGTGCTTTAACATATAGTTACCCTTACAACAGCCTTGCAGAGTGGGTCAGTGTTATCCCCGCTTACAGTTGGGGCTGAGAGAGAGAGAGAGAGAGAGAGGCTGTTTTTTAGTCTGTCATTATAGGCACAGGGATACGTGGGCAGTTGATACGTTGGCCACTAGCCATGGTGACTGAGGGGAACCTCCAAATTCAAAGGCAGTCAACTTCTGAATCCCAGTGCCAGGAGGCAACATCAGAAGAAGGTTTTGGCCTCTGTGCTTTGTTGTTGGCCCTCCAGAGGAACTGGATGGCCACTGTTTGAGACAAGAGGCTGGACTAGCTGGACCCTCACTGGTCTGATCCATCAGGGCTCTTCTGAGGTTCTTCTCAGGGGAAGGCCTCAGCCCCTCTGCCCTGTTGTTGGCCCTCCAGAGGGACTGGTTGGCCACTGTGTGAGAGAAGATGTTGGACTGGATGGACCCTCACTGGTCTGACCCAGCAGGGCTCTTCTGAGGTTCTTCTCAGGGGAAGGCCTCGACCTCTCTGCCCTGTTCTTGGCCCTCCAAAGGAACTGGTTGGCCACTCTGTGAGGCAGGATACAGGACTAGATGGATCCTTACTGGTCTGATCCAGCAGGGCTCTTCTGATGTTGTGACCCTGCTTGCTTTGGGCTTTCTGAGTCAGGTTTGAACCAGTGACTGCCTGTTTCACAGCCTAGTCTCAATCCAGGTAGTCCAGCATGTGCTGTAGTGGGTGGGGAGTGGGGTTTCTTGCTGGGAATCCAACAGGTGAGGAGCCCAGGGGCAGCTTGATGGGTTGAATTTCTGGTTTTGTGTGCTCATGATGGCCTGGCTGCCTCAGTCTTCAAGATAGGTTTTAAGCTGGCCATTGTATCAAGCAGCCACCCTGACTTCCTGGCCCAGCTTTCTGCGAGGCACCCTGGGAACCGTGGTCTTGTGACGGGGCAGAGAGGTCTGTGGTTCAGTCCCTTCATTCCAGAGCTATATAAAAAAAGAGAGGTTGCATTACAGAGATAGTTCCAGGATAGCCAGTTGAAATTCCATCATTGGGTACAAGGACTGTGAGGCATAAGAACACAAGAGAAGCCATGTTGGATCATACAGTAGCCAGAACCCAGGGGCCATCAGGAGGTCCACCAGCAAGGCCAGAACTCCAGAAATCCTCCCACTGTAGCCCCCCCAAGAAGACAGAGGCAGATGGGGAGGAGGTACTGTGCCTCAACAGTTGTGTGGTGCAAGCCCTTGATGCCCCCCAGATGGCCACATGGAATTCAGGAGTGCCAGTCAGATGGCATGGGGGCCTGGAAATGCAAAACTACAGTTCCCAGGGTTCTCTGTCATGGGGAGGAGCAGTAAAGCCGAAACTTTTAGTCTTCTTTGTCCCCCATGAAGAGAGATCCAGGTGGGTCACCGTGTTGGTCTGAAGCGTCAGAACAAAGTCAGAGTCCCGTGGCACTTTTAAGACCAAGCAAGTTTAATTCTGGGTAGAAGCTGCAAGCATACCCAGAATCAAACTTTGTTTGTTTCAAAGGCACCACTGGACTCAAACTTTGTTCCTTTGGCACCTGTAGAGGAGACCTGCAGCTGTTCAGGACCTTTCCTTTGGCACGGAAAAGACGGAGTACCTGCGTGTGCCTTTTCTCCACCTGCAGGTGAAAGACGAGAAAACCATCCAGGAAGTGTTCGACTTGAACGACTACGAGAAATGTGAAGAGCTCAGGAAATCCAAAAGCCGGAGCAAAAAGAACCACAGCAAGTTCTTGCTCACGCACTCCAAGGAGCCTGGCAACACGGTAGGTCTTCTCTTCGGAGAGCTCTGTGGCACCATCAAGATGGGGCTTAATTAGGGTTGCCAGCCTCCAGGTGGGACCTGGAGATCTCCTGGAAGCACAGCTGATCTTCAGACTACAGTGCTCAGTTCCCCTGGAGGAAATGGTTGCTTTGGAGGGTGAATTCTGTCGCTTTGTACCCTCCCAAGGTCCCTCCTTTCATCAGGCTCCACCCCCAAATCTCCAGGAGTTTCCCAACCCAGAGTTGGTGACCCAAGGCTTATCAGGTGATGCTGTTGACCTCTGTGCCCTGAAAAGCTTCAACTGCCCATTAATAATGATATCGTTATTTTGCCAACCCAAGCTAGGTAGATATTCTAGCATGGGAGAAGGTGGAGAAAAGGGCAACTGAAATGATTAAGGGGACGGAACACTCTTCTCCTCCTCCTCCTCCTTCTCAGGGCAGTGTACAACATCTCCAAGCGTACAATTAATATTTAAGTTTACATTATAATTATAATAATCGGTTATAAATAGTTAAAACAATTAACACACTATTCATCTAACAGATGGCGTTAAAAACCAATATGCTATCTGTACTCCCCGTAAGGAAAGGAACAGTGACAGATGGAGGGGGGTGGGGGCGGGGGCGGGGGCGGGAGGGAGGGCCGGGTTAGATGGTTGCTGTCCTCAGCCATAGGCCCGGAGGAGCGTCCCTGTCTGGCATGCCCAAGGAACTGTCCTCGATACCGCAGGGTGTGGATGTCATTAGAAAGGTTAAAAAGAAAGGTTAATGAGGTTAGGGCTCTTTAGCTTGGAGAAATGACGACTGAGGGGTGACATGAGAGAGGATTACAAAATTATGCCTGGGACAGAGAAGGTAGAGAAGGAAGGACTTTTCTCCCTTTCTCACAAAACAAGAACTTGTGGGGAGTCAATCAAATTAATGAGCAGTAGGCTTAGAACAGATCAAAGGAAGTCCTTCTTCACCCAAAGAGTAATGAACACGTGGGCTTCACTGCCGCAGGAAGCAGTGGCGGCTACAAGCGTGGACAGCTTCAAGAGGGGGTTGGATAAACATACGGAGCAGAGGTCCATGAACGGCTTTTAGCCACAAGGTATAGAGTTGGCCTCTAAGGTGCTGTTAAGACTCGAATCTAGTTCTCCTATTTATTTATTTTATTTTTGCATTTTCACCCTGCCCTCCCTGCAAGCGGGCTCAGGGTGGCTTACAGTTTCTATTAAGTTTCTTACTTACAGTTTCTACTAAGAGTTTCAGCATTTGAACTCTCTTTCCTCCTGGAGCAGGTGGGTGCTGCTTCCAACCCCTTTGCTTAAGTTTCTTTAGGATGCGATAGTCATGAGGTGGTGAAAAAAACCCTCCTGGTTGCTGCCACAAGTCCATTCTCCCCTAGGCACCTAACCTGGTCTTCCTGGCTGTGAGTCCTGAAGAGAAGGAGTCCTGGATCAACGCACTCAACTCCGCTATAACCCGGGCCAAGAACCGCATCTTGGATGAGGTGAGCCACCAGCTTTGTCTCTGGGAATCCATCCCTTGACCCCTTACTCCCAGGTTACACCAGGGAGCCCCTGGGGCCTCTTGGCTCATGTTTTGGTGTGTGTGTTTCTTTAAATGTTTAGTGTGACTGCAGTAATGTAAGAAGAATGGTAGAGAGAGACAAGTATGATGTGACTGGCCGATGACTGAGAGTGTGGGAGAAGAGATGTCCCTGAGGTGATTCTGTGTGTGAGATTTGGAGAGAGAGCATAGTCTGTGTGGCTATGGGAGTTTGAGTTATTTTGTGTGAATAAGACAAACAGTTCAGCCTGTGTGGCTATATATATGATGATCAAGAAAGTTGAGGCTGTGTGGCTATATGAGAGAGATATTAGCCTGCCTGAGTTGAGTTTTGGTGTTTGAGAGACTGTGTGAGACACCAAGCTTTGTCAGTTATAAGTTCTTTCTTCAACAACAGTTCAAAAATACCCAGAAACCTATTTTGTTCTTTTATAAATAAATCATTATTTGTGTAAACTTATCCCAGCAATCAGATCAGTCCTTCCTCAGGGCCACATAGTCCTCTGAAGCGCCCAGTCATTCTACCAAAATAGAGCTGGAATTTTTAATTCCTGGTGGCAGCAGAAATCTACCAAGTTCATGTACACAGAGTGTGTTTTAAAGGAGAAACAGTCTCTCCAATAAGTGAGAACGCCCCCGCTTTCTGAGATCCAGTGGGTGGCAACCCGGGAGCTATCTTTCCTGAGCGAAGACAAAAATGTGTGAGCCGGAGGCTAAAACACTGAGCTAGCTCACACTAACTCAGCTTAGAGGGAACACTGCTAGCAGGTGGCATGCACCTTGTCCCCCCACAACACTGGGAAGAGACAGGCCTGGTTCCTTCCCATTCTCCTCCTGCCCACCAGAACGACGAAAAAACTGAGACCACTGTTGGTTGTCTGTGCTCCTGCGGAGCCATCTGCCTCTCTCCCTCTCCTGCTGCCTTTGTGTGCGGTGACTCATTCTGCACATGGTGGAGAAGTGGGAAAGGGAGAGCCGTTTCATTGCTGCTAAATTTGGGAGAAACAAGCCCCGCGGTTTGCTCTTTGGAGGCAGCTTCGGCAGGGAGAGGCGGTGGTGGGCGTCGCCGTTCTGTTTTTAAAAGAGCTCTTCTTCTGGCAAGCCAAGAGGATGCTGAATGGCCAGTGGGCTCAAGGGCTCCACGGCACGATGGCCCATTCCACGGCAGCTGCCATTCTGGGTTGGTGGCCAGCCAAAGCCAAGCTTCTGCGTGGGCATGACACCACCTGTTCCAAAAACAGCAGTCACGCATCTTCTTCATGTTGCATAATGCACAACCGTTGTGTCTGGAAAGTTCCTGTAGCCAAATATAATTCCCCAGCTGGGAACTTTCCAATCTGTTTGGTAACTTAGGCAGCTTTAGGGACACAATTCTGGTTTGGGGTAGTCACTTAAAAAGAAACTCCACCTTGTTTGGTGTAGTGGTTAAGTGCGCGGACTCTAATCTGGGAGAACCGGGTTTGATTCCCCACTCCTCCACTTGCACCTGGCTGGATGACCTTGGGCAAGCCATAGCTCTGTACCAGCTGTTCTCTCAAGGGCAGCTTCGGAAAGAGTTCTCTCAGCCCCACCTACCTCACAGGGTGTCTGTTGTGGGGAGGGGAAGGGAAAAGGAGTTTGTAAGCCGCTCTGAGACTCCAAGTGAGTGAAAGGCGGGGTATAAGTCCAATCTCTTCTTCTTCTTCTTCTTCTTGTACAGTCAACAACGCTCACATAGTGTTGATACGCGCAGTTCAACAACTTGATTGTTTCTGTCACAAAGATTTCAAGTTTTGTGAAACTGCAGGGCATAAGTCATGGAGTTCCACAGAGCTTTGTGTCCCATTTCCAGCTTCAAATTAAACAGGCCTCTTTGAGTGGGCACCTCGGCCAAAGCAAGCAAAGGTTTCCCCTGATAGAGATGGGGGTGGGTAAAGCAACCCCCTCTGTCTGCACTGTTGTCTTGCCACCCTAATTGCAGGCTTCAGTTTGGTCCTAGATATTTGGGGCTGGTTACATAAGAACCTACAAAGAGCCCTGCTGGATCAGACCAGTGAGGGTCCATCCAGTCCAGCATCCTGTCTCACACAGGGGCCAGCCAGTTCCTCTGGAGGGCAAACAAAGAGGGCACAGATGCTAAGGCCTTCCCCTGATGCTGCCTCCTGATTCTGGGATTCAGAGGTTCCCTGCCTCTGAAAGTGGAGGTTCCCCTCAATGACCATGTCTGGTAGCCATTGATACTTCTCCTCCATGAATCTGTCTAACTCACTTTTAAAGCTGTTTATTCCTGTGGCCATCACTGCATCCTCTGGCAGCGAATTCCGCATTTTAAACACTCTGTGGAAAGTCGTGGTTCTCAAACCAGTCGTATTTTATTTTACTTAGCTAGGGTATTTTTATCCCCCTTTTCTCCCCTGCTGGGACCCAAAGTGCCTTACAAAAAATACATTATAATCGAAACAGATTTGAATGAAACACAGTAGAGAAGCAAACAGGAAACAAAAACTACACAAGGCATCTTAGGCTGGTGTCCCTAAGTTGACTCCATCAGTGCCTATAGGCTGTTGTCCTTTGGATCGTGGCCCTCCCTGGGCTTTCGAGAGCCACAGCAAGAGACAGAGAGATGCTCAGCCTGGATCTTACAAGCCAGCAGCTCTCCCCCCCATCCCCCCCTTGCTGAATTCTGAGTTATGTGAAGGACACGTTACAAGCAAGAGCCCTGGAGACGCCCCCCCCCCCCACTTCCTGGAGCATCAGCCTCACTGCAGGGGGCGGAGGGGCAAAAGCCCCCCATGGGAGGTTGGGGAGGGTTCCTCAACCAGAAGAGCCAGGGAGCCCCGGGCTGTGCAGCTGAGCACCGTGGAAGGGCAGTGTTCCTTTTGCCTAGCTTTGCACAAGAACAGAAGAAGAAATGCAGAATTTTCAGGGCGGATGAAACGTTTTGCAAGAACAAGCAGCCACCCTGGCTGAGGGTGGCATTTTGTCATGAAACAGGTAGAATGTCTCAGGAGTTATGAGCCACTTCTGGAAACCTTTAACAGTGGGTTTTTCCTTGTGTCTGTTTGTTTCACGGTAGTGCTAGCAGTTTTGATCAGTGGACACGGACACCAGTGGTGGAAGTAGTGGGATATGCCCACTTGTGGATCCTGGTTGGCAAGGAGGAAGGCTTAACCCATGGGAGATGTGGGCAGGAGGGAGGCTGGGCAGTTGTTCCAGGAGGGCACAGTTCATCCAGGTTTCCAGAAGGCATTCCCAAAGGAAGGACTTCTCGATTGCAGTTGGGATGGCTGGTCTGGTCTCCGTTTCGATGGAAGATGGAGCACTCTGCTCTTCTTGGCTAGGCGAGCACCGTGGGGAGCTGAATGTTTGCCGGTAGCCCCCTTGCAGTGGTCTAGCTCTGCCGGCTGATGAGCCACCTCCCCAGAGATATTCCAGCTGCTTGTTGTGAGTAATGAATACGCAGGAGAGCTCCGAGATCAGCGGATGGAGGCTCTGCCCACAGAAAGGCAACACTGAAGGGATAAATTATTCACTGAGATCTCTCAGCTGGGCTCCAGTTGCCACACCAAGTGTGGGCAAAGCTGCTCCGGGCGGTGGCTGATGGGCGTCTGTGTTGCATTTCAGGTTACTGTGGAGGAGGAGAGCTATCTCGCCCATCCGACGCGTGACAGGGCCAAGATCCAGCACTCCAGGCGGCCCCCGACTCGGGGGCACTTGATGGCTGTGGTATGTACAGCAGCAGCTAGAGTTCCATGCTGACGCCTCCCACCCAGCACTCCGGCCTTCAGGAAATCAAGTGTGCCCTGGGATTTGTCATAAGGAGCCAACTTTTATGCTGTCTGCAATTGGGGAGAGTGTCTGTGTGCCAGATTTGGTTCTGACCCATCGGTATTCTGGCCCTTCTCTGCCATGCGGCCCATTTCTCACTTTGGGGGGCCTCTTGTGTCCAACTTCATGGGGCTCCTTGTTACGGTCGCTCTGGTTATTTCACTGTATTTCTGTTCAGACCATCATTTTTGCCATTGCATTCAAGTCAGCATACACTTCAAAATAACACCTAAGTTGCCCAGTTCCAGGTTGAGAAATCCTTGGAGATTTTGAGGGTGGAGCCTGAGGGTGGAGAGGAGGGACTTCAATGGGCCATAATTGAAGCCAGTTTGGTATAGGGGTTGAGAGTGGCGGACTCTAATCTGGGAGAACTGGGTTTGATTCCACACTCCTCCACATACAGCCAGCTGGGTGACCTTGGGACAGCCACAGTTCTCTCAGAGCTGTTCTCTCAGGAGCGGTTCTTGAAAGCGCTCTCTCGGCCCCACCTACCTCACAGGGTGTCTGCTGAAGAGAGAAGAGATTGGATTTATACTCCACCCTTCACTACATGAAGGTGTCTCAGAGCGGTTTACAATCTCCTTTCCCTTCCCCTCCCCCAGGGGGAGAGGAAGGGACGGAGATTGTAAGCCAGTCTGAGACTCTGAGTGAAGGGCAGGGTATAAATCCAATCTCTTCTCTCTCTTCTTCTCCATAATGCCATAGAGTCCACCTCCCAAGACGGCCATTTTCACCTGGTGAACTGATCTCTGCCACCTGGAGATAAGTTGTAATGCCAAGAGATCCCAGCCTCCACCTGGGAGCCAGTTTGGTGTAGTGGTTAAGTGCGCGGACTCTAATCTGGGAGAACCGGGTTTGATTCCCCACTCCTCCACTTGCACCTGGCTGGATGACCTTGGATAAGGCATAGTTCCGTACCTGCTGTTCTCTGAAGGACAGCTTGGGAAAGAGCTCTCTCAGCCCCACCTACCTCACAGGGTGTCTGTTGTGGGGAGGGGAAGGGAAAGGAAAGGAGTTTGTAAGCTGCTCTGAGACTCCAAGTGAGTGAAGGGCGGGATATAAATCCAATCTCCTCCTCCTCACCTGGAGGTTGGCAACCCTACCTACAGTATGAGTCACATCATGTTCTTTTTTGCTTCTTTGGACATTGCAATATGGCAGTGGAAACAGAAACATGGGGGAGGGTTGAACTAACCCATTATTGTTGCATCCATAGCTTATTCTTCCACAGGCAGCTCACGATGGCTGCCATATTGTTTCTCTACATTTTATCCTCCTAACGACACTCGGAGATAGGCTGAATTGAAAGAGCACAACATAAGTTTCACGGTTTGGTTGGGGACTGGAGCTCCGGTCTCCCCAGTGTCCACGACGCTTCTGTAACTCTTTGAAATGTGGCCCTGCTGCGGTCAGATCCAACATTCAGTGGCCAGAATTCTTGTTTGCTTTGTTCTTGGTATCTCCTTGTGTCTCCACAGCTAGAAGAGAGATACCTGTGACAGAAGGGCAACCGGATTTGAGTCCAGGAGCGCCTTAGAAAACAACAAGATTTTCGGTGGATAAGCTTTCGAGAGCTTTTTACCCCGGAAGCTTATACCCCAAAAATCTTGTTCTCGAAAGCTTATACTCCGAAAATGTTGTTCTCAAAGGTGCTCCAAGACTCAAATCTAGCTGTTTCACTGCAAATCAACATGGCTGCCCTCTGAAACTATGTTGGAAAGGGTGTCAATGATACAGTCCTGAAAACCATTCTCCATAAACGACAACGAAAACAGCTCTTCCTTTTTTGGGGTCTCTGCTTCTAGGCATCTACCTCAACGTCTGACGGAATGCTGACCCTTGACCTGATCCAGGAAGAGGATGCTTCCCCAGAAGAGCCTGCCACCTGTGAGGACAGCTTTCGGGTGGATCTGGACAAGACAGTCGCCCATCTTGCCACGGGACGAAGGTCTTCGGATTCCGAGAGCGCCAAGCCGCCAGAGAGGGGCCGGACGAACAGCCTCCCGAGGCGAGAGGTCATCTCCTGGGACAGGTCCTCGCAGCGGAAGGATTCCTTTGACAGAGGGACCGTGTACACGCCTCAGGCGCCGAAGAAGCTCTCCCACGCGGAGAAGAACAAGTGCGCCTCCATGGAAGAGATCCTCTCGTGCCGGGATTCCGGCTCGGTGCACCGGGCGGTCCTGCAGAAGGGCCTGGGGGACCACTTTGCCGCCGCCGCTGAGCCAGAGCAGCTGAGCCGGATCCAGGAACTTGTTGCGCTGAAACTTGAAAAGACGCAGGAACTCTTGGCGGAGGTGAAGGGCTACGGGGAAGGCAGGCGGAAGGCGAAGGAGCTTGGCACCTCCTCCTCGTCTTCCTCCCCTACCAAGCTGGACTCGGAAGCTGTCCTGCAGGAGACGGAGCGGCTGCTGGGGGAGGCCACATCCCACTGGAGCCAAGCCCAGCAGGTGCTGACTGAGGTCCGGGAGCTCCGAAACCTCTACAAGCGGCTGGAGCTGCAGGTCTCCGAGCTGAAGCCCCGACAGACCACGCAGCAGTACAGGAAGAGCCTGATGTGAAGGCAAGGGGGGGCCCTGGGCAGCCGGGAGGGGGTCGAGGGGATTGCTACCGATCTCTATTTTTCTTGACAGTGTTTGAAGCGTTCAGGTGCCTGCTCTCGCCCCGCCCCCAACAAGCTCGATCCTGCCTCTGTTGCGTCCCCTCTAACACCCTTCCTCCCTCCCTCCCATCTCCAGATGAACACATTCCAATAAATGCGACTGTGTTCATGCTTTTTATTTATTTGGGAAACGTCCTCTCCCCGTTGATGTGACTTCTGTAAAAAGGGCACCCAGTCAGGCGTAGTGCAGACTGCCTTTTGGAAATAAGGACTAGTGGATGTTCAGTCGTGTGTGTGTGTGTGTGTCAGAGGGGAGGTGTTATAGCACACAGAATGTTGTAAGAACATAAAAAGAGCCCTGCTGGATCAGACCAGTGAGGGTCCATCTAATCCAGCATCCTG
This sequence comes from Lepidodactylus listeri, assembly GCA_029233225.1. NCBI lineage: Eukaryota > Metazoa > Chordata > Lepidosauria > Squamata > Gekkonidae > Lepidodactylus > Lepidodactylus listeri. The sequence continues at coordinate 168,388,045 of JARCFY010000003.1, read as the reverse complement.
TCTCACACAGGGGCCAGCCAGTTCCTCTGGAGGCCAACAACTGGGCAGAGAGGCCGAGGCCTTCCCCTGAGAAGAACACCAGAAGAGCCCTGCTGGATCAGACCAGTGAGGGTCCATCCAGTCCAGCCTCCTGTCTCACACAGTGGTCTCAGCCAGTTCCTCTGGAGGGCCAACAGCAGGGCAGAGAGGCCGAGGCCTTCCCCTGAGAAGAACATAAAAAGAGCCCTGCTGAATCAGACCACTGAGGGTCCCTCTAGTCCAGCCTCCTGTCTCACACAGTGGCCTCAGCCAGTTCCTCTGGAGGGCCAACAACAGGGCAGAGAGGCTGAGGCCTTCCCCGAAAAGAACATAAAAACAGCCCTGCTGGATAAGACCAGGGAGGGTCCATCTAGTCCAGCATCCTGTCTCACACAGTGGCCAGCCAGTTCCTCTGGAGGGCCAGCAACAGGGCAGAGAGGCCAAGGCCTTCCCCTGGTGTGGCCTCCTGGCTCTGGGATTCAGATGATTAGTGCCTCTGAACGTGGAGGTTCCCTTTAGTCACCATGGCTAGTAGCCATTGACAGACATCCTCCATGAATCTGTCTAATGCCCTTTCAAAGCTGTTTATTCCTGTGGCCATCACTACATCCTCTGGCAGGGAATTCCAAAAGCTGCTCACTCATTCCTTTGATGCTTTGTTCCAGCCTCGGCTCCTTCTCTGCCTCTGTGCAAGCACTAGAAAAGAGCCAGAGTCCAGCAGCAACTTAAAGACTAACAACATTTGTGGCAGGGGAGGAGCTTTCGTGAGTCACTGCTTGCTTCTTCCGAAGCACATCCACCTTCCTTGGGGCTAGTCTTCTGCCCAGAGCTACAGTCTTCACCTACCGCAAAAGGAGTGAGCATCTTTCTGTCCAAACTAGATAAACTTTTTGGTTTCCGCAACGTGGTCACCAAAGCAAAATGCCCAGTTACCATCCTTGTCGACCCGGTTCCACTCAGCTCAGGTCGGGCAAACCGTCCGCTTTAATTGGAAAATCCAATTTTAACAGGCGGCTCTCGTTCTGGCAGAATCCCCGTCCTCTGCTTAGTGCTGAAGCGGCTTGTGATTGGCCAGTGCCGTGCAAAGGTCCTTAGGTAAGCAGCTTGTGATTGGCCAGTGCCGTGCAAAGGCCCTTTATGTAATGCAAAGTGTAGATTTTGCTTGTGTTGTTGTAGCCTGCTTAGAGTCCTAGAGAATGTGGCGAGGTGCACGGCTGATGAGTTTGACAAGAGAGGGTTCTGAGCAAGGTGCTGGTTTCTTCCGTCACTTGCTGCTGCTGGGTCTGCGGAAGGCACCATGGCCGGCCCAGAGCCTGGAAACTGATGCTTGAAGGGCGTGCCAAGCCAAGCCTGCTGTCTTTTCTCCCAGTAGTCTGGAAACTAGCAGGATTTGGCCGGGGGGGGGGGGGGGGGGGGGGATGGATGGAATTGGCACCAGCAAGGTGGGCCCCTATGGAGGAGGGGAGGGATGACCTGCTGCCCGTGTGCCTTAGAGCAACCTTCTCCCGGGGGGGGGGGGGGACCATGGCTCAGTGGTAGAGCATTTGCTTGGCGTACAGAAGGTCCCAGGTTCAGTCCCTGGCATCTCCAGTTAAAGAGGACCAGGTAGGAGGTGGTGTGAAAAACCTTCTCAGCCGGAGCCCCTGGAGAGCAGCTGCCAGTCTGAGTAGACAAGACTGACCTTTAATGGACAGATGGTCTATAAGGTCTTAATGGACTGATATTCTCTAAGGGAGCTTCCTGTGTCCACCCCCTGCCCACCCTCGCACGATCTGGGTTCTTCTTCCCCTACGCCCTCCCTGCGGGGCTTCCAGATCTTGAGAGAGGACCAGGGGTCCTGCAGTTGCCTGAAAGTGCCACCTGGCCGTGGTGGGGAGGGGAGGGGTCTGGCCTGGCAGGCCTCTTGCCCAGAAACCAGTCCAGCTGGCTTCCCTCCTCAGTGAGAACTGTTTGGACTCACGTCGGGTGCTGGAGGGAAATCGAACCCGGATCCTTGATCGCATCTCAGGTATTGTCATCTTGCTGACATCTCCAGCTCAGCACTTAGCAAAGCAGAGCAGCTCAGCTTTCCGGCATGTGCGTAACTGGATCGGAGGCAGAAATCACTCTGTTTCTTCACGTGGCCATATGGGAGGTTGTTTTCCTTCCAGAGGCTCAAAGTGCTGGAATGCATTTCTGGACACCCCGTCTCTTTGCCTTAGCGGGACGTTTGAGTCAAGGGCTTCTTCTCTGCTGTTTGGCGGCAGGAAGGAAGTCCCTTTTCCTGCCAGCGTTCCACTTTGAGATAGACTGCCACGTGGTTTCCAAGCAGAAAGCAAGACGGTTCTTTTTGGATCTTGAAAATGTTAATGCAAAACTACGCATCCAATGCAAATGTGCCTGACAGAGCGTAAAACTTCCTCCAGCAGATGTGCAGATGCTAATTTCAGGTTTCTAGTATTGGAAGGTTTAACTTTTTTTTCAAGTTCCAAATCGACATTCTGTGCGAGAAGGGAAAGGGGTTTGTAAGCCACTCTGAGATTCCAAGTGAAGGGTGGGGTAGAAATCCAATCTCCTCCTCCTCCTCCTCCTCTTCTTCTGAAGAGAGCCAGTTTAAGTGCATGGACTCTAATCTGAGAGAACCGGGTTTGATTCCCCACTCCTCCATTTGCACCTGCTGGATGACCTTGGGCAAGCTGTAGTTCTGGCACAGCTGTCCTTGCAAAAGAGCAATTTCTGTCAGAGCTCTCTCAGCCCCACCTACCTCACAGGGTGTCTGTTGTGGGGAGGGGAAGGGAAAGGAGTTTGTAAGCTGCTCTGAGACTCCCTTGGGTCTCAGAGTGAAGGGCGGGCTATAAATCCAATCTCCTCCTCTTCTTCTCTTAGAGCAGGGAGGCAACAGTCTCAGTGCCAGGACACAGGGCCCACTCCCTCCCCTGCTCCAGTGCCGCACAGCTGTGCCACGGAGGTGTTGCTTTCTTCCACCCCCACAGTGGGTATTTTGGGGCCCCACTGAAGCCACCCAGGCTGGGTCTCCCTGGGCTTGGAGGCAGCAGGCCCTCCCAGCCGATATGCCAGGATAGATGTGAAACAGAGGTGTTGGCTCGGGTTGCCGGTCTCCGGGTGGAGGCTGAAGTCCTCCCGGAATTCCAACTGACCTCCAGGCTGCAGTGGTCAGTTCCTCTGGAGGAAACCGAGAAGAGTCAGACTCCAGGAGCATCCGAAACCAACAAAATTTGTGGCAGGGGAGGAGGTATCTGAAGAAGCGAGCAGTGACTCAGGAAAGCTTCCCCCCCCCCCCCCCCGCTGCCGCCACAGATGTTGTGAGTCTTTCAGGTGCTGCTGGACTCTTTCTCTTTTCAACTGCTACAGATGGACTCACACAGCTACCTGTCTTTTTTTTTGGTGGTATTTTTGTATTTGTGTGTCTGTGTGGGTGTGAGTGCATGTGTGCCCCTGGAAGTCATGGCGACCTCTGGTGACTGACCCCTACTGGTGGCCTGGAGGATATTCAGAGAGGCGGCTGAATAAAGCCTGCCCCCGCCTCTGCCTGCTGGTATTCCGAGGAGGTCTCCCATCCAAGTCCTTGCCAGAGTTGGCCCTGCTTAGCTTCCGAGATCTGACGAGATCGGGCTTTCTTGGGCTATCTAGGTCAAGGCACACGGCTACCCGTCTTGACCTATCTGGAGGAAACGGCTGCCCTCCACGCGTCTGTTGACTCTGTGGTGTCACGTTCCTGTTGAGCTCCCTCCCCAAATTCCACCCTTCGCAGGCTCCACCCCCCAAAGCTCCAGGAATTTCCCCACTCAGAGTTGGCAACCCTGTTTCCACCTTTCACAGCAGGGGGGAACTTGGGCTCTCCTCTTCTCTGCCTACAGTGAACTTGCTTCTCAAGGAGGCACAAAACGGGGTTTCTTGTTTGAGTCAACTGAGCTGTTAGAAATCTCCCCTTTGGTTCCAGTCCCCCGAATGCTGACGGAACTGCCCTCTCTGGGTGGCCTCGTGCCGGGGAGGGGGGGAGACCCCCGCTTGGTGGTTTCTTTCTCAATCTGCGTGTTAATCTCTGTACTTTGTTTTGGAGAAGTACCCGTGGGACCTTTCTAAGCGTTTTCTTTCTTCTTTCCCCCATCACTTTGTTTATTTAGGTAGCTGTCATCTCCTTGCCCTCTTTTATTAGGCCGTGGTCACACGGCCCCTTTAAATCCGGGAGGGCTCCCAGATTTAAAGGCCCCGCATTTTTCTGCCGCGGGTTGGGATGTTTATGCATCCCAACCCCTGCGGCAGCGTTGGCGGCCGCGCCGGTGGCGAAAGCGGCGGCCGCGGCCGCTTAAGAGGCAGCCGTGGCGGGAACGACGGCTGCGGCCGCAGTGGCGGAAGTGTCGGCTGTGGCCGCGGCGGAAACGACGGTGGCGGCGGCTGCCGCTGAAGAGGCGGCAGCCGCGGCGAGAACAGCAGCCTCGGCCGTGGCGGAGGCAGCCCCAGCAGCGGGAGAGGCAGCGGTGGCGGCCAAGGACCGCCAGCCGCCTGGGTGAGTTGGGTTCCCCCCCCCCCTTTTACACTTGGGCGCATGAATGGCCATGCGCCCAAGTGTAAAAAGGGGGGGGGGAAATGGCGGGGGGAGGCCATCTGGACAGCCCTACTCTCGCAATGCTTGCGAGAGAGGGCTGTCCAGATAACCTCCAATGTGGGTTCCTCCCGCGACTCCCGGGAAAACACTAGTTTTTCCCGGGGTCGGTAAAAGCGGGAGCAACCCGCATTGGAGTCCGCTTCGCTGTGGGACTCACTGCGGGCCTATGTAGACGGCCCCTTTAAATGCGGGAGGAAGCAGCCCTTCCTCCCGCATTAAGGGGCCGTGTGACCGCGGCCTTATCGATCCCAAATAGCCCCTCGCATTCCAGGTTTTTAAAAATTCCATTCCACTTCTGCACCTGTGCACGTGTGTGAAGTCCAAGGAGATAGTCGGTATACTTTTCAAGAAGGAGCCAAGTTAGTCTGTGGTGTCCTGTACTGGCTCAGCTACCAGTTCAGTGTTGGTGGTCAAGTCTTTGGGGCTTGGAGGATATTTCAGTGGATGTGGCCCTCCTTGGTGTGGGACCCAGCTGACAGCTTGAGTGGATTGGGGGTCATTCATTGTACCAGAGTAGATGCCAGGGGAAGGCGATATGTGGAGAAGTAGGAGGTGAAGAGCCAGCCAGGAAGGAGTGGGCTGTGGCTCAGGGGAAGAGCCTCTGCTTGGCATGCAGAAGGTCCCCGGTTCAATCGCCGGCACTAGCTGGTAGGTGATGTGAAAGACTTCTGCCTGAGACCCTGGAGATCTGCTGCCAGTCTGAGTAGACAAGACTGACCTTGAGGGACCAAGGGTCTAATTCAGTATAAGGCAGCTTCAGATGTGTTCCTAAGATTGGGGAAGGGCCATGGCTGAGCAGAAGAGCCTCTGCTTTGCGTGCAGAAGGTCCCAGCTTCAATTCCTGCATCGCTGCCAGTTGAGGAACAGGTTGTAGGTGATGGGAAAGACCTCCGCCTGAGACCCTGGAGAGCTGCTGCCAGCCTGAGTAGGCAAAACTGACCTTGAGGGACAGAGGGTCTGAATCAGCCGAAGGCAGCTTCATGGGGGGAACAGGAGGAGGGACCCGCCCAAAGGAACAACTCCGTAGCAACAGAGCCCCAGCCAGAGTCTGCCCCAGAGGGGGAGTCCCATCCCAAGAGTGGACAGCTGGAGCCAGCTGGGTTCTGAGAAGTCCTGGAGGCCACGGAAGAAAGTGGCCTGCTTGTGGCACTCTAGTGAATAAGTAAGAGACAGAGGTTCTACTTCCAGGCATGGGGGGGGGGGGCAGTGCTGGACGGCAGCCCCAGTTCCGTAGGAAACAATCTGCTTGAAGGACTAGGAGTCTGCCTGCCTCTTGTGCCATGGGTGCAAGCCAGTGCAAGTCTGCTGCGTAGTGGAGCAAAACAAACGCTGCATCTGAGAACCTTGGTAGTGCATGCGCGGCCTCCCCCCACCGCCCCAACCATCCCCCGTAGCCAGTCCCGCTGTGTACTGCCCCAGTGAGCAGCCCTGTGCATGCGGCCTTGGAGGGGGGCCAATGTGTAGACTTCAGCGCTCTTCTGCGTTCCTTCCACCCGCTCCGGTGTCTGCGCTCCCTCGACTTTGTCCACTTCATAGAATGTTCATAATGGACGTTGCTACGTTTTTGCTTCTCCAAAAGTTCTGTGGATGCTAAGGAAACCGTTTTTTTTAAAGCCACACAAAACACTATGCAAACCAGTCTCAATAATAAAAAAAAAGATGTAGTTTTACTTCCTTCTCTTACATTTCGTCATTAGGCTCCGTTTCCGCTCTGTCTTGTGGTGCACGTACGTATTCAAATGCACCCATAATTAAGGGGAGCTTTTCTTCTCCAACGACGCTGGCACGGACTCTCACCGGTGGCTGCCAGGAAGCCGACTATCAGCGTTTTGTCCGTGGGGGGGGGGAAAAAACCCAGTGGGGCCTGCCCGAAACCCTTGCAGAAAGTGGCCAAGGGAACAAAAGAAGAGGGCAGGCTGGGAAATGGGGGAAGGAGAGGGTGAAGCAGGAGCGTTCTGCCGATGGGGTTTGATTTGCCATCTAAAGCTCCACTGCAGCGTCTGGCACAATGGAAAGATGCCCTCAGGGACATCCGGATTGCCTCGCTGAAGTCCCAGGCTGAGGGTTCATGTCACCTAGGGTTGCCAACTCCATGTTGGGAAATTCCTGGAGTTTGAGGGTGGAGTCTGGGGAGGGGAGGGGCCTCTGTGAGGTACAATGCTGTACAGTGCACTCGGGGACTGAACTCTGTAGTCTGGGAATCAGCTGTAATTGCAGGAGAGCTCCAGGCCCCACCTGGAGCTTGGCAACCCTAACATCATTGAGCCCTCTGCTTTCCTTCGGCGGCTCTGGTGTCTTCCCTTTCTTCCAGTATCTGGTCGTCAGTCCATTTTTTTGCTACTCAGACCCACCTGCCTTGTCCTCGGAGACTGTTCTCCAATCTCCCACCTCCCCATCTGAAGCCCCGTAAACTTGGTGGCGGCGGTGCCCACGTCTCGTGGCAGTGAATTGCATCTGTGTTGCCCAGAGCATTTCCACGGCTTTGTTCTGTATTTGCAGCCAATCTGTTCCCAAGAAGAGGGGTGGGGGGGATTTCTTCCTCACCTCGTCCACATTGGGCAGTTCTGTAAGTCTTCATGAACTACCCACTCCCCTTCACTCTCCAGGTGACTTGAAATGCCGCAACGTTACCTTTTCCTGTCTTCTTCTCCCTCTCTGGGACGTGGGCTTGGCGAGACAATGGAAATGGGATCCGGTGATTGTCTGGCCTGTTTCTGAAGCATCCACGGGGTTGGGATCCGGTTCCACTTCAGCAGTGCTTTCTGATGGCCCAGGAGAACTCCTTACGCAAGAGAAAGCACCTTGGTCCGTGGCTCTGTGAGATCCAACCCACAGTCCTTCTCTTCAGGGTTGGTGTATGTAGTGTGTCCCCCTCCTGCCTTCCCCCTTCTAAGGCCAAGCCGGTCTCTGCACTGATTTTTATGTGAAATCTTTTTTTAAAAGCCTGGCCGGTTCTTTGTACGGCCCCTTTTGCACCAGCCTGCTGCAGCTCTTCTTTACCTTGTTTGATATTTAAGGCTGTGACAAAGATCGAAAGAATAAAAGCAGTGAATGTTTCTAAGCATGTCTCTAGGTGTTGGTGTGTGGACCTCAGACTGGGCGGGGGTTGGGGTGGGGGTTGCATAACTTCCTAAAAATGGGGGGAGGTCGCATCTTGAGATTTACTGATTGATTTAAATAATTTACTGGCTGCCTTTCTTCTCCCTTTCTGGGAGGGAGGAATTCAAGGTGGCTTACGATGTGATTAATAATAAAAAACAGTAAAAATCAAACCACTAGTTAAAATCAATAATTTTAAGAACATAAGAGAAGCCAATGTTGGATCAGGCCAGTGGCCCATCCAGTCCAACACTCTGTCACACAGTGGCCAAAAACAGGGGCCCTCAGGAGGTCCAGCAGTGGGGCCAGGACACTAGAAGCCCTCCCACTCTTGCCCCCCCCCAGCACCAAGAATACAGAGTATCCCTTGCCCCAGATTGAGAGTTCCTATCTATACCTTGTGGCTAACAGCCACTGATGGACCTCTGCTCCATATGTTTATCTAATTCCCCCTTGAGGCCGTCCATGCTTGTAGCTGCCACCACCTCCTGTGGCAGGGAATTCCACGTTAATCCCTCTTTGGGTGAAGAAGGACTTCCTTTTATCCGTTCTAACCCGACTGCTCAGCAACTTCATGGACTGCAGGTAGGCAGAACTAGTCAAATGCCATAATGGATAAAACTGTCTTCAGCTGCTTCCCGAAGACTGAAACTGAGGGCCCAGGCACATCTCCCTGGGGAAATGGTTTCATAATCATGGAGCTGCCACCGAAAAGGCCCTGTCTCGTGTGCCCACCTGGACAAGCTTCTTTGATTGATGGGGCAGTCAGGAGGGCCTCTCCCTGCAATCTTAATCGGGCAGGAACATATGGAAGAAGATGGCCCCTCAGATAGCTCAGTCCCAAGCCATGAGGTTGAAACCAACCCCTTGAATGGGGCTCCAGACTGGATCAGAAGCCAGTGTAATTCCTATAGGATTAGTGCATTGACTTCAAAGGTTTAAGAACCAAGTTACATGCTCATGGGAATCACATGGTAGAACTTTGTTTGGATTATGCCACTTATATATGTTTTGGAATACTTTCCTTTAAAAAAAAAAAGTCTGCTGGTAGGAATCTAGCAGATCAGGCCAAAAGATAGATGTTTTCTGTTTGTTTGTTTGTTTGTTTTTAATGTGAGGAACTACTTAAAAACTATACAGTTGCTACCACTGGAAGTGGTATAGTCCCAGCGGAAAGAGCTGTACCACATGATTTCCCCGAATGTATAGGCCAGCCCTCAGGCTGCCATCCTGAAGTAAGATCAATCCCAACAATGATCAACCTCTGCATTCCAGAACCAAACAAAATGCTTTTGGAGCGTGTGAAGAGTGCCACTTGCTAGGGGTTTCTGTATTTTAAAAGCCAGAGGTGATTCAGGTTAGTGAGCCAAATTCAGCGCTGCTCTCTGATCTAACCTGGGGAGGGAGGGTGTTTCCTTCCTCACGTCACCCACCTGTCAAAGACGGAATGTGATCAAAACAGATCCACCAGATCATTCCAAGGGGAATTATAAGCAGGCAGATCCTCAGCGCCCTGCTTTCGCTCGTGGTGCCTCCAGATACCTCAGATGATATGGGGGAGGGAGTCCTAATGCACTGTATATTCACGGGTGAAGCATTAAAAAAACTACTCCATGGGGCAGGCCTTATTCAGGCCTTTTGGGAACCCAGCAAGGTTCATTATTTCCACAACAGCAGAACGGAGTTCACACGGATACCGCTGGAAAGGGCACCCTTATGCCACACTTTCCCCCTTCTGCCCTATAGCCCGCAGGAGTCTTTCCCCACAACACCCTGCACTGCAGAAACCACCCCCCACCACTGTTCCCTCTAGGCTGAGTTAGTGTGAGTTAGCTCACCGTTTTTTAGCCTCTGGCTCACACATTTTTGTCTTCGCTCAGGAAGGAGGGCTCCAGAGCAAACTAATTTATGCAGCAGCCAAATCGCTCGCTCACAACTTTCATGCCAGTAGCTCACAAAGTAGAATTTTTGCTCACACGACTCCACAGCTTAGAGGGAACATTGTCCCCCACACCCCAATTCGACATCAATGGCAGCTGCTGACGGAGCTGGAGGGGCGCATGCTGCAAGCATATTGGGCCTTGGGGCAAGGGATCCTGCATGTTATGAGGGAGATGGAAGGGGTACCTGTGGTAGCTCACTAAAACGTAAGTCCAGTGGCATCTTAAGGACTAACAACACCTTAAAGAGAGCTTTAGGAGGGCAGCAAGAGCTGTATTCAAGTCTAGTAGTACCTGATTTATTTAATTCATTTCTGTTAGTTCTAGTCTACCTTTCTCACGGGGAGTCCAGGCAGATGCCACAGTGAGTCAAGACAAGCAAGAAGAAGAGATTGAATTTATATTATACCCCCGCCCTTCAATACCTGAAGGCGTCTCAGAGCCAATTCACAAAGCAGCATGTTGAAGAAGCCAACCAGGAGGAGGAGGAGGAGATTGGATTTATACCCCCCTCTTCACTACCCAAATGAGTCTCAGAGCAGCTTACAATCCCTTTCCCTTCCCCTCCCCACAACAGACACCCTGTGAGGTAACGGGCTGAGAGAGCTCTTTCGAGGACTGCTCTTGACAGAACCGCTCTGAGAGAACTTGTGCCTGACCCAAGGTCACACCAGCAGCTGCACCTGCAGAAGTGGGGAAGTAACAGGATGGGACATTCCATAAACAATGAAATGGGATTTGGGTTGTCGAATCATCCAGGTGTATAAAAACAGAGCTGAGTCAAAGGACGAGTGTTGACACATGATGCATTAAATGATGCAAGATTACACAGCAGGATCCAGCTAACAGCCAAATATACACTGTAGTCTAGACCTCAGTCCCTAATGTATCCGGGTAACATTGTGAATCATTTTGTACCATGTTTTCCTATCACCTGCATAGAAAAGCCCCTTGAATAATTGTTTTACAAAGTTTGTGAAACCCCAGGAATGGGCAGTTCCTGACCTCTTCTGGCAGACTATTCCACAAGGGGGGGGGGGGGGCAATGGAGAAGCCATGCAGAAGTGCAGTTGTTAGTTTCGCCAGTCTGCGGGGTGGTGCTGGGTGTACTCGGTGCTACTGGACTCAAACCCAGCCCAACCCCTTGGCCGCGGCTGTCCTGGGGACACGCACGCCTCAAGTTCCACCCGCAGTTTTCTGGGGGGCTGACTTGCCCTCACGGGACCCGCCACTGCTTAACCGGCAATTGTGGCGGCCTGGCCGCACGTGGCTCTCTGGGCTCCCGGCATCGATCGGCTCCCAGCGCCACCAAGGACAGCTGATCCCGGGAAAAGACGCTGTCACACACACCCCACCGCCCGCGCGCGCTCTGTCATTTTTGCTCCCCCGGCAACGGCTTGTATTGATCCCGGGGTGCCCTAAGGATGCCGGGCAGCGCAGTTGAAGCGTGGGGGGGGGGGGGGGGTAGCCGGCGGGCTCCTTTCTGCTCCATGGGCTGCCACACTGGGCGTGCTCGCGGGGGGGGGGGGCGTGCAAAACATGTTTTCATTTGCTTGCATTTCCCCTTGCAGCATCAGAGGCTGCCTGTTGCAATGGTGCTGGGGAAAGCCCTGTTTTGTAAAATAGCGGCCACCGAACGGCGACGGCTCTGGGGGTTGAACTGGAGCACGACTTTGCCATTCAGATCCCCCCCCCCCCCCCCAAATATCTTGCCGGCCAGCCCGCTCCTTCCCCCACCGTCTTACAGGGGTGGAGGGGGGGTCTGCTGGGCCAGCCAATCAGGGGCTTGCTCCAGCTTCACACCACCATATAAGGCAAAGCAGAGCCAAGGAAACCCTCGCGCGCCTTTTGCGTCTCCCTCCTCCTCTCCCCCCCCCCAGCAGAAAAGTCTCCCCGACACGTGATCCGGCGGAATGGCGCGCGTGCGGGTGGGGGGTGCCAAGCCAAAGCCGTCGGGGGCCGACGACAGTTCTTGGGCTGCGCACGAGGGGGACGACACACCCGCGGCCGCAGAGATGTTGCCCCGCTGCAAAATCACGAGGACCTCGGTGCATTTGAAGACAGCTTGGCGGCTTTGGGCTGCTTTAAAAAGCACAGCACGTCGGCGACTGACTTTGCAGGCGCCGAAAACAAGGTGGCGGGAGAGGTGGGAATGTGACGAATGCGAGCTCCCCCCTCCCCCTTCGCCGGCCCGAGTTTGGAAGCGTGCATGTATCATCGGGGCGCGCAGCCTTCGGACTCGGAGCCTGTGCGTGCGCGGTGCAATCTGATCACACGCAGGCCTTGGGGAGTCTCCAGGGAAAGGAGAGGTCTAGATTAGGGGCGGGGGGGGGGGGGGGAGAGGGAGTGTGCGTGCACAAGGAAGCTCATACCTTGAATAAACGCTTTTGGTTGCTGGACTCTAAATTCGTTCTGCTGCTTCCGACCAACACGGCTACCCACCTGGATCTATACTGCGGATTGTAAGGCAAGAGGTCAAGAGGAAAGCAGCCAATGTTGTGATGTGTTTGTATAGATCTCTGGTGCAGCCCCGTTTGGAATGCTATGTGCAGTTCTCCAAAAGGACATCACAGAGCTGGGGAAAGTAAAAGATAGCATTGGGAAAAGGGCAACTAAAAGGGTTGGAACAGTTTCCCTATGAAGAAAGGTTGAAGCGCTTGGGGCTCTTTAACTTGGAGAAAGGACGGCTGAGGGGTGACATGATCAAGGTTTATAAGATTATGCATGGGATAGAGCAGGTAGAGAAAGAAGTCCTTTTCTCCCTTTCTCACAATACAAGAACTCGTGGGCACTCCATGAAATTGCCGAGCAGTCAGGTTAGAACTGATAAAAAGAAGTCCTTCACCCAAAGAGTGGTTAACACGTGGAATTCACTGCCCTAGGAGGTGGCGGCAGCTGCAAGCATGGATGGCTTCAAGAGGGAATGGGATAAACATTTGGAGCAGAGGTCCATCAGTGGCTCTTAGCCACAAGGTATAGGTAGGAACTCTCAGTCTGGGGCAAGAGATGCTCTGTCTTCTTGGTGCTTGGGGGACCACGACAGTGGGAGGGCTTCTCGTATCCTGGCCCCACTGCTGGACCTCCTGATGGCACTTGGTATTTTTAGCCATTGTGTGGACTGGATGGGCCATTGGCCTGCTCCAACATTTGCTTCTCTTCTGTTCTTATGTACAGAGGAGGGCGGCCAAGGTGATGGAGGGTTGGAGCACCTTCCCTAGAAGAAAAGGCTGAAGGAGAGTGGGACTTCTCCATTTAAAAAAGAGATTACTGGACATGAGAGGTTTATAAAATTATGCATGGAGTGGAGAGAGCTGACAAAGAGAACTGTTTCTCCCTCTCCCAAAACACTAGAATTTGGGAGCACCCAAATGAAGTTGATGGGCAGTAGGTACCGGACAGACAAAAGGAAATACTTCTTTATGCATGGAGGAATTTAATTATGGAATTCACTGCCAGTGGAGGTAGTGATGGCCACGAGCACAGACAGCTTGAAGAGGGAATTAGATTTGTGGAAGAAAGGTCCTTCAAGGGCTGGGGACTGAAAGGAAACTTCATTTTCAGAGGCACAAGTCCTTTGAACCTGAGCGAGGAGGCAACATTGGCCACTGTGTGAGACAGGATGCTGGACTAGCTGGACCCTCGCTGGTCTGATCCAGCAGGGCTCTTCTGATGTTCTTATGAAGGCCTTGGTCTCTCTGGCCTGTTGTTGGCCCTCCAGAGGAACTGGATGGCTAATGTGTGAGGCAGGAGGCTGGACTAGATGGACCCTCACTGGTCTGATCCAGCAGGGCTCTTCTGATGTTCTTATGAAGGCCTCGGCCTCCCTGCCCTGTTGTTGGCCCTCCAGAGGAACTGGTTGTCCACTGTGTGAGAAGAGATGCTGGACTAGGTAGACCCTCACTGGTCTGATCCAGCAGGGCTCTTCTGATGTTCTTCTCAGGGGAAGGCCTCAGCCTCTCTGCCCTGTTGCTGGCCCTCCAGAGGAATTGGTTGAGGCCACTGTGTGAGACAAGATGCTGGACTGGATGGACCCTCACTGGTCTGATCCAGCAGGGCTCTTCTGATGTTCTTCTCGGGAAGGCCTCAGCCTCTGCCCTGTTGTTGGCCCTCCAGAGGAACTGGCTGGCCCCTGTGTGAGACAGGAGGCTGGACTAGATGGACCACTGGCCTGATCCAGCAGGGCTCTTCTGATGTTCTTATGTGCCTTTTATGTCTGTATATGAGAGGAGGCATACAACGAATACCAGGATTATGATACAGAGGAAGGCAATAGTGAACCACCTTTGAGTCTCTTGTCTTGAAAACTCATGGGATTGCCATAAGTCAGCTGTGACTTAATGGCAAAAGTGTGCGTTTGGGGAGAGTCTTTAAAGTGGGCAGGAGGTGACACACATATTTTCTGGTCAGAGTTTATCATATGTATTATCTAGGTAAACCTTACAACAGTTCTGTAAGGCAGGACAGATGTAAAGGGGACACTGGCAGATGCCATCTGCACTTTCTGCGCACTGAACCACCACACCACGCTGACCCAAGGTCACACCAGCAGCTGCATGTGGAGAAGGAGTGGGGAATCAAACCCGGCTCTCCCAGATTAGAGTCTGCACTCCTAAACAATGCACCAAACTGACTCTGTACTGGCCAGGATCTCAGGCACACGGGGACTAGGTGTGGGAGGTTAGGGAAGGCTGCTGGACACATGCATGATTAAGCCTGGCACATATAAGGGGCCAAATGACAGGCCAGAGAGGAGGCCACGGGTCTTCTGCAGAACCATGGAGGCCAATGAGGAGGAGGCCAAGCAGCTGCAAATCCCCTAGATCCCCATGACTCGAGAGGTTCAGGATCTCAAAATCCCTTCTGGATTTCCTTCTCCCTCTCACCTCTGCTAGGGTTGCCAGCCTCCAGGTGGGGCCTGGAGACCTCCCACTATTACAGCTGTTCTCCAGATGATCAAGGTCCATTCCCCTGGAGGAAATGGCTGCTTTGAAGGGTGGACTCTACGGCATCCTACCCCGCTGAAGTCCCTCCCCTCCCAAACTCTGCCCTCTCCTGGCTCCGCCCCCAGAGTCTCCAGGTATTTCTCAACCTAGAGCTGGCAACCCTGCTTCTGACTCAGTAGCATAAATGAACCTGTCCGTGATATCCGGTGTGTCTCCAGAAGAAATTACAGGGAGAACCTGGCTAGTTTTTGAGGCTCACCTCTTCCCTCTCTCCCACTCTCCGCTTTGCTTTCGACAGAGAGACTCAGCCAGCTGTGCCATTTCAGTCACCAGGGGCAGGCAGATGGTACAGAATGTGTGCCACAATCCTTCCAGGTTGGTGCCTGGACCACTCTGGGCATTGTGGCAAACACCTGGCCAGTTTCAGGTGTGCAAAGATGCCTCTCATTTCCTCCAGATGGTTATAAAGGGGGGGGGGACACTTCTGAAAGCCTGTTGCTCACTCCCACCATGACCATTCCATTCTAGTTCAAACCAGAGCACCACCCAAGCTTCCAAGGACTGAAAGCAAAGCACTCTGAAGGGACCTCTTCGGGGGACCCTGGCTTACAACTTTACGGGCTTCTGGTTGTCTGTCTGCTCACTTTTTCTCTGGGGCAGGCTGAGAGTGAAGACAGAGGCACGGATCTTGGTGGGGACACATGGAGCTGCCTTACACTGAATCAGGCCCTCGGTCCATTTAGGTCAGTTTTGTCTACTCAGACTGACAGTGGCTCTTCAGGGTCATAAGAACATAAGCCATGTTGGGCCAGGACAATGGCGTATCCAGTCCAACACTGTGTCACCCAGTGGCCAAAACCCAGGGGCCACCAGGAGGCCCACCAGCAGGGCCAGAATTTGAGAAGCCCTCCCACTGTTGCCCCCCAAGACTACAGAGCATCACCACCCCAGATGTAGTGTTCTACCTATATCTCGTGGCTAATAGCCACTGATGGATCTCTGCTCCAGATGTTCCTCCAATCCCCTCTCGTAGCTGCCTATGCTTGTAGCTGCCACCACTTCCTGCAGCAATGAATTCCACATGTCCATTACTGATACGCTCTAGGTTATTTTGACTGCTGCTGAACCGTGACCCTTGGCAGGGTGTCCAGCACCACCAGTCTGTGGCAACAGCTGACAGAGGTGCCTGGCACGACTTCACATGAGTCCAGAGCTATTTCTTCATGTCCGTATTGCACGGAACAGGGGCAACCAGCTGGCAACAGCTTGTGCCCACCTTGCACCTGGCATCAGTGCCTCCTGCCCTTCTCCTGCAGGGACCACCCAGTGTGAGGTGAGCCTGGCCTCACTTGAGTGTGGGGTGGCCCCAGAGAGGGATGACCACCCCCCAGGCCTTAATGCCCAATTCCCCCCTGGACAGAAGAAGAAGAGTTGGTTTTTGTACCCCACCTTTCTCTACCCGAAGGAGTCTCAGAGCGGCTTACAATCTCCTTCCCTTCCTCTCCCTACAACAGATACCTGTGAGGTATGTGGGGCTGAGAGAGCTCTGACAGGAACGGTGACTGGCCCAAGGTCACCCAGCCGGCAGCATATGGAGGAGGAGTGGGGAATCAAACCTGGTTCTCCAGGTTAGAGTCTCCTGCTCTTAACCACCTCACCACACTGGCTCTCAGTGCTTGCCTGCTAGGGGGGAAAAACCCTGGAGAATAGCTCCTTTGGGAGCTACATCGGTGCCTGTCTAGGATGTAACTGTGGCTGGTTCGATCTAGGACGCCAGAAGTAAAAAGTAAGGGTAGAGCCTCTGCTTGGCATGCAGGAGGTCCCAGGTTCAATATCCGGCATCTCCAGTTCAAAAGGACCAGGCAGTAAGTGGTGATGAGAAAGGCCTCCGCCTGAGACCCTGGAGAGCTGTCAAGAGGGGCTGCGGCTCAGTGGTAGAGCCTCTGCTTGGCATGCAGAAGGTCCCGGGTTCAATCCCCGGCATCTCCAGTTAAAAGGACCAGGCAGGAGGTGATGGGAAAGACCTCCGCCTGAGACCCTGGAGAGCGGCTGCAGCCTGAGTAGACAATACTGACCTTGATGGACCGAGGGTCTGGTTCAGCAGAAGGCAACTTCTTGTGTAATTTGTGTGTGTGAGAAAGAGAAAAATGGCTCTGACTTCACCGGAAAGGGTAAAGCTAGTTCCAGGAAATCTCAAAATACACACAAGGATGACATTTTGTGAGTCAAAGGGGATGGGGGATGAAAAAGCCCATGATTTTGTTTCAATGAATCATTAATACAGAAAGCAACGCTGTGAAGACTTATGAGACGAGCATAGTGGGGGGGGGCGGGGGGGGGGGAGAAATCCCGTTCACTGACAAGTGGGTCATTGGGTTAGCAGCTAAAGAGGCTTTGGAGGATAATACACTGGGATTATTTCATACATGGATTATGAATATGGTAATTTGGGTTCATAGCCAGATTGCTTATAACAAGCTACGCCACGGAGCCAGTTCTAGGCTAAACATGTTTATCTGAAAGCAGGAGCCGGGGTTTCGAGGGCCTTCCCTTCTAAACCAATGAAGTTTTCAGGAGCGCTGTCTTTTCCTCGTCCCCGGTGACCATGCGCTGGATCCTGGGAATGTGTTTTGCTAATGGCGGTGCGCTCCTTTGCCCCAAGAATCCTTCCCCCATGAAGCAGCCTTCTAGAGAATCAAACCCCTGGTCTATCACAGTCAGTATTGTCTGCTGAGACTGACAGCGGCTCTCCAGGGTCTCAGGCCCTCCTACCCACTGTTCCCTGTAAGCTGAGTTCATGTGAGCCAGCTCACAGTGTTTCAGCCCCCGGCGCGCACACATTTCTGACCTGGCTCAGGAAGGATGGCTCCAGACCTAACTAATTCATGCAGCAGCCAAATCGCCCGCTCACAACTTTAATGCCAGTAGCTCACAAAGCAGAATTTTTGCTCACAAGACTCCACAGCTTAGAGGGAGCATTGCGAGTCCTACCTGATCTTTTTTACCTGGAGATGCCGGGGATTGAACCTGGGACCTTCTGCATGCCAAGTGGAGGCTCTGCCACTGAGCCACAGCCCCCTCCCCTGTTCTCATGTCAAGAGAAGTCTCCCTTCATGTCAAACTCCTTCCTCTAAGGAGGAACAACTAACAGCTCTGGCCGAATCTTGCCCACCACCGGGTACT
This sequence comes from Lepidodactylus listeri, assembly GCA_029233225.1. Lineage (NCBI taxonomy): Eukaryota > Metazoa > Chordata > Lepidosauria > Squamata > Gekkonidae > Lepidodactylus > Lepidodactylus listeri. The sequence continues at coordinate 168,370,256 of JARCFY010000003.1, read as the reverse complement.
GCTTGACTTCCCCATCACAGTTGTTCTCCGATGAGGTACCAAAAGATGGGCTGGAGACAGCACAGGTGTGGCTTTGGAGACTGCCTATCACACACTTCACACACACACAGATCACATTTTGGGGAGCCATGGAAAAATGTGTCACACAAACACACACACACACGTGCACACACCCCGTGCGCATCCTGCAGCTGTTGTTCACCTCCATGTCAGTTGTTACCATTTCTTCACTTGCTCCTTTCCACCCTCCTGCTATTTCTAAATGATGCCAAGTTGTTTGCCTTATTTGTCAGAAACCTTCGTAGCCCACTTTTCTTGTGCTCAAAGCTGTTTCCATCAAAACGTAGCAACAAAGACCCCAGACAGGTTAGAATGATTAAAATGTCCACCCTGTGTGTGAAAAATCATTTTCCAGACTGTCCCTGTGGCATCCGGGGAGGCATCGCAAGGCTGGGGAAAGCAATGATGCCAGGACACCCACACAAGGGCTGATTGTTTTTCCACGTTAAAGAGAACCCAAACATGCGGATGCTGTCTCCAGTGGTAGCCTTGCATTCCTTTCTTGGTGTAGAAACACCCTGAAGGAACAAAAGAAATGCACCACATCAACACCCTCCTTGAGTTGTTACAGTCAGAACTGAACAAATTTTTCTGCGTATATGAAGGGTCAAAGATGCTTTTGAAGGTCGAAGATGCTTCGGCTGCAACTGCCTTTTTTCTGTTTATGCCATAGAAATTCAGAGATGTTAAGTGGGAAGTGTGGCTTTGCATTCCCTTTGAAAAGGCCTTTAATTGGGCGGTTTTCTCTGTGCTCGCCTATTTCAGACTGTAGCAGTTTCTCCCCCCCCCCCCATCAAGTCCTCCAGGCACAAGGGTTTTAGCGTGGGACTCTTTTTATCCCCCTGCTTGTTAAGAGATGAAGAAGAGACAAGGCCGTCTTTTCATCTGCTCGTATTGTTACCATCCACAGGATGTTCTTGGCAGTCAAGAAGACGAATGGCTCCCTTCCCCGCGGAGGTTTGTCTGTCCTCTTCAGCCATTCTTCTCACCCAGGAGGTGAAGACCTTTCGGTTTTGTCTGGCATTTCCTCTCAGGCAGCGCAATCCGGAGGGGCCCCCTGAAAGCACCCATGAAGCCCACGAGGCACTAGGCCAGCACATCCAGTGTATGCCAGCCTGTGTCCAAGACGCTCCAGCTGCACCCTGGCTGGGCGCCAGCATGGCAATGCCATGGAGCAAGAGTGGGCAGTGCAAGCTGCTGCACCAGTGGAGACAGGCGCAGACCCCCAGGAGCATAGCAGGAGAGTTGGATGGCTCCTTGCGCCACCCCAACCCAGGATCACCACCACCCAAACTGGTAGAAAGTTATGCCATCAACAGCCACGGTGTATATTGCTGCCAGAGGATGTGCTGGCCACAGGAATAAACATTTTTATCTCTAGAGATTTCCAGATAACCAGTTCCACCAGAGAAAATGACTGCTCTGGAGGGTGGACTCTGTGGCATTACACCCCACTGATGTCTCTCTCCTCCCCAGGTTCTATCTCCAAATCGCCAGGAATTTCCCAGTGTAGAGTTGGCAGCCGTATATACAATGGATGAGGAAGAAGAAGAGATTGGATTTATACCCCACCCTGGGAGTCTCAGAGCAGTTTACAATCGCCTTTCCTTTCCCCTCCCCACAATAGACACCCTGTGAGGTAGGTGCGGCTGAGAGAGCTCTCTTGAGGACTGCCCTTGAAAGGACTTGGGACTGACCCAAGGTCACACCAGCAGCTGCATGTGGAGGAGTGGGGAATCAAACCCGGTTCTCCCAGATTAGAGTCCACAGCACTCTTAACCATGCCTACACCAAACTGTCTCTTCCCCCAGGCGTGGCCCCTCCCAAAGGCCCTGGCAGAATGCAGAATACTGATTGCGGATGCAACCAATCGATTCCCCCCCACCAGCCAAATCCCCACCCTCCGGATGAAAACTGGTGTTCTGCATTCACTAAGCTACAACTGAGCCCTGGAAGCTGAGGTTTCGGAAACTGCGGAGGAAGGATTTTCAGGCTGCTTGAGTTGTCATCTGTGTAGCCTTACTGATATTTCAGCAACTCTCCAGTTTTGCATCTTGAAAGGAATTTCCCTGTCTTGCAAAAATATATAATTAAGCCACAATGGAGTGCGTTTTGCTTCAGGGTTCCTCAGATGTTCAAGGGAAAAGGGAAAGATCCTAAAGTAGGGCAAATCCATCACTCTCTGGCAGGGTGGGGAGGGAAACAGCAGCTCTTCAGCCAGTCTGGCAAGCACAAGCAAATAGATCTTTTTCCCCTCTGTCGAGTCACGGCAGACTTATGGCGACCCCTCAGGGGGGTTTCAAGGCAAGAGACGCTCAGAGGTGGTTGGCCATTGCCTGCCTCTGCATCGCGACTTTGGACTTCCTTGGTGGTGTCCCATCCAAGTTCTTACCAGGGCTGGCCCCGTTCAGCTTCTGAGATCGGATAAAACGGGGCTAGCCTGGGCCATCTGGCTCAGGGCAGAGACGAAGACAGGTGGTTTGCCACTGCCTGCCTCTGCAAAGCAGCCCTGGACTTCCTGGGTGGTCTCCCATCCAAGGACTAATCAGGCCAACCCTGCGTGGCTTCCGAGATCTGACAAGATCAGGCTCGCCTGCACCATCCAGCTCAAGGCAAGAGATGATCAGAAGTGCTTTGCCCTTGCCTGCTTCTGCCCAGCAACCCTGGGCTTCCTGGGTGATCTCCCATCCGGGTACCAGCCAGGGCCGACACTACTCTCAGCTTCCGAGATCTAACGAGATCAGGCTAGCCTGGGCGATGCAGGACAGGGCTGATACACCTCTGGGGGTGCAGGAGAGAGACAAGGAACTCTTTTGTACACACCCCAAAGCTTAACTGTTGATATGAGCACAGGAGGAGGGGGATAGAAACCATACGAGGTGAGGAAAATGGCACTGATGTGAGCGGGACCTGTAAAAATGTGCAGCTTCTATTCCAAAGGCACTTTGTGATCCTTCCAAAAGGATTGTACCAAGCCAGTTTGGTGTAGTGGTGAGGAGCTCGGACTCTAATCTGGGAGAACCGGGTTTGATTCCCCACTCCTCCATATGCTGCTGCTGGTGTGACCTTGGGTCAGTCACAAGTTTCCTCAGAGCTGTTCTCTCAAGAGCTCTCTCGGCCCCACCTACCTCACAGGCAGTGTTCCCTCTAAGCTGAGTTAGTGTGAGCTAGCTCACAGTTTTTTAGCCTCCAGCTCACACATTTTTGTCTTAGCTCGGGAAGGGATGGCTCCAGAGCAAACTAATTTGTGCAGCAGCCAAGTCACTTGCTCACAACTTTAATGCCAGTAGCTCACAAAGTAGAATTTTTGCTCACAATACTCCGCAGCTTAGAGGGAGCATTGCTCACAGGGTGTCTGTTGTGGGGAGGGGAAGGGAAAGGAGTTTGTAAGCCACTCTGAGACTCCAAGACCGATTTCCCACAGGCACTGCTCCACCCCCGCTCCTCCCTTTGCCTTGATCGTGTCAATTTCCCACTATTTGCTGCATGGCTGCATTTTGCCCTGCCACTTTGCCCCATTTTCCCCACATCTATGTGATCCTGTTTTTTGAGGATTGAGTAGATGCAGGGAAAATCGGGCAAAGCTGTGGGGCAAAATGCAGCCGCGCAGCAAATAGTGGGAAATTGACACGATTGGGGCAAAGGGAAGAGCGGGGACAGAGCAGCGGCTGTGGGAAATGGGTCCAAGTGAAGGGTGGGGTATAAATCTCATCTTCTTCTTGTAGAGATGGAAATGGGTACAATCATAGGTACTTAATGGTTTGCCTTTCTCATGGAGACTCTAGGCAGATCGTGGTTTTCAAAGCCAGCAGCCATGTTGGCCTACTGAAGAATATCTGAGTCCAGTGGCACCTAAGAGACCAACAAAGAATGTTGGGATGGAAGCTTTTGAGAGCCCATCCCCTGGAAATCTTGTCCGTGATGCTCCTGGACTTGAATCTAGGCAGGTGACAGATTTAGGAAACAATGTTTAAAATGATATATACAACAAATAATCTAGTAGAACTGGATTATAAAACTAGATGAAGATGGGTCACTGTGTGAGTCTGTCTGTAGCAGGAGAAAAGAGCCAGAGTCCAGGAGCATCTTCAAGACCAACAAAATTTGTGGCAGGAGAGGAGCTTTCATGAGTCCCTGCTCACTTCTTCAAATCCAGAGGTCAGCAGTGACTCACAAAAGCTCCTACCCTGCCACAAATATTGTTAGTCTGTAAGGTGCTTGTTGTGTTCTAATGGCAACCGCACATGCGGTCACGGATCGCACACGTGGGCGGGCAAACTACTGGAGCTTCGCATTGGTAGACAATAGCCCATGCGGATCGTAATTTGGACCAATCAGCCACTCAGGATCCCACTGGGGACCTGTGATCAAGAGTGTTGTGTAAATAACCCTATCGGGGGAATTAGGTGTGACCAGGGGTGTGGTTTGTACCTGCATAGAAGCAGACCCCTGAGTCCTGCTCGGCAGTTTGTGTTTGCATGGCTTTAAATAAACTATGAGCTGAATTCACTACAATGTGTCTGGACCCAGTACTTTATAGTGCTCCTGGATGCTCTTTTCTACTGTATAAAACTAGAGAATGAGATAGAAACAGAATGGGACAGTATATATATTAAACTGCCTCTATCGTTTTTCATTGTTAGCTATAACCCTGTTCCCTTTATAAAAAGTGCTGGTTGGAACAATTCCATGATACATGTTTTGCGGAAGGATAAAAGTGTGGGTGCCTTTCCAGATCTCCTCAGGTGGGAGATTCCACCAGGAGGGAGTCATTGCAGAGAAAGCTCAAGTACGGCATTTAATCTCACATTGGATCAGGTTGTACTTAATATAGAACACCTGCAATTCTGCACATTCAGCACCACTTAGTGCCTGAATAAGCAGTTATGTGGGGAACAGAAGGGGCGCTGGTACTATCATAACATTTTAAAAAGGAATTCTTAAACCTGCCTCAAAATAGAAAATAGGAACACTGATTTACTAGAGTCAGAGGCTGGTAGAATGCACTACTACCGACTAACATGGCTGTAGTTCGTTTCTTTCTTCAATCTCCCGGTAGCCATCCTGTCTGCTGTCTCTGTACATCTCACCGCCTTTGGAAGGATTCTTTCCTTTAATCCTATCGAATGAAAAATTTGGTTTTGATAAGAATCTTCCTGCCAACCATGACTCCTTATGCTGAAGATAACTCAGTTTTGGCTTTCTGTAGTCCAGCACATTTGCAATAGAGCAACCAAGGCTGTTTCCACCTGGATATTTGGCTCCATCCTGCCTTCTATCCGTCCTGCTTCTGCGTCCCCCCTGCCCGGCTTCGCTACGGTCTTTCCCAAATGCAGTTTTGTGCAATCTTTTTGGAAGGATCACAGTCGAAGTGCCTTTGGATGCCGTGTGGATTAGAAGTTGTGCAGTTTCAAAGGTCCCCACCCCCAATGCCACCATTTCCCTTGCTTCCTCCCATGTGGATGCTAATTCCTCCATGTACACATCCTGGGGTTTGGGGGGGGGCTTTTAAAACAATTGAGAATTGCTAGCTGGCTGTAGCATTTATGTTTTCTGTGTCTCCATAATCTAACTGGCATGATCTGCGGTTTCCCAGATTTGATATTTTAAAAAGGGTCTAGCTCTAATAAAAAGGACTGGAGACACACTTTTAAAAAAAATGAAAGCTGAAAACTAAGATCAGGGCAGTAGATCATTATATCATTACAAGTAGGGGACTTCTCTTTCCCTCCTCCTGGCAGCCCCCATGTCTTCTCCTATTTCTCTGCTTCCTTCTCTCCTTCCCGCTCACCCACTAGCCTACCTTTCATCTGCCCCCTCCCATTTTCTGCGTATATTTATTACTTATTTCACTTATACTCAGCCTTTCTCCGCAATGGGGACCAAAGCAGCTTACATCCTCCCTCAAGAGCACTGCCCTTTCTCTCTGTCTTTTACTGACAGAAACCAAGGCTGGAAGATTAGCTATTCTATTGTGGTTGCCGAGCAACAGCCAGGGAGGGCATTTGTCTTTTAAAGTTACAGGCAATGCATCATTTTGGAGAATTTTAACCTCCATTTTTTTATTTTTTAGATTTCATTTTTTTCCTGCAAACCTGGGGCTTTCCTTCGGTTTGTACAGATTGGTCTTGTCTGTTCATGGCCTCAACCTCTGAATTTAAGTATCTACAAATGAGGCCACGTTGAAAATTCGATATATTGATATATTAAGGCTACCGTGACCTAGAAATTTGTGGGTTTTTTTAAAAAAAGCCCTCTGGTGGAGGGGTATAAATGGTGGCCACGGAGTCTAAGGCAAGGAAAGTGTGGGGAAGACTGCTGCGGCGTCACTCTGTTGCTAGTGCAAATGCATTCCCAGCAGAAATAACAGCTATACAGAGAACCAGGGGTCATTTCGTAGAAAAAGAGGTGCAGGAGCTCATTAGCATAACTCATTAGCATACCTTATTTGCATATGCTACGCCACCTGACATCACTGGAAGTATGTCAGAAGGCAAGAAAGAAGGAAGGAAGGAAGAAAAGAGAGAGAGAGAGAGCGCTGGCAGAGAGGGGACAGCTACTAGTCCAAGCCTAAGAAATACCCCTATTCTGGGAGGATAGCTTCAGTGGTGGCTGAAGCCTTCAGAAGGCTGGTCGGAGGAACAAGGACCTTTCCAGGGGATGGGGTCATTTTGCTGCAGCCGTGACACAAGCAGGCATTCCCCTGCGGGGGGGGGGGGCTGGCACCAACTCCCGGAGCTGAGCTCCCCTGAGCTCCTGCTTGAAATGACCCCTGCAGAGAACCATCTACATACAGAAGCAGCCCAGATTAAGAGGCTCCAGGAGCACTCAGGGTATTGGGCCAAGTGACAACCTCAGGGACAGGCCAGGGGATGGAACAGCCTGCCTCACAACTGAATCAGGAAAGGGCTGTGACTCAGTGGCAGAGAATCTGCTTTGTGTACAGAAGGCCCAGTGTACAAGGACGAGGTAGGAGGTGAGCTCGAGCTAGGAGAACGACTGCTGGTCAGAGGAGACAAGACTGGCTTTGATAGTAGAAGGCAACTTTGTTTGTTCATGTGACCCTCATATCTGACATACTGGCAGGGCAGAAAAGCAGCTTCTGGTGAAGGTCAGATAATTCGAGCTGGGCTGGATCAATTTGGATTAGCTCTGATTGTGTTTAGCTGTCCTTTTCTTTTGCTCACTATATAGCACAGTCAAAAATAGGCACCGTCGTCCGTACGGGACAAGTAAACTGCCCGCTAGCAGGTACGTGTGAGTCCCACGCCTGTTTGTATACTCACAAATGCTGACTTAGGTCTACATTGAATGGGTGAAACTGGATTGGCCCCTGTTATCCAAGAAGAGTAACTTGGCTTTATGGAAACATGTCAGGTACACGAAGATGCCTCGATAGCACATAGTTATTATGCATTTTCAGCTGTATTTATAAAGTAGACACCAACATATCTGTATGTTTGTGGCAAACAGATGGGGCAGCCATAGATTTCCCTAATTCAGATATTCTTGGGTCTTAATTTCAGAGTGTTCTAGCTAAGGCTTTGTCCTGGAATTTGGTTTCAGTACCAAGGTTTGCCCTCACATTGGCTGGAGAAACTATAACATCTCTTCCTCACCACTGGAAAACCATAATCTACAGGGACACGCTTGAGGCTGGGGACAAGGTTTTATCAGACCAGAGGGTAAGACTTCCAGACACATTCCAACACTGCTCCGGTGTCCCTCATTTTAGAAATCATCTCTTCCCTGAGGAACATGTGTCTTCTATAAAAAACATACATGTAACTAGTTTGCCATTAAGTACATATGCTGGGCAAACGGTAACACGGCATGAAGTATTTCCTTATGTCAGCCCGAAATATGCTATCAACTACTTTAACGAGATAGTCCAGTTCTAATGGTGGCCAATTAACGTCAAAGCCAAAAATTCCCCCTTCTCTTCCATAACAAAATAAACAGCAAATGAACTGCTGGCAATTTGCTGGAACTGAATTCTGTGGTTGTGAAAGTAATTACTTAATATCCACCCATCTCCATACTATTCATGGCTCTATAAAAGTCCCATCCTGTCATCCCAGTCATTTGTCACACGGATTTAGCCTGTGTTTTAATGCATCGGTGCCAATTCCCAGATGTTTTCAGAGGCATGTTAATGAAGTCTCAGATTTCCCAGTAAATAGCTAGATCAGGCCTTATGGATCCTAAAGCATTTATGAGATTGTCTTCTGATCTTCTCGTGCCAAAGAAGGCGTCTTTGTTTGGGAAAGAGCCAGTTTCGGAGTGCTGCTTTTACAAGGCTATTGCACACCAGGCAAAGTGGCAAAATGGCATCCAGACGGCTGGCTGAAATTAGGCCTTTCAGCGACTGGACACTGGACCGCTTGTTTTCTAAAGCAGCACTTCCTAGAAGCTAACCTCTCAGCTGGCAAGTAAAGAGGGAGCTGGAGCGAGGGCAAGCTGCCTGTCAATATGAAAAGGAGAAGCCTCTCCAACAGCTGTTCCTTTCTGAACAGTATTTTCTATTCTGTACATCCACCCATATAATATGAGACACTGTTCCTTTTGAAACAAGCTCAATGATCTCAGTTCCTGTGCTTCAGTGCTATGCGGCTCAAGTAAGTGGAGTAGGGCCTTGCCCTTTTGGCCTGTCCTCCCCTATGGAGCAAAATATTCTGCCTGCTGTACTCCAAGCTGGACTCCCTCTGTTGCAGCCCCCTCCCCTGGCAGCAAGATCCCCGTGCTTTAAGGAATCAGGGTTCGGATCTTGACACAGCTGCCCACAACTCTGATAGTTTCTGTTAAGAACTAGGACCTCAAGCAGAATAATGATGAGCTTGGTCACACAAGCAGGCCTTCTTAAGGAGGCAGTAGTTGCTCCTGACCTTTCCACGAGGGGTTTAGGTTTTCTGTGGTTGTTCCAGGAGCTGGAATAAGCTGATCACAGCAGCCCGGGTAAACCTGCTCTTCTGGTTGATGTAGGCTTCGTTTGCTCAATTTATATGAAGAATCCAGATGACATTGCTGCTGTTGCATCCCAGCATTGTCTACATTTTTTTTGGTCTTTTTACAGACTTGATTCTCAGTAGCTTTGTCAGACCACGTAGGGATGCTAGACGCTGCCTTTAGAAGAAGAAACTTGATTTATACCCCACCCTTCACTACCTGAAGGAGTCTCAGAGCGGTTTACAATCTCATTCCCCACAACAGACACCCTGTGAGGTAAGTGGGGCCGAGAAAGCTCTTTCGAGGACTGCCCTTGAGGTAACAGCTCTGAAAGAACTTGTGACTGACCCAAGGTCACGCCAGCAAGGTGCATGTAGAGGAGTGGGGAATCAAACCCAGTTCTCCCAGATTAGAGTCCGTGCTCATAACCAATGCTGCCTCTAAACTGTGGAGTCTCGTAAGCAAAAATTCTACTTTGTGAGCTACTGGCATTAAAGCTGTGAGCGACCGATTTGGCTACTGCATAAACTAGTTTGCTCTGGAGCCATCCTTCCTGAGCTAAGACAAAAATGTGCGAGCCAGAGGCTAAAAAACTGTGAGCTAGCTCACATGAACTCATCTTAGAGGGAATTCTGCTCATAACCACTACACCAAACTGGCTTTAAGCGAACAAATTGCTATTAAAGCTTCTGAGACCTCCCATCCTTTTGGGTTTTACTCACGTTTTAAAGCAGGCTCCATTATAACCTAAGAAATTACTTCCTGTTCACTTTTACAGATTTCCCAAACGGATCCTTAATCAGTTCTTGTTCCTGGTAGAGTAGTAGCATCTTTAATTATTGCTTTTCTGTTTACTACAAAGTGACCGTTCAATATTTCCTTTTTTAACAATCATAATGATGTAATTACACAACAGACCAACCCCTTTGGCTGCAAAGGGACAAAGAATAATTAATGTATCTTCACCTCACCCCCCCCCCCCCAAAAAAACATTCCGCTTCAGGAATGCTATGTGATTTGCCTTGAGACTCAGTGAGAAAGATGGGCTATAGATAAATAAATAAATATTTTTCTACAATTGCTTCTGGAATGTTAAGATTACAATTGTGTGAGCTGATCTATAAAAGACTGGTGGACGGATGGGATTTTGGCGGGGCATTCTAAAGTTGTTGGCTTTTCTTGGATTCTTCATCATTTTTTGTACTTTACAGAAAACCAGTATATTTTAAAAGGCCCTTCCAGCTGTGCTGCTTTTTGCAATGTTATATTCTTGAATTCAGGAGGTCCCTCAGACACGTTGCAGACTCTCTAGGTCATATACAACATTGCTACATCCCCAGCAAGGGCACCCGTATTTTTACGGCTTTTTTAAAGACAAGATTTAATTCCTTGTGCGTTACATTCTTAAGCATGCTTTGCTCACAAATGGGAATGCTGGTGCAGGCACACAGCAACACGAGTGCAACGTATCCTGTGAAAACTGACTGCTTTTGATCCTCAGATATCATTATTGACAGAGACAGTTGGGAATTTGCCTTCGCTGTGCTTTCATACGGTATAAGCCCCTGATGTTAATTAAATTAGCTTAGCTAGAAACACTGCACTGCCTTTCAAAACAAGTAATTTATACTGTTTCCATTAGGATAATGATGTACAGATAGTACCTTAAACATTGGTTTAATTTCTTACAAAGTAGCCTTTGAAATACAGCAAAAGTTATCACTGGTGTAGACTTCTATGTACATGGTGCCCTCTACTGCTTGTTTTAGGAGTTCTGCTTTATCTTCAGAAATTGCAGGTAGCCATGTTGGTTCGTTAGGAAAAAGTCTAAAAACACTAGACTAAAAGCTTCATTGTTGTTGTTCAGTCGCACAGTTGAGTCCGACTCTTCACGACCCCATGGACCACATCACGCCCCCATGGACCACATCACGCTAGGCCCTCCTGTCCTCCACCGCCCTCCGGAGCCTGTTCAACTCCATGCTCGTTGCATTGATAACACCATCTAACCATCTCATCCTTGCCATCCCCTTCTTGTTTTACTTTCAATCTTTCCCAACATCAGGGTCTTCTCCAGTGAGTGCTCCCATCTCATTTGGTGGCTAAAGTATTTTAGCTTCAGCTTCAATATATCGGGCCTTCCAGGGAACAGTCAGGTTTGATTTCCTTTAGGATTGACTGATTTGATCTCCTTGCAGTCCAAGGGACTCTCAAGAGTCTTCTCCAGCAACATAATTAAAATACATCTGTTCTTCGGCGCTTGGCCTTCCTTATGGCCCAACTCTCACAGCTGTACATCACTACTGGGAATACCATTGCTTTGACCATACAGACTTTTGTTGGCAGGGTGATGTCTCTACTTTTTATTATGCTGTCTAGGTTTGCCATCATTTTCCTCCCAAGGAGCAGGCGTCTTTTAGTTTAATGGCTGCTGTCACCGTCTTCATTAAAGCTTCATTAGGGGAAACTAAAACATTACAAAGGAGCAAGGAAGCTTTCCATTTGCCAGAACTCTTTGGAATATTAAGCAAAACACAGGGCTGCTTGAGACCCAGTGTGGATCAGTAGTTAGGGTAATGGACAGGGATATGGGAGACTTCAGGAAGGATTACCAACCTCCAGGTGGGAGCTGGAGATCTCCCGGAGTCACAACTGACCTCCACACTACATAAATCACTTAGTATTTATTTAAAACATTTATTCCACTTCTCCCAGAGAAAATGGCTGCTTTGGAAGGTGGGCTGCATGGTGCCATTATACCCTACAGAGGTCCCTCCCCTCAAATCTCCAGATATTTCCAAACCCAAGGTTGGCAACCCGGGGGAGACCCATATTTGAATCTCAGCTCTGCCATCGATGCTCACTGGGTGTCCTCGGGCCATCCACCTCAAAGTTCTGCTGTTGTGAGGATAAAATGTAAGAGGATGTAAAATGTAAGCCTCTTTGCGGTCCCCAATGGAAAGGAAGCGTATAAATGAAGTAAATAAAATATCTATCCTCAAATACAAGTTTTGTTTTAGAATTGTTTAGATGTATAAACCAGAGATGGCTTCTATAATGCATACTGTTACTAAAATAATATGTGAACAAAGTTGGAGTCCTTTAAGACCAATAAGAGTTTTATTCTGGGTATGAGCTTTCATGTGTATGCACACATCTTCAGATACCTGCATCTATCTTCAATAAAGAAATATACGCAAACCTTGAAAGATTTGAATAAACATGAAATTTGATCTTTTCCTTAATATTTTATTTGCAGCAACATTACAGAAGTCAAATGGTTTCCTGATCAGAAAGGCACAAACAAGATACCTTCCCTCCCCAGAGCACTTTGAATAGGTGACATAATAAATACTGAAGAATTATTCTTTTTCTTAAAGTTTTGCTTTTGTTTTTTAAGAGATTTGAACTGGATGTTGCTGATTACAGTGCATACAGTCCTCCTGCGTTGGGCTCTACTAAATGGATCCTGCAGTGTTTTGTATTGTCTGAGAGCCAGTTTGGTGTAGTGATTAAGTACATGGACTCTAATCTGGGAGAACTGGGTTTGGTTCCCCTCTCCTCCACTTGCACCTGCTGGATGACCTCAGGCAAGCCATAGTTCTGTCAGAGCTGTTCTCTCAAGGACAGTTCTGGAAAGAGCTCTCTCAACCCCGCCTACCTCATAGGGTGTCTGTTGTGGGGAGGCGAAGGGAAAGGAGTTTGTAAGCCGCTCTGAGACTCCTTTGGGTAGTAAAGGACGGGGTATAAATCCAATCTCTTCTTCTTCAAAAATCTGTCTGGCTAGAGTTGACAGTTTCTGGACAAAGTAATTGAGAGAGTGGTAGCTAAGCGGCTCCAACGCTTCCTAGGCGACACATCAACACTTGACCCATTCCAGTCTGGTTTCCACCCTTGCCATGAGATGGAGACAGTGCTGGTCGCCCTCACAGATGGTCTCCGCTGGCAACTGGATTAAGGCAGGTCAGTGCTACTGTTATTGTTAGATCTTAGAGCAATGTTCAACAGGGTCAACCACAACCTGTTGACCCACTGCCTCCCAGACTTAGGCGTTTGTAGGGTAGTCTTACAGTGGCTTAACACATTTGTCTGAGGTCGGGGACAGAGGGTAGCTCTAGGGGGGAAGGTGTCAAGTAGGTTCCCCTTAACATGTGGGGTTCCTCAGGGGGAAATCCTCTCTCAGATGTTGTTTAATATCTATATGTACCCTCTTGCCCAGCTGGCATAGATTTTTGGGCCGAGATGTCACCAGTATGCTGGTGTCACCCAGCTGTATCTGCTTGTGGGTGGCTGTCCGGACACCACCCCACAAAATCTGGCTGAGGGGCTTGAGGCTGTGGTGGGATGGTTGAGGAAGAGCCAACAGAAACTCCAACCAAGACAGGGGTTCTGTGGCCAGGTGGGTGGGATTCAGGTTTGGGGCCCCAAATCCCGACTTGTGATGGTGCACCTCTAATACTGGCACAAGCCGTCAAGAATTTGGTCTTGGAATCCTCCTTGTCTATGGAGGCCCAGATCACAAATGTTGCCAAGCAAGGCAACTGGCCCCTTTCTTGTCTCACCCTGACCTAGCCACAGTAATCCACGCAACGGTCACCTCTTAACTGGACTACTGTAACATGGCTTTACGCTGCCCTTGAGACTGATCCAGAAACTTCAACTGGTTCAGAATGTGGTGGCATGTGTCCTGACAGGAACACCATGGACAGCTCATATTCCACCTGTGCCGCGCCAGCTGCACTGGCTCCCAGTGGAGTACCAGGTCAGGTTCAAGGTTTTAGTACTGACCTTTAAGGCCACAAGAGGTCAGGGACCCACATATCTGCGGGACTACCTCCTCTGGTATGTCCCCCGAAGAGCTTGACGCTCTGCTTAGAACAACTTACTGGTGATCCCTAGCCCTAAAGACGGCCAGCTGTCCTTGAACAGAGCCAGGGCTTTTTCAGACCTGGCTCCTACTTGGTGGAACCTACCAGCAGCCTCTGATTTCCCCTGCATCTTCACGATCCTTGTTTTTTGAGATCGTGAAGACGCAGGGGAAATCGAGGGATGCTGCGGGTCAAAACATGGCCGCACAGGAAGTAGTGGGAAATTGACTAATGCAATTGGAGGAAAGAGAAAAACCAGCCCAGAGCAGCTGCTTGTGGGAAATCGGTCCTGGAGATTCTGGGGGTGGAGCCTGAGGTGGGCAGGGTTTGGGACATAATGCCATATGAATCCAACTTCCCAAGTGACCATTTTCTCAAGGTGAACTGATCTCTGTTGCCTGGAGAGCAGCTGTAAGAGCAGGAGATCTCCAGCCACCAACTGGAGGTTGGCAATCCTACCATCTGTCGAAGACATCACTAAAGATCTCTAAAGATCACACCCCGAAAATCTTGCTGGTCTGGTCTCTTAAGACGCTACTGGATTCGAATCTAGCTGTTCTACTGAAGACCAACATGGCTACCCTTTGAAACTATCCAGCTACACTGACTATGTGTTGCCTGCTTGCCAACTGTGTTCATGTTTTGTTAGAATAAACACTGCCAATCCAAAACAGTGTAATTGTGTGTGTGTTTTAAGGACCAACTACTTTTTTTAAGTCAACCTCGGCTTCTGAATGAATGCTGAACTCTGGGTGACTGGAAAAAAGCCCACAGGAAAAACCCCACGGACACAAATGCTCACAGGAAAAAAGCCCACGTGGAAAAATGCCCACACAAATAAATGCCCACATGGAAATAAGCCCACGTGGAAAAAAGCCCACACAGAAAGAAGCCCACATTGAAAAATACCACGTAAAGTGCCATAGATATTTATAATGGTGGATAGCTACTCATCTCCATTTATGAGAATGAACAGGTATTCACATGCAACAATTTGTATTCACAATTTGTATTCACATATTCACATGCAACAATTTGTGCTGTGATATTATCAAGTATAATTAAATAATAATTTTGGTATGTTAATAGGCGACCTGCCTGTGCATTAGCCAGTGTTAGTTTGTGGCAAGCGAGGTCCCTCTGCAGTCCATCATATAGAGACCACACACCAGGGTTCCCTCTAAGCTGAGTTAGTGTGAGCTAGCTAGCTCACAGTTTTTTAGCCACCAGCTCACACATTTTTGTCTTAGCTCAGGAAGGAGGGCTCCAGAGCACACTGATTTATGCAGTAGCCAAATTGCTTACTCACAACTTAATGCCAATAGCTCACCAAATAGGATTTTTGCTCACAGGACTCCGCACCATATTGCCACACGCTGGGATAACTGTTGTGGAATAGGAAATTAAGAGCCCCACAGGACATGGTGGCCACTTCTGTTGTTATTCGTTATTTAATGTTGTCTTATGGCTTTGTTATCTTAAGCTAAGCTTCATAGATCTATGAGGCCTTAACTACTAGTACTATTTAGGAAAGAGAAAGAGGAGGCGGCAGTGGCAGTGGCAGTGGCAGCAGCTGAGGAGGCTGGGTAACATGGTTAACATAAGAAGAACCCAGCTGGATCACACCAGTCCCTGCAGTTGGGAGGGGCTGACCTTTTAGTTTCACAATGGGACCACAGATATAAGAAGAAGAAGAGATCGGATTTATACCCCGCCCTTCACTCACTTGTAGTCTCAGAGCGCCTTGCAAACTCCTTTCCCTCCCCCTCCCCACAATAGAAACCCTGTGAGGTAGGCGGGGCTGAGAGAGCTCTGAGACAAACAACTGTTCTTGAGAGAACAGCTGAAACAGCTATGGCTTGCCCAAGGTCATCCAGCCAGGTGCAAGTGGAGGAGTGGGGAATCAAACCCGGTTCTCCCAGATTAGAGTCCGCGCACTTAACCACTATACCAAACTGGCTCTAAAAGGATTAGCCTGGTGTGGCCAGGCCTGTTATTATCCAGGCCCTGAAGAAAGCAAGACTTTTGATGTAGGTAAGTTCTCCACATATTTTCCTCTCACTGAGGGGCAAAAATTAGATGCTGGGAAGATTTTAATTTAGTAAAGCATGGTTTTTAAAATTCTGTTTCTCATTCATAGGGTTGTGGGAAAACTAAAAAACAGTATGTCTGCAAAAAGGTCTGTAAAGCAGCCAGATATCTTTTTTTTGTACTTCTTTAAAATGTATTTTGAGTAATGTGTTAACACCATGTGCTTCACATGGCTTATTTAACATGATGTCTTTGTAGGGCTGCCAAGTCCCCCTGGGGGGCAGGGATTCCCCCGCTAAATAGGTCCCCAACCCGCCAGTCCGGATTCGGCCGGTGGGGGAAACCCCACCCCCGAAAGAGCCACATCAGGCCAACGTGCCCAGCACGGTGACGTTGCCTGGAAGTGACGTCATCACGCCGGGCACGTCGCAGGGCGACACTCTAGTAATTGCCCTAAAAACTCTATGGTACCATAGAGTTTTTAGGGCGATTACCAGAGCATCGCCCAGTAACGTGCCGGCATGATAACGTCACTTCCAGGCAACGTTGTTGCTCCGTGTCCTATAGCAGGAGTGAGACTCCCCCACCTTGACTGGTAAGTTACTTGGCAACCTAGGTCTTTGCGGCAGTAATTCCTTAGTCAATGAAGCCTGTGATCCTACGCCTGTGGTTTAGTTTGGTGAATGGGGGTGCTTTTTAAAAAACCAATATCATCCCAGGGCCAATTTGTGCCTTTTTTAGGCCATGCTTCCAGTAAGGAAATAGCTGGTGAATTTGCTACAGATCACATTTTTGTGGGAGATTCCCCCCCCCCCCCCCAACTCAATGTTAGCCAATGCTGTCATTATTTTAAAAACAGATTCTGATTTCACTCTTTGGGTGGCGGGTCTTTATTTTTAAACTGACTACCTGTTTAGGAAAAAAAAAGTTTCTGCTGATGGCTGTCTTCCTATTTGGGTCAGGGTGGCAGCACCCAAAATGGTGGTGATTAGCTGGATACTTCCAAGCCCCAGGCCACAAATCTAAAGGAGGAAAGGCAACTCTTCCAAGCTCATGGGAAGCTTTGAGACACAAACGCACTCAGACGGGTAAAAATATTGAGCCGGTCCGCCGGCAAGGCGGGATATAAATATGATTAATTAATAAATAAATAAATAAATAATATTTGAATTTACAGGGAGTTTTGTGGTGTTTTCACAGTTTTGTGTGGGTGGTGTGTGTTAACAATTACATTTCCTAGGAATTTCATTTCATTTTTCTCTCCTAACAGAGCATAACTCTCTGCAAAGAGCCTCAGACCAGAGCTGGGTACTTCAAGGCCCCAGTTTGGGCCACCAATCTGAAAAGCCCACCTCCTCCGCCTGTGAATCTGTCTGCAAAGCCATGGCGCAGCAGCCCATGCAACAGACCGGTATAACAGGATCATCAAACCCACCCATCCCATGCGGTAAATCCACAAGAACACCCCCCCCCCCCAAATGACTGTAAATGGAAACAGAAGAGGGCTTGTTTCACACCACCCTGTAAGAAACAGAAAATTGACATTACAGGTTCTGGTGCCACTTTTAAAGCGTTGTGTGAGAACATGACAAGGCTAATGGGTCAGATGGGCCACTTCCACACTGTCCTTTTAGTCACTCGTTTGTCCCTATTGCTTCAGGATCCCCCCCCCCATGTGCTTTGCTGTCTCTAGCAATGTTCCCTCTAAGCTGTGGAGTCTTGTGAGCAAAAATTCTACTTGGTGAGCTACTGGCATTAAAACTGTGAGCAAGTGATTTGGCTGCTGCATAAATCAGTTTGCTCTGGAGCCATCCTTCCTGAGCTAAGACTAAAATGTGTGAGCCGGAGGCTAAAAAACAGTGAGCTAGCTCACACTAACTCAGCTTAGAGGGAACATTGGTCTCTAGTAGTCCCAGAGGGAGCAAAGCACATGTGGAAAAGGGGAGGGGGGGGGGCAAAGCCAGTCTGGTGTCGTGGTTAAGTGCGCGGCCTCTAATCTGGGAGAGCGGGGTTTGATTCCCCACTCCTCCATTTGCACCTGGCTGGATGACCTTGGGCAAGCCATAGCTCTGTACCAGCTGTTCCCTCAAGGACAGGTTGGGAAAGAGCTCTCTCAGCCCCACCTACCTCACAGGGTGTCTGTTGTGGGGAGGGGAAGGGAAAGGAGTTTGTAAGCCGCTCTGAGACTCTTGAGTGAAGGGCGGGATATAAATCCAATCTCTTCTTCTTCTTCTTCAAAGCAATAGGGACAATTGAGTAACAAAAATGACAGTGCGGAAGTAGCCCACGGATGATCTGGCAAGACAAGCTGTGGAGATCATGCAGGCTGCAACAGGGTCTCTTTCCTGAGTTTTTCCATGGTCTGAGAAGTGACAGGAGTTTGGGGGGTGGGGAGTGTCATACACCTGTGTGCCAAATTGTATTCTCCTGGTTGTAATAAACAGTTACTTAACTTAAGCCAAGGTATATTAGTGGGAGGGGGGCTTTAGGAAAGGAGGCCCTAAACATTGAACTTGCCCTTATTTCCAACCCCTGGGTTACCTTATAGCTTTATTTTTTTTCCTTTTAGTGCAAACACTGGAGTTTTCAAAAAGCCAGAAGAACAACAAAGTTATGATTTATTTGGGGTTTGACTATCTCTCTTTTCGCGCTACCAATGGAGTGGTGACTTGGAAATGCAGACAGAATTGCTCTATAAAGTGTCACTGGATTATAAAAACAAAAGATGGCAACAGAGTTCAGGAACCAACCGGACGTTCCCGTGACTCCTGTCCTCAAAAAGCAGCAGCTAACATTGCCAGAAGCAAAATGAAGCAAGACCTGGCAGCCATAAGTGCTCCTCCTCGCAGTGTGATGGGAAATGTATTGGCAGGGTTAAATAATGGTCTATTGGGCCATATGCCCAGACAATCATCCCTTGCAAGAGGTCTTCGCTATCGCAGAACAGGCAGTAATTTGCCTAACCCCAAAACCATAAATTTTGACATTCCTGAGAAGTATAGGCAACTCATACTTCATGATTCCGGTGTGGAAAATCCAGACAGAATTCTGGTTTTAGGTGATAAGAGAACACATTTGAATTAAACAAAGACACCATCTTTGGAGATGGCACGTTTGATAAAGTGCCAAATATGTTTTACCAACTGTACACGTGGCATGCCAAGGTGGGTGATTCATATCCACCACGTATTTACATTTTACTTCAAAAAAAGGACACAGACACCGATCATAGAACGTTTGAAATAATGAAGCTATTGATTCCGGATCTGCAACCTCGAAAGGTTTCGGTCGATTTTGAGAAGGCTTGCATGAATGCAGTGAGGATTGCCTTTCCACATGCTGAGGTAAAAGGGCGTTCTTTTCCCCTGTGTCAGAGCCTCATTAGGAAAATCAACAGTACTGGCCTGAAGACTGAAACTAATATGAACATAAAAATTAACTTCCCTTCCTTAGACGCTTACCATTAAGCAGCAGTCCTATCCTACGTGGTGCAAATGCAGTACACAAATGAGAACAAACAAACAAAAAATGAGAACAGGACTATACAAAACCCCACCCCCAGGGCTTTTTTTGTAGAAAAAGCCCAGCATAATAGGCCACACCCAACATCAGAAACTCATTAGCATATTAGGTCACACCCCTAACAGCGCAGCTCCCTCCCAGGATCAGCTTCCCCAGGTGCCCCGCGCAAGGCTCCTTTCGTAGCAGGAGCTCCTTTGCATATTAGGCCACACACCCCTAATGTAGCCAATCCTCCGAGAGCTTACAGAGCTCTTCTTACAGGGGCTACTGTAAGCTCTTGGAGGATTGGCTACATCAGGGGTGTGTGGCCTAATATGCAAAGGAGCTCCTGCTACGAAATGAGCCTTGGCCCCACGGCTTATGGGACACATGGGGAACCCGAGGAGGGGAGGCAGTTTAAACTGCCTTCCCTCCCTGGATTGGCTGGGCTTCCCCAGGTGCCCCCGCAGCTTGCAAGGTGCCTGGGGAACCCAAGGGGGGGGAGGCTGTAGGTGTGGCCAACTTGGAAGCCAGCCGGAACTCCGTTTCTGTGCGTTCCTGCCCCAAAATAGCCCTGCCGACACCCTACAAGAAACATGTTGGTTAAAACCCAAGCAAAGATCAAGGAACATCAAGGACAACGTACTCCTCATAACAGCATTAAAAATGTGGGACAAAAGCAAAAAGCTCCTACCAACAGCAGGAATATCGCATCTCTCCTCATTCACACAACAAAATTGGTTCACCCCAGGCAAAACAATAGAAGCTTTCACCTACTGGAAGAAGGGAAATATAAATCTACCAATTGACCTAATCGACAAAGGCAAAATCAGAGACAAAAAATACTTCAACCAAAAACCGGGCAAACAAATTCCCTGGCATGAATACTTTCAGCTCAGAAACCTGACAGAACATCTAACAAAACTAGGTGCATTTCAAAGAGAGATGACAAGCCTGGAAAAACTCATTGCCACCTACCCAGACTCCAAAAGGAATCCTATCGAAAATACACAATGTGATAATCACAGAAGAAAACGACTATCAAACAAAATGGGAAGAAGAATTATGCACAAATTGGCAAACCTCAAACTGGGAAACAATATGGAACTCTCCAGCTAACAACTCAAACACATACAGCATAAGATTACAATTCTTTAAAATAATGACAAGATGGTACATCACACCCACACAACTTCACAAATTCAACAGAAACAACAACCCCCAATGTTGGAAAGGGTGTGGACAAAGAGGGACATAGTTGCATTGCTGGTGGGAATGTCCAAAAATCTCACAATTTTGGCATAAAGTAGAACAACAGATGAACATCACAATGCTAAACATTTCATTCAAACCAGAAATCTTCCTTTTAAATCACTGGGATGAATTAGTTAACAACACATAAAAAAACCTTACCTCGATCCTTCTCGCGATTGCCCACCTGGTAATCGCATCAGAATGGAAAACCACGAACTCCCCATGAATCTCAACCTGGCAAGACAAAATATGGGAACACTTTGTAATGGCTAAAATAACTGACAATATGAGCAAGCCTCAAACAAACACATCGAACTCTTCCAAATTTATATCCACATGCTACCCGGTCTTTTCGTATCTACAAAATACATGAAATCCTTCCCTCACATATGGTTGCCTCTATATCACATATGGTTGCCTCTAGAAAAAGGCACAATAAAAACACAAAACAACAAACCATAATATCACACTTACAGCAAACATAAACTTCACAGAATCACACAAACAGTAGCAACCAACCAACCACCCATCACTAAACTAACACTAACAAAGATCACAATAACTACAAAAATGTAATCCTATAGATAAGACTAAGAAATTAATGTATACAACCATACCAAAATGTAAAAATATATGACTGTACTTTTACGTAATAACAAAGAGAAAAAAACAAATAACAATAAATTTTTAAAAAATCACACTGAAATCTCTTGCTACAATTGGCCTTTGTCCCAATGAATGATGTGAGAACTGTTTTTGATGAGCCTGCTGCCCCATTTCCAGATGAAGACAGCTACAATGAGGTGCTCACATACTTCTTTTCGACATATATTGAGGGTGCAGCAGGTAGAGGTCCTCAGTTTCCTATAAGAATATGGAATCATCATGATGCAGCCCTGGAACAGTCGCCAAAAAACCCAAACTGATGTGAGGGATTTCACAAGGCTCTCATCCCAGTGGGTGGTCTCTATTTGATGGACTGCAGAGGGACCTGGTTTGCCACAAACTAACACTGCCCAATGCACAGGCAGGTCGCCTAGAGGTGAAAAAGAGGAAAAATAAGGCTACATAACATGGTTGCCACTTCTGTGCAGCAATATGAGCAGGTGGAAGATAATTACTTAAGGAGATTGGCTAATTTGCAATGAAGAATTATATCTGAGTTATTATTATTGCTGTTATTAAAGTATTGCTATTGTTGTCAGGGCTCATTTCGTAGCAGGAGCTCCTCTGCATATTAGGCCACACACCCCTGATGTAGCCAATCCTCCGAGAGCTTACAGTAGCCCCTGTAAGAAGAGCTCTGTAAGCTCTTGGAGGATTGGCTACATTAGGGGGGTGTGGCCTAATATGCAAAGGAGCTCCTGCTACAAAATAAGCCCTGATTGTTATTATTGTTGTTATTAAATGTTGTTATTAAATAATTGTTGCTTTTACTATTATTTAACTAGGAATAAGGCCCGTTGTGGAAATAAATATAATGGGCTCTAGAAAGAGGCTCTGGCCTTGGGCACTCAGCATCAATTTGCTGTGGCGACCTCAGCAGGGTATAATGACACAGAACTTACTGCTTTCTCCAGTGGAACTGATCTCTGCCATCTGAAGAGCAGTTGTAATTCTGAGTGATCTCCAGCCCTCCCCTGGAGATTGGCAACAGTAGTTTTTCTAGGAGGAAATGGCTAGTTTGGAGGGTGGAGTCCATGGCATTGTACCTCTGAGGTCCCACCCCTCCACAAACCCCACCCTCTTCAGGCACCATCCCTCAAATCTCCAGGAATTTCCCAACCTGGAGCTGGCAACCCTATCTCCTTTCCAGACAACCATCAACCTACCGTTATCTGCCCCTGATCTCTGCCATCTGGAGAGCAGTTTTAATTGTGAGTGACCTCCAGCCCTCACCTGGAGATTGGCAGCAATGATTCCCCAGGAGGAAAAGTACAGTCTTTCTCCGCAGTGGAGACCAAAGCAGATTACATCATTCTCTCCCCCTTTTGATCGGCACAACAACCCTGTGAGGTAGGTTAGGCTGAAAGTCTGTGACTGGTCCGAAATCACCTTCTCAACTTCTACGGTAAGAACCTGGGTCTAGCAGACCCTGCTCTGAAGCACTAACTGCCACGCCTAGGGTAGCCAACCTGAACTCTGCATGAGACAGACTGGAAAAGGAGCTAAAACTTGGACTCTGCTTCATTAATGTTGTTAATGTACAATTGGAAGTGGATGAGTGCTATTTTCAAACTGAATGTGTGTGTACTCATCCATGTGGCTTCACAAGAAGCTGGAACAGTGTTCTGTGGCTTGCAACAGCTGCAAATATTTTAGACTTACCAGGTAGTCACAACAGCTGTTTTTACAAACTGACCCTTAAAGTGATTTTGCATTTCTAGGAGGTATGCTGTAGATACACAACGGCCTGCTCAGAATGAATATTCAATTTTAAATGTGGCTTTCTTCCACCATTCCACATTTGCAATGTTCACAAGCAATGCAGAATCCTAGACCAATTTCGCAGAAGCAGCTGCATTCCCCCCCATTTCCCCCGCGTCTTCTTGATCCGGAAAAATAAGGATCAAGAAGACACGGGGGAAATCGGGGGGAGATGCGGGTCAAAATGCAGCCGCACATCACATAGTAGGAAATTGAGCAGTACAACTGGGGGGAACGGGAGATCGAAGGCGGAACAACTGATTTTGTGGAATCGGTCCTACTCTTCTTAACAGATGAAAATGTCCGTAGCTTTTTCGATTGAAAGGAAATTATTTGACCAGCAAAAGGTTAATATTGTTGCTGTAATGACCAGGAAATCAGTTTTCAGTCACTGTCCTTTGCCTCTCACAAGAAAGAACTATTCATTCGCAAGCCAAAGGATTGGATAGGTTTTCTTTCAGGACTGATGGTAGGGTTGCCAAGTCTTTAGCACTCACCGGCGGGGGGGGAGTCCTCCTCTGGCCGGGAGCTTCCCCGGCGCGCGCGCAAAGCGCTCACGCCTGGCGACGTCACCAGAAGTGACGTCAGCACGTTGGGGGCGTTGCCAGGGCGACGCTCTGGCAATCGCCCCAAAACTCTATGATATCATAGAGTTTTGGGGTGATTGCCAGAGTGTTGCCCTGGCAACACCCCCCAACGTGGTGACGTCACTTCCGGGTGACGTCATTACGTGGGGGAAGTCATCCTGGCTGGATGACTTCGGGGGTGGGGTTCCCCCCGCCGGCCGAATGCTGGCCGGCGGATCGGGAACCCCTGTAGCGGGGGATCCCCCGCCCCCCGGGGCTGACTTGGCAGCCCTAACTGATGGTGCTACCTTGTTGAAGAAATTACTGCCGCATAGAAAATAGGCTTGCGGTGGAAAAACCTCCTTAGCCACCTGCAGTTAAATCCAGAAAAACTTACCTCACTTGGCAGCCCTTTGGTTTTATGCTTATGATGGCTATTTTTGTTCAGATGATCCACAGAAAATCTTACCTAAAGTTAGGTCAAAAACAAATAATTAGAAAAAAAAACCCAAATAAGATAAGTGTCCCAAGAGAAGGGCAGGTGGACATAATGTTCAAAGGCAGGGAACAGGCCCTCCTCAAGCCAAACACACCACAAGGGACTGAAAATGCTTTTGAGAAGGAAAAGCCTTTGAATAAAGACCATGTTTCCTTTTAAAAAAAATCAGATGAGGTGGGTACTCACATGACCAATGTTCTCTCTAAGCTGAGTCAGTGTGAGCTGGCTCACAGTTTCTTAGCCTCTGGCTCACACATTTTTGTCTTAGCTCAGGAAGGATGGCGCCAGAGCCAACTAATTTATGCAGCAGCCAAAACGCTCGCTCACAACTTTAATGCCAGGAGCTCACAATTCCTGCTCACAGGACTCCACAGCTTAGAGGGAGCATTGGAGCAGTTTTAAGCTTAACTCAAAACCATATTAGTCAGTTGGTAAATGAGTGAATTTGTAGCTTGCCTGGTAGAAATGTGGTGGAACAATCACCATTATTTTGTGGGCTCAAAAAAATAGGAAAAGGGGGGGGAGTCAGAAATATAACAAACCTTTCCCCCTGTTCTTTTAAAAAATTAATATTTTATTAATTTACAACAAAAATTAAATAACCGTTTAACCAAAGAACAGTATAGAAAATTGATATACATTAAACTTATCAATGAGTTAACGTGTTTTACGGAGTTGTGGAGATAAACAAGAATAGTTACCATAAATGAAGAAGACAAGCTGGAATGTGTGTCCAGAGGAGGGCAACGAAGATGGGGAGAGGTCTGGAGACCAAGTCCTGTGAGGAAAGGCTGAAGGAGCTCTGGGTCTGTTTAGTCTGGGAGAGGAGACAACTGAGAGGGGATGTGATCACCATCTTCAAGTGCTTGGAGGGCTGCCCTATAGAGGACGGCGAGGAGTGGTTTTCTGTTGCCCCAGGAGGTCGGACCAGAACCAAGGGGCTGAAATTAAATCAGGAGAGTTTTCGGCTAAACATGAAGAACTTCCTGACACAGTTAAGAGCGGTTCCTCAGTGGGACAGGCTTCCTCGGGAGGAGGTGGTGGGCTCTCCTTCCGTGGAGGTTTTTCAAGCAGAGGCTAGAGGGCCCTCGGACAGCATTGCTGATTGTGTGAACTTGGGCAGATCAGGAGAGAAGGAGGGCAGGGAGGGTTGCCTCAGTGCTTAGTTCTCTTGTGGTCCTTTCTCACATGCCCAGGGAAATGCCCATCACCACTTTGGGGTCAGGAAGCCATTTTTCTCCCAGCCAGTATGGTCGGGGATCCTGGAGTTATTTTTGCCATCTTCTGGGCACGGAAGAGGGGTCAATGCGGAAGTGGAGAGGGAGGTATGTGTGAATTCCCTGCATTATGCAGGGGGTGGGACTAGCTGACCCGTTGTCAGCATGCACGCGAGGAGGGAAATATCAGAAATCACATTCACAAATCACATCCGTTGATAACTTATCCTACAATAGTAAATTCAGATCCTAGCATTTAGCCCAGACAGAAGAGAGTTAGAATAGAGTATGTACATATACGTTTTTTGAATTTATTTCTCCAGAAGAAGCAGAAAGACTTAGCGTATCATTCCCTGTGATTCTATGAAGTGTATCTATTCCAGCTGGTATTTCCTCTTCAGGAACAAGGTGTGACAAAAGTTGGCAACCATGAGGCAGTAAACCCACTCTACTCAGTATCGGTATCTACGGGTCTCAATATGCCTGTTAATTTCTCAGTTACACATAAACTGCATAGTTTAGTACTAAAGACTAACAAAATATGTGGCAGAGGAAGAGCTTTCCTGGGTCACTGGTCGCTTCTTCAGATACAGCAGGAACATGAAGTAAAGTTTAGGTAAATTTGTTTTTTAAAGGATGAATGTGGAATTTGGGACGTGTCTAGATGTACAGATGTAGATATATATATATATATATATATATATATTCACACACACACATGGGTATATATCTCTCCCACATTCCAAGGTCGGGGGAGGGGGGGGGGCACACAAGGAAAGGGCTGCAGCAGCGACGAGACCAACGGGCGGTTGGAAATGCGCGGGAAAAGGAGCCGCGCCCCCTCAGCGCCTCCCTCACAGAAGCCTCGCAAGGAAGGCGCGGGGGAGGACTGCGACACATTGACGCCAGCCAATGACTGGCGTCGCCCCTCCGCCCCGCCTTCCCTCCCGGCCCTGCGAGAAACCCCGTGGCGACGGCGGCTGATTTTCCCGCGCTTCGGGCGCTGAATTCCTGTCAGAAGCTGCCTGTGAGGAATCGGTGCTGATATAAAAGCTCCCCTGGCTTGCCCTCTCGCCACCACACGCAGCTTTCCTGGGACATTCCTCTTGGAGGGGAGACCTTTCTGTTAAAAGAAATTCCCCCTGGAAGCCCCTTCCAAGTCTGTGACTGAACCCTAGATGCGGGGGTTCTTGAAAGAAAATATCATTAGGAACAGTGTTCCCTCTAAGCTGAGTTAGTGTGAGCTATCTCAGGGTTTTTTTTAACCTCCGGCTCACGTTTTTGTCCAAGCTCAGGAAGGATGGCTCAAGCGCAGACTAATTCATGCAGTGGGCAGATCGCTCCCTCACTACTTGAATGCCAGTAGCTCACAAAATAGATTTTTTGCTCACAAGACTCTACAGCTTAGAGTGAATATTGATTATGAAACATATTCTACAGGGGCAGCAAGCATATTAGTCTCTTGCTACAGCAACAGGACAAAGTTTTGAGTCCAGCGGCACCTTAAAAGGTGCCGCTGGACTCAGACTTTGTTCTCTTGCTGTCATAAAGGTGAGGGCACCTTCCACCAATGCTCCTTCTAAGCTGCAGTCTTGTGAGCAAAAATTCTGCTTTGTGGGCTGCTGGCATTAAAGTTGTGGGCGAGCGATTTGGCTCTTGCATGAATTAGTTTGCTCTGGAGCCGTCCTTCCTGAGCTGAGACAAAAATGTGTGAGCCGGAGGCTAGAAAACTGTGAGCCAGCTCACACTAACTCAGCTTAGAGGGAAGGAACACTGCCTTCTGCCACCACCAAAACTTCTGTTCAGGTGGGTGGCCATGTTGGTCTAAAATAACAGAACAAAGTTGGAGTCTAGTGGCACCTTTAAGACCAACAGGGGTGCTACTGGACTCAAACTTTGTTCTGTTCCTTCAGACCAACATGGCCACCCGCCTGAACGGGAGTTTAGCTGAATGCATTTTTTGCCTCTGTCTTCACTGGAAGATGAGAAACGCCTGCCCACTCCAGAACCACTGATTTCGGGAGGGTTGTTGAAAGACCTGAGTCAGATTGAGGTGACGAGAGAGGAGGACCTACGACTGATAGACAACTTAAAAACAAATAAATGACTGGGCCCGGATGGCATACATCCGAGAGTTCTGAAAGAACTCAAATGTGAACTTGTGGATCTCCTGACAAAGATTCCTTAAAATCTGCCTCCATTCCTGAGGACTGGAAGGTAGCGAATGTCACTCCCATCTTTAAAATGGGTTCCAGAGGAGATCCAGGAAATTACAGGCCAGTCAGTCTGACGTCAATACCAGGTAAGTTGGTGGAAACTGTTATTAAGGAAAGAATTAGTAGGCACATTGATGACCAAAATCTCTTGAGGAAGACTCAGCATGGGTTCTGTAAGGGAAGAGCTTGCCATACTAACCTCTTAGTGTTCTTTTAGGGAGTAAACAAACATGTGGACAAGGGGGACCCAATAGATGTTGTTTACCTTGACTTCCAGAAAGCTTTTGATACAACTCCTCATCAAAGGCTCCTAAGTAAGCTCAATAGTCACAGAATAAAAGGACAAGTCCTTTTGTGGATCAAAAACTGGCTAATTAAAAGGAAACAGAAAGTGAGTATTAATGGGCAAGTTTCTCAGTGGAGGGAGGCAAGCAGTGGGGTACCGCAGAGTTCAGTACTCGGTCCAATTGTTTTTAACTTGTTTATTAATGATTTGGAGCTGGGAGTAAGCAGTGAAGTGGCTAAATCTGCAGATGACACAAAGTTGTTCAGGGTGGTGAGAACCAGGGAGGATTGTGAGGCATTCCAAAGGGATCTGTTGAGGATGGGCGAGTGGGCATCAACGTGGCAAATGGGGTTCAGTGTGGCCAAGTGCAAAGTGATGCACATTGGAGCCAAAAATCTTAACTATAAATACCCGTTGATGGGGTCCAAACTGGCGGAGACTGACCAAGACAGAGATCTTGGAGTTATAGTAGATAACTCAATGAAAATGTTGAGACAGTGTGCGACTGCAATGAAAAAGGCCAATGCTATGCTGGGGGTTATTAGGAAGGGAACTGAAAACAAATCAGCCAGTATCATAATGCCCTGTATAAATCGATGGTGCAACCTCATTTGGAGTACTGGGTACAGTTCTGGTCGCCACATCTCAAAAAAGATATTATAGCATTGGAAAAAGTGCAGAAAAGGGCAACTAGAATGATAAAAGGGGGGGACACTTTTCCTATGAAGACAGGTTGAAGCGCTTGGGGCTCTTTAGCTTGGAGAAATGACAGCTGAGGGGTGAACATGATCGAGGTTTATAAGATTATGCATGGGATAGAGCAGGTAGTGAAAGAAGTGCTTTTCTCCCTTTCTCACAATGCAAGAACTCGTGGGCACTCCATGAAACTGCTGAGCAGTCAGGTTAGAACAGATAAAAGGAAGTACTTTTTCACCCAAAGAGTGATTAACACGTGGAATTCACTGCCCCAGGAGGTGGTGGTGGCGGCTACAAGCATGGACGGCTTCAAGAGGGAATTGGATAAACATCTGGAGCAGAGGTCCATCAGTAGCTATTAGCCACAAGGTACTGAGATAGGAACTCTCGGCCTGGGGCAAGTGATGCTCTGTATTCTTGGTGCTTGGGGAGGGGGGCAACAGTGGGAGGGCTTCTGGTGTCCTGGCCCCACTGCTGGACCTCCTGAGGGCCCCTGGTGTTTTTGGCCACTGTGTGACACAGAGAGTGTTGGACTGGATGGGCCACTGGCCTGATCCAGCATTGGCTTCTCTTATGTTCTTATGAGTTTTGGTGGTGGTGGAAGGTGCCCTCAAGTCACAGCTGACTATTATTGGGATCCAAGTAGGGTTTTCAAGGCAAGAAATGAACGGTGGCTTGCCACTGCCCACCTGTGTAGTAGCCCTGATGAGACTGGGCTATCCAGGCTGCTCCATAGGGTTTTCAAGGCAAGAGATGTTCAGAGGCAGTTTGCCATTGCCTGCCTCTGCATAGCTGCCCTGGACTTTCTGGGTGGTCTCCCATCCAAGGACTAACCAGGGCTGACCCTCCGTAGCGTCCGAGATCTGACAAGATCGGGGTAACCTGAGCCATCCAAATCAGGGCACACACAAGTTTGGGGATACCTTTAAACAGATTTATTGTAGCATGACCATTTAATGCGATGATATAAGTAATGGAAACATGGCTGTGTAATGCTATGATATGACAGAAGAGCATCTTCGGGGTGGAAGGTTCATTCCTGCTTTTAATATGGGGGTGAAAGAGTTGAGAAGCATATATGCAAGTGGACAAGTACTGAACTTCTGCACCAAGTCAAGAAGCGAGGGACTGGTAAACGTCTGCTGACCATTTAGCAAGCAAGAGGAAAGAGTACTACCCAAAGAAGAATTTGTGAAACCGGATCCAAATCTACTGCTATTTGCAGCTTGCATGGTATGTGGCTCTGTTGCCACACCCAAAACGCGTAAAAACAGAACATGGGATATGAAAATAGATTTATCGTTTATGCCGTGTGGCTGGAAGCAAGCAAGACACTGCCAACAAAGTGCTGGAAAAAGCTATGAGAAAATAAGTTTCTGCAGCTTGCACAGTATCCCTCCCCAGTTTTGTTTCCTCTTCCACATTTTAGCTGTGATGGGGCAACATAATTTTGTTCATACCCAGAATCTTGCACTGTGTGCCGTGGTTACATGCACAACGTTTACACCCAAATCAAAGAGCTTAATATCACATGCTAGTAGACTGAATTAATAGGGGGCAGGGCTCAGGCTGCGCTCACACACACTAAATAATCCGCTTTCAATCCACTTTTCAACTGGATTTTTGAAAAGTACTGGACTCGGGAGGCCAGTGAAGTGATTTCAAGCATAGCTCAGTTTATTAGATGGTTCAGCTCAAGGACCCCTGGTGCTGGTCGAGGGTTGGCTTATATGCACAGAGAAGCCTTGCCCCCAACCACGCCCATACATTGTGATAGGATACCTTTCCCGCCAGAGACTCTAGGTACATTTGATATCTTGAGCCTCTGATAGGGGGATATCCAGGTGGTCTATTGTTTCCTGGCCTCAAGCGCAGGTCACTTTCCTGGCCACGTGCTCAGACCGCGTGGTAGTCGCCATTACCTGAGCACATGGCCAGCGATGAGTTCAAGCAAAGACATAATCATCACGTATAGGTTTAGTCCAAGAACATAACAATTTTACTGTGGGAACTGGCAAAATCCAATTGGAATGTGGATTGAAAATGGATTATTTAGTGTGTGTGGACGAGCCTCTGCTTGGCATAAGGAAAGTCCCCAGGTTCAGTTCTCGGCATCTCCAGGTAAAGATAACAGGCAGTATAGGTATGTGAAAGACCTCCACCTGAGACCTCGGAGCGCAGCTGCCAGGCTGAGCAGACAATACTGACTTTGATAGACCAGTGGTCTGATCAAGTATTTATTTATTTTTTGGATTTATATCCCGTCTTCCCCGCAAGCGGGATATAAGGCAGTATAAGGCAGCTTCATGTGTGTGCTCAATAAATCAATGACTACGCATGCATATAGAACACCGAATTGCCTGTAAACACTGAACAAGGGCATGTATGGGGGGGGGGGAACCCACCTTTTCAGCACCTTCATATCAGAGTGTTTTAAAAAGGGTTGCCGGCTCTGGGTTGGGAAATACTTGGGAGATTTGGGGGGGTGGAGTCTGTGGAGGGCAGGGTTTGGGTTATAATCCCTTCCTAAACAGCCATTTTCTCCAGGTGAACTGATATCTATTGCCTGTAGATCAGTTGTAATAACAGGAGATCTCCAGCCATTGCCTGGAGGTTGACAACCCTAGTTTTAAAGGCATCAAAGAAGCAGCTGGCCCTCATGGACTCTCCAGTCCCCAAGCCTACGCCGTCTGAAGTGTAATGACTCTTCCCTCCTCAGCTGAAAGGTAAGGTTACACCACAACTTGAATATTTAATAGTTGAGCTCGGTAATAGCTTTAAAAGAGGCAAGTTTGGAGCCAACTTACCATCAAATGTTTGATGTTAACTGAGAACCCTCTTCCCCAAGCAACTTTTTAAATGTATACAAAACAGAAGCAACTGTGTGTCTTCCTAACACTGGGCTTTTCCACATGGCTTTGTTTTCACTTGGTCTAGTCCCATACTGCTTCAGTTTATCCTGATTTCTGCCTGGATTTTTGTGCCTTTAGTTTTCATCTCTGCCCCCCCCCCCCTTTTTCTTCTGGTTCTTTTTATGCCAATCTCGATCTGAAAGCTGATTTCAAGTTGCTTTCTTCCTGGTGCGTAATGCTTGTTAGTTTTTGTGGGAGCCAGTTTGGTGTAGTGGTTAAGTGCACGGACTCTAACCTGGGAGAACTGGGCTTGATTCCCCACTCCTCCACTTGCACCTGCTGGATGATCTTGGGAAAGCCATAGTTCTGGCACAGCTGTTCTTGAAAAAGAGCAGTTTCTCTCAGAGCTCTCTCAGTCCCACCTGCCTCCCAGGGTGTCTGTTGTGGAGAGGGGAGGGGAAGGAGTTTGTAAGCCGCACTGAGACTCCAAGTGAAGGACAGGGTATAAATCCAATCTCTTCTTCTTCTTCCCCTTTGTCCCGCCCTCTGCCACCCCCCTCCAGCCTACTTTTTAATGATTGGACTGTCCTCATCGTCAAACCATTCCCACCCCTCCCCTTTCATTTTTGATTTTTTTAAAGGCTCTAAAATAATGATATACTGATATAATGATAAAACAGTTTGGTACACATGGAGTGAATTGCAGTTGTAAGTTTTGTTGAAATTTTGCATTCATTATATAGGCGTTAAATGTATTTAAATACATACACGCACAATTCTATTACTGGCAGCAGAGCCAGCCTCTAAAAGTTTGCCACACAAGGCAATGTAATTTACTTACAATAGTCAAGAAAAACGTGTTATGAAATTCAATCTTGTTCAAAAGGGTAGTGTGGGGCATGCCAAATTCAGTAGAAATGAGGCAGTTAGCTGATAGCCAGATGTTTATAGGAATTTTCCCAAACTCTCAGAGCGCACCATGCTTATGATACACCAGCACGGACTTTTCTATGTGCAAGTAAATCCACTAATGAGTTCGGTTACGCCAGTTTTCCTGCTGCCTTCAACTTTTCCCAGCATTACTATCTCTAGTAAGTTTTGTCTTCTGATATATGTGACCGAAGTTAAACACCCTCAGTTTAGTCATTTTAGTTTCCAGGGATATTAGACATGGACATCCAATAACATTCTGAGCTTCAAAATAAGGCCTAAATGACTAGTGTCGGCAGTCTACTCTACTGGCAAGAAGAATATCCCAAGAGTTCCCCATGCTCAATGGAAAATGTGACCCTGCCCAACTTTTTGTAGCGTAGATCGAGTTTTCCCAACTTCAGCTACAAATACATTTCAACACACACAACTCTGCAACATTCCAACAAAATCCATGCATGTCCTGATGGACATAGCTCAGGCAATCTTGCCAGATCTCAGAAGCTAAGCAGGGTCAACTCTGGAAAGTACTTGGATGGGAGACCTCCTTGGAATTCTGGAGGCGGGGGTAGGCTTTACTTACCCACCTCTCTGAATACCCTCCAGGCCCCCAGTAAGGGTCAGTGATCAGAGGCTGCCGTGACTTCCAGGTGCACACAGTGTCAGCCACTAGAGGCCACCCTCCTCCCCAAACCAAAACCAGAATCCATGAAAATAATTAAGCAACTCCATTTATCAATTTAACTTGGAATGCATTGTAACTGTTTTTAAAATTTAAATACTGATTATTGAGAAAGTAAGCACTTTTAAAATTCAAATATATTCCAATATATAAAGTACAGCTCGCAGATAGGTTAATCAATCCTAGAACCCCTTAAAAACAAAGACCTTTTTGGAAGCACAACCATTGAACAGTAAATACAGACTGTTACCCTCAATTTTTCAGATTGAAAATCTTTAATTTAAAATTTACATCACACGGGGGAAACACTCACATTTTGTTACAACTAAAATCATCAGAAGTGTGCTGTAGGGGTTTGTTTTATTTAACACTGTCGTGGCTTTTTCAAAACACAGTTGCACAAAGATCAATTACTTCCAAGTTTGTTTGTTTTTTCCCAAAATTTGAAAGGAACTGAACGCACTATATACATATTGCCATACAAAGAGGATTCATATAGGACAAAAATCCCTACAAAATATAAAACCCACCCTTACTTGTTTTCATTAAAGAACCCTACAAGCAAAAAAGATATTTAAAAGTTATCCAGAGGTTCTGTGGGTTGTTTTTTTTTGTTTAAAGGGGAAGAAAAGCTCTATTTTGATTGTATGCTAAGCTGACACCGAAAAACTTTGGCAATACATCCTGTTGATTATACTATTTTTAATACACAAAGTTGTTAAACTGTTGTATCTGCAATTTATAACCACTGTGGTAAGCTTGGTTTAATTTTACTCCACTACACTTTTCAGTCTTTAAAATGAATGAATTCATACTTTACTGAAAGTAGTAACTGAAGTGTATTCTTCAATCAATTTAAAAACCCATCAGTTTTTTTCCTAGTGCTGGCGTTCAGATACACATTTTGCTCCCTTGCTCACAAATCCTTCCCTTCCAATTTCAATAGAGGAACTGGATCAGAAGGCAAATTCCTTTGTGTGTGGAAATCTGCATAATTCCAGCACCACAAATGAGGGCGACATCACAGCAGAACTCTGTCATGTTCATCAGAACACACTAAAGGCATGGGACTCGGGCATGTTACACATATGATCTATCATTATAAGCCAGCGACTTTTATTCTTTTTCATTTTCTTGTAATGGGAAAGTTTTATTATTTGCTAAGAATATATTTTTTTTAAAGTTTAAATCAGAACATATTGGGGGGAACCTTAGAGAAAACAGGATTAATACAAAGCAACTGCATTTGAACTTCCATGACAACACCCTGTGCACTTCCAGATTTTTAAATTCTTTAAGCATACACAGGTGTAGTAACAAGATTGGGCTAAAGCTTTACCAAGTCCTTTTAGATATTTAAAATATCCAGAATTTCTTCAAAATTAGCTGTGCTGTACCATTCTATGAATGATAATTCAGAAAAAAATACTAGATTTTGCTGCTCTTCTTGAATGCAGTGCCATCAAAACTAAATTAGAATCTGATGTCACATACAAAGTGTGCCAATGCATTATTTATATTCACAGGCAAACGTAGCAAGGGGCCAGCTCCACCATCTATGTAAAAATAACCCTTTTATCTATACTCAAATTAGTGACAGATTCTCTTAGGCAGGATAGATAATAAAAAAATAGTCTCTCTTGAATACAGCTGTGTATTATTTGGGAAAAATATCTATTTAACAATACAAGTTAGTTCGTCATGACAGAGGACTGAAGGAGTGCTATGTGCTCAATTTTCTGTTAGTTTCTAAAAAAAACCCCAATCTACGAGCTCCAAGAAGGCCAATTCATTGCCATCACATCTGCTGCAGAAAGGACTTGACTTCTTAGACATTCTACTGTGAAAACATTTCAAAAGTTTTTCACGTTTGAACAGGATTTCTTGCTGAGTAAGTCCCTTCAGCAGCTTCTCTTCAGCAAGACACATACTTTTAAGGGAAACCTCTGATGTCCGTGGCCCAAACTTGATCCACGGCCAATGAGTCCACCATTCTCCACAGCCCTTTACGTGATGAAAGAGGCAGCCTTGCACAACCTAGCTCCTCACACGGCTTCGGGAGTACAGGGAAACAGCAAGAAATCCACCATTTCCTGCAATTTCCCTTCTTCAGGGATAAGCAACTTGGCTCCTCTTCCCTGCGCTGTGCCACAGACCTAGGGTACTGGTGAAGCCCTGTTGCCAAGCTCTAATTAAGCTGAAATATAAAGAAGAGCTTCCCTCTTTAACAAAATAATGGAAGCTTGAGTATTCCAGGGTTCTAAAATTACCTCTAGAAGTAAAGTTCGATGTTTGTACCAGAAACATGGTCCCTGGTTAGTCTGGAGAAACACAAGGGATATAATGAGATATATGATTAATAAATTGTAATTAGGTATTTCCAGGTTATCATTTTTGGTTGTTGTCTCCCCCCCCCCAAAGCACAAGTGTTTGAGAACAAAGCAAGACTCCAACAGAGAAATGATTTTATGTATTCCTTAAAGATGTGCAGAAAATCCTTCAGGGGGTTGTGTGTGCATTACATATGAGAGAGAGAAGCAAAATTCTGAACAAGCAGGAAGTTTGGGACTTCAGCCTGTCCGTGCGTTCCTCAGACACCCCTTTAAAATGAGCTCCTTCAGTAGCATCTGCATTCTTTGCTTTCACACAGTTCCCCAGTTCGTGTCTACAGAAAAGTCGGTTATCACATTGCAAGAGTACAGTCTCAAAAAGTCTGGATTAAAATGTGTAGAATCTGTCTGAGTTAACTGTGGCTAGAACTAACAGCATGTAAAAACTCAGTAGGAAAAACCTGAAAAAACATCTAAGGGGGAAGGGGGGGAACTGGTTCAGTGATTTAAAGGGATAAAAACAGTGTTCTATGCACATGATCGATGGGCTATTATGTCTTAGTTGGAATGATAAAAAGGGCAAAAGAGTAAAAACACACTTCCTATAAAAAGTTAACACATTAATATTTTCTGTAGGGATACCTATGGTACATGGAGACGTACAAGTCTGCATATCACTACTGCATATCCTGCAACAAACATAATGCATCTGGTCCTATTTTGTTTCCTACAACTTAGTCGTCCTCCTCCTCTCCCTCGTCCTCTGCTGCGCGTTTCCTCTTCTCCCCTCGGACACTGTCAGCTGAGGAAGGAAAAGTTCACATTTGTTCAATCCAACGGTAAAAAATGGGGTTGAAGCATGTTAAACACATTCCTATTTTCATCACTTCTGGATGTATTATTGTGAACCATGAGGGAAGGCGAGATATGTTTTAATAACTAAATAAATATACCACAAGAATACACACAGCAGAACATGCCAGTATCTGGCAGCCAGAAATAGGCGTTCTGGTGAGGTTTTAAGACTAAGACCTTTCTTTTGTTAAATATCTAACAGAAACACAGAGAGCCAGCAGGGAAACATGGGGGGGATTGTGAAATCCCACCACACCCCCTAAAATCTTTGTTGTTTTCTAAGCTCTGGGGTGCCTCGGCAAGCAGATTTCTCCTCCTTTTTTCTTTTCACTTACATGTAGCTGTCCTCAACATTCAGCCCCTTCATATGCAGTCCTAATCTGCCATTTTTGAAGCCCCCAACCCTTCTTCTTTGGATTAATTTACATTGTCTTTTTCTACACACCTGATGAGCCCCCCCCCACCCCCCAGTAAATCAACCAACCAACCTTGTCTGTGGGTGACCTACTCTATCCACATGGGCCAGTTAGTTTAGTATTTTTATTTATTTATTTATTTGGATTTATATTCCACCCTTACCGCATGGCAGGCTGAGGGTGGGTTCCATTGTATGAGATACCATGATACACACACCAAATTTCTTATCCTACACTGGCATTTGATCAGGCCAGATGCCTTCCTTTTCACCCCACTGTGAAAATAGTCCACTACAGATCCCCAAACAGTTAAACAAAACAATTCCAGAATCACCCAATGGGGAAACTAGCAGTTCACTGAGACAAATGTGCCCTAGAAGCTGTACAAAGATCTGCCAATCCCCCCCCCCCCGCCTTTTAGCAATTCAAGGAAGGGCGCACGAGCAGAAGGCTTAGGGAGTCTTTGGTAGGCCACAAGTTAACACAGGACAGCTTCAGATTAACACAGGTCTGCTTTTCTTATCCATTTCTGTTGCCTCTAACAGATCAGAAAATCCTCAGCTGATTGCACAAACATCTTAAACATACTTCTGAAGAGCTCTGCACTCTTGTGGATAAATTACAGAATGCAAGTTATATTTTAGAGCATTTCAGGGACTATGTAAAAACCCTTGCTACCCCCCCCCCCCACCCCCATTTTCCCAAGTTAAAACTTGGCAATAGGTTGTGTTAAAACTTAAATCACTGATATGTTTGAGCAAACATAAAGCTTTTAATGCAGCCCTACACTATGGATCTCTGTAATTTTGATAAATGGACTGCAAACTCAGCACAGTAAGGTTCAGAAGTTTGAAAAATCAAATGTACCTTTATTAAAATGTTAATTGGCTATGAAACTTACCTTCCTCCTCTTCAGTCTCTCTCTCCTCCACATAATCATCATCATCTTCTTCATCCTTGTGGGGAAAAGGGAGGTAAAGTTTTCAGAAATCCGATCTCACTCACAGAGCTGCCGCTTAACTAAACCTTGCAAAACTGAGACTCAGTTCAGACTTCACAGCAAACCATAGTTTAATTAAAATAACTATGGTTAGTATGACCATCTGAAGGTGGCCCAACCCAACAAACTATTGTCAGCTAGGGTATTGTCAAACTGAGATCTGAAACTATTTGAAGTAGGTTTATGCACCAGTTAGTTAGTCTTAAGGGAAGGAACTGGAGATATCTAAGTCAGCTGAATAAAATCAGGGCAGAGCATCTGCCTCCATTCTTTCTGCAGGTACCTGGAGCCCTTGGATATTAAGTCAGTGGTTTACAGCCGTTGGTTCCTATGAAAGCTGTACCAGTGGAACCAGCACCAGCCCAAAATAACCTTGAGGCTTATCACTTGGTTCAAGAGAGTGCAGAGGACCTGTTTAGGTTGTATGTCATTAATTTGTATTTTTTTTGTGCACCTTACAGTGCAGCAGTCTACAACTTTTTCATGTTACCGTAAGAATATAAGAGAAGCCAATGCTGGATCAGGCCAGTGACCCATCTGGCCCAGCACTCTGTGTCACACAGTGGCCAAAAACACCAGGTGCCCTCAGGAGATCCAGCAGTGGGGCCAGGACTGGTATACATTGGGTATACTTGCATTTTTCCATATAATCAACACATACATTTATACCTTTAAATTCTGTAAACAAATAGGCCAAATAGAATGATTTTATATGCTGTTATAAACGAGGTACTTTATGCTGTTAAATCAGTAAAAGAACAAGAAAGTTAAGTACTGCATATTTTTCAAAAAAACAAAACACCCCAACGTTTGTTTTTCTTTGAGGTGAAAACCCTAAAGTCTTTGGTCCTGTGGCTTGAACATTTCCAGTAATTTCACATACCTGTTCTTTCATCTGTAGACTTTTTTTTCCCTCTGAGCAGCCATTTATGGCTTCAGCCTCCCTTCCAACAGAGACCAGCTCCTTCTTTCTAAAGGAGGCTCCCTCCTCAGTCTGTAGTCTCAAATAGCACCTGCTCTACCACTTGGCCATGGGATCAAACTCCTTCCCTCCATTTGTATATTACGCCCACGGAGGTATTTGTTCCTTTCTGTTTAGCAGTGGGGGGAATGGGGACAGGGAGAAGAAATTGCTCACCACCCTCTTTTACGGGGCATGGGGAGGGGGGCTGTCAATTGCTACGTAAGGCCTTGCATTGGTGTGTGTGTCTGCTGGATCGTGGGGGCAGCCTCGCACGCCACACCCAACAGAGGAGCCGCAGAGGCGGAGGGCAGGGGTAAGTGGGAGCTCGTATTCACCTCCTGCCCTTGCCCAGGGTTTCCAGAAGGAGCTGGATGAGACAAAGAGGCCGCTGCAGCTGCCCTCAGAAGAATATTTAGTCCCTGAGCCACCGGCTCCTGTGGAACTACCCTGCTGCTACAGATTGCAGTGGACCCGATGGGCAAACGGTGTGCCTCTCAAGGGACACATTTCATAAGGGGGCAGAGCCCCGTGTGCCCCACCACTGGCTACGGCCCTGGGTATTTCCCCTCTTTATTCTCATATGTGCAGCAGAGCCTCTACAGGCGAGGTAATCCTTGCCTTCATCCACATTAAGTTTTAAATTCAAATCTGAATATTCATTGTGACGGGCAGTCTTTAACTCTACTGGCTAAGAATCAGCCTTCTGTGTCAAATACTTTGAATAACTGCAGCATCTATTACATGTGGCTTTTTTCTAGGCTGGTTGGAGTTCAGGGTTGTGCATCAGAGCTAAGGATAGCCCAGATCAGATGGTTTTGCATTCCCAGTTCTGGCCGGTTCTAACGTGTGTCCGACTATCCTGAAATGCCCTAACAAAAGGACTGTAGCTAAAAAGCCTGTGCCCCGTCTTGCATTCAGAACTAGCATTGTCAGTCTGAATATCTTTAACTATTTTCAGAAGTTAACAAAGTTAAACCTACTGGATTGGAATAAGAGAATACATAATTTACCTGAATCTCTTCTTTCATCAAATACGAAAGGCCTACTTCCTCCTCCTCCTCCTCCTCTTCACCTTCACCCTCCCCCAAGTCTGAACCGTCATCCTCTTCCTCATCATTCTCTTCATATTCTCCTGGGGGACCAGGTTTGTCTTCATCTTCTTCGTCCTCATCCTCATCCCCATCTGAAGGGAAGAAAATGCTACTAAATGTATGCCGCATATCCCTCTCCATCCCCATTCCAGAAACAGGAGCATTTTACAGGTTTGTTTTTTAAAAACACACACGTATCTCATCCCTCCTGTTCTCCTGCTAAATACACGTGGAAGGCTGCATGTTTGAATAATCCCTCGTGTTTAAGAAGATTCCTCCCTACCTCTGAGAAGGTAGCATCTGAGGGAGAAGGGATTCCAACCTAAGTTTTCTTTCTGATGTATTTTTCTAGGCATGATGAACCATTCAAATATGCTACCTTTTATCTGCATTATGAAATGGTGCAGTCCTAAGCAATGTTCCCTCTAGTTTGGTGTAGTGGTTAAGTGTGCGGACTCTAGTCTGGGAGAACCGGGTTTGATTCCCCAGTCCTCCACATGTAGCTGCTGGATGACCTTGGGCAAGCCATAGTTCTGTCAGAGCTGTCTTTGAACATAAGAACATAAGAGAAGCCAATGCTGGATCAGGCCAGTGGCCCATCCAATCCAACACTCTGTCACACAGTGGACAAAAACACCAGGTGCCCTCAGAAGGTCCAGCAGTGGGGGCAGAACACCAGAAGCCCTCCCACTGTTGCCCCCCCATCAAGCACCAAGAATACAGAGCATCACTTGCCCCAGACCCAGAGCTCCTATCTATACTTTGTAGCTAATAGCCACTGGTGACCTCTGCTCCAGATGTTTATCTAATTCCCTCTTGAAGCCGTCCATGCTTGTAGCCACCACCACCTCCTGTGGCAGTGAATTCCACGTGTTAATCACTCTTTGGGTGAAAAAGGACTTCCTTTTATCTGTTCTAACCCAACTGCTCAGCAATTTCATGGAGTGCCCACGAGTTCTTGTATTGTGAGAAAGGGAGAAAAGGACTTCTTTCTCTACCTGCTCTACCCCATGCCTAATCTTATAAACCTGATGAAAGACCAGTTTGTCAGAGCTCTCTCAGCCCCCCCCCCTACCTCACAGGGTGTCTGTTGTGGGAAGGGAAAGGAGTTTGTAAGCTGCTCTGAGACTCCGAGTGAAGGGCGGGGTATAAATCCAATCTCCTCTTCTCTTCTAAGCTCCACAGTGTTCTGAGCAAAAATTCCAGCTCATGAGTGAAAATGCTATTAGCCTTAAAGTTGTGAGCAAGTCTACATTTGACTATCTCATAAATTAGTTTTTTAGAAGATTATTTCCATAACCTTGTAAAAATCTCAGAATTATTTTAAAGTATATTTAAACTATATTTTTAAGAATAGTGTAAACATTATCAGAGAAAACAGAATCAAGTCAAATTTCAATACATAAAATGTCCTCTATGGGGGTAGACCAGGCCTCCGGAGAACAGGTCTACCTGCCACTTTCTACTATACTGGTAGACCCGGCCTCCCCACCCATTTCCACTAAATTGGTAGATCTGGCCTAGGACTGTCACCCTACGCTGAGCCTTAGAAAACAACAGCACTTAGGGCGAGAAAAACTCTAGCAGTCTACTTTGGGGTGTTTTTTTTAGTGAAATATGACAAATTTACAGGTCAAGTATAAGAGAGATGGAACAATCACGGTCAGAACCCTGCCTAATCTCACAAACAGGGAGTTGCTTAAATGTTATCAACCTGCCCAAACTACTTATTTATTCAAATATTTATATGCCACTTTTCCTGTGACTCAGGGCAGCTTACAAATCATACTGAAAAGCATAACAGGGGTATGCAAAAAAAAAAAAAAAAGGATTTCTCCCCCCCCCCCCCCCAACTCCATTATAGCCTATGGGGCCCCATCACAGTCAATAGTTTGTGTAAGCTGCCCTGAGCCTGCTATGGCAGGAAAGAAGTTAAATAAATAAATAAATGGGACAGAAAAGATATAATGGAGAGTTGATCCGGGGGTATCTGGGGCTCTGAGGAGGCTGTTTGTTGAGGTAGAGGCACCAAATTTTCAGCATAGCTGCTGGTGCCTCTCCTCAACACGCCCCCCCCCCCAAAGTTTCAAAAAGATTGGACCAGGGGATCAAATTTTATGGGCCCCAGAAGAAGATGCCCCCATCCTCCATAGTTTCCAATGGAGGGGGAAATGATTGTAAGCTGGAAGCTAAAATTTTGTGACAACCTAATTTCAGTCAGCTAAATTTTGTATGCCAGCACCCCCTAGTGCAGCTCAGAGGGAACACACTGATGAACCAAGGGTTTGCTTCAATATAAGGGAGCCTTCATGTATACTTGGACCTCCCAAGTACACATGAAGGCTTCCTTATATTGAAGCAAACCCTTGGTTCATCAAAGCCAGTACTATCTACTCAGCAGCTATCCAGGGTCTTACCAAGAGGTTTTTTGCCCCATCTGACCCTTTCAACTGGAAATGCCAGGGATTGAACTTGGGACCTTCTGCATGCCAGGCAGAGGCTCTAACACTGAGCTATTGCCCCTCCTTAACAAAAGCAGTTTCTAGACACGCATTTCTGGACCACACAGACTGTTCTGAGAACAGTTAAACATTAAGTTTTCTTCAAGGGTAAAAGGACTGGAAACAAAGCAGAGTATTTAAATGGTTCATTTAACTGTATATTTATTTAATTTGATATACACAACAAGCAAGTATAAGGTATTATTATTTGCAATATGAAACCAAGTTTTACTATTATTAGCATTTTTGTCTTTAAACGAACTAATTCCATCAGCTCTTTATCAAATCCAAAAACATGACGTTAAATAGTAAGGGAATTCTAACCCATGCCATTTATGATGTTAGCCATACTTCTCTGCCTCTTACGGTCTCTAGCTTTTCATGGAACGTCAAAAATGGCTTGATACTTGTGCATCAACCTGATGAAAACATTTACACAAATCATTACCTTCATCATCTTCATCTGCTGAGTCAGGGGCCTCATTATCATCTTGATCAAATCCATCTAGATATGTGATTTGGGGAAGCAGCTCAAGCACACTTTCTCTATAATCTTCCAGGTTTGTGACTTCACAGGTAACCAAATCAAGACTCTTCAAGTTCTTAAGATTTTGCTGAAAAAGAACAATTAAAAAAATCTTCCAGGCTAATAGGCGATAATTACTGAAACTCTTAACTGCTTCTTTATTAAGCTGTCGGCTGTGTATCAACATTGATAGCAAAGAATGCTCCACATTCTGAGTTCCTTTCACCCATCACAGCATAACAAATCAAACAGCTGTCTGCTTTGCAGATGAAAGCAGGTACATTTTCTACAACCGTTTTTGTTGAGTGTCAAATATCATTGTCCAGAATGTTTGGGCAGAAAAGATAGGTAAGAATTCTTTCCTATACGTTTAATTTGTGATTCCCCAAGAGCTAGCTCTATTGTGAACTTCTGAAGTTCCTTTGGTCAGTCTGGAAGACTCAGACAGGGACTGAGATAAGGATAACACCTTTCACAATGTGCTAACCAATATGCTATTACAGTACAGCAGCTCTCATAGGGAACTGCAGTTGGAAGGGAACTCAACTTCAAAGCTGGACTTAAGTTCCAGGAAGCCTTAACTTTGGTATCACCAATTCTGAGTCACCCATTTTACGCAAATAATGACAATCATACAAGAACACATAAACAAGCAGCAGCTACCCCGGCCATGATTTTCCCTTCTCCAGTCTACAATGCAGCACATTCACTCATCCAGTCTGTCAGCTTTAAACAATACCAACCTCCTGCGCAAACTTTTAAACCTCCTGTTTAAACTCTTTTTATTCTATCTAATACTCAGTAAGCTTACCAATCCACTTACCAGTGTACATACTAATCCATTACGGAGTATATACCTTCTGTTGCAAGTTTATTATCCGCCTCCTTCTTCCACCAATGCTTATTCTAAGTCCACTTTTTATTCCCTGTTACACTTACCAGGGCTTCCACAGTGCTGAGATCTTTGATTTTGTTGCCACTCAGATTTAAACATGTGAGATTTGGACACCTCTCAGCCAGGACCTCCAGACCTCCTGAAATTAGGTTGTCACTCAGTTCCAGCTGCAATACATAAATATCACATAATCAGGACTTGATACTTTCACAAGCCTATTGTTTTGGTAAAATAACAAGTATTCTACAACTCTGTTTAGATTTCTAGTCTCTGTGTTACTCAAAGGATACATTAAGCGTCACACTATAATTTCTCCAGAGCCAAACAATGATCCGTAGTTCAGATATTTAAGACAAATATTTTCCCAAAGCTTCATCATGACAAGTACTGCTTAGCCATGAAGTTTGCTCAGTGGCATCAACCAAGCAGTCTTTGGTTTGTTAGCTTTACCTTCCCGTATACAACTATTATGAAGATAAAAAGGGCACGCATTTAACAGAGAAAATGAAAACTATAACCTGTTTAAAGTTATGTGTAAATACATTCCAAGGATAATACCCAGGTATTTTCAGAGTCGAACAGCTAAATTTGAGTCCAGTAGCACCTCAGAGACCAAACAAGGTTTTGGGGGTACAAGCTTTTTAGAGTCAAAGCTCCCTTCAGATAAAAACCAACGATATAGGCATGTGGGTTTTTTTTTTTTTGCCAGGGATAAGCTTTGTAGTGCACTGTCGCTGACTGATCCCCAGAGAATTGTTCACGCCATCCCCAGCCAAGTTCATGGAAGTGAAGAGTTTCTATGCCAGACAGCCACCCACTGGCAAAAACTAACTCTCCCTTTGCAGTCCTGCACTACTCACCTTTCGAAGTTTAGTCAAGTTGGGGAGCTTGGCCAGTGACGTCAGCTCCACGTTGGCCATGCTGAGAAACTCTAACTCTTTAAATGTGTCATTCAGGCCTTCAATTTCACCATTGCTAGACCGACAGTTGTCAAGAACCAGCTCAGTCACCTACAAAAAGACATAATGCAGCCATCTCTGAATGGAGTAGGAGCTAACCTTTCATTTTGTGGGTAGATATTGCAGGTTGAAGTCAAAAGGGCCGAAAAATTTATAACTAGAATGCAAGCCTCATACAAGTATTAGCTGGTT
This sequence comes from Lepidodactylus listeri, assembly GCA_029233225.1. NCBI lineage: Eukaryota > Metazoa > Chordata > Lepidosauria > Squamata > Gekkonidae > Lepidodactylus > Lepidodactylus listeri. The sequence continues at coordinate 168,325,496 of JARCFY010000003.1, read as the reverse complement.
CTTCAAGAAAGGGTGAAATACAACCACAGTTTCCTTTTAAAAGGACTGGCATGCTTTCCATGGTCAGAAATTCAGATGGAGCGAACACTTGTTCAGCACTGTGGGAATGTATCATATGACACTGAAGCCTGTTGCTAATTAGCATATTTTTAACTGTTTTCAAACCTAACTTACATGCACTTTTATGAACCTAGCAAACACAAAACCAGTATCCTTATAACAAATTGCTTTCCTGAGCAAAAACCTGTTATTTGAAAATGAAAGCTAAAATCATAGAAGTCATAAGAAATACAATTACTTGGATTTGCATCTTTTATTTCCAACCCTTTATTTATGGTCAGTAATACAATTGACATCTAACTACCACACAGATGGCTAGAAGTGGAACATCTTAAATCATGATTAGCTTAAATATGATGATTAGACTTCAAATATATTTTGTTTGGCCCATTCTGATGTAAGACAACCTAAGAACAGAGACAAGTCTGAAACATTTGTACCGAAGGCAAGAACTTCCAAACTATGAAGTCGCAAACATTTACATCTTCAGCAAAAGTCCTGTGCTACATATCAGGATATTCTTATTACCTGAAGAAGCTCCAAGTTTCTGCCAACCTTCTAGGAGAAAGTGAATAGTAAAAGCTACAGAAATGAATTTTAAGTGACTTATTCAGGAAATTTCATTCAATGAGTATTTCTGGAGCTCCCCAAACTAGTACCGTATGTAAACTATATTCATACCAACCAGCAAGGATGGGAGAGAGACTAGTGCTCTATACACACACACACACACACACCACTTTGCCATGACATTCAGGGAGAGACTCTGGGGAAGTCACGGGGTTGGAGCTCAAGGCCTGCAGATCTTTGCTCCCTCATCCATCCCTTCCAACCCACAGAAAAGCTTATTCTCAGGGTTGCAGGACCCACAAGGAGTCAAACCCAGTGTGGTGGTTACCAGGATGTGGGAGCCCCAAATTCTAATCCATGGAAGCTTACTGAGTGACTTGCAAGGGTAAAATGGGTGTGGGTCTGGTTTTTACCTTTAAGGCCCTAAACAATTTGGGACCAGGATAGCTGAAGGACTGCCTCCTCCAGCTAAGACATTCATTACAAGCCATGGGCTCTTATTTATTAAAACATCCACACCCCACCTTTCTTCCTGGTTCCAAGCAGCCCGCACATCTGAGGTGGGCAGTGACCAGAGACAGGGCCTTTTCAGTGCTGGCACCTCACCTGTCCCTTGAAGCTCAGCTGGCACCTACTCTATTCTCTTTTAGGCACCAGGCCAAAATGTTTCTTTTAATTAAGGAACTGATTAAAAAAAAATCTTTTATGGTTTTTAGCCTAAGAAATGTGTAAGACTCGTAAGCTGCTCTGTGTCTCAAGCTGTTTTTTGCTCTGTGTTTTTAATACTGGGCTTTACTTAAATAACTTTTATGGTATTTTATCAGTGCTAGATTCAAGTCCAGTAGCCCCGCAGACCAAGAAGATTTCCGGGGTATAAACTCTCGAGAGTCAAAGCTCCCTTCCCCAGATACATGAGCTGAAAAGCTTATATATGCTGTAATTCTAGCTGGTTTTTAAGGTGCCACTGGACTTGACTCTTGCTTTTCCATGGCAGCTCAATACCCACCTGAAACTTATTTCACCAGGTATTTCTGGTGTCCTTTCAAAGAAACTTTTACAGGCATAAATACAAAAACCTAACATTCCCAATAAGCTAATTCCTGCACCAAACACTACATCCCTGGTTTCTCTGTACTTGTACGTTACCAAGGAACATACACACCCACCCCCGCTACTTCCTGGTGGCAGAAAGTGCAGTCAAGTCACAGCTGGCTAATGGCAACCCCATGCGGTTTTCAAGGCAAAAGGCAAACAGAAGCCGTTTGCCACTGCCTGCCTCTGTGTGGCAACCCTGGATCTCCTTGGTGGTCTCCCATTCAAGTACTAACCAGGGTCGACCCTGCTTAGCTTCCAAGATCTGACAAGACCAGGCTGGCCTGAGCCATGCAGGACAGGGTCCTCCCACCCTAATCCCAATAAATACAGGAGGCTGTGTAGTATCAGATCAGACCGACCGTTTATCAAGGTCCGCTTCCTCCTTTGACTGGCAGGGGCTCTCCAAGGTCTCAGGTACAGAAAAGAGCCTTTCCCATCACAGCCCCTCTCCCAAATCACTGCTCAGTTTCTCAACACTGGTATTCATCTGGTTTAGTGCAAAATTCCCATAAAGCCAGAGTGTACTCTGCTCACAACCCAGTTTTAATAGTCTTTCCCATCATTTCAGTGGCTTTTTTACTTGAAGTAAGTGTGTTTAAGATTGCACTCTAAGGAGGATTCTGAATGTTGTTCCCTGCATTAGCACGCAATTTTGCTATGAATCATTCTTACAAGACCTGCTCAGCTTTTTAGTAGTAACTTTACATTTACTTTTGCTAAGTGCTGGGGAAACAAGAGTTTGAAACAGAGAGTTGGACTGGGTGGGCCATTGGCCTGCTCCAACATTGGCTTCTCTGAGTAAAAAGAAACCACCTCGGCATTTTCATAAACAGAAACCCACAATTTTGGCAAGTAAAAAGCAAGTTACTTTTGTGCTAACTTTCACAACTCTATCTGGCTGCATATGCTGTCCATTTGGCTGTTTTCTGCACGGCTTTCGCCATACAGGCTACAAGCTGTACACGTTTCCAGGTCGAGGCCAGCCAACAGAAGGTCGCTGAAGTGAATCCACTGCCAGAACATGAACCACCACACCGCCCTCCCGGACCAAGATGCAGGACCATCTGCTGGGAGCGCCAACAGGCAGGAAGTAGAAAGCATGCAAACTGACCCCCGTCTTCCTAATCCCGACAGTACAGAAGGCCCATCAGAATCCTGTCTCAGGAAAGGACAACTATCCACCGCATGACCAGCAGCTTTAATCTCTCTTTTTTAATGCTTACAGGAAGGGTCTGTTGTAAGTAACCGAATCTTGGCAACATAAAAGGGTCCACACACACACACACACACACACACACACACACACACTCGTAACTAAAGAGTTCTCGGGCTTAAGAGATGGCGGTCTCGGCTGTTCGGAAACTGTAAGAACTTGATCCCCCACCCGTCAGATCGAGGAGAAATGGGACAACATTCGGGCCAGCTTTGGTTCCTCCGCGGTTTTCGTCGGGCCCCGCCATGTTCTGCCGGCCACCTGCTCGGCTTGAAAGCGGACTCGCCGCCGCGTGCGTTTCCTGCCCGTCTCGGAGTTGGCACAGGGCGGACGCTACTTGCCCGGATCGTCATGGCGGGCGGCGGCAGGCCGTTCTTTCCAGCCGCTCGACACGAACTCCTGCCAGGCGCCTTCGCTCGCTGGCTCGCTCGCTCGCAGGGTGGGTGGAGGCGCCAGACGGGAGCGTCTCCACACACCCCCGCCCGCCCGCATGGCCAAGGGACTCAAGACTGCAATCGCCTTATCTTCTTTTGCCATTAGGAGAGCCAGCAGAGCGGAGAGACCGGGGGGGGGGGGGGCGCCTTGCCTTGCCTTGCCTTATCCATGCGCTCTCCGGGCAGAGCTGGAGGACTCGAGGGAGGGGCCAGGCGGGCACCGAGGGGGACCCGGGTTGCAAAAGACAACGCTCTCCTCCCGAAAACGCCCCGCGCCGAATGTGCGCGGATCCCCGTTCCGCGCCTGCCTCGCCGCCCGCCTCCTCTGCGCAGCTGCTTTTTAAAGATGGATTCGGCCCGAGCTTCGGCTTGTTTACCAGCCCGTGCGCAGCAGGGAAGTTAAAAATAAGGCCCAGCGTTCCGCTCCGGCGACAGGAGGGCCGCGGGACTTGGAGGGACTTCCACCGGCACCCCCCGCCCGCCCCCGGGGAACAAAAGTCCCCTCTCTTCTCCCCCCCCGCCCCCGGGGGAAAGCAGGGCTCGCCCGTGCCCCAGTGTGGACGTGGGGGACGCGTGACCTAGATCGGGCGGCAGGCAGCGCGGCTCGCCAGGCCCGCCGGCAGGGGGGAAAGTTTCCACTCGGGCGCCGTTTTCCCCCAGGCCAGCCGCCTGGCCGAAGGCCCCCCGATCCCCCTCCCCGCGCAGTCTTCCTCCCGGGGGCCAAAAAGGCGGCAGCGGCGGCCGGGCCGGGGGGGGGGAGAGAGTTTCGCCCAGGTGCGGCGTGACCTAGTTGAGGGCGGCGGCGGCAGTGGAAGAGTTAAGGCGCGGCGGCGGCGCCCGGGCGCTTCCATCACGGCTGGCAAATTTCACTAAGCTGGCCGCAACCCCCCGTTTCGGGCAGAGGAGGCAGGCGGAGCGAGGCGCGGCGGCGCACATGGAGAGCTCGTGGGCGAACAGCCCCGGCCCCGACGCGAAGCCCCCCGCGCGCCCGCCTCTTCCCCCGGCCAAGGACGGCCGAGCGGAGCCGCGGAGAGCCGAGCGATGGCGGCGCCCGGGCAGGGCTGGGGTGGACGTTTCGGCCTCACCTCCTCGGGCGCGCCGTTCCTCAACTCCAGGTTGATGCGCTTCTTCATCTCCATGGCGGCGGCGACGCCGGCCGCTGAGTGCCCCGGCCGCCTTGGGAGGGAGGGAGGAAGGGAAGGAGGGAGCGAGCGAGCAGGGCCGCGAAGGCCGGCGAGGGCTGGCTCGGCGATGGCGAGCGGCGTCGGGCGCTGGGAGCCGCTCCTCCGGCCCGGCCCCCTGGCTGGCTGTGGCTGTGGCTGGCCCGCCTGGCGGAACGCGCAGTTCCTCTCGCGTCAATGGCCGCTCGCACACTGAGCCTCCATGACTCGGCGCGTGGGGCCCCCTGGCAGACGCCCCGCCTCCTCCGGCCGCCCTCGGGCGCCCCAGGCGAGGAGGAGGACGACGACGACGCGGAGGAGGAAGGAGAAGAGGAAGCCGCGCGGCTGCCTGCCTGCCTGCCTGCCTCCCTGGCCGGCTGGGTGCGCTCCCCCCTGAGGCGTGCGGCGCAACGCGGCCCGGGCAGGAAGGGTTCCGGTCCCAGGGGCGGCCGCGAGCCGAGGGACGACAGCCGCTGCGGGGAGAGCTTCCCTAGCCCAGCCGACAGGGCGGCCCGAGACGCCAAGCCTCGCGCGGGGAGGCCGGACCACGAGGTCGCGCGTTGGGCGCCGAGTGGCAGGCCCAGGAGGGCCGTGGGGCAGCCGTGGGGCAGCCAAGGGTGGGGGGGTGGGCGTCCAGGAGCTTTTCAGGGCCTTCTTCTCCCGGGGGCTGGAATCGAGCTCTTCTCCCGCAGACCCAATGGGGCCACCCTCGGACACGCACAGAGACAACAGCAGTCAAGGCGGAGCCCCCAACTGAACACAACGTGGGGGGTCCGGAGGGGGCACCTTGAAGACCAACACCGTCGTCTGCCTTCTGGGTAGAAGCGTTCCGGAGTTCGCATGCCCTCGGGGCGTTTTGTTTTGCTGCTGCAGGCCAACGCGGCTACCCTCCCCCCCCCCCCCCCCGCCCCTTAATCGACAATTAAAAACAGATAGGTCAGATAAGTACAGATACACACAGCCGTAACCCTGCATTACAAAATCAGAGACCAGTGCAATAAAAATGGTATAACATATATGGGGCATAAAGGAACAAGACCTGTCTAGCGCTGGAATGACTGGGATTTGTTAACGCCTGTGTGCAAAAGAAATGAGAAATGATGGTAAAGCAAAAAGACTTCGCAGTGCAACAGGCTACGCTGAGTAAGAACACAAAACGTGAAGTGACTGTAAGAGCCAGGATAACAAGGGGAGTTCAGGGGAAGAATTTGTGGGTTTCTGGGCACTGACCCGAGTTCAAGGTTTTCCAGAAAGGTTGCAAGGTGATTGCATCCATACCAGGTGGACAAAAGAAGTGTTGGATTTATACCCCACCCTTCACTAAGAGTGGCTTACAATCTCCTTCCCTTCCTCTTCCCCCAACAGACACCCCGTGGGGTAGGTGGGGCTAAGAGCTCTCCCAAGAACCTGCCCTTGAGACAACAACCCAGAGAACTGTTGACTGACCCAGATTGGAGTCCGCCTCTCCTAACCACACTGGCAAAAGGGGCTAGCCGGCTGGAGACGCATGCCTGAGGCAGGTTGAGGGGGAGGTGTTCAGGCCAGGTCAGTGGAAGATAAGTTCACCTGGCTGCTTGATGGTAATTAGATTTGGCAATCAGGAAGACTTGTATTTGCTGATGAGATTATAAAGATAGACATGGGTGGGCAATGCAGATAGCCCACCTGTGAATCAGTCTCCCGCCCAAGATTTTGGCCACTCATTAACATAGCTGGAGGAGAGGCATGACCTCACCTTGAACCTACGTAGCTGCCTTCTACTGATTGAGACCACTGGTCCAGCAAGGTCAGTCTTGTCTACTCAGACTGGCAGCAGCTCCCGGGTCTCAGGCAGACACAGGTCTTTCACATCACCTGTTGCCAGATACTTTAACTGGAGATGCCGGGGATTGAACCTGGGACCTTCTGCATGCCAAGTAGATCCTCTTCCACTGAGATATGCTCCCCTTCCACCTTCTCCAAGGCGAGACATTGCTATCTCCTAAAATGGATGCCTAGGCAAATTTAGCCAAGATGGAGTCACGGCAAACGACACAAATCTAGGAAGGGAACTTTGATAACAGTTCCTGGGACAATAATAAGCAAAGAATAGGAATCAATAGACTTTTCCGGTCTAGGAAAGAGACAACTAAGAGTCGGGACACCATAGAGGTCTATAAAATTATTCACGGTTTGGGCAGAATTGACAAAGGGAACTTTTCCTCCCTCTCCCAAAGTACTAGAATTCGAGGGCATGGGGAAAAGAAATACTTCTTCATGCAGCAAGTGATTAAAATGTGGAATTCGCTGCCAGAGGATGTAGTGATGGCCACGGGCGTAGAGGACTTTAAAAGGGGATGAGGCAGATTCAACCTCTGAATACCACCTGTGCCATGAGGTCACATCAGGGGATGGCCTCAGCCTCTCTGCCCTGCTGTTGGCCCTCCAGAGGGACTGACTGGCTACTGTGTGAGACAGGAGGCTAGACTGGATGGACCCTCACTGGTCTGACCCGGCAGGGCTATTCTGATGCTCTTCTCAGGAGAAGGCCTCAGCCTCTCTGCCCTGTTCTTGGCCCTCCAGAGGGACTGGTTGAGGCCACTGTGTGAGACGGGATGCTGGACTAGATGGACCCTCACTGGTCTGACCCAGCAGGGCTCTTCTGAGGTTCTTCTCAGGGAAAGGCCTTGGCCTCTCTGCCCTGTTGTTGGCTCTCCAGAGGAGCTGGTTGGCCCCTGTGTGAGACGGGATGCTGGACTGGATGGACCCTCACTGGCCTGACCCAGCAGGGCTCTTCTGATGTTCTTATCAGGGGAAGGCCTTGGCGCCTCTGCCCTGTTGCTGGTCCTGCAGAGGAACTGGTTGAGGCCACTGTGTGAGACAGGAGGCTGGACTAGATGGACCCTCACTGGTCTGATCCAGCAGAGCTCTTTTGAGGTTCTTCTCAGAGGAGGGCCTCAGCCTCTCTGCCCTGTTGCTGGTCCTGCAGAGGAACTGGTTGAGGCCACTGTGTGAGACAGGAGGCTGGACTAGATGGACCCTCACTGGTCTGATCCAGCAGAGCTCTTTTGAGGTTCTTCTCAGAGGAAGGCCTCAGCCTCTCTGCCCTGTTGTTGGCCCTCCAGAGGAACTGGCTGGCCACTGTGTGAGACAGGATGCTGGGCTGGATGGACCCTCAGTGGTCTGACCCAGCAGGGCTCCTCTGGTGTTCTTAAAATGTTATGATGTATTTTACACTATCAAACAAATGAGATGCCTCTTACTGCCATTCTGCAGTCACTCCGCTGGCTGCCCGTCAGTTACCCGGCCCAATTTAAAGTACTGGCTATCACATACCAAGCCCTTCATGGCCTTCAACTCTCATATCTGTGGAACCATCTCTCCCTCTGTGTTCCGCCACGACATCTCCAGGACATCACTTGACCGAAGACAAATCGATACCTATCAATGTTCTGTAAACAATTATCACTTCCTCTCATGGTTTCATATCAAAGAAAACATTCGTGCACATCAAAGTAGGGATTGAAGTCATAGTGATGCCATTTGTTCGAGGTGTCAATCTTTAGTGTTTCTTGTGATCTGAAGGTATAATCGGGGCTCATTCTCGGAAGAGGCCTCTGTTGTTTCTTGTCTTCTCTATGTTTATTTTGTTCTGTTCAGTGTATGTTATCTGTGGTGCCCTGAGTTAAACTGTGTTTTACTTTCTTAAGGTATTTTAAGGAGGGCCATCGACTTCTAGCGCCTGGCGGAAGCCGCCCCCGCATAGATAAGTTTTGCATGTAGCCGTTTTGCTAATCTCTAGAATAAAATAAATTTTCTTTTTGAGACTGAGTGTTTGTGTCTGGGGTATCACACCTCAGGCGGGGCCCCAACTTTCCTATCCAACTCACACTTTCCACAGCCTTGGGTAAGGGGCCATCACTGACCCTCCCACGACAGGCACTAAACCTCTGGATCCCAGAGCCAGGAGACAACATCCAGGGAAGGCCTCGGCCTCCATGCCCTGTTGTTGGAGCTCCAGAGGAACTTGAATGGTCACTGTGTGAGACAAGACGCTGGACTAGATGGACTGTTGGTCTGATCCAGCAGGGCTTTTCTTATAAGAACACAAGAAGAACTTGCTGTCTTAGACCAAGGGCCACCCTTTCCAGTGATATTTGCAAGAATCCCAGCAACCAGTGGGTGCCTGGAGTATCACTTCACGTTGACTGGTCAATGGCCCAGCTTCCTCTTCTGCTTACTAGTGCTGTCAATGGTTTTGGAGGGGGAATTATCTCAGGTGGAGCAGCCTGAATAGCCCAGGTATCTCGAGCTCATCAGAATTTGGCTTGTAAGCAGAATCGGCCGTTGGACAGGAGATCACTAAGGAAGACTGGGGTAGCTATGTGGAGGTAAGGTAAAGGTTTCCCTTGCTCGAAAGCCAGTTGAATCCGACTCTAGGGAAGTGGTGCTCCTCTCCGTTTCCAAGCTGAAGATCCTACATTGTCTGAAGACTTTCTCCGTGGTCATGTGGCCGGCATGACTAGACGCCGAGGCACACGGAACGCTGTTCCCTTCCCACCGAAGCGGTACCTATTTATCTCCTTGCAATTTCTTGCTTTCGAACTGCTAGGTTGGCAGCAGCTGGGGCCAGAGACGGGAGCAGCTCACTCCGTCATGCAGCACTCGGGTCTTGAACTGCTGAACTACCGACCTTCTGGTCTGCAGCTCAGCATCTTAACCACTTGAGCCACTGCAGCCCCTTATGTGGAGGTAGACAATGGCTAAACCACCGCTGTTTGTCTGCCCGGACCTGGATGGCCCAGGCTAGCCTGATCTCCAAGAGCTAAGCAGGGTCAGCCCTGGTTAGTATTTGGATGGGAGACCACCAAGGAGGGAAGTCCAGGGTGGCCACGCAGAGGGAGTAAACCACCTCTGCTGAGTTCTTGCCTGGAAAACCACATGGTCCTGGGATTGCCCTGTATAAATTGATGGCGCAACCTCATTTGGAGTACTGTGTACAGTTCTGGTCGCCACACCTCAAAAAAGATATTCTAGCATTGGGAAAAGGGCAGAAAAGGGCAACTAGAATGATAAAAGAGTTGGGACACTTTCCCTATGAAGAAAGGTTGAAGCACTTGGGGTTCTTTAGTGTGGAGAAACGACAGCTGAGGGGTGACGTGATCGAGGTTTATAAGATTATGCATGGGACAGAGCAGGTAGAGAAAAGTACTTTTCTAGACAAGAACTCGTGGGCTCTCGATGAAATTGTTGAGCATTCGGGTTAGAACAGATAAAAGGAAGTCCTTCTTCACCCAAAGAGTGATTAACGCATGGAATTCACTGCCACAGGAGGTGGTGGTGGCTACAAGCATGGATGACTTCAAGAGGGAATTAGATAAACATCTGGAGCAGAGGTCCATCAGTGGCTCTTAGCCACAAAGTAAAGATAGGAACTCTCCGTCTGGGGCAAGTGATGCTCTGTCTTCTTGGTGCTTGATGGGGGGGGGCAACAGTGGGAGGGCTTCTGGAGTTCTGGCCCCACTGCTGGACCTCCTGAGGGCACCTGGTGTTTTTGGCCACTGTGTGACGCAGAGTGTTGGACTGGAGGGGCCACTGGCCTGATCCAACACTGGCTTCTCTCATGTTCTTATGTTCTTATTGCCCTGAGTGGACATTCTTCTCGTTTTAGTTGTACTTTTAAAAACCAGAAGATGGCACCATAAAGCAACTTACTGGAGACCAAATCTGTGAACCAAGACACATTTTAGTTGAGTAGTTACCAACTAATAGAACAAATGTAGGTAAACATGCATATTACCAAAGCCATAACAGAAGTGCCCTTTTTTAGTATATTGAAGGAAACGTGGGACGATTTCACTTCTCTTCCCATTAAAGTCTTGAGTCCTACTTTGGAAGGAGAGGATGATTCGCATACCCGGCAATGTACTGGGTTGTATTGCTGGGGGCCTTTTCTGGCCTCCTCTTCCTTAATGCATTGTTACCGAGGCTTTCCAGCTTTCCTCTGGGCTGTGTTACTTCTGTCGGTGCCACCATGACAGCATCCCTGGTTTCCTCTGAGAGAGCTCCAGAACACAAAAGGGACTAAGGGGAACCTCTTTGAATCCAAGTGCCAGGAGGCAACATCAGGAGATGCCTTGTTTTTGGCCAGGATGCTGGACTAGATGGACCCTCCCTGGTCTGATCCAGCAGGGCTCTTCTGGTGTTCTTCTCAGGGGAAGGCCTCGGCCTCTCTGCCCTGTTGTTGCCCCTCCAGAGGAACTGGTTGGCCACTGTGTGAGATGGGATGCTGGACTAGATAGACAGTTTGTTGTAGTGGTTAGGAGTGCAGGCTCTGATCTGGAGGAATTAGGTTTGATTCCACACTCTTCCACATGCAGCAGCAGGTGTGACCTTGGGTCAGTCACAAGTTGTTTCAGAGCTGTTCTCTCAGGAGCAGTTCTTGAAAGAGCTCTCTCAGCCCCACCTACCTCACAGGGCGTCTGTTGTGGGGAGGGAAAAGGGAAGGAGATTGTAAGCCATTCTGAGAGACTCTTTCGAGTAGTGAAGGGCGGGGTATAAATCCAGTGTCTTCTCTTCTTCTATTGGTCTGACCCAGCTGGGCTCTTCTTATGTTCCTCTCAGAGGAAGGCTTCAGCCTCTATGCCCCACTGTTGGACCTCCAGAGGAACTGGTAGGTGTGAGAGAAGATACTGGACTACATGGTGTGAGAGAAGATACTGGACTACATGGACCACTGGTCTGATCCAACAAGACTCTTATGTTCTTCTCAAGGGAAGGACTCATTGGCACTCCAGAAGAACTGGCTGGCCACCTGTGTGAGACAGGATGCTGGACCAGATGGACCCTCACTGGTCTGACCCAGCAGGGCCCTTCTGGTGTTCTTCTCAGGGGAAGGCCTCGGCCTCTGTGTCTGGTTCTCCAGAGGAATCGGTTGGCCACTGTGTGAGACAGGATGCTGGACTGGATGGACCCTCACTGGCCTGATGCAGCAGGGCTCTTCTTATACAAGCTCTGATTAAAAAATGAAGAAGAAGAAGAAGAAGAAGAGATTGGATTTATATCCCGCCCTTCACTCACTTAAGAGTCTCAGAGCGGCTTACAAACTCCTTTCCCCTCCCCTCCCCACAACAGACACCCTGTGAGGTAGGTGGGGCTGAGAGAGCTCTTTCCCAAGCTGTCCTTGAGAGAACAGCTGGTACAGAGCTATGGCTTGCCCAAGGTCATCCAGCCAGGTGCAAATGGAGGAGTGGGGAATCAAACCCGGTTCTCCCAGTTTAGAGTCCGCGCACTTAACCACTACACCAGACTGGCTCTCCCAGTCTGAAATGAAATCCCAAAGGAAACAAAAACAGGCCGTTCTTGAGGGGAAAAGTGTGTAACTATAGGAGTGAAGTCTGATAGGCCAATCGGATAGAAAGCTCCTGTCTGCAGGGGCGTAGAGTTTTGGAAATCCCAGGGGGGGCTCCTTAGCGCGCGTGCACACTCTTCCTAGGACCCCCACGTCTCCTTCCGAGGCCCGCTAGCCGCTGCTGCCGGTGCCTCTCTCTCCCCCCCCCCGCCACCCCTTCCCTCTCCCTCTTCAGCAGCGGCGGCCGCTGGGCCTCGGGTAGGCGCAGTGGCAGGCGCTCCGTTTTCCCGGGGGTGGCTGAGCCCCCTCCCGGGAAATTTCAGGGGTGGCTCAAGCCCTCGAGCCCCCCCTGTACTCTACGCCTATGCCTGTCTGCATTTAGTCCATTGTCCCATGTTCAGACTGCGAAGCCACCCTGGGCTTCCTATAGATCAAGGAGTCTCTCATGCTGGGAAAAGGGTCATTGAGTCTGGTGAAGCTCCACTATTATGGGAGCAGCCCTGCTGGATCCTGTCTCCTGGGCAGAGGAGAGTGTCTCAGGCGGGTAGCCGTGTTGGTCTGAAGTCGAAGCACCAGAATGGGTTCCAGGAGCACCTTAAAGACAAACAAGATTTCCAGAGTGTGAGTCGTTGAGAGTCCAACCTACTTTTGTCAGAAGATCATCAACAGCAAAGAGGACAAACTTTGAGTCCAGTGGCACCTTTAAGACCAACAACGTTTAATTCTGTGTATAAGCTTTCCTGTGCTTGCACACTTATTCAGATACGTGCACACTTCTCTGTATGTGAAGAAGTGTGCATGCACTTGAAAGCTTATACACAGAATTAAACTTTGTACTCTAAGGGGTCTCCAGCTGCCCTGATGAGAGCTGAAACCAGTATCCCGTCTCTCAAGGCTCGGGCACACCTTATAATTATTGGATACTGGAAAAGAATAGAAAACTCACAAACTAGTTCCCTCAGTCATCAGTCCTTTAACCTGCTGTTTAGGGTTGCCAAGTCTGGGTTGGAAAATACCTGGGGACTTTGGGGACTTTGGGGAGGCAGGAGAAGGTGGGGTTTGGGGAGGGGCCTCAGAGTGGTACAGTGTCCTAGAGTCCACCCTCCAAAGCAGCCATTTTCTCCAGGGGAGCTGACCTCTGTCAGCTGGGGATCAGTTGTAAAAGCGGGAGGTCCCCAGGCCCCACCTGGAGGCTGGCAACCCTACTGCTGTTAGCCAAAGATTCACAGATACTCCATTCCTGGTGATCTTTTGGGCACATCAATAGATAAATCCCCACTGAGAAACTGGATTTACGATTTTGATGCCCGGCTAGACTGCTCTTTGATATTAAAATCAAAAGCAGCATCATGGTACGAACTAATCAAATTGGACCATACTAGAACTCCATATTAAGTCATTATTTCCAAATACGTTCTTATAGCGTCCTTTACTTCCCTACAGTTTCAATCAATGCCAACGGCAATTTTGGAGGACCACTTTAACCAAACTCCACTGGCCCATCGTCTATGTAACTCTGGCACCCAGGTACTTGAGGACTTGCCTCACTATATCCTCTTTTGCCCACTGTACTCCAGACCCAGAGCTAAATTTTTAGCAAGTATTTTACCTGGTTTTAGTGCATACCCAGTTGAGGATCAAATCTCATTTTTGTTAGCTGACATTGATGCAAATGTTTCTTACAAAGTTTCATTATTTGCCCTTGCTGCAAAGAATATACGTTCCAAGGTGGTAACGGGAAGGGAAATTATCCAGGTTACTGTATGAAATCAGTCACATTTTGCTATTGACTTTCGGTACTTTTATATTTTGGTATTAACCTATAGCTTGTTCACAATCTGTATTTTTACTGCTGTGAGTTTTGCAACCTTGTAACGGCCATTGGCTAATTACCAGGGCTATTTTGGGGCAGGAACGCACAGGAACGGAGTTCTGGCTGGCTTCCGACTTGGCCACGCCTACAGCCTCCCCCTCCTGGGGAAGCCAATCCAGAAACTGCCTTCCTTCCCTCTGGTTCCCCATACGCCCCGCAAGCCACGGGGCAACCGGGGAAGCCGATCCTGGGAGAGAACTGCGCTGTCAGGGGTGTGGCCTAACATGCTAATGTGTTTCTGCTGCTAGGTGTGGCCTATTATGCTAAAGAGTCCCTGCTGGGCTTTTTCCACAAAAAAGCCCTGCTAATTACAATAAATTGAATTGAACTAGAATTAAACTTTGTTGGTCTTAAAGGTGCCGCTGGACTCAAACTTTGTTCTGTTGCTTCAGACCAACATGGCCACCCACTTGAATCTATCAGCAGGGAAGAGAGTTGAATTAGATTAAGATGGCTTGTTAGGCCTCTGACTGTTGGATCTTGACTGGAAATGACTGTACCTTATGAATATCCTGTGCTTCTGGACCAGTTCGTACCACCCCCATGACACAAAGGAAGTTCAATCTCCACATATCAGTCGAGTTCCAATTGTATTCAGTTACGTGCACTAAATTCAGTTATGTGTCAGCATGTTTTAGGTAAAAGTTTCCCTTGCTCGAAAGCCAGTCAGATCCGACTCTTGTCGACAGTGCTCATATCCGTTTCCAAGCCGAAGAGCCGGCACCGTCCGAAGACTTTTCCGTGGTCATGTGGCTGGCATGACTAGACGCTGAGGCACACGGAACACTATTTTATTGGGCCAAGTGAAGATGCTCTTTCAGGCTTCCTGTCTGGCCTGCCTGTTGCTGGTGAACAGCCGGCATTTCTTTGACAACGTACCAGGGTAGACTTAATTCGGAATCCACTGCAGAAGGCATAGAGCTGCCTGGTGGGAGAAATCTGGTTGGCACTATCTAGCTAGAAAGAATGTCCACCATGGAACGGCAACCCGAGTTTGGTCACAGAAAGAGGAGGTCTCTCTAAGGGTCGGAGCCGGCCTCCCAAGGGTTCTCCTGGTTCCACAGATTGATGCCAACTCATATGTGGGCATCCGCTTGCTTGCTGCTTACGCTTTTGTGGGGACAAAAAAAAAGTTATTGCTGAACTTAAACCTCCAGTGGATGGAAACCTAAAAGAGATGTGACCCATTAAGATCTATCCTGGAGGTGCCCGCTGCTCACACAGAAAGGCATTGGAGTGTTCAGCCGAGATCATGGTGGGCAGCCATGTTGGTCTGAAGCGATAGAACAAAGTTAGAGACCAGTGGCATCTTTAAGACCAACCAAGTTTTAATGATTGAAGTTTATAACGTTTATAATGACTGAATTCTCACAATTTAGGGTACATCAGTGATTTGGAGTTGGGAGTAAGCAGTGAAGTGGCTAAATTTGCAGATGACACAAAGTTGTTCAGGGTGGTGAGAACCAGGGAGGATTGTGAGGCACTCCAAAGGGATCTGTCAAGGGTGGGCGAGTGGGCGTCAACGTGGACCCCTCTCTCCTTGGTCATGACCCCACTGTAGTTCTACACTAGAGACCACTAGGCTCTGCCCAGACTGTCCCACTTCTGGATACAGGTTGAAATGTTCCCGTCCCTGAATACATGCACACAGATCCCTGCAACATTGAAAACTAGGTGCTAGGGGAAAGGGTGCTTAGAATTCTCCCTGGCACACTAGACAGACATATTTATTGCATGTAGCCAAAGGACATTACAAAAGAAAATGAAGAATATAGGGAAAAGGGTCAAACATGATTACAAGAGTGGTTTTAAAAATTGTTAGAAATAAAATGCAATTAATTACATCCAGTAAAATTACAAATCTCGAAGATATATCCGGTTAGTCAGATTCATTTACTGAAGCAGTGATCTTGGCCCTAATTTTCCTTGCAGCCAGGGCGAAAAGCGAAACTCTCTAGGTAACCAACTTGTGAGAAAGGGAGAAAAGTCCTTCTTTCTCTACCTGCTCTATCCTATGCATAATCTTA
The DNA here is from genome assembly GCA_029233225.1 of Lepidodactylus listeri. NCBI lineage: Eukaryota > Metazoa > Chordata > Lepidosauria > Squamata > Gekkonidae > Lepidodactylus > Lepidodactylus listeri. Next base: position 168,309,734 of record JARCFY010000003.1, on the reverse strand, counting down.
TAAACCTCGATCATGTCACCCCTGAGCCGTCATTTCTCCAAGCGAAAGAGCCCCAAGCGCTTTAATCTTTCTTCATAGGGAAAGTGTTCCAACCCTTTTATCATTTTAGTTGCCCTTTTCTGCCCTTTTCCCAATGCTATAGTATCTTTCTTGAGGTGTGGTGACCAGAACTGTACACAGTACTCCAAATGAGGTCACACCATCGATTTATACAGGGGCATTATGATACTGGCTGATTTGTTATTTATTCCCTTCCTAATAACCCCCAGCATAGCATTGGCCTTTTCCACTGCAGTCGCACACTGTCTCGACATTTTCATTGAGTTATCTACTATAACTCCAAGATCTCTCTCTTGGTCAGTCTCCGCCAGTTCGAACCCCATCAATGTGTATTTATAGTTAGGATTTTTGGCTCCAATGTGCATCACTTTGCACTTGGCCACATTAAACCCCATTTGCCACGTTGATGCCCACTCGCCCATCCTCGACAGATCCCTTTGGAGTGCCTCACAATCCTCCCTGGTTCTCACCACCCTGAACAACTTCGTGTCATCTGCAAATTTAGCCACTTCACTGCTCACTCCCAGCTCCAAATCATTAATAAACAAGTTAAAAAGCATCGGACCCAGTACTGATCCCTGCGGTACCCCACTGCTTACCTCCCTCCACTGAGAAAATTGCCCATTAATACTCACTCTCTGTTTCCTTTTAATTAGCCAGTTTTTGATCCGTAAAAGGACTTGCCCGTTAGTTCTGTGACTATTGAGCTTACTTAGGAGCCTTTGATGAGGAACTTTATCAAAAGCTTTCTGGAAGTCAAGGTAAACAACATCCTTTGCAACAGCTAAGCTGGACTGTATGCTCTTTTCCCCTCTTTCTCCATCAGGATGGGACGGTTTCCACACCTTTCTGGATGTGGAGCTCCCCACTCAGCAGCTGGCTAGAGGAAGCAACCGACTGCCATTGGCATGTTGTTATGCAGGCTACTAAACAGAACAGTGGTGGACACACCTTTGGAAATCACATCCTGAGATCCCGTAGGAGGGCGCGCAGAAGATGGAGAAGACTGAAGAGGAAGGGGAGCGGGCCCTGGAGTAAATGGCTGGCCGAGTTGTCAAAATTCTAAAGGACAAAAGCAGAATTGACTCAAATGCTTGTCAAAGGGAGGTCCTGCTAAGGCCCACAAGCCCCCATTGGCTTACCTCCAGCCCCTCCTTATGCCTTCCTTTCCACACCCACACCTGTATGCCCCCCACCTGCCAATGCCCCCTTTCTCCACTTGCAAGTCCTAATAAGATAAGAGACGCCGTGTTGGATAGAGGGGCTTGGGGGGGGGGCAACAGTGGGAGGGCTTCCAGTGTCCTGGCCCCACTGCTGGACCTCCTGACGGCACCTGGTGTGTGACAGAGTGTTGGACTGGATGGGCCACTGGCCTGATCCAACACTGGCTTCTCTTATGTTCTTATGACTTGTGAGATCACTGCTCCAAGATGGCATGCTGGCCATTTAGATGGTTTGGAAAAAGGGAGTTAGAGAAGCTCTCAGAGAGGGCCGTCAGTGGCTAAATTAAACCTCCCTGTTCAGATACAGGCTGGCCCCCTTGTTTGCTCTTCCTGTGAAGCAGGCCTCTGGTTGGTGTTTTACCTGTCACCGGGCATAGGTATTTATTCATTTATTTATTTTACTGAATTTATGAATTGCCCATCCTGCAAGCAGGCTCCAGGCAATTTGCAACCTTAAAAGCAGTTAAAAGTACCATCGGCATAAAACTGTCATAGTACACCAATAAATTAACCAGTCCAGATGGCGATATAACCCCCTCCCCCTTTTGCCAGCTACAGTGCTGTCCGCACAGCAGGGTTGAGAAGGGGACATGGGGGTCCTAGGAAGAAAAAGAGCGTGCCAGTCTCAACCGTTGCTGCCCTCAACTAAAAGCCTGGCGGAACACCACTGCCTTACCGGCCCTGTGGAATTGCATCAGATCCCATGGGGCCCTGAAGTTGTTTGGCAGAGAGTTTCACCAGGTTGGGGCCAGGTCCAAAAAGGCCCTGCTCTAGTCGAGGACAGCTGGATCTCCCTAATTGTAGATTCTCCCCCTCCCAGGCTACATTTAGAGAATGGTGCCGGTGCCAGCAGATACTAAGTGGGGCAGCAACTAAGGCCCAGGTCTTCTGGAGGGGCCTGGCTGCCACCTCTCCCCAACCGTTCACCTCCCCTGCTGCACATCTGCCAGCTGTTGCGAGCCCTCCTTCTACCCCTGCTCCCATCTGCACAAGCTGCCCAGTCAGTCTTGCCAGCCGCCAGAGATTTCCCGCTATTACAACTGATCCCCAGATGACAGAAATCAGTTCACCTGGAGAAAACGGCCACTTTGGAAAGTGGGGTTCATGGCCTTGTACCCACCAAAGTCGCCCCTCCTCACCACCGCTCCTTAGGCTCCGCCCCTAAAATCTCCAGTTTTTTCCATCCCGTAGTGGGAAACCCTATGGCCACTACTGCAGGGGGAAGGGCATACCAGAAGTGAATGGCAGGGACCCTCCTAGCAGCAGCATTCTTTGGGCTTTTCTGCATTCTCATTTTAAAGTTAAAGATAAAAGTTTCCCTTGCTTGAAAGCCAGCCGAATACGACTCTAGGGGGCGGTGCTCATCTCCGTTTCCAAGTCAAAGAGCCAGTGCTGTCCGAAGACTTCTCCATGGTCATGTGGCTGGCATGACTAGACACCGAGGCGCACAGAACACTGTTACCTTCCCATCGAAGCAGTGCCTATTTATCTACTTGCAATGTCTGGCTTTCAAACTGCTAGGCTAGCAGGAGCTGGGACCAGAGACGAGAGCTCACTTCGTCACGCGGCACTCGGGTCTCGATCTTCCGGTCTGCAGCTCAGCGTCTTAACCTCTGAGCCACCGTGGTTGTTTTACTGGTTGTTAAGTTCTTGTTTCTCTGGGGTTCCCCCCCCCCCCGCCCCGTTCTTCACACGTTTGCTCCCTCTTGTGGTCGATTCGATATTACACCATTTCCTCCCCAGTTTATTTCCCTGTAGATTATAACATCTGGGAAAAAAACTGGAAAAGAAACCTGTTTGATGTCGAATCGACCACTAGAGGGAGCGAAACACATGCAGAACAGGACCACCACCACTGCCACCCCCCGGAAGAAACAGGAACAACAACGACTGAAATGAGAATGCGGAAAAGCCCCCAGTTGCACACGCTGCCCGATACAGTTGGGGATGGGTGTATAAGCACTGGGAGGACTGGCAAATGCACAAGTGGGCACGGAAAGGGGGCACGGGCTGTCAGTGGGGGAGGAGAAGGCAGACAGGTAGGCAGAGGAGTGCAAGTGGGGGCACAGGGGTGGGCAGAGGAGGGAAGGAGATGGGCCCCCAGGCACTGTCTGCCTCCAACCGGCTCTTTAGGCAGAGACTCTTTGGCCATGGAGTGCCTTCACTGGGCTAGATAGGCTGGTTCTCATGGGCATGACTCACTTTAGTCGCTGGAGTTTCATACGGAGAATAATCCACTTCGTATGTGGAGTTTTCTGAAAGAGTGAGAAGGAGTGGTGGTTATCCCAACAGATTCTGAAGAGCCAAAAAACAAACCTGAAGACAAGTTGTCCAAGGAAACCCGGTCACTGTGGTTTTGGGAACTCAAGGAGGACTCTCTTTTTCGTTACAGCTCCCAATCTGCTCCGAAGAGCTGCCATTTTCAGGGCTCCTTGGCTGGCACAGGGGCAGTGAAGTACGTGTTTCCTGTATTTCAGAGATTTATATACCACTTCTCCCCATGAGATGTTCAAAGCAGTTTACATATTGAAAATAGATCCAGGTGGGGAGCCATGTTGGTCTGAAGCAGCAAAGCAGAGTTTGAGTCTAGTGGCCCCTTTAAGACTGACAAAGTTTTATTCCTGGTATAAGCTTTCGAGTGCACTCACGCTTAGGAATAAAACTTGGCTGGTCTTGAGGGTGCCACTGGACTCAAAGATTGTTTTACATACTAAAAAGGAACTCAGTACAGTGAATAGTTTTAAAACTGGCTGCATTAAGGTGTAATCTTTAGTTGACACCCTGCAGGGTTAGTTTTCTGTCCTGCCTTTCTCCCAGTCGGGGCTGCCAAGGCCCTGGCTAACAATTAAAACGAAATAATGAAAAGGCATTATGTGTGTATAAAGTGCCGTCAAGCAGCATCTATTTATTTCTTATTTATTAACTTTGTTTATACCCTGCCTTTGTCCTCTACGGGGACCCAAAGAGGCTTACATCATTTTCCTCTCATCCATTTTTCCTCACCACAACCCTGTGTGAGACTGTCCCAATAGATATAGTCCACAACAGGTCTCCTTAAAAAGATAGTCCTTTATTTGCAGAAAAGATCATGTTGGTCAGACACTTCTTCTGTTAGTAATGCTTAAGCTTTGAATTGCAATCATAATTATACTGGATATGAAATATGGCTCAGTTGCTTTCTGCCAATCAATACAGAGAATTCTTGGCGCTCAATTATACTGGCCCAAAGTTCCCAAGGAAAACGCGGCAAAAGAAGTTCTCAGGAAGTAATACTGTTGAACATTTCAGAAAAGCAGTTCCCAGAGAACTTTAAGAAAAGAGAATAGACAACACCTGTGGATTTGGTAAAACACAACAGGAGGCACCTCAAGGTCGTTGTCGGAGGAGGCTAGAGATAAAAGCGAATGAGTAATGAGCATGTGCGGAGCTAAGCAAAGCGAAGCGAGCAAAGTGAGACGGAGCGAAGGGTGAATTCCCAAGGGGAGGGTTCCATCTCTGATGCTATCTCCCGGCCGGGACCTGGAGGTATTGAATTGCCAGTTAAACCTCACACCATGCAAAGTAACCGTATAAACAAAGTCAGATGTAACATGTTACAGTTCCCCACTCAGTCTTATGGCAGTTCACTGATACCCTGTGAGGTAGGTTAGGCTGAGAGTGCATGCCTGGCCCAAGACCAACCAGCTAGCTTCCATAACAGAGTGGGGATTTGGGGGGCAGGAAGCGGTTTTTCTCCAGGCCAGTTTGGCCAGGGATACTGGAGGTTTTTTGTCATCTTCTGGGCATGGTCACTGCTGGTATGGAGGGGGAGAACTCCAGATCAGGACACGTATCTGCCCTGAAGACAGAGCTGTCAGGGGATTTCAGTGCTGATGAGATTTCCAAGGCACTGAAAGACATCAAGAGCGGAAACGACCTGGCTTTGACTGCATCCATAATGAGTTCCTGATCAACAGCAGCACATTCACTAAGAAGTGGCTCACAAAGTTTCTCCCTGACATCATGAGAACAAGAAGACCCCCAGGGGAATTCAAGAAAGCAAAGATAGTTGCTATTCTGAAACCTGAAAAACCAAAACATCTGGCAGAAAGTTACAGACCTATCTCCTTTCTGAGCTCCTGTTATAAACTCCTCAAGAGGCTAATCCTGAATAGAAACAGTGACAGAATTAATGAACATGTCTCTATAGAACAAGCAGGATTTAGACCCCATCGTAGTTATGAAGGCCAGGTTCTCAGCGTAATAACTTTCACTGAAAAGAGCAAGAGTCAAGGAAGAACCTTAAAAACTATCAAAATATATGGCAGGGTATGAGCTTTTGTGAGTCACTGAAGATATCCAAAAAAGTGAGCCATGACTCCCGAAAGCTCCTCCCCTGCCACATATTTTGTTAGCCTTTAAGGTGCTAGTGGACTCTTAGGCCGAGGACAGACTGGCAACCTGCCCCGAAAGAGCTCCACTTGGGAAGCGGGGGAAGGGAGCCCGTTCAGACATCCGCAGTTGTCCCTCAGCTCCCTTCCACACTTATGCGCTTTGAAGCTGGTTTCCTCTCGCTGTAGAAGGACACCGGGAGAAACCGGTGTCCAGGGGCTGTCTTCGGCATGCCTCCCACTTTCAGGCAGTGTGAACCGGAAGACGGCGGGATTCAAGCGGAGGCAGCTGTGTGAACGTGCCGTTTTAGCAATTTGTGCATGAGTGCTCATGCGCACATGTGCACATATGCACATTGCCGAAACAGCCCTGCCACAAGCTGTGGAGGCTGGCCCACCCGGGGCCACTCCGCAGCAGTCTGAATGCTCCGTAACAGCATCCTTGCGCAATACACTGGCCAGTGTGAATGGCCAGCCCTGGGGAATTTTTCCCCTGCAGCTTTTGCCTCTGGATTCCTCCCGCTCCAGATTGCCAGTCAGTCCTCGGCCTTAGTCTTTTCTACTGCTACAGACAGACTAACATGGCTGCCCATCTTGATCCAACTTTCATTGAGGCAGGGTATCATAAAGACATCAGCAGTTTTTGTCGATCTGACTGCCCCTTATGACGCAGTCTGGAGGGATGGTCTGCTGTACAAGTTTTTACAAGATTTCCCCTGCAGAAAGTTATCTCGACACCTAAATAACATGCTGAGCGATAGAACTTTCCAAGTAATTATGGGTTATGGGTCAGTCAATCCTCAAGCAGTCCTCACTCCAGTTCTTTTCAGTCTATGCATTTATTTATTTATTTATTTAACATTTTTACCCCACCCTCCCTGCAAGCGGGCTCAGGGCGGCTTACAGAGTGGCATAATACCAAGTTACAAATACAATTAAAAGTTTAAAACATTAAAATTAAAACATTAAAAAGTTAAAGTGCTCGCAATAAAGTTCTGATGTTCCCAAGACGATATTCAGGAAGTTTGCTTCTGCCAATGACATGGTGATTGCAGTAAGGCACAAATGAATTGAAAGGACTGAGGAAATACTGAGAAGGGACCTCGACATTTTGGCTGACTACTACCGTAATGGCGGCTTATCCCAAGTCCAGGAAAAACAGAATGCTCCTGTTTCCATCTCAATAACAATCTTGCCAACCATGAACTGAATGTCTGCCTTAATGGCAACTGACTTACACACAGTGATACACCTAAAAACCTTGGAATTACCCTGGACAGGACCTTGAGCTATATTACACCATCTCACCAGTTTAGCAGTGAAAATATGAAAGCACAACAACATTCTCCAAAAATTATATGGTACAATTTGGGGTGCATCTGCTATATCACTTAACTTTGGAGTTAGAATCATAGAATCATAGATTTGGAAGGGACTTCGTCATCTAGTCCAATCCCCTGCACAAGGTACGAAAATCACAAATACCTCCCCCTCCACACCTCCAGTGACCACTGTTCCACACCTAGAAGATGACAAAAAACCTCCAGGATCCCCGGCCAAACTGGCCTGGAGAAAAATGGCAATCAGCATTTCCCTGGGCATGTAAGAAAGGGCCATGAGAACTGAGCGCTGATGCAACCCTTCCTCGGTGTATAGTACTGTGGAAGATGATGCTTCAGTGTGGCTCAGCAGCCCCCAGGGCCCCAGACTTGATGTCCAACTCAGCACGACAATGGGAACTATCAGCGGACGTATTAAACTCACCCCGACCTATTGGCTCCCCACGTTGCGCCACATCGCTCCCCTGCATCTCCGAAGGCAAGACACTCTTCTTTGTGAATATAGAAAGGTCACTGAAAACAGAGAGTTTCCCATCCACAAAGATACGGCTGACGTGGGCCTATCCAGACTGAAATCCTGACACCCAGCAATAAAATCTGCACCAATCCCGCAATCACAAAATTTCACTCTAGGGTTATGAACATGGATGCAATCGGTTCCACCCGATATCCACAAACTGATAATCACCGATGAGAGGCTCGAAGGATTTGACTTGCCCCGTAAAGTATGGAAGACGGCTAGTAGACTACGAACAGGCTCTGGGCAGTTGTGCAGACCTGCTGTTTAAATGGGGCAGAATACCAGGGCCCGAATGTGAGTGCGGTGCTTTCGAGAGAGATGTGATTGCGCTCATTGGACTCTCCCGAGCTGTGACTGAGTGGATTGAAAATTTAGATATTTGTATTTAGGGTATTTGCCTACCCACTGTATCAACTCGGTTACTTGTTACTTACGACAACATTGGCCTGGGCTAGATGCTCCTAAACCCATTGGCGTTAATTGCAATTTTGTTATCTGCAGCAGCGTTGATAATCTCTTCTAGATGGAAAAACCCAACTCGCCCACTGATTGGTCACTGGCATGAGGAAGTTCGGGATCAGTTTGTTAAGTCTAAATTGCCGAATCCTTTGTGTCCCGCTGATAGTGAACAATATCAAGTTAAATTTGTTGCAGTTTGGTTTCCGGTGTTACAGTATATGTCAGTTAATAAGACTGTTTCCTCTAATAATCTATGTAAACATCTGGACTTTTTCTGAATTTTTGTTTAATACAAGAATGGGTTTGTTTCTTTTTTTAGGTATTGAGGTATGGTTCATCACTATATATATTTTGTTGCTTTTAAGTGCCACAGGTTGGTGATCTGGAAAGGCAGTCATGTGTTTCACGGTACCTTTATTCCAGTTTTAGCTATTTGACTGTATAATTTCTAAATTGTTGTTAACAGTGTATGAAATAAAATATTTAATTAAAAATATTATTATATGTTTCCTGTGTGTAACTCTGCCATATGATGAGTAATAGATAAATCCAGAAGAATTCCAGGACTGTTAATATATCCACTGCGTGCTAAAAGCCAGCAAACTGTTCCCCGTTGCTTTTCCTTTAGCCAAGTTACAACAGAGCATCTTACCGTAATAGTAGTCGTCATTCCCGTAATAGAAAACATGACTTCCTATGAAAAGCAAACATTTCAATGAATAACATGAATGACTGCAGGCCAATATATTGATTCTAAATATTTATTCATTTGTTTTATATATTAAATCTGTTAATCGCCCAGTCCCTGCAGTGCAGGGCTCTGGGTGACGTACATAGTTCATAAAAACTTCAAGATAAAATAATCAAAAGATTAATAAAATTAATACCATGTTTCAGACAAAAAGATGGTGACCGATTTCCCATAAGCAGCTGTGCCGCAGTCGCTCTTCCATTTGACCCGGTTGCACTGGTCAATTTCACATTATTCGCTGCGCAGCCGCATTTTGCCCCACAGCTCCCCTCGATTTCCCTCGCGTCTTCTCGAGCTCAAAAAACTAGGGCCAAGAAGACGTGGGGGAAATCCGGGGGAGCTGCAGGTCAAAATGCGACTGCACAGCGAATAGTGTGAAATTGACCAATGCAATCGGGGCAAATGGAAGAGCAACCGCAGCAAAGCTGCTTGTGGGAAATCGGTCGGTGTATATTGATTGGTCCCATTTCAGACTGCTGGCAACTTTACAGGCAGGGGAGAGGAGGGCAAAGCAGCTATGAGAAGCAACTGGAGCAGAAAGGGTGCCAGCTATGATGGGAACCGTTGCTGTCCTCAACCAAAGGCCTGGTGGAACATCTCTGCCTTACAGGCCCTGCGGAATTGCATAAGGTCCTGCAGGGCCCTGGTATTTGGCAGAGAGTTCCAGCAGGTTGGGGCCAGGACCGAAAAGGCCCTGGCCCCGGTTGAGGACAGCCGGATAGCTTTAGGGCTGGGGATCATCAGCAAGTTGTTATCTGAAGAGTGTAGCACTCTCCCAGGGACATAACGGAGGAGACGGTCCGGTAGATACGTTTGTCCCTGACCACTCAAGACCTTGTAGATCAACACCAAAACCTTGAACTTGACTCGGTATTCCACTGGGAGCCAGTGTAGCCCTTCAAGTACTTGAAGACGGTTATCATATCAGTTGCCTGTATCATATCAATTTGCAATGGCCTGTTTTGAGTTCTCTTTTGTTCTTTCCCCCTTTTTAATATCTCAAATGAACACCTGGTGTCAGGGCAGGCATGCAAACTCTTGGAGTGAGCAACGTCTGGTGTACAAAGAAGAAGAGAAGAACCAGCAGGGGGCAGCAAAGGGCAAGGCCAGTTAGATAGGATCGCTGAGGTCGGCACCTTCTTGCCTGATCACTGCCATTTGGAGTTGCCAACCTCCAGGGGGTGGCTGGAAATCTAGGTTTACAGCTCATCTCCGAAAAATGGAGATAAATTCCCCTGGAGAACATGACTGCTTTGGAGGGTAAGCTGTATGGCACCCTCCCTGCTGAGGTCCCTCCCGTCCCTGAATCCTGCCCTCCCCAGGCTCCACCCCCCCAAATCTCCAGCTATTTCCCAACCTAGAGCTGGCAACTCTGGTGTCAATCCCTGTCTGTGGGTGCGTTCAAATGGGCAGCTAATCCCGCCACTGGCCCGGCTGTAATTTGAGCTAGATCGTTTTGATCCAGTGTTGCACGACCAGACCGCTCCCCCGTGAAGCGCTTTACCGCACGTGACTCCTGCAGTGGGTTGTCTAGATGGCATCCACCGCAAGGAACTGTGTGGTCGGCTTTTTCAAAAAAAGGTCCTGTCTGTGCATGCGCATATACACCTCACCCTATACTTGTTCTTCTGTGCATGTGCAGACTAAAATGGTAAAAGCACCACCAGTGGTACCTTCCTCTAGGTACCCTTTCAGTTTATAAAGTTGATAAAGTTCAGGGGACCATCAGAAACATTAAATTGTTCGGATTGCTTGAGCGGAGCTCTGGGGACGTCGTGTGTTTAAGCGGTTATGTGCGCATCGCTAAGAGTTTTTTTAAATGGTGGCCATTCGGGATGGTCTGGAGACCATCCCTACAGGCTGATTGCGCGCTGGAGGTACGACCTGATGGTGGAAAGTCAGCCATTGGCCCATTGGCCAGCTTTAGACTGGACTTTCACTACTATCTTTTAAATACAGATCCCCGACGGGGATCGACGGGCTACTCACAGAAGTGGCACGATTCCCAGATGTTGTGATCCGGACGTGCACTTTAAATCCACCAGGCTCTCATGACTGGCGCGGCTCAAAAGAGCCGTATGAACGTGCCTTGTCTCCAGATTGCTACTCCAATATCCCACTTTTTCTCGGAAGTTCTGCAACTCTCTCCATCTCTCTTCCTCTCAGTGAGTGATATGGCTAGAAACCTGCCTCTGTCTCCTATCTTCACTATCAAGCATGCTAATTCCCAAAGAAAGAGTCCTCTACACTTTGATCAGTCCTTGTGCACCCCTGTTGCGTCAATCACTCAGGCAACCCAAAGTCCGTCCCTGCCGGCCGCCTCCCCAATCGCTGCTGCTGCCCCAAAAGGAGCAGCTTTCTCTGCACCTGTGTGTAATCTGCCTCACCACCTGCCCAGGTAAGACACACGAGTCCCCCACTCGGCTGCCGGCATCGCTTCTGTTTGGCCAGCGGATAAACTTACCGTTGAAAGAAATGGAGAAATTCCCCTCTTTGTTGTGAATCACGTAAATATCTCCATCCTTATTTCCTGCAGTACCTCCTACAATGAACAGACATCACAATGAGCCACATGACGTATTAGAGGTTAAAATATTAATTTTGAGGATTGCCAAAAACCCTTTCCCCAGGCCAGAAATAATATCCCTTGGAAGCTGTAATTGTGGGGTTAAAGTTTCTGAGAGTGATGCTGAAGAGGGTGGGCTCCCCGCGGGGCCCAGAAAGCTGTCTGGGATATGGTAAATAGAATCACTCAGGGGGACACTTTCTATCTGGGTTGCCAACTCTGGCTTGGGAAATTCCTGGAGATTTGGGGGTGATGTCTTCCTGGGGTGGACAGAGTTTGGGGAAAGGAGGGAATTCAGCTGGGATGTCAACACTCCCTCTAAGCTGTGGAGAGTCTTGTGAGCAGAGGTCATTTCGTAGAAAAAGAAGTGCAGGAGCTCATTACCATAACTCATTTGCATAACTCATTTGCATATGCCACACCCCCTAACATACCGGAAGTGTGTCAGAAGGCATCACCCACCCCTCAGGCTCCACTCCACAGGGGAGTGAAACTGACCTGCTCTTCCTCCATTCCCTTCCCCATCCAATACTTTGTGCAATGAAAATAAGCGTAAAGAACACACCCTCATTCTCTGCCTGCTCCCTTGAAACCACCAGGTTTCAAGTAGACTTGAGATACCCAGGACATGTGCACTGCCCATCCCTTCCCCTTCCCCTCCCCACAACAAGACACCCTGTGAGGTAGGTGGGGCTGAGAGAGGTCTTTTAAGAACTGCTCATGAGAGAACAGCTCTGAGAGAACTTGTGACTGGCCCAAGGTCACACCAGCAGCTGCATGTGAAGGAGTGGGGAATCAAACCCGGTTCTCCCAGATTAGAGTCCAACTCCTGACCACTACACCAAACTGATAAGGTGGAAGCTGCTGAAGGGTTGGTGAAATTTCTCCAGTACTTATGTGCCATGTGCCCAGATAAAAAATGGTATACTTAGAAAATTTATGTGCCACCTTGAGCAAGTCTCTGGAAAAGCAGCACACAGTCATAAAAGGAAGAATGATAAAATTATCAATATTAAAACAAAACATTAAAAACAATAAAGACCCTAGCAGGGCTTTCCCCGGGGTGCTGCACCTCTGCACTGCTCGGGGAAGCCGAGGAGGGGCGGGGCTTGGTCATGTGCCCGCCCCCTGGGCTCCTCACTCCTGGAGCTGCGCTCCTGTGCGCTCCCGCTCCAACGGACCCCTGCTTGTGAGCAAAGATTCTGCTTTGTGAGCTACTGGCATTAAAGTTGTGAGTGGGCAATTTGGCTGCTGCATAAATTAGTCTGACCTGGAGCCATCCCTTCCTGAGCTGAGACAAAAATGCGTAAGCCAGAGGCTAAAGAACTGAGAGCTAGATCACACTAACTCAGCTTGGAGAGAACAACTGTGATGACATAGAGTCAAAAGCCTGCAAAGAGTGCCTTTTCCCTCCAGGGGAACTGCTCTTTCTGGTCTGGAGACAGGGTTGCCAGCTCCCAGTTGGGAAATACTTGGAGATTTTTTTTGTGGGGGGGGGGGAAACCTGAGGAGGGTGGGGTTTGGGGAGGGGAGGGACTTCAGTAGGGTACAATGCCAAAGAGTTCACCCTCCAAAGCAGACTTTTCTACAGGTGAACTGATCTGTCCCTTGGAGATTAGTTGCAATTGTGGAAGATCTCCAGCTGCCACCTGGAGGCTGGCAGATCAGTTGGAGATCAGTTATTATCTGGAGATCAGTTGCAACTCCAGGTCCTTCCTTGAGGTTGGCAGCCCTACAGTCTACAAAGACAATCTTGCTGGAATTTTAATTGCTTGTGAAAATTTTAGGCAGTCCTCTCCCCCCTCCGCCCAACTTCATGCTGCCTTGTTTGTCGAATGCAATATGTATCTCATTTTTCTCCAGCCGATCCTCTAATCTGCAACACTGAGGTTGACGCAGGTGTTGTGCTGTATTTATTCAACTGCTCTTTAATGTTGTAACTCAGTTTTCTTGCATTGTTCACTGAATGCCTTATTCTGATCTTTTGGCCATTGTTAGAATAACTCTGTAACCTGCCCTCTCCTCCAGAAAGGCAGACGATAAGTGCGGGAAATAAGTAAATACCAATTTCCATCCCATTTTAGGTTATTCTGTCATGTATATTTTAAATGGTTAGCCGGATGAAATTTTTGTAAATAAATAAATAAATGCTCTGTGAAATGAGGATTTTTAATCGTAAACTACCCTCTGAATGACAACTCTGACAATAAAACATTATCAAATGGAGGCTTGCCCAAATATTGAAGACTGGAAAGATAAGATGGAAGAAGATGTTGTCATGTGTCATGGGCACTGGTGATGGGGAGCTGACGGCGGCAGCAGAATCCACACCTGGCCCTCCTGAAGCATCTGAAATGGACAGTTTGCCATCACTGCCTGCTTCAGTAAGGGCTGAGGAGGAACAGCTGTCAGCAGGCAGCCCTCCTGACTCGCCTCCAAGGGTTGTGTGATTAAGGGACTGCCTCTGCCAGGATCTGGCATCCTGGTGGTGTGAAGCATGCTTGAGGAGCAGGCGGTCATTCAGCCCTGAGTTTTAGCGGAAGCAGGGGCACGTGCACCGATCGCTAATTGGACACAGCAGCAGGGGGATATTTAGATCCCCACTTTAGGCTGGCTTCTTGTGGAAGCAACTAGTTGAACTTTTGACGCCCTTGCACCCACCCTGTCTCTAGCTTTACACAACTTCGTCCGTGTTCTGAACTCTCAGCTCTCCGACCCCGGCTCTGAACGACTCCACTTCTGCTCTGAACTCCCAGCTCTCCAACCTAAGCTCTGAACGACCTGCCCCAGCACTAGACATCATGGCAAAATTGATGAATCATTTAAATAAAATATCAAGGAGTGAATTTGAGAATGGAGAGCTTTTTATATTGTATTGCAATACAATACCACAATACAATATTACAATATTATCCTTTGATTTTCAGTTAACGGGCGGTTATCAATTTTTCACAATTATATCATTAGACTATGAATGTATGATGATTCTCAACTGTGATATGGAATTTTGTTATTTCCCCATTACTACAAATTATTTTAAATGGCTATGTGATTATTTCAAATTTATATATCTTTCCTTATCATTTCTATTTTTAGATTGAAAATTGTGAAAACATATTGCAGGAAAATAGTGTCATTGGTAATGTTATCATATAATGATTTACTTAGATTTATTAATCCATTTTTTAAATATTGTCTTCAATATTTGTAAAAAAGTGCCTCGCCCATATTCCTTTTTCCCCCTTGTACCCTTTTATTCTGTACCCTATCTTAAAAAACTGAAATTAAAATATTTAAAAAAAACACATTATTATGCATCAGTACCGGGGGGTCATGTCAAACATTAGCAGTGATTTCTTTCTGGCTTTCTTTTTCTGCTGCTAAAACCAAGTAGCAGTGTGAGGTTCCCATAAATGGAGAGACAGCAGTAGCCACAAAATCCAGCAGCTTTCACACAGTACGCTGAGGCTTTCTTTTACAAACGCCTGAGCGCTCATTGGCATGTTGATAGCTTCACAGGGCAACAGAACAGCTGGATTTGAATCCAGAAGCACCTGAGAGACCACCAAGAATTCAGAGGAATAAGTTTTCCAGAGGCAAAGGTCCCTTCGAAAACTTCTGCCCCTAAAACCTTGTTGCTTGCTACTGGACTCGAAACTAGCTGTCCTTTCACATGCTGTGAGTCCAACACTGAATCGGATACTCGGCCAATATTCCCTCGCAAGTCTGGCTATTTCTTGTGGTGTGGCCTCATTTGGAATACAGTGTCCCCGTATCTCAAAAAGGACGTGGCAGAGCTGTAAAAAGCACAGAGGAGGGGCAACCAAGATGATGAGGGGGTTGGAGCACTTTCCTGATGAGGAAAGGCTGAAGAGTCTGGGACTTTCCAGTTTAGAAAAGAGATGACTAGGGGGGGGGGACATGATAAGAGGTTTCTAAATTATGCATGGGATGGAGGGAGCTGACAAAGAGAACTTTCTCCCCCTCTCCCAAAATACACTTGAGGGCATTCAATGAAGCTGCTGGGCCGTAGGTTTAGCATGGACAGAAGGAAATACTACTTTATACAGAGGGTGACTGAAATGTGGAATTCGCTGCCAGAGGAAGTAGTGATGGTCACAGGAATAAACAGCTTTCAAAGAGTATCAGATAGATTCATGGAGGACACGTCTATCAAGTGCTACCAGCCATGGTGGCTGAGGGGAACCTCTGCCTTCGAAGGCCCTAATCCTCTGAATCCCAGAACCAGGAGGCAACATCAGGGGCCTCTCTGCCCTGTTGTTGTCCCTCCAGAGGAACTGGTTGAGGCCCCTGTGTGAGACGGGATGCTGGACTAGATGGACCCTCACTGGTCTGATCCGGCAAGGCTATTGTGGTGTTCTTGTGCAGTCTTTGACCATCAACTCCCTCCTCTGTCCATTCCAAGACTCAGATCTGTCTGCACCAAAGCGTCAAGCAATAACCCTTAAGGCCTGACTCCTTGGATTCTCTGGTATGAGCTGTCAGTGCAGAAAGGGCCAAAGATGGGGAATCAGAGCAGAGAACGGTGGATGGGCGGCAAGCAGCCCCCTCTCTGGAAGAGCAGCCCTGTTCAAGTTAGCAAGCCCACTTACCCATGAAGCTCTGGAGGATCATGGCCGGCAGGAGGAACCCCCACATCCTTGTCGCCCTCCGCTGCGTCCAGTGGCTTCTGCAACTGCTCCGCAGGGTCATCCCGAGAGTTCCTTAGAGGAACTGTGACAGTTATGATGTGAGTGTCACAGGAAACAGCTCCGTTCCAAGGGCCGGATCAAACTATCACATCATGCCGTCTTGTGAAATGGAAGGGAGTGTCTGTTGATGTGTTTGGAGAGTTGGCTGCTGTACTTTTTTTTTTTCACCTCAAAAAACCCCCATCCTCGGGTGAGGGATATTTCAGGCTGCCGCTAGGCCAGGAAACAGCACGTCAGGTGGAGGAACAGTGTTTTTCCAGCGACTTCTTGAGATTTCTAACTATGACGCAACACAGCCCTCGCCACGGCAGAGAGATCTCTCAAATGTCATAGGAGTACCTTGAGAGAAGGGACAGATAGTCACACCCGATTTTCGGGGTATAAGCTTTCAGGAGTCACAGCTTCCTTCGACAGGTTCTCCAAAGCTCTGACGCCCAAAAGCTTGCTGGTCTCTCGGCAGGGTTGCCAGCTCCAGGTTGGGAAGTGCCTGGAGAATTTGAGGGTGGAGCTTGGGGAGGGCAGGGTTCAGGAAGGGGAGGGGCTTCACCAGGGTCTAATGCCACAGAGTCCACCTTCCCAAGCAGCCATTTCCTCCAGGTGAACCAATCTCTGTCACCTGGAGATGAGTTATAATAGCAGATCTCCAGGCCCCACCTGGAGGTTGGCAGCCCTATTTCTAAGGTGCTCCTGGACCTGAATGTAGCTCTTCTCCTGCAGACCAACACGGTTACCCTCAAACTGAGGAAGCTCTGACCCGGATAGCCCCGGCAAGCCGGATCTCATCAGATCTCGGAAGCTAAGAAAGAAGAAGAGATTGGATTTATACCCCGCCCTTCACTACCCAAAGGAGTCTCAGAGTGGTTTACAATCCCCTTCCCCTGCCCACAACAGACATCTTGGGAGGTAGGTCTGGCTGAGAGAGCTCTGACAGAAACTGCTCTTTTTCAAGAACAGCTGTGCCAGAGCTATGGCTTGCCCAAGGTCATCCAGCAGGTGCAAGTGGAGGAGTGGGGAATCAAACCTGGTTCTCCCAGATTAGAGTCTGCGCACTGAACCACTACACCAAACTGGCTGCCCCCTGGCAAGGACTTGGATGGGAGACCTCCTTGACATACCAGCAGTCAGGAGACAGGGGCAAGCTTTATTCGGCCACCTCTCTGAATATCCCCCAGGCCCCCAGTTGGGGTCAGTCACCAGAGGTTGCCACGACTTCCAGGGGCACACACACACTCACACCCATGCACATATTTTTAAAATACAAAAAAATGCCAAAGAAAGAGAGAAAGAAACTCTGAGGAAGAGCAGTGTTTGTATGGAGTGGTAAGGGGGGTGGCGGGTGGGAAGGGGCAAAGAAGCCCCACTGCGGGCAGCCTGGTGGGAGACACCCAGATTCACTGGATGCTAAAGGTTTCCCTTGCTCGAAAGCCAGTCGAATCTGACTCTAGGGGGCGGTGTTCATCTCCGTTTCCAAGCCGAAGAGCCAGTGCTGTCCAAAGATGTTTCCATGGTCATGTGGCCAGCATGACTAAATGCTGAGGCTCATGGAACACTGCTACCTTCCCAACGGAGAGGTACCTGCTTATCTACTTGCAATTTCTTGCTTTCGGACTGCTAGGTTGGCAGGAGCTGGGGCCAGAGATGGGAGCTCACTCCGCCACGCGGCAGCACTCGGGTCTCGAACTGCTGAATGACCTTCCGGTCTGCAGTTCAGCGTCTTAACCTCTGAGCCACTGCTGGATGATGCCCTTCCTCAAAAGGCATGATGCCCTTGGCCACGGCGACCCATGCTCAGATCACCACCAGGCTACCTGGGCTGCCTTTGAACATGGTCCGAAAACTTCCGTCAGTCCAAAATATAGCAGCTCAGCTACTGATAGAGGTGGGATACGGGCATCCAGATCACATGAAACTGCTTTATACTGAATCAGTCCATTGGTCTCTCAAGGTCAGCCTTGTCCACTCAGACTGGCAGCCACTCTCCAGGGTCTCAGGCAGAGAAAGGTCTTTCCCATCCCCTACGGCCTGGTCCTTTTTAGCTGCTGGAGATGCTTCTGGGGGTGGGACCTGGGACTTCCTGTGTGCAAGGCAGAGGCTCTTCCACTGAGCCACAGAAGCTTTCAGTCCAAGCACTTTGAAAACTCAACAGCGTGGATTCAGAAGAACGGCATTTCCGTGTGCGCGGGGAGTTCTACCCACAGAATGTGGATTTCTTGCCCCTCCTTGCCCAGTTTGGTGTAGTGGTTAAGTGTGTGGACTCTAACTGGGGAGAACCGGGTTTGGTCCCCCACTCCTCCACTTGCACCTGCTGGATGACCTTGGGCAAGCCATAGCTCTGTCAGAGAAGAACCTAAGAAGAGCCCTGCTGCATCAGCCCAGTGAGGGTCCATCCAGTCCAGCATCCCGTCTCACACAGAGGCCAACCAGTTCCTCTGGAGGGCCAACAACAGGGCAGAGAGGCCGAGGCCTTCCCCTGAGAAGAACCTCAGAAGAGCCCTGCTGGATCGGACCAGTGAGGGTCCATCTAGTCCAGCATCCCGTCTCACGCAGTGGCCTCAACCAGTTCCTCTGGAGGGCCCACAACAGGGCAGAGAGGCCAAGGCCTTCCCCTAAGAAGAACCTCAGAAGAGCCCTGCTGGGTCAGACCAGTGAGGGTCCATCTAGTCCAGCATCCCGTCTCACACAGTGGCCTCAACCAGTTCCTCTGGAGGGCCCACAACAGGGCAGAGAGGCCGAGGCCTTCCCCTGAGAAGAACCTCAGAAGAGCCCTGCTGGGTCAGACCGGTGAGGGTCCCTCTAGTCCAGCATCCTGTCTCACACAGGGGCCAGCCAGTTCCTCTGGAGGGCCCACAACAGGGCAGAGAGGCCGAGGCCTTCCCCTGAGAAGAACCTCAGAAGAGCCCTGCTGGATCGGACCAGTGAGGGTCCATCTAGTCCAGCATCCCGTCTCACGCAGTGGCCTCAACCAGTTCCTCTGGAGGGCCCACAACAGGCAGAGAGGCCAAGGCCTTCCCCTGAGAAGAACCTCAGAAGAGCCCTGCTGGATCAGACCAGTGAGGGTCCATCTAGTCCAGCATCCCGTCTCACGCAGTGGCCTCAACCAGTTCCTCTGGAGGGCCCACAACAGGGCAGAGAGGCCGAGGCCTTCCCCTGAGAAGAACCTCAGAAGAGCCCTGCTGGATCAGACCAGTGAGGGTCCATCTAGTCCAGCATCCCGTCTCACACAGTGGCCTCAACCAGTTCCTCTGGAGGGCCCACAACAGGGCAGAGAGGCCGAGGCCTTCCCCTGAGAAGAACCTCAGAAGAGCCCTGCTGGATCAGACCAGTGAGGGTCCATCTAGTCCCGCATCCCGTCTCACGCAGTGGCCTCAACCAGTTCCTCTGGAGGGCCAACCACAGGGCAGAGAGGCTGAGACCTTCCCCTGATGCATGTGGCCATAACTTCATCCAAGAGTTTCCCTCTTGTCAGCCCTTGGGTACTTGCAGCGTTCAGACTGTTCTTCTCCAATGAGGTTTGGGTGGGAGACCTTCCCTATTAAGGGATCAGGCTCTAATTTGGGAGAACAGGTTTGGATTCCCCACTCCTCCTCCACATGCAGCCAGCTGGTGTGACCCTGGGTCAGTCACAAGTTCTGTTAGAGCTGTTCTGTCACGAGCAGTCCTTGAAAGAGCTCTCTAAGCCCCCACCTACCTCACAGGGTGTCTGTTGTGGGGAGGGAAAGGGAAAGGTTTGTAAGCCCCTCTGAGACTCCTTCGGGTAGTGAAGGGCGGGCTATAAATCCAATCTCTATTTCTTCTTCTTCTTCTTAATTTGCAAAAGAGAGGCAGGAGTGGCTTTTATCTGAGCAAAAAGGAAAGTCACAAACCCACAGACACCCAAAAGAAAGAGGAAGAGGAGGGGAAGGGAAGGGAAGTGGTGAGGCCAGAAGACCGGAGCAGGTGACCCTCGTTGAGACAGTCTGGAGGGTGGCATTCCTTCCTTTGTTGCCAACTTCCAGGTCTGCAGGGAGACTTCAAACACCAGGCTTTCAGCAAAGGAGTGCAACTGAGCCCATGTGGGAGCAAGCTAAGGCCTACAAAATATGGAAACTGTGTGGTTCCACAGGGTTTTGGCCTTGAAGAAGTGAATCAAAACTCTCTCGGCCGACAGGAGACATCAGCCTGGTGTTTAGCCTCCCTGCAGACCTGGAAGTTGGCAACTTAGAAACCGCCAAGAAGACCACAGTGTATACAAGGACATAGGTATACTGCCTATTTAGGTCTTGTTTGGGAAGGTTTTTGGACATGTATATTTGTTTTGAGCATCAGTGCTTTAATAAGTTATATTGAGACATATGCCTTTAAGTCAGGGGTGGGCAAATTGCGACCCGTGGGCCACATGCGACCCGCCACAGAGTTTTTTGTGGCCCGCCAAGACAGTCGGCCACATGGTTTCAGTCAGGCCTCTGTTGGGCCCGGAGCGCAGAGAAGCGGCGCTCCGGGAGTGAAGTTTCCAGGGGGCGGGCACATTACCAAGCCCCACCCCCTGCTCCCAGCAGCCCTGTTGGGCGAGGAGGAGGCAGAAGAAGGAAGGTAAGTTACCTTCCCTCCCCCATCCTCCTTTTCTCGGGGCTGCAGCGCTCTGGGGAAGCCCTGCCCGCCCCCACCCTCGCCTTCCCCGGGTTGCATGGAGGCACAGCAGGCAGACAGCTGCTTTCAGTGATCTCTCTCTCTGTCCCTGTCTCTCTCTCTCTCTCTGTGCCCCTCTGCATGTGTGTGTGTCTCTGTGTCCCTCTGTGTCCCTCTGTCTGTCTCTCTCTCTCTCTGTCCCTATGTTCCCCTGTGTGTCTCTCTCTGTCCCTCTAAGTCTGTCTGTTTGTCTGTCTCTCTCTCTCTGTCCCTGTGTGTGTGTGTCTTCCTCTCTCTCTCTCTCCCTATGTTCCCCGCGTGTCTCTCTCTGTCTCTGTCTGTCTCTCTCTGTCCATCTGTGTTTAAAAGGTGCGGCTCTCCGCTAACCTCCGCTCCGACAAAGTGGCCCCCGAGCCAAAACAATTGCCCACCCCTGCTTTAAGTAAAACGTTGTGTTATTAGACCTTGAGCTGTTTGTTATTTCCACAGGGTATTTTTGTTTTGTCATTGTATTCGGTGCCTCCATGGTCCCACCTGGAGGTTGGCAGCCCTAGTGGGGAGGCAGGCCTGCATCTCCCATCCCCCCTAGCAACAAGCCCTGCCCCCAGAAAGTCCGAAGGATGGATACGCACGGTGGGCATCGCAGAAATTACAAATGGTATGTGTAGATAAGCGACACTCACTTCTGCTGCGCAGTTGAAGTGAAAGCGAAAGGCGAAAGTGGGGGGGGGGGGAACCACAGAGATGGCACCTCCGGGCATGAACTTCAAACACAGCAAAGGGCAGAGGGTCCCCAGGGATCCCCTTTGAACACAGCCTGGGGAGAGACCAGCCATCCTCAGAGGTGTGGCGTGAGGGTGTCACGCCAGGCCAGAACAGATGAGCGCAAGTCTTGGCAAAAATACCCAGACCAAAGCCACCCCCATTCTGGCACCACGTTGGCCAGGGACCCCCCCCCCCCCCCCCGTGTGCTGCCGCAAAAAGCCAGAAGGGTAGGCGGGCCTTCCCCTGAAGGGGTTCGCTCAGACCACACGAACACATGAAGCTGCCTGAGACCGGATCAGACCCTTGGTCCGTCTTGGTCGGTGATGTCGACTCAGATTGGCAGCGGCTCTCTGGGGTCTCAGGCAAAGGAGTTCCACATCACCTTCTAACTGGTGATGCTTTTGGGAATCGAACCTGGGGCCGTCTGCATGCCAGGCAGATGCTCATTGGTCCATCAAAGTCAGTCTTGTCTACTCAGACTGGCAGCTGCTCTCCAGGGTCTTAGACGGAGGTCTTTCCCATCACCTCCTGCCTGGTCCTTTTTAACTGGAGGCGCTGCTAGGGATTGAACCTGGGACCTTCTGCCTGCCAAGCAGAGGCTCATTGGTCCATCAAAGTCAGTCTTGTCTACTCAGGCTGGCAGCAGCTCTCCAGGGTCTCAGGTCTTTCAAACAACTTCCTGCCTGAGTCTTTTAACTGGAGATGCTGGGGGTCGAACCTCGCGGTCTCTGCAGCCAAAGGCCACTCCTCAGCGCCTTCTAGTTCTCTCCCCCTTCCCAGTTTAAAGAACCAATATGTTCACCATTTGTAGGAAGTGTTTTTCTTTTTTTAGGTTTTATTTTTTTGAGGCTCCTTGTTTCCGTTTTGTTTTGAAGACTTTTCTCTTTTCGTTTCTCCCTGCACGCATCTCTTCTCCTAGGCCTGCTTATTGTAAAGCTTTAATTTCTAAATTGAAGATGCCTTTTGTTTTGTTTGAAATGGCATCCGGCACCACCGGTAGAGTCACTGACCTCCAAGTGGTGGCTGGAGATCTCCTGGAATTCCAGCCCATCTCCAGACGACAGGTCCCCTGAAGAAAACGGCTGCTTTGGAGGGTGGGACTTTGTTGCATCGTATCCTGCTGATGTTCCCCCCCACCCGGTACTCTGCCCTCCCCAGGCTCCAACCCCCAAATCGCCAGGGTTTTCCTAACCCAGAGCTGGCATCTCTACACACTGGGGAGCAGGGGTCATTTCGTAGAAAAAGAGTTGCAGGAGCTCATTAGCACAACTCTTTTGCATAACCCATTTGCATATGCCACACCCCCTAACATACCGGAAGTGTGTCAGAAGGCATCACCCACCCCTCAGGCTCCACTCCACAGGTGAGTGAAACTGACCTGCTCTTCCTCCATTCCCTTCCCCATCCAATACTTTGTGCAATAAAAATAAGCGTCAAGAACACACCCTCATTCTCTTCCTGCTCCCTTGAAACCACCAGGTTTCAAGTAGACTTGAGATACCCAGGACATGTGCACCACCCATCCCTTTCCTTTCCCCTCCCCACAACAAGACACCCTGTGAGGTAGGTGGGGCTGAGAGAGGTCTTTTAAGAACTGCTCATGAGAGAACAGCTCTGAGAGAACTTGTGACTGGCCCAAGGTCACAACAGCAGCTGCATGTGGAGGAGTGGGGAATCAAACCCGGTTCTCCCAGATTAGAGTCCAACTCCTGACCACTACACCAAACTGATGGGGTGGAAGCTGCTGAAGGGTTGGTGAAATTTCTCCAGTACTTATGTGCCAGGTGCCCAGATAAAAAATGGTATATTTAGAAAATTTATATGCCACCTTGAGCAAGTCTCTGGAAAAGCAGCGCACAGTCACAAAAGGAACAATGATAAAATTATCAGTATTACAACAAAACATTAAAAACAACAGTGGGAGGGCTTCTGGTGTCCTGGCCCCACTGCTGGACCTCCTGAGGGCACCTGGTGTTTTTGGCCACTGTGTGACACAGAGTGTTGGACTGGAGGGGCCACTGGCCTGATCCAAACATTGGCTTCTCTTATGTTCTTATCAATAAATGCAGAGGTGCCGATACCTACTAAGTGTCTCCATGCTCCCTTGTCCTGCAGTTCCCTTTTTACAAACTACACCCAGCTCGCCCTGCTGGCTGTTCCTTGGGAACCAAGCTGGACCTTTGCATCTTCCCACCAGCGGAGGTTGCCAGCCTCCAGGTGGGACCTGGAGATCTCCTGCTTTACAACTGATCTCCAGATGACAGAGAACAGTTCCCCTGGAGGAAATGGCTGCTCTGGAGGGTAGGCTATATGGCATTGTACCCTGCTGAGGTCCCTCCCCTCCCCAAACCCCTGCCCTCCCCAGGCTCCACCCCCCCAAATCTCCAAGTATTTCCCAACCCTACCAGCAGTCTGTTTCTGGAAACCAGACAAAAGCGACAAGGACCTGGATGAGATGAAGAAGAAGGGACTGGATTTCTACCCCGCCCTTCCCTCGGAGTCTCAGAGTGGCTCACAAACTCCTTCTCCCTTCCCCTCCCCACAACAGACACCCTGGGAGGTAGGTGGGGCTGAGAGAGCTCTTTCCAGAGCTGTCCTTGAGAGAACAGCTGTGCCAGAGCTATGGCTTGCCCAAGGTCATCCAGCCAGGTGCAAGTGGAGGAGTGGGGAATCAAACCTGGTTCTCCCAGATTAGAGTCCACACACTTAACCACCACACCAAACTGGCTCCAGATAGGACCTGGTCCTCAGCCAGTCAAGCAGTTCTTTCTCCTCATGTCCTTGCGTGTCCAATTTTGATTTGCGTAAAAGTGCGTATTTGTTTCCTTGTGTGTGTTTTTGTGCTGGCTAATTGCTCAGACATTTGCACCACAGCTGAGAGGAACTGCTTGAGTCACATTTCATTGTTTCCAGCAAGGACAACAGCTGCCTCAGAAAACACCTGCTGGGGGGGGGAAGCAGAGAGGGGAGCAGGGGGGGGGGAGTGAAATCCACTTTCCCCGGAAAGGGAGTGAGCAGCCTGATCAACAGGAGGCCCGCTCGCTGCCTTCCCTCCCAGCACCACTCAAACCATTTATGGCCTGGTCTGGAGAGCAGATCGTCTCGGTTGGAGGCTGGTGCCAGGAGGATGCCTTCCTCCACCTTGCCTCCCAAATTGGAGCAGGGTCTTTTTGGAGTGTGGGGGGGGAGATCATGCAATGGTCCAGGTTTTGTCTTCTCTGCTGTGGTTTCCCCCAAACCTGCGTTGGAATGCTCAAAGTTTCAAAGTTTATTGAGGTTTAATAGCCCATACACCATGAACAATAATTAGAGTTTTAAAAAACAGTAAAACAGAAACTTGCCACATCCACGATGCAATCTTGGCAGAGGCTGCTCAGAAGAAGTCTTAGTCTTGCTGCCTCAGGAGAAGATGAATATTTCAACAGCCATTTTCTTAGGAATCTTTCTCCCACTGCTGCATGTTTTGGACCATAGAAGAAAACGTGCCCTGCGGAGTCAAGTTCTGTCAAAGGGCAGGCACAGTAGCGCTGGTCCAAAGGGGTCTTGAGAAGAATGGCCCTTCATCTGGGCTGCTGGAAACACACTGCAGTGTGCGATCGTGTATGACTGTCTCGCTTTTGGACCGGCTAGCATGTTTAAGTAAAAAGGGCAGGTCAGATTTGGTGGAATATGTCATTCCTAGATGAAGTGGGGAGCATTTTCGTCTAGCATCTGTTTGGAGAGCATCGCTGGAACGCTCATTCCAGAAAGATCATCGTCAGTGTGGGTTTGCCCCCCATCCATGAGGGAAGGTGCGAATTCCTGAACCTCCCCAACCACTTTGGCCTCATTTTCTCTCAGTATCCCCCCCTTTTACTTACTTATTTACATTTAAAAAGTATATCCTGCTTTTCTCCCTGATCAGGGACCGAAAGCAGCTTTTTGCATCATTCCCTCCTCCTCCTCCTCCACTTAATCCTCACCATAACAGCCTTGTGAGGTCGGCTGGGCTGAAAGACTGTGCTGGGCCCATGGCCCACTGGTGGTGGAGTTGCCAACTCCCGGGTGGGAAATACCTGGAGATTTGGGGGGTGGAGCCTGAGAAGGGTGGGGTTTGGGGAGGGGAGGGATGTCAAGGGGGATATAATGCCATCAAGTCTACCCTCCAAACTCATCATTTCCTCCAGGAGAATGGATCTCTGTTGCATGGAGATCAGTTGTAATTAGGGGTGTGCATTCAGATCTACCTGAGCCAAAAATATACCTCCAAAATACCCTATCGGTATTTTTCAGGTATATTTTGGCATCCCAAAGGTATCTGGGATTTTTCCGGAAAACCGAAAAAAATCCTGAAAATTTTTCAGATATATTTGGAAAGATCAGCAAAAGCAGCAATGTGCTCCTGCCGCTCAGCTGTTTTTGGGGCTTTCTTCTGCAGTCCCTTTAAACAGGGCGCATTTAAAGGGACTGCAGAAGATAGCCTGAAAAACAGCCAAATACTGTATTGGCATGGGATCTGGGATTTTTCAGGAATCTTGACAATATTTGGGGTAGGTAGACCCAAACTGAAAAATACCGAAGAAAAAACAATTGCACACCCCTAGTTCTTGTTGGAGAAATGAGTATGAAAGACAAGACCTGGGATTTCAGTCATTATAGGGTTAACCTATGCAACTTGTTGTGTTTCTTAGTTTAACCTGGAAGTGCCTGGCAGCTGGCCAATTAACTCTAAGCCCGGGAAACCTAAAGGTGTACTGTCTTGCTGATTGGTCAGTGATATCAGGTGTTTCCTTTCTGGGGTCAAGAAGAAGGAGAGATCTTCCATTGTAATCTCTCTCAATCTGTAGTAGGATGTCTTAGTGTGCAGACGCAGCACAATGCTGCTTAGTAAGCATGTTTTGTTTATTTGTAGCTAATCCTGTTTCCCTTTTTCCTTTAGTAATAAAGTTTCTTTTAAACTAAAAGAAGCAATCTCTTCTTTCCAGAAAAGCAAGATCCATTACTCTGAATTTTCTTGAATATTGGACAAAAGTCCTAACAGTTCTAATCCCAGGAGAACTCCAGCAACTACCTGGAGGTTGGTAACCCTACCTGGTGGGCTTCCATAGCTGAGGAAGGGATTCAAACCTGGCCAGCTCCGATCCCAGTCTGAGCTCTAACCACGACGCCACGTCAGCATACCGTTGCCACTGGTGAGCTATTTGTTACTGGTGAGCTATTGATAGTTGCTGTAGCGCTTGAGCGTCGTAACGCTGCATGCAATAGAACCATTGCCAATTTTTTAAAAGGCAGCCAAAAGCCCTCTGGCAGTGCATGGGTAGGAGACCACGGAAACCACGGGGGATGTGCGGGGGCTCTGTTGCCACTGAGATGGGCGGGGGCTCTTGCCCAGTAGCAGGGCTTCTGATTGGCTACTGAAGATCTTCCTGGCTGTGCCGAGTAAAAATAAGGCCACCAGAGTATTTGTTTTACTCTCTGTTGCTCTCCTCCTTCCCACTGTATCTATTACGTTACCCCTCGTCTCCCCTGCTCTTGGGCTGCCACCGGTGCGTCTTTGGGTCTGCCTCCGGGGGGGGGGGGTAAACGTTTTGTGATTGGCTCTGCCTCAGACTGCAGCCATTCTAGAGTCACGCCCACCTGTGTCAGGGTTCCAAAGGTGTCCACAGGCTCAAAAAGGTTAGGGAGCTAGAGACTTGACAGGCAGATTCTAATTCATAACACTGTAATTCTCTGTGCATTGCTTATTTAATTAACACTTTGCAAAAGTGCTATGGAGGATGGAAAAAGTGCCGAGAAGAAGAAGGAGAAGAAGAGGAGGAGGTGGAGGAGGAGATTGGATTTATACCCTGCCCTTCACTCACTTGGAGTCTCAGAGCGGCTTACAATCTCCTTTCCCTTCCCCTCCCCCCAACAGGCACCCTGTGAGGTAGGTGGGGCCGAGAGAGCTCTGAGACAACTGTCCTTGAGAGAACAGCTGGAACAGAGCTGTGGCTTGCCCAGGGTCATCCAGCAGGTGCAAGTGGAGGAGTGGGGAATCAAACCTGGTTCTCCCAGATTAGAGTCCGCGCACTGAACCACTACACCAAACTGGCTCTCCACCAAACTGGCTCTCCACCAAAGGGCCCCAAAGGGCAACTAGAATGATAAAAGGGTTGGAACACTTTCCCTATGGAGAAAGGTTAAATCGTTCGGGGCTCTTTCGCTTGGAGAAATGACAGCTGAGGGGTGACATGATCAAGGTTTATAAGATTATGCATGGGGAAGAGCAGGTACAGAAAGAAGCACTTTTCTCCCTTTCTCACAAGACAAGAACTCGTGGGCACTCCATGAAATTGCTGAGCAGTCGGGTTAGAACGGATAAAAGGAAGTCCTTCTTCACCCAAAGAGTGATGAACATGTGGAATTCACTGCCACAGGAGGTGGTGGCGGCCACAAGCATGGACGGCTTCAAGAGGGAATGGGATAAACATCTGGAGCAGAGGTCCATCAGGGGCTCTTAGCCATAAGATATAGATAGGAACTCTCAGTCTGGGGCAAGTGATGCTCTGTATTCTTGGTGCTTGGGGGGGGGAAGAGTGGGAGGACTTCTAGTGTCCTCCTGGCCCCACTGGTGGACCTCCTGAGGGCACCTGGTGTGTTTGGCCACTGTGTGACACAGAGTGTTGGACTGGATGAGCCATTGGCCTGATCCAACATTGGCTTCTCTTACGTTCTTATGTTCTTATGAATAGCTGCCACCACGTGGGCCAAGGAAACCTGCCCTATGGAAGCCCTTGTGCTATTTCAGCCATTGTGCCATTGTGCTATTTCAGCAGCTGCACCAGTGATGGGGAAACCACATACCGATCTGTTCCTGTGCAAAAAGGGAAACGCCGCCACAAGGGCTTCATTACAGACACAAGGGCCCTGGGAACTTTCGCCTTCCAGGCAACTGTACGCTGCTGGGTTTGGCCCTGGGCCTACAGGCCTTAAGTTGGAGGCTACTTCAAAATTTTGGTGATCTTCTGGCAACAGACCGGACACACCCTTGCTGTTTGGAAGTATGGAAACAGTTTCACCCTGTGGAGCTAGCTCGGAGGGGGAGAAGAGATCTGCACTTGGTGGGGCGGGGCAGGTGGAAGGCCGCCAATAAGTTAAGGTTGGGGAATTAATGGAGGCTTGGGGGTAGAGCCTGGGGAAGCCAAGAATTGGGAGGCAAAGGACCTCAGCAGGGTATCATTCTCTAGAGTCCATCCTCCAAAGCAGTCGTTTTCTCCAAGGGAACTGCTCTCTGTAGTCTGGTCTTTCCCGGAGAGCTCCAGACCCCATCTGGAGGCTGTTAACTCTGCATCCCAGGCTTTGGGTTTTTCTGGCTGGTTTGCCACTGTCTCAGTGGTGGAGCCCCAAAAGCTCTAGAAGAACATAAAAACATAAGAGACGCCAATGTTGGATCAGGCTAATGGCCCATCCAGTCCAGCTCTCTGAGTCACACAGCGGACAAAAATACCAGGTGCCCTCAGGAGGTCCAGCAGTGGGGCCAGGACACCAGAAGCCCTCCCACTGTTGCCCCTCCCCAGGGACCAAGAATACAGAGCATCCCTTGCCCCAGACAGAGAGTTCCTATCTATACCTTGTGGCTAATAGCCACTGATGGACCTCTGCTCCAGATGTATAAGAACATAAGAGAAGCCAATGTTGGATCAGGCCGATGGCCCATGCAGTCCAACAGTCTGAGTCACACAGTGGCCAGAAAACACCAGGTGCCCTCAGGAGGTCCAGCAGTGGGGCCAGGACACTAGAAGCCCTTCCCACTGTTGCCCCTCCCCCATCAAGCGCCAAGAATACAGAGCATCACTTGCCCCAGACCGAGAGTTCCTATCTATACTTTGTGGCTGATAGCCAGTGATGGACTTCTGTTCCATATGTTTCTCCAGTTCCCTCTTGAAGCCCTCCATGCTTGTAGCTGCCACCACCTCCTGTGGCAGTGAATTCCATGAGTTAATCACTCTTTGGGTGAAGAAGTGAACTCTGACTTTGCAGTCTATCTTGCTTCAGTTCAGCTCTCTTGCTGGGCTCTGCAGCTGAGTTGAAGTACGACAGGGTTTTAAGTCAGGGTTAACCTAGAGCTTTTGGGATTCCACCACTGAGACAGTGGCCTGAAGAAGCCTGGAGAAATGGACGACAGCTGAGACGATCTGTAGCTGCTTCATTTGTGACTGTGTTCAGAGACAACAAGGGAGGGGTTAATAACTTCTGTGGAAAAGGACTGTAAAAGAAAATACTAATTCTTTTAAAGGACACAATATGTTGTCTAATATTTTATGTATACAGTTATTTATTCCCGGTGGTTTGCATACTTGCATCCACTGTACATCCATTTGTGGTTGACTTCGACCTTATTTTCTCCAGGGGAGCTGATTCCTGTAGGCTGGAGACCAGTTGTAACTCCAGTAGATTTCCAGGCTTCGTGCAAGTAGAAGCAGGCTTGTAATTCTGGAAACTCCCGCTGAGGTTTGACTTTTAAAATACTGATACGAAATTGTTGAATGAACTGAATAGTATTGTTATACTGAATGTACATGAAGAATGTTATACTGAAGAAAGGTTGAAGCGCTTGGGGCTCTTTAGCTTGGAGAAACGACAGCTGAGGGGTGACATGATCGAGGTTTCTAAGATTATGCATGGGATAGAGCAGGTCGAGAAAGAGGTACTTTTCTCCCTTTCTCACAAGAGAAGAACTCGTGGGCACTCCATGAAATTGCTGAGCAGTCGGATTAGAGCAGATAAAAGGAAGTCCTTCTTCACCCAAAGAGAGATTAACATGTGGAGTTCACTGCCACAGGAGGTGGTGGCGGCTATAAGCATGGACAACAGCTTCAAGAGGGAATTGGATAAACATCTGGAGCAGAGGTCCATCAATGGCTGTTAGCTACAAAGTATAGATGGCATGGCATGGACGAATTGCAAGGCACATTCGGGCCAGCGCTGCATCAGCCAGTGGCCAGGGTCCCCAGGCTGAGTGGCGGCCTACGGCTGAGGGAGCACTTCGTACAGTGGCCACCCCAAATCAGCTTTATAATATAGTGAGATAGTTGTAAACAAAACATGTTTATTTACAAAAGTTTCTTGCAGTGTATATTTTTTTGTTACTTGACCCCACCTGGAGGTTGGCAAGCCTATGTCCTTCCTCCTCACAAGGGGGAAAAAACCCTCCAAAATGCTGCCCCTCCACTGACCACACCTTACAAGGAAAGCTACGTGGTTTTTATCTTGAGATGCTCATTAGCAAAAAAAAAAACCCCAATCATTGGGCGTTGGTTCAGGAGTGAATTCTTTCAGCTTGTTTAGGAAGACGAGCATCATATCCTTTCATGCTTTGAAAGGATGTGGGCGCCTCAACAGGAAGCTGAAGAGACCTGGACTGCAAACCAGACAAACAATGCTGCGGCCCCAGATCAACAGACCGGGTCGCGTTCCCGAGGAAGGCCATTGTTTGCTCCTGCGGACTCCCGTTGGACGAGGTCCTCCAGCCGGGGGATTTGATGGAGAAAACAGCCCCAGATAGGAAGGAAACATTCGGAACTTGTGGCCAGCATCCAAAGGGGTTTGGGGATATGATTGTCAAAAAGTAGCTCCCTCTCCCCGTGCCACACGAAAACTCTCTTTTGAAGCTCAGCAGAGTTTCCGGACCGCTGGCAAGGTGCCGTAATAGAAGCCCGCGCTTTGGAAGTTACAAGGACATTAGACCCCACCCAGTGGCTTGAGCAGCTGTTTACAGTGCAGATCTACGCAGAGGTGCCCCTTTCTAGGGTCCATTGCTGTCACCTGTGTTGGAGTGCACTGGAGGGATTGGGGGGGGGGGGGTCATGAAACATGAACACATGAAACACACACGAACATACATGAAGCTGCCTTATACCAAATCAGACCCTTGGTCCATCAAGGTTGGTCTTGTCCACTCAGACTGGCAGTGGCTCTCCAGGGTCTCAGGCGGAGGTCTTTCACATCACCCACTGCCTGGTGCTTTTCAGCTGGAGATGCCGGGGATTGAACCGGGGACCTTCTGCATGCCAAGCACTGAGCCATGGCCCCTCCCCAAAAAGAGCCCACCAAGGTCTCAGGTGGAGGTCTTGCACATCACTTCCTACCCAGTCCTTTTAACTGGAGATGCCGGGGATTGAACCTGGGACTTTCTGCATGCCAAGCAGAAGCTCTGCCACTGAGCCACGGCCCCTTCCCTCTCACATGAACACACAAAGCTGCCTTATACTGAATCAGCCCATCAGTCCATCAAGGTCAGTATATCTACTCAGGCCAGCAGCGGGGCTCTGGGGTCTCAGTCAGAGGTCTTTCCCATCCCCTGTCACCTGGTGATGTGGCTGGGTGTTCAATAGTGGGTTCCATGTGTTAGCCAGCAAGGCACTTTTCTGTGCTCTTATGGATTTTTATCCATAAGTTTGAACTCTGTGTCGCCAGCAGTGGTAGGGACTTGCGCTTTCTTCTTTGCATAGGAGCCAGCTCCAGCCCAAGCCAGGAGGCTGACACCCCAAGCAGTTCACCCAAGGCAAAGACAAAGGATTCCTCTTGCCATGAGGCCTCCTTCTGTCAGACATCCGCTGGCTGACCCCCACTATAGTTATGTTAACGAGACTGCCTAGCAACTAATGTGCCAGCCATCAGATACTTGGCTAAAACCATCAACTGACAATAGGTATGGCCAGGTGAGTCATCGGACCCCAGACTCAGTGTATATTTCCTGGTGAAGTCATACTTTTGCAACACTGACCAAACCCCTGGACCTCCTCCCTTTGTTCACCTTTAACCTATGGAAGGGTCCAGAAGGGACGGACCACCTAAGAGGTGTGTTAGTGGGATGTGGTCTGTGCAGCCTCCCCAAGACCACCTAATAAAAGACCTTGCGCAGAGGCATTCGCTCTCTTAAGCCATCGCTCTCTTAAGCCATTGTCCCCTATCTGCTTTACCTCCCCTTTACCCTTCCCCCCCCCCAGCTTGCCTTTCCAGTCCCTCTAATCTTCTGTTGGAACTTCCTTCGGTCAGACAACTCCTCTTTAGGATAGGTAATGTATTGCTTCCCCACCAATGAACTCCTGCAAATTGCAACAGTGCTATTTTCTATCTTTATTTCCCTAGACCTGTGTGTATGTGTGTAAGAATCTGTTTTTGTGTGCTTTAACAACATAATTCAGTAAACATCATTGAACTTGGAACCTGCCTCACGTGCCTCTTTCCTTGAGAACTCCCGGGAGGGGTGGGACCCTGGTATAGTTGGCAAGAACCCGTGCATTTTGCTGATTGCTAAAGGTAAATTAAAGCAATTCGGCTAACACATGGATTAGCAGACTCACTGCTAGTGATCAGCTCAACTTTATTTGTGATTTCAGCCAGAGCAAGTCTCAAGACCAGGGCCGCGTGCCGTTTAAATAGCATGCAATTGCCACACCCAAACACACCCCACTCCCAACAATATGCTATTTACATAACATTACTGCTTGATTGGTTACTGTCAGAATCCTAGTGGGCTACTGTTCTTAAGCTCCAAGCTCAACTAGTCTCTGGTAGCACAGTCCGGCAGTGTTTCAGTCCCAATAACACCGGCGCTGCCAGGGATTGAGGCTGAGACCTCCTGCATACCAAGAAGATTCTCTACCACTGAGCTGCAGTCCCTTCTTTTCCCAAATGGAAGCACCACACCTCCGCTTTCATTGCATTTGCAACCATACCAATTTTTCTGTCCAGGGGGAAAATACGGCACCAGGAGCGAAACAGAAACCAGCTGTGGACGGTGCCAAAGATACCCTTATCTGTTCCACAGAGCAGAATTGCCACCTGTTTAAAAATATTTCCCCTTTTTAAAAAGCATGTAAACACCAGATGCACAAACTGATAAATGTACACATGGCCCCTTTAAAAAATTTTTTTTTATTTAGACTTCTCTCCCGCCCTCCCCCAGCAAGACAGGCTCAGGGTTAGGGTTCTCAAGAAAAGAACATGGGCGGAGGAGGGGTAAGACTGTAGGTTTCCCTGGAAAGGGCCAGCTGTGTGTGTGTGCGCAGCTGCAGGTGAGGAAAGGAAGGTGTGTGTGGTGGGGGGCAGAGGGGTGCCACAGGGCACTCTCTGCACAGGACCCCCAAACCTGGAACCAGCCCTGGACTGAGCCCAGCCCAGCCCTGCTGTTCGGAGGGTCGGTTGCCAGTTCCGGGCTGGCAAATATCTGGAGATTTGCAAGCTGGACTCTGAGGAGGGTGGGGGGTTAGGAGGGCAGATAACTTCAACGGGAAATAATGCCAGAGCCCCACCTTCCAAAGCAGACATTTCCTCCAGGGGAACTGATCTCTGTTGCCTGGAGATCAGCTGTAACCCCAGGAAATCTCCAGCTACCACCTGGAGGTTGGGAACCCTATTTGGAGACCAACTTTGAATCCCAAGAGGACAGGTCGTCAAGCACTTGCTGAGAATGGTGTGAGGAAGGAGTCCCCTGGACTTGTCCCGCTCCATTGCAGCTATTCCATGGGAGACTCATGTTAGGGGCTAATATTTCTCTGCAAAACTGAAGTTTGTTGAACTCTATATTTTAACTGTGCTTAGTTCCAAACTCCCCCCCCCCCAAAAAAATATAAACTACAAATATAAATGGTCTGAGCCTAGGACCCAAGGGGAGAACACGAAATGGCTGAGCATTGCAAACTTCTCTCCTCCTCCCCCCCCCCCATCTACTCAGAGCAGCAGGGGCTCTCCAGGGGCTCAGGGTTTTTTTTTACAGGGTGGTTTGAGTCAATAATTTTGGGTGTCCTCTTCAGCACTTGTTCTGCTGTCATTCCTTTAGAGCTTCACATTAGGAGTGTGTGTTAAAACTAATGTTTCTCTGCAAAAACTGGAGTCCCTGGAGTTTGCAGAACTCTACATTTTAGCCTTGGCTAACAATGCTCTCTCTAAGCTGTGGAGTCCTGTGAGCAAAAATCCTACTTTGTGAGCGACTGGCATGAAAGTTGTGAGCGAGCGATTTGGCTGCTGGATAAATCATTTTGCTCTGGAGCCCTCCTTCCTGAGCTCAGACCAAAATGTGTGAGCCGGAGGCTGAAAAACTCTGAGCTAGCTCACACTAACTCAGCTTAGAGGGAACACCGGTCCCAACACCCTTAAAACGTGCCTGCCTGAACTGGAAAGCTGGGGGAATAGTGGGATTTTGCAGAGCAAGTTTGAAAATAAAAAAGAAGCACAAGGATCACAGCGGAAGGACACCCCCCCCCCCCCGGCTGCCCAGCTCCTACCTGTGAGGAGGAGGACTACGGAGGCCGGGAGCAGGGGCCGGGCAGTTTGGCAGCCGCACCCGCTGCTTCCTGCGCTCCGAGGCAGCCCCACCCTCTGCTCTTTATACTCCCAAGGCAGCTCCGGCTCAGACTGGCGAGAATGGGCAGGGGAGGAGGGAGAGACAAGAGCGCCACTCCCGGACCGGATTAAAGGCCTGGGCAGGCCAGTTCCAGCCCGCGGGCCATAAATTTGACACCCCATCATGATATTATGTATGGGATTGCCCTCAGGATGCAGCCGACTTCTGGTGACACAGCAAGGGGCCCTGAAGGCAAGTGAGAGGCCAAGGGGGCGGGTGGGTTGGTCATTGCCTTCCTCTGCAGAGCCGTCCTTGGAGGTCTCGCATCCAAGAACCGACCCTGTTTCGCTTCCGAGATCTAAGGAGATGGGGCTGTCCCCCCTCCCCTCCCCATCATAGTACTGCCAGTTACAACAGGCTCCTCCCCAAAGTATTTGAACCATACACTACCTGTGCTAATAAAAGGGAAATGATTCTTTCCTTTCTGTCTTCGGTTGTTTTCTACTTTTTGCTCCATGTTTTTATATTTCTCCATGTTTTAAGCTACCCACACAGGTATGGAAAGTGTGTCGGTTACCTGCTTCTGACGTAGGGCAGCCCTGTGAATTATTTCTCCAAAACATTTTTATCCGGAAGAGCCTCGCTCAGGTCTTGCAAATGTTGAGAGTCCTACAGAGTCAGTCACCAACAAGTGTCCTTAAACAGGAATGCTTTATTGAGAAAGGTCTGTTGTGGTCATCTGCACTTCTTGTGTTAGTAATGGCTGACACAGCCCCAAGGAGGACAATTATACAGAATTCAAAAAAGGAATTGCAACCAATCACCAAGCCAAAGAAGAGGCACTTAAAATACTGGTTTAAGGTTCCCAGGGAACAAGTGGGAAGAATTAAGAGTCAGACAGGAGAAGAGATACATGGGCAGGCACCAACAGTCTCCCAAGGTCAAAGTAGCTTGAAGAGTGATAAGCATGCCATGAGAAAGATAACATTCCACAGACCCGACGTCAAGGGTTCACTCATCCCACCTCCCAGGCAGGAGCATTAGCTGACAGCTAACTGAGGACCGAGGCTTCCTCGGTTGAGTCCGTCCATCTCCTGCTGGGTCAACCTCTTCACCTGCTGCCTTCTGCTTTTCCTAGCATTATTGTCTTTGCCAGTGAGTCTTGTCTTCTCCTGATGTGACCAAAGCACAGGAGCCTCAGCTTGGTCATTTCAGCTTCGAGGGAAAGTTCAGGCTTGAGTTGATTGAGAACCCACTGATTGGCCTTCTTGGGTGGTCCGCGGCATCTTTCAAACTCCCCTCCAGCAGCACATTTCAAAGGAAATCCTTCCTGTCAGCTTTTTTCATTGTCCGCCTTTCACAGCCGAATGCATAGCGATGGGGAATACTGTGAGAGTCCCATAGAGTCAGTCAGCAATAAGTGTTCTTAAACAGAAAGTCTTTATTGAGAAAGGTCGTGCTCATCTGCACTTCTTGTGTTAGTAATGGCAGGTACAACCATGAGCAGGTTAGTTATACAGAATTCAAAATGGGGTCCACTAATGCAGTGGGACCAATCACAGTGGTGAAAGTACGGCGCTCAAAGTACTGGCCATATGTTCCCAAGGAAAAGGTGCTTAAAACAATGGGTTTCAGTTCCCAGGAAGAAAAAGCGGGAAGGGTGCAGTGGGAGGCAACTGAAAGATGTACCGTATTTTTTGCTCCATAAGACGCACTTTTCCTCCCCAAAAAAGTGTGTGGGGGGGAAGTGTGTGCGTCTTATGGAGCGAATATGGAGCTTTTCTTACCTGGAACAGGGCTCTTTCTTCAGCAGGAACGCAGGGGAATGCCATTCAGGCTGGCATCCCAGCCTTCCCCGCCCCTCCCTGCTGGGCCTGAGCTGTTAAGACTTAAAAGGGAAACGGCAGGGAAAACCCCACCAGGCTAAGTACTCTTTCCCTTTAAGTGCTTTTTCCCTTTAAGACAGCCAGCAGCAGAAAGCCCCGCCCACAGATTAAGCTCCGTGGCTACTTTGCACAGAAAGGCCTGGCTTTGCATGGCATGCCCACGTCTCTCTTCTTTCCTTTCTCTATCTTTCTTCCTTCCTTTCCTTTTTTCTGTCTGTCTCTCTGTCTTTCTGTCTCTCTCTCTGTCCCCACCTTTCTTTCTTCCTTTCTCTTTCTCTCTCTCTCCCTCCTCCTCCTTCCTTCCTTTATCTCTCTCTCTCTCTCTTTCTTTCTGTTTCATTTTTTCCTGTTTTCCTCCTCTAAAAACAAGGTGCGTCTTATGATCAGGTGCGTCTTATGGAGCGAAAAATACGGTATTCACAAGCACTGCCAGTCTTCCAAGCTCGGAGCTGTCCACAGCATAGTGATAAGCATGGCAGGAGGGGTATAACAAACATTCCTCAGGACTGACGCTGAGGGTGCATTCATCCCAACTCCCAGGCAGGAGATGGCAGCATTAGCTGACAATACTACGGTGGGAATTATCTTGACCTTGGATGGCAGCAAGACATCCTGACACTGAAGGATCTTGTTCAGCCGCTTCAGAAGAAGAAGAAGAAGAGAAGAAGAGATTGGATTTATACCCCGCCCTTCACTCACTTGGAGTCTCGGAGCTGCTTACAAACTCCTTTTCTCTTCCCCTCCCCACAACAGACACCCTGTGAGGTAGGTGGGGCTGAGAGAGCTCTTTCCCAAGCTGTCCTTGAGGGAACAGCTGGTACAGAGCTATGGCTTGCCCAAGGTCATCCAGCCAGGTGCAAGCGGAGGAGTGGGGGATCAAACCCGGTTCTCCCAGATTAGAGTCCGCGCACTTAACCACTACACCAAACTGGCTCACAGCCGCCCTTCCCACATGGAGAGAGAGGGGTATAAAACATTTAAAATAAATATCAGTATTGATATCAGGAAAGATGGGAGATGTCGTTGTTGTTGTTCAGTCGCACAGTTGAGCCCGACTCTTCGCGACTCCATGGACCACATCACGCCAGGCCCTCCTGTCTTCCGCCGCCCTCCAGAGTTTGCTTAATTCTCTCCAAAGATACAATGGCACAAAAATGAGCTTTATACTAGAAAGCCAACAACAACAACCAGAACTGAAGAACAGATTGGATTTATACCCTGCCCTTCACTACCCAAGGGAGTCTCAGAGCTCCTTTCCCTTACCCTCCCCACAACAGACATCCTGTGAGGTAGGTGGGGCTGAGAGAGCTCTCCCGAGAACTGCCCTTGAGAGAACAGCTCCAAAAGAACTGACGACAGACCCAAAGTCATCCAGCAGCTGCAAGTGGCAGAGTGGGGAATCAAACCCGGTTCTCCCAGATTAGAGACCACACCCTTAACCACTTCACCAAACTGGCTGTGAAACAAATATCAAAATAGTTAAAATACCATCCTTTATATTGTTCTCTTATCTATCTAAGTAATCCAGTTACAGATTATGTAAACAAGAGACTGTTCACTGAGCATTACAAACTGTAACATAATAAACTTGAACAGAGGATAATAACTTTGGAGTAGTGAGCATTTTTGTAAGAGTAGCATTCCCCTGCAGAAAAATGCCAGTCAGGATTTGCTGATACCTTACGAAGGGCAGAACTGAATCCAAAGAAAGGTCAGGAGAAGGGCCAGCAAGGCCAGCAGCCGTACAACAGTCGGCACCACGTAGCTCAGGCACTTCCCACCAGAGTCTGTGGAGAGAGCTGAAAAAGACAAGAAGCAGAAGAATGGCTGGCTCAGGACCTGCTGCGGTCGACCAAGGATGCATCTTAGCTCACTTCTACTCCTCTGCACATGATAGGAAGCCCACCCCATTGTCCTGGCCGAGAGGGCATCTTCGCTTATTTCTACTTTGAGAGCCATTTTGGTGTGGTGGTTAAGTGCGCGGACTGTAATCTGGGAGAACCCGGTTTGATTCCCCACTCCTCCACATGCAGCTGCTGGTATGACCTTAGGCAAGCCATAGTTCTGGCACAGCTGTTCCCTCAAGGACAGTTGTCTCAGAGCTCTCTCAGCCCCACCTACCTCATAGGGTGTCTGTTGTGAGGAGGGGAAGGGAAAGGAGTTTGGCAGCCGCTCTTGAGACTCCAAGTGAGTGAAGGGCGGGATATAAATCCAATCTCTTCTTCGTCTTCTCCTCTGCACATGATAGGAAGCCCACCCCCTTGTCCTGGCCGAGAGGGCATCCAGAGCTGGGGTTGAACAAACAGTGTACTGCGTGGCCCATTTCCCCCAGCGGAATCAAAATTCCGTCCCAAGAAGAGCCGGAGGAAAAGGGTTCAGTTTTACACAAATTACCCAGGCACTAGCAATAATCAAGTAATTAATAACCATCAATTAGTATTACAAGAGATTGACCCAACTGAGGAAGCCATAGCCGCCCGTTTGTAGACCTGAGCGAGGCTGTTCATGACGGGACGTTTTGGAGGACATTAATTCATAAGAGGGTTGCCACAAGTTGGAAACAGCCTGACGGCACTTGACACACAAGACAGACACGGCTTGAGAGCCAGTTTGGGGTCGTGGTTAGGAGTGTTCCCTCTAAGCTGAGTTAGTGTGAGCCAGCTCACAGTTTCTTAGCGTCCAGCTCACACATTTTGGTCTTAGCTCAGGAAGGAGGGCTCCAGAGCAAACGAATGTAAGCAGCAGCCAAATCGCTCGCTCACAACTTTAATGCCAGGAGCTCACAAAGTAGAATTTTTGCTCCACAAGACTCCACAGCTTAGAGGGAGCATTGAAGGGCAGACTCTAATCTGGGAGAACTGGGTTTGATTCCCCACTCCTCCTCCACATGCAGCTGCTGGAGTATGATGTATTAATAAGAACATCAGAGAAGCCAATGCTGGATCAGGCCAAGGCCCATCCAGTCCAACACTCTGTCACACAGTGGCCAAAAACACCAGGTGCCCTCAGAAGGTCCAGCAGT
The DNA here is from genome assembly GCA_029233225.1 of Lepidodactylus listeri. Classification (NCBI taxonomy): domain Eukaryota; kingdom Metazoa; phylum Chordata; class Lepidosauria; order Squamata; family Gekkonidae; genus Lepidodactylus; species Lepidodactylus listeri. The sequence goes on along the minus strand of JARCFY010000003.1, from coordinate 168,270,149 downwards.
GGGGGCAGGAAGCCCTCCCACTATTGTCCCACCCCAAGGACCAAGAAGACAGAGCATCACTTGCCCCAGACTGAGAGTTCCTATCTATACTTTGTGGCTAATAGCCACTGATGGACTTCTGCTCCATATGTTTATCTAATTCCCTCTTGATGAAGAAGAAGAAGAAGAAGAAGAGATTAGATTTATACCCCCGTACATACTTGTAGCCGCCGCTACCTCCTGTGGCAGTGATTTCCACATGTTAATCACTCTTTGGGTGAAGAAGTACTTCCTTTTATCTGTTCTAACCCGACTGCTCAGCAATTTCATCGAGTGCCCACGAGTTCTTGTCTTGTGAGAAAGGGAGAAAAGCACTTCTTTCTTTACCTGCTCTATTCCATGCATAGTCTTGTAAACCTTGATCATGTCACCACTCAGCCGTCGTTTCTCCAAGCTAAAGAGCCCCAAGCGCTTCAACCTTTCTTCATAGGGAAAGTGTTCCAGCCCTTTTATTATTCTAGTTGCCCTTTTATGCACTTTTTCCAAAGCTATAATATCCTTTCCGAGGTGTGGCGACCAGAACTGTACACAGTCCTCCAAATGAGGTCGCACCATCGATTTATACAGGGGCATCATGATACTGGCTGATTTGTTTTCAATTCCCTTCCTAATAACCCCCAGCATAGTGTTAGCCTTCTTCACTGCAGTCGCACACTGTCTCAACATTTTCATTGAGTTATCTGCTACGACTCCAAGATCTCTCTCTTGGTCAGTCTCCGCCAGTTCGGACCCCATCAACGTGTATTTATAGTTAGGATTTTTGGCTCCAATGTGCATCACTTTGCACTTGGCCACACTGAACCCCATTTGCCACGTTGATGCCCACTCGCCCATCCCTGACAGATCCCTTTGGAGTGCCTCACAATCCTCCCTGGTTCTCACCACCCTGAACAACTTTGTGTCACCTGCAAATTTAGCCACTTCACTGCTTACTCCCAACTGTAGTAGATACGGTTGTAGATACGGTTGTAGAATTGACAAGGCGGGATATAAGTGAAACAAACAAATAAATAAATAAACTCCAAATCATTAATAAACAAGTTAAAAAGCATCGGACCGAGTACTGATCCCTGCAGTACCCCACTGCTTGCCTCCCTCCACTGAGAAAATTGCCCATTTATTATTCAGTATTCAGTATTATATATTCATCATCTGATTGCTCTTAAAGTATTAGCATTTGATTTATTAAGCTGTTTCTACTGTCCCTTTCGCCAAAGATTCAAGGTTTATTTATTTATTTATTTGATTTCTAAGCCGCTCCCCCGCGATTGCAGGTTAATATAAAGAGCCAAATGGCAGAAAAAATACCACTAGAACGGCTGCCAGCTCTGGCTTGGGAAAGATCTGGAGGTCTGGGGCATGGCGGCTGAGGAGGGCGGGGCCTGGGGAAGGGAGGGATCTCAGCAGGGGGCGGGACCAGAGTGTCCACCATTCAAAGTAGGCAGGTCCTCCAGGGGAACTCATCTCTGTCACCTGGAGATCAGTTGTAATCCCAGGAGATTTCCAGCCACCACCTGGACGTCGGCAACTGCCGCTCAGAAGTGGTGGGGCCTTGCATTGTTGCGGCTTTGACTACTAAAACCCCTCTGCTTGGGGGCCCTTTGCTGCCGTCAACAATCAGCCTTCACTCTGGCAAATAAACCGCTTGTTACGGCATCACAGCAGCACCTCCAGTGCCATCTCTTCACAACTGATGCCCCCCAAAGCTGACTGAAAGGCCCTCCCTGTCAGAGGAAGGCAGAGAGTGAAACACTGAGTGAGACACAAAGGACCTGGTCTTCCAAGGGCCACTCATGTGTAAGTCTGACTGTCGCTGGTACTGGTACAAAAGAAAATGGGGAATGCAAAGCGAATGAGCATTCTGGACTGCGTAGGGGCTACCTTCATGGATGGATCCGATGGAAGAAAGAAGTCCTTCGAGCATTTATGCAGGAAAACAATGACCTGATCTGGATGGCCCAGGCTAGCTGCATCTCATTAGATGCTGGAGGCTAAGGAGGGTCGGCCCCGGTTAGGACTGGGATGGGAGACCGCCAGAGAGACCCAGAGTGGCTATGCAGAGCCAGGAAATGGGAAACCACCTCTGAGCATCTCTTGCTTTGAAAATCCTACAGGGTCGCCACGAGTCACCTGCAACTTAAGGCACTTTCCAACCCCATAAAAACAACCTCCAGTGTTATGATATTCCATAAGGCACTTGCAAAATTACTCACTTGCAGGGAAGATGGCAACCTCCTTTACCCAGAGTCCAGAAGAGTTGAATCTGACCTCGCACGTGAAGTTCTTCCCACCCCCCTGTGGGTTCCTGGGGATCCGAAGGACACTCACAAAGGTGAGGAGGCCGCTGTTGTTGTTCACCCTCCGCATCCGGCCCTCTTGCTGCAGCTCCCCGGGGACCTCCCAGGACACCTGGACCAGGTTGGAGACTCCGTGGACCACGCAAGCCACTTGGCTGGCATGCTCGAGGTGTGGAGGAGGCAGCAGGAGCATCACCCGGGTGCTCGGAGTGTAACTGTCTGAGAATAACGACAAAAAATGAGAGATCAGCCCAGTCAGCGGTTGTGGTGCATGATCAGCAGTCCATTCCGTTTTCCAGAACTCCCATCTGGTGCAAGAGAATGGAGGCCGGAAGCGTTGGTGGGTGAGACAAGCAGGGCTAAGCGGTGGGATTTTGGAGGCTGCAGGAGGGCCGAGAGCCTCAGAGAGCAGGGAAGGCGGAGCAGAGCCTGGGATCTGTCAGACTGAACGTCACGTGTTTATCGGGTTCTTTGCATCTCTTTAGCCCGTAACTTCATCACAGAGCAGATTAGCCACTGGACCAGCAGATGGTACGTCCACTGCATTACAGCCACTGGGGGTCTTGTGTGGGGATGGTCTTCTTATGTGCAAAGTGCCTGGACCCATGGGATTCCATATGCAAGGCTTTTAGCATGCAGCATGATGTGCCCCAAATGTGTCATCTTAGCGCTGGAAACCACAGGATTGGGGGGGGGGGGGGCCCTTGGGGAAGAATCCCTGAGCTGTCGAGAAGCAAGGGAGGGGTGTCCTTCGCCTGCCTCCGGCTTCTAGGAAGGCCAGTTCAGCGTGAAACGATTTGTGCTGCTTCATTCCTTCCCTCCTGGGGCGGACATGCCCTTGGCCAAGAGCCCAAGTTCTGGGGATCAACACAAAATGAACATGGCAGGCCAGTTGGGTGCGTGGTGGGCCCTCTATGGGACACTGGGTCCTGGCAGTTGTTTGAGCATGCCATAAATATGCACCCACCCTGTACATCGCTGGCTCTCCACAAGATGCCTGAGGCTCAGAGTCAGCATGAGTTCTGCCTACCATGCAGGCACCGGGGGAGGGGGAGAGGGGGGGTCTCTGGACCATCAGCATCTATCTTGCCCCCACATCCTTTTGACCTTTCTTACATTCACAATGGCCTGCGGCATTGCTTGCCCACATTTCCATTGCAAAGTTCAGCTGTCCTTGCTTACCTCCGACAATCAGAGAAGACCCATTGCTGAAAGAGGAGCGAGGATATTTTGTTGCACACATATATAGGCCAGAATCCTCCCTTTCGACACTGGAGATCTCCAGGATCAACCTCTGCCATTCTGCTCTGCAAACAAATTTTGTGTTGCTGTCATTATTGTCGCAGTCCCTGACCAAAACAGGGATTTCATTCTCTCCCCTTTTGTACCAACTGAAAAACTGTGCAGAGAAAATTCTTTCCGTAGACATGCACAGGATCTGAGTCGTGCGTCCAGGGTCCACAAATTGGAACGGCTCCCTCAGATACAGCAATAACTGAGCTTGCAACACTGCGGAAAGAAACACAGCAAAAGAGACCCGGTTGGGATTGTTCATCGCAAGAAGCTTTGCTGCTGTAGAAAGCATCTGAAAGGATCTCTGGTTTTCCTCAAGATTCCTGAGACAGAAGAATTGGAAATGCAACTTGCTTAAGAACGAATAAGCCAGCACCTCTCTAAAGGCTGGCCAAGCACATAAAAATGGGAAGCGCCTCTTTTCTCAGACGCAAAGCATGAAGATGGAGATTAGGGCAGTGGCAGAAAGAATTACCTGTGGAGGACAACATGAGGCACCTGGCCAGGAGCATCGCTGGAAGAGGTTGCAGCTTACAGCCCGCTTCTGAGATGCGTCTTCAAGGAAGGAAGGGGCCCCACACAAAACTGGCTTCTTGTGAAAGGGCACTCCCTCTGGGTGGGGCTCTCTGGTGCTGGGTGCCACAGGGAGGGGTCGGGGGGGGGCAACCCTTGCATGCAGCCCCTGTGCTGGGCTGAAGGATGGTTGTTTCAGAGAACTCCCTCCCAGCCCCTGGGACCAGAGAGCCGGTCACTGGCAGGGCTGCCTCAGAGGTCAGCAGGCAAGAGGGGCTGGAAGGTGTTTTCTCCTCCGGCTGGATCATTCCACTTTCTCTGCATAGTTGTTGTTATAACTTATGAATCGCCCAATCCCTGCTCTTGCAGGGCTCTGAGCAATGTACTGCCATAATAAAACCATCAGCGCATAGGATAAAATATAAAATAATACTTGTAAAACAAATCTAAATGATACGGATTGCAAATTTCAAAGTTACGTCCCAAATTCAGACTGTCAGCTACCTTGCGAGGGATGGGGTGGGGGCAGAAAGGGAGTGACAGCCATGGAGGGGAGAGAGTAAGAAAAGGGGTGGCAGGAAGGAGAAAGAGGGGGAGAGAAGGAGGGGGAGTGGGGGAGAAGCGGGGGAGAGATGGGATAGCCGCTCCCGCAAGTTTCTTGCGGGTCCCCACTTATTTTAACTAATGGACACTCATTGAAGATGATGGGCAACAGGTATGGGACAGAAAGAAGGAAACAGTTTTATTCAGTTAGTAAATGCCACAGTTTAATGAGTGGAATTCACTGCCAGACGACAAATTGCGATGGTTACGGGCATGGACGGCTTTAAAAGAGGGTTAGACAGATTCAGAGGAAAGATTCATCAATTGCTACTAGCCACAGTTAGTAAAGGGAACCTCCATGTTCAGATACTGTAAAACTTGAGAACCCACTGCTAGGAAATTCCATCAAGGGAAGGCCTCAGCCTCTCTGCCCTGTTGTTGGCCCTTCAGAGGAACTGGTTGAGGCCACTGTGTGAGACAGGAGGCTGAACTAGATGGACCCTCACTGGTCTGATCCAGCAGGGCTCTTCTGAGGTTCTTCTCAGGGGAAGGCCTCGGCCTCTCTGCCCTGTTGTTGGCCCTTCAGAGGAACTGGTTGGCCACTGTGTCAGACAGGAGGCTGGACTGGAGGGACCCTCACTCAGGGCCGGTTCTATCACTAGGCCAACTAGGTGGCCGCCTAGGGGGCACAGCTGGCAAACGGGGCGACGGAGAGACTAAAACCAGGAGATAGTGTGCATTATGCAAACCATGATTTACCATTATGTCTGAATGCAGCTTTCCATTCAGGCTAAGAACCAAACTTAGCCTTGGGCCAATGCAGATAAGACTTGGAAGTGCTGCGGCCAGCCGGTGCAGGTGGCTGCCAGTGGGGCTGGAGAGCTCGTGAGCCCAGGCGGGCGGGCGCTGGGGCCAGGGGGGCATCTCCGATGGTGGAGAGGATGACTCTTGCGGTGGGGGGGGGGCAATACAAGGCATCCTCGCCTGGAGGAGCGCCACAAGGTAGCCTCGCTTAGTGTGCAAAAAACCCTGCGGCCGGCTCTGCCCTCACTGGTCTGACCCAGCAGGGCTCTTCTGAGGTTCTTCTCAGGGGAAGGCCTCGGCCTCTCTGCCCTGTTGCTGGCCCTCCATAGGGGACTGGTTGAGGCCCCTGTGTGAGACAGGATGCTGGACTAGATGGACCCTCACTGGTCTGACCCAGCAGGGTTCTTCTGAGGTTCTTCAAGGTGTGGGCTGGAAGGTGAATGGTTTGAGTGGCAAACTTCTGGAAGGAGGGAGATTCCTGAGATGTCCAAGGCATCCCTTGTTCACCCTTCAGGAGAACAAGAAGCACCCCTGGCCTGGACCTTTCAGCCGGGGGACACTGATGGGGCCATATGCATTAGTGGGAGGGCCTGGCTAGGGTTGCTAACCTCTCTAACAATATCTACCTCTAACAATATCTATCTCTAACTATTAAACTCCAGATGCCAGATCAGTTCCCCTGGAGGAAATGGCTGCATCGGAGGGTGGAGTCTATGGCATTGTACTATGCCAAATCCCTCCCCTCCCCAAACCCCACCCCCGAGGCTCCACCCCCAAAATCTCCAGGTGTTTCCCCACCCAGTGTTGGCAACCCGAGGCCTTGGCTTCTTTCTTGGACTTTCTCCCTCTCCTTTGTCCTGTTCTTCAGGAAGGGGTAAACGATTTATAGATTTATCTCCCACTCCTCTCCCACAACGAGGGGCTCGGGGTTGCTCAGAACATTTTAAAAGACATACAACTGAACCATAAGGGTCATCATTAACACAGTTAAAAATCTTGATATACAGTACAGGGTAGCCGACCTACAGGTGGTGGCTGGAGATGTCTTGGGATTAAAGTGATCTCCACGTAACAGGAATCAGTTCACCTGGAAAAAAAATGGCTGCACTGGAGGGTGGACTAGGGTTGCCAACTCTGGGCTGGAAAATACCTGGGGACTTTGGGGGTGGAGCCAGGAGAGGGTGGGGTTTGGGGAGGGGAGGGGCCTCAGCATGGTACAATGCCATAGAGCCCACCCTTCAAAGCAGCCATTTTCTGCAGGGGAACTGATCTCTGTCCGCTGGAGACCAGTTGTAAAAGCGGGAGATCTCCAGGCCCCACCTGGAGGCTGGCAACCCTGGGATGGACTATGGCATTGTACTGCACTGAAGACCTTCCTCTGGTAAGCCTAGTAAGATAGAGACAACAAGAGAATCACAACCCCAAAGACCATCAGCATGAAAGAACAAAAAAGGTTGTGTAATTCGCTGATTATAATATAAATAGCATTATATATAGGTTACAAAATTCCAAAAATACAATAAACAGGTAAGTTTTTCAAGTAAGTAAATTTTTCAGGTAAGCGATGAACTCCAGAATACAATCTCGTTTCGTGGACAGACTTCATCCGAACAGGAATAATGCCATATGTAAGGTTCCTTGACGCATACGTCAAAAGTAGAAGATCAATTTCATCAGGTCAAAAATCAGTCATTAGAACTACAGATCACTCATGAAGGAAACATGTTGACCTGAAGGCTAACCCTATGCAGGAATTCCTAAACAGCCTAGTAAAATAACCTGCATGATGCAGGTCTAACTAAGCTTTCCCGTGGTCTATTTTCCTCATTTCGGGGCATGCCAAGCAACCAGGAAATAAAATACCCGTGAAGGAGATCCCACAAGGACAACGAAAAGTGAAAAAAGAAAACGGGGAAAGTGCTGCGCCTTGTTTTACAGAATGACTGGGAAGAAAACAAATGTTTAAGGCCAGAGATAGTGTAGATAACAGCGTTCACCGGGGGCTAAAGGAGGCGGGAGAGGAACTGTCCATTGGGTGTGAAAACCTCTAGAGGAGGCAAGATTGACCTCAGAAACCCCCTTCAGTCTGTAATTCATCATCACTTCGGAAAGTGCGTTTCTTTCCCACGGAACTGAAAACCGAACAAGACTACAACAGCATAGAAAGGGAAAGAGACGTGGTGTTCTTCATTATTTCTGCCAGTGCCGCACAGAAAACAGAAGGAGCGGTGCTTAAAAATGGAACACACATTCTGATTTTTGGAAGAGTAGGATTTTCATTGGGCATCACAAATAAAACTCATCAAAGGTCCTGCATTCGTCTGTTCAGTTGTTTCTGAATGACATCCACAGAACGTTTGTTCCAGCCGGGGTCTGTTCCTCTTTGGTGCCAGGTGGGGCAGCCAATAGGGCCCAGGGTTTCTGGCACAGACCACTGCTGCAGAGCCCCCCACCCCCACCCCACTGCGCAAGCACATACTGCCAGGGAAAGACCTGCAGGGGGGTACAATGGCGGCACTCGGGGGGGGGGGCACATTGTCAATGTTCCTGTCCGCACACACCAGCCAGCAGTGTTGAGGAAAGGACATACATCTGCCAAGAATATCCGAGTCCAGGAGCACCTGAGAGACCAACAGGATGTTCTGGTTTCAAGGGTCAAAGCTCCCTTTTGTCAGGAATGTCTCGTATCTGAAGAAGGGAGTTTTTGGCTCTGGAGAGCTCCTACCCCCCAAAATCTTGTTGGTCCCTAAGGTGCTGCTGGACTCAAATCCAGCTCTTCTACTGCAAACCAACATGACTCATCTCTGAAACTAGTTGGCAGGAAGGCTCAGGAACAGGTGGGAGAAAGGAACGACACACAGGCGGGTGGGGATGCAGCTGGGCGGGAAGGAAGGCCTGAGGAGGGGTCCTGGTGGTGGTCCAGGGAAGAGAGTGGGACCCTGGGGACTCTGTCCAGGCAGGGGGAGGGCACACAAAACCTGGCACGGGCCCTGCCTCTCGACTCTCTGCCCGCTTGGGCTGCATTCAGCATCCTCTCCCGGAAGGCGTTCTTCTGACACAGACTGAGAAAGGAATGGGAGGTTCCTGCCCACTAGAACGGCTTCTGTCTTCTGGCTTTCTGCAAGAGCTTGAGGCAAATGCTGGGCCATACAGCCCAGGAGGCTCCTCCAACAGCCCACTTGGCAGATTTGGGAGGGTGAGTCAGCCAGGCTGCACTTCGCAGGGATCAGGACCTGAACGTCACTCGCGGTGTTTGGGCACTTCTGATGACAGCGTCTGTGGTGTCTGGCCCTGTGCCGGTTTGGCTGTACCTGTGGCTATGTGGGAGGCCCGGGGAAACCACAGAGCGAGGCAGGCTGGCTTGGGCAGGATATTTATTTATACCTCCCTGAGAGGTGGCAGGGGACAGAAAGCTTTGCTTCCTTAACAAAGGTGTTAACACAGTTTTGTTTTTAACAAGAAGAGGTTGTCTGGGGGTGGACCCAACAATTGCTGAATCTGCCCAGGGTTCCATCCAGGGTTCCCGCTAAGCTGAGTTAGTGTGAGCTAGCTCACTGTTTTTTAGCCTCCAGCTCCCAGATTGTTGTCGTAACTCCAGAGCAAACTAATTTATGCAGGAGCCAAATCCTCCTCACAACTTTAATATCAGTAGCTCACAAAGCAGAATTTTCGCTCACAAGACTCCACAGCTTAGAGGGAGAATTGGTCCCACCACTCCTTTACAGCTGCCATATTTTCCCTGAGAGGACTCCTCTTCTTTTAACAGCTCTGCAAGGTAAATGAATCGGTTGAGGAGGCTTAAGATAAGAACACCAGAAGAGCCCTGCTGGATCAGACCAGTGAGGGTCCATCCAGTCCAGCCTCCTGCCTCACACAGGGGCCAACCAGTTCCTCTGGATGGCCAACAACAGGCAGAGAGGCCGAGGCCTTCCCCTGAGAAGAACCTCAGAAGAGCCCTGCTGGATCAGACCAGTGAGGGTCCATCCAGTCCAGCCTCCTGCCTCACACAGTGGCCAACCAGTTCCTCTAGAGGGCCCACAACAGGGCAGAGAGGCCAAGGCCTTCCCCTGAGAAGGACACCAGAAGAGCCTTGCTGTATCAGACCAGGGAGGGTCCACCTAGTCCAGCATCCCGTCTCACCCAGTGGCCAACCAGTTCCTCTGGAGGGCCAACAACAGGGCAGAGAGGCCAAGGCCTTCCCATGATAAGAGCATCAGAAGAGCCCTGATGGATCAGACCCGTGAGGGTCCATCTAGTCCAGCCTCCTGCCTCACACAGTGGCCAACCAGTTCCTCTAGAGGGCCCACAACAGGGCAGAGAGGCCAAGGCCTTCCCCTGAGAAGGACACCAGAAGAGCCTTGCTGGGTCAGACCAGTGAGGGTCCATCCAGTCCAGCATCCCGTCTCACACAGTGGCCAGCCAGTTCCTCTGGAGGGTCAACCACAGGGCAGAGAGGCCGAGGCCTTCTCCTGATGCTGTCTCCTGGATCTTGGATTCAGAGGTTGACTACCTCTGAACATGAAGGTTCCCCTCAGTCTCCATGGCTAGTAGCCATTGAGAGACCTGTCGTAAACCTACTGCCCATCCGCTTCATTGGATGCTCTTGAGTTCTAGTATTTGGGGAGAGGGAGGAAAATTTCTTTCTGTCAGCTCTCTCCACCTCATGCATAATTTTATAAACCTCTATCATGTCCCCCCTTAGTTGCTCCTTTTCCAAACTGAGAAGTCCCAGACTCTTCTTCAGCCTTTCCTCCGAAGGAAGGGGCTCCAACCCCCCCCCCTCTTGGTTGCCCTCCTCTGCACTTTTCCCAGCTCTGCCGTGTCCTTTTGGAGATGCATTGACCAGAACAGCACACAGCATTCCAAACGAGGCTGCACCATTAAGTCCATACAGGGGCATTACTATATCAGCCGTTTTATTCTCAATCCCTTTCCTAGTAATCTCCAACGCAGAGTTTGCCCTTTTCACCCCTGCAGCACACTGGGTTGACGTTTTCATTGAACTATCCACTATGACCCCAAGATCTTTCTCCGTCTCCATCTTAGCAAGTTCAGACCCTGCCAGCCTGTACTGGAAGTTGGGGTATTTTTTGTCCCCGTGTGCATCACCTCAACTCTGGACTGTCCTCGAGAGAAACTTCCCCTGCAGGATTTCTGCCTGGCACAGGATGGTTAGAGGCACACGAGCCCTTTGCAGAAAAGCTGTTGGTGATGTATTCCCAACAGCACGAAGCTTAGAGATGTGAGGCTTCTGCTCAAAGTAGTCAAGGATCAGATCTTTGTTGATGAAACACAGTTCTTTATTTCCAGTTTCTACATTGGTACAGGTCCTCGGATTATTGTCAGAGATAATGCATACAATAGAAGCAGGTCTAATATACCCTCCAGCACAATTTGAATTGCCCATAGCTAACCAATCAACAAGGGGGAAAAACCGTGGGCAAAAGGTTCTCTGGCCGTTTGCTTCCCACAGGAAAGAAAGTGAGGTGTGAAGCAGTAAATTTCCCTTCCCAAACCAGACCCCTCAGATGTAACCATCTTCACATAACAAATGCTTTCCCCAAGGCTTTTGCACGTTGATAAGAAATGGTCCCTGTCCTCCCCTGTCTTCCCAGCCTGGAAGAATGGAATGTGGAGGCAGGAGTGTGAGAGGCCCATTGTTCTCATGCTTTGAAGTTGTCATTCTCCCGGGCAACCAGATACAAAGACCAGGCCTGGTCAGAGCCATAATCCTGGGGTCACAGAATATACATTCACAATTGTCAAGCTAATAGCAATAGGCATGATTACATAGTTGGTACAGGAACAGGTTTGCACAGCATAGCAAAGTCAGGTTACAATATATAGCATGAGATCCCAGAAATTCTTGTTAGAATCTGCAGATTCTGACAGAGACCCATAAGAAAACACGATGCAAAGGAGATCGTAGCTCCTGTCCTCTGGTGGAAGTGGCAAAATTCCCTCTTCTGCACATTTACTAAAGAGAAAGGAGAGTCGCCAACACGTGGTGGAAGGGGCCATCAAATTCACTGTCCATTTCACATTCGTTCCACCTATCTCACCCCCTGTTCTATCCAAGTTCCTGGGAAGATCGGAAAAACTCAACACACGCAGACCGATCTAATAAGACCACCTCCGAAGTGGCCAAATTCTGCACTGAAGCTTTGTCCATAAAAAAAAGTAGATATTCCAAACCTTTCAATAACTTTTAACGTATAATTAATCACACCTATATATTCTAATCCATGGGTATGTGAGATTTCTGCTCAAAGTAGTCAAGGATCAGATCTTGGTTGATACAACACAGTTCTTTATTTCCAATCTCTACATTGGTACAGCTTCTCGGATTATTGTCAGAGATAATACATATGACAGATGCAGGTCTATTATACCTTTCCAAGCAGTTTGAATTACCCATAGGTAGCCAATCACTACGAGGGAAAAACGGCGGGCAAAAGAGGCTCTGGCCGTTTGCTTCCCACAGGAAAGAAAGTGAGGTGTCAAGCTGTAAATTCCCTTTCCCAAACCAGACCCTTCAGATGTTACCACTTCACATAACAATCAATGGCCTCAAGGCTTTCGCATGTTGATAAGAGATGAGACTCATCCTCCCTTGAAGTCCCAGCCGGGACGAATGGAATGCGGAGGCAGGAATGTGAGAGGCCCATTGTTCCCATACATTGCAGGTGTCATCCTCCTGCTCTGACAGTTACACAAACCAGGCCTGGTCGGGCACTAAAACCTGGGGTCACATATTCTACATACCTACTGGCCAAAGTGAAGGTTCATCTAAGGGTGGGGCAATTACATGGCAGGGGTTATGTCAGCATCTACAATACATACATGGCAAGAGGGTATAATATAGCATAACACAGAATACATAGCTGTAGGAAATAGAGATCCTTTGTCTGAATCAGCAGATTCTGACACACTGGCACCCCGAAAATAAATCTACACAGGCTTGTCCGGGAACCTTTTATGAAAAGCTTTAACTAACCTAGGAGCATGCACATGTTCAGAACGAACCCACTCGTTTTGCTCTGGGCCAAAGTCAAGCCATCTGACTAAATAATATAAGCGGCCCCTACGCATCTTAGAATCAAGAATATCAGATATTTCAAAATGGGGTGCCTCCCCCTTCATCAGTGGAGGATGTGTCGGAGGAACTGGATGCCATGCATTCGGCCCAGGATTCTTCTTCAGCAAGCTGAAATGAAAAACAGGATGCACAGAACTCAGTGACTTGGGCAACTCTAATTCAAAAGACACATCAGAAATTTTGCGCAACACCTTGTAAGGGCCCACATATTTCCACCCCAATTTCCTGCTGGGTTGTAAGCCGTGTATGTTTTTTGTGGAAAGGTAAACAGAGTCCCCGGGCTGAAGGTCCCAACCCTCAGCTCGACCACGATCTGCATATTTTTTGTAATCCTCTTTGGCTTGGTCTAATGTCTTTGCTATTAGAGGCCACGATTCTTGTAGGGTCGCCCACCATAGTTTAAAGTCTGTGGGGGGGGGGGCATCTGAGGCATTTTCAATTGTGGGCAGAGGCTTTCCCTCAAAGCCTCCCACTGCCATAAAGGGAGAAACGCCAGTAGAAGAATGCACTGCATTGTTGTAGCTATATTCAGCGAATGGCAGTAACTCCACCCAATTGTCTTGGTGGTAATTGGTATAACACCTTAAAAATTGCTCCAGGATCTGATTAGTTCGTTCGGACTGTCCATCGGTTTCTGGGTGGTAACTAGAGCTTAGAGCAGGCTCTATGTCCATAAACTTCAGAAGCTCCCGCCAGAAGTTGGCAACGAACTGACTGCCTCTGTCGGATACCACACATTTGGGGAAAGCATGTAGTTTGATCACGTGGTTGAAGAAAGCCTTGGCCATCCCCTTTGCCGTAGGCAGCTGTTTGAAAGGAGTGAAATGGGCTTGCTTAGAAAACATGTCTACCACCACCCAGATTACAGTTTTTCCCTTTGAGGGTGGTAGGTTAGTAATAAAGTCCATAGCTATCGCCTCCCAAGGGCGATAGGGAGTGGGTAGGGGGTGCAGGAGTCCCGGGACTTTCCCCCCCCTCCTTTTACACATCAAACAGGTCTGACAGGCAGAAACGAAGTCCGAGACATCCCTGCGCATGCGTGGCCACCAGAACTGCCGCTGAATTAAGTTGAGCGTTTTTAGAAACCCAAAATGCCCAGCCAGCTTAGAAGAGTGACAAGCCAGTAATATGTCTTTTCTTCTACTTCGGGGTACCACCAGTTTATCTCCATGATACCAGCATTTATTCTCTCCGAGGGAGCAGTCTGCCACCGCTTCTAATTCCTCGACTTCTTCGGGTGAATACTCCTTCCCCCAGTCGCACGACTCTGATTCCACTGTCGTTTGCTTACTTTGACTCCTGGTGGTCACTGCACCTCCCAGCTGCTGGGGGGAAAACATGGAGTCGAACACCTCCTCCTTCAAGCTCTCGTGCTGGGGCAATCGGGAGAGCGCATCTGCTAACGAGTTAGCTTTCCCAGGGAGATGTTTCAACACAAAGTTAAATTTTGAGAAAAAATCGGCCCAGCGGAGCTGCTTCGCATTCAGGGATCTCTGAGTGCGCAGCGCTTCTAGATTTTTATGGTCTGTCCATATTTCAAATGGAGTCTGCGCTCCCTCCAGCCAGTGCCGCCACGTAGTGAGGGCCAGCCGGATAGCCGCGGCTTCTTTATCCCAAACTGACCAGTTCCGTTCTGTTTCATTAAATTTTTTGAAATGTAAGTGAGGGGGTGTGGTTTCCCGTCTGACCCCTGCTGTAAGATGGCCCCCCCCATGGCCACATCGGACGCATCTACATGGATCACAAACTCCTTAGTTTCATCGGGGTGGGCCAAAATGGGCTCTGAGGTAAAAAGAGTTTTAAGAGTCTCGAACGCCCTCTGGCATTCTCCATTCCAGGCAATTTTCTCCCCGGGCTTCCCCGCTTCTGGACCCCTCCCTTTGGTTTTTAGCAATTCAGTCAATGGGAGGGTGACTGTGGCAAAGTCTTTTATGAAGGTGCGATAAAAGTTGCAAAATCCTAATAGGCTTTGGAGTTGCTTTCGCGTTCGGGGGGCTTCCCACTGGACCACTGCCTCTACCTTGGCAGGGTCCATCTCCAGTCCCTTCTGTGAAATGCGATACCCCAGGAAGTCTACGGACTCTCGATGGAACTCACATTTGGACAGTTTTGCATACAACTGGTTTTTCAACAGGGTGGAAAGGACTTCCCGGACCAATTTCACGTGTTCTTTCTTATCAGCGGAATAGATCAAGATATCATCTAAGTAACATAACACCCCCTTGAATAAATGCTTGTGCAACACTTCATTTATCAAGCTCATAAAGACCCCCGGCGCGCCACTCAAACCGAACGGCATCACCAGGTATTCGAACTGCCCCAACGGTGTATTAAAGGCAGTCTTGAATTCATCCCCCTCCCTTATGCGCACCCGAAAATAAGCGTCTTGGAGATCCAACTTAGTGAACACTTTTCCCTTGGCCGCCTCCGTTAGCAAGTCCTTTATAAGAGGGAGGGGGTAAGCATTGGAGGCAGACACCGCATTTAATCCTCTGTAGTCCGTGCACAACCGCAATCCCCCGTCTTTCTTTTTCCGAAACAGAACGGGGGCCGCGAAGGGGGATTTAGCAGTGCGGATGAATCCGCGCTCCAAGTTCTTGTCTAGGAACTTCCTCAGCTCCTCCCGCTCCGGGGGGCTCATGGAGTAAAGCTTTCCCTTTGGAAGTTTCTCGCCCGGGATCAGTTCTATGGCACAATCCGAAAGTCTGTGGGGGGGTAGCTCGTCCGCCTCGGTCTCACTGAACACTCCCATTAAGTCTCTATACTCCCGGGGGACAGCTGAGGGTGCCAGGGTGAGGGCCGCCGCCTGGAGGGGCACCGGAGGACCTGGTCCCCACCCCGTGTCCCATTTGTGATTCTGGCACTTTTCGTCCACCCAGGAGATCTTCCCCTCACTCCATTTGATGTAAGGATCATGGGAGCTCAGCCAGGGGCTCCCCAACACCATGGGGAATTGGGTGTTTGGGGTGATGACAAAAGCTCGCTTCTCCCAATGCTCCCCCGTTCCCACAATTAGTCCCTCGGTCTCTGCCACGCACGCTTCCTTCATTTCCGAACCGTCCATTTGCGTGAACTTGAGTGGCTCCCCTAACGGGGTGACCTTGGGTCCTAGCCCTTCTACCACTAAAGGGCTAATTAAGTCCCGAGCACACCCAGAGTCAATTAGGGCACGAACCCAGACATGGGTCCCAGTCCCAGGGGTCATTACAGTCACTACCATATATAACAAGGGGCCAGGGATGCTCACCGGAGGTGGCGCGTCGTGGCTGGGGACCTGCAGTTCTGCGCCGCTCACTGCAGGCTGTTGGAGTTTCCCGACATCTGTGCCTCTGTCAGCTCCAGCTCTCCCTGCTCGCTTGCTGCCCCTTCCAGCTGCAGAGCCCGGGGTTTGAACGAGGTCTTTCCTCTGCTGGGGGTGCTCCCGGCCACCGGGGTGGAGGTCTTCGGACCTTTTCCTCCTCCTCTCGGGCACGCTGAGGCAAAGTGGCCACTCTCCCCGCATCTCATGCAGAGCCCCTGTTTAAAACGGGCATCCCGAATTTCTTGCACGTTGGGCTTGGGTTTTGCCTTCGACGCCGCTTTGCTTGAGGCTGTTGATGAAGCTCCCATCTTGACGAGATGTACTATGTATCATATGTATTATCTCTGACAATCTGTGAGATTTCTGCTCAAAGTAGTCAAGGATCAGATCTTGGTTGATACAACACAGTTCTTTATTTCCAATCTCTACATTGGTACAGCTTCTCGGATTATTGTCAGAGATAATACATATGACAGATGCAGGTCTATTATACCTTTCCAAGCAGTTTGAATTACCCATAGGTAGCCAATCACTACGAGGGAAAAACGGCGGGCAAAAGAGGCTCTGGCCGTTTGCTTCCCACAGGAAAGAAAGTGAGGTGTCAAGCTGTAAATTCCCTTTCCCAAACCAGACCCTTCAGATGTTACCACTTCACATAACAATCAATGGCCTCAAGGCTTTCGCATGTTGATAAGAGATGAGACTCGTCCTCCCTTGAAGTCCCAGCCGGGACGAATGGAATGCGGAGGCAGGAGTGTGAGAGGCCCATTGTTCCCATACATTGCAGGTGTCATCCTCCCGCTCTGACAGTTACACAAACCAGGCCTGGTCGGGCACTGAAACCTGGGGTCACACATTCTACATACATACTGGCCAAAGTGAGGGTTCACCTAAGGGCGTAGCAACTACAATACATACATGGCAAGAGGGTATAATATAGCATAACACAGAATACATAGCTGTAGGAAATAGAGATCCTTTGTCTGAATCAGCAGATTCTGACAGTGTATTACTTTTATATTTGTATGTAAACTATGGTGCTAAGCTGCCGCTGGCTGATCTTTCGACCGTAATAAATGTTGAAATGTTGGGTACTTACCATGCAGAGAAAGCTGAATGATCCAGTCCCAGAAGAAAACATTTTCCAGCCTCTCTAATTTACTTGCTTATCTCTGAAGCAGCCCTGCCAGTGACCGGCTCTTTGGTCCCAGGTGCTGGGAGGGAGTTCTCGTAAATGCCCCTCCTTCAGCCCAGCCCAGGGGCTGCATGCAAGGGTTGCCCCCCCGACCCCTCCCCCTCCCCGTGGCACCCAGCACCAGAGAGCCCCACCCAGAGGGAGCGCCCTTTCGCAAGAAGTCGGTGTTGTGTGGGGCCCCTTCCTTGAAGACGCATCTCAGAAGTCGGCTTTGAACTGCAACCTCTTCCAGTGATGCTCCTGGCCAGGTGCCTCATTTTGTCCTCCACAGGTAATTCTGCCACTGTCCTAATCTCCATCTTCATGCTTTGCATCTGAGAAAAGAGGCGCTTGCTATTTTTATGTGCTTGGCCAGCCTTTAGAGAGGTGCTGGCTTGCTCATTCTTAAGCAAGTTGCATTTCTAATTCTTCTGTCTCAGGAATCTTGACAAAACTTAGAGTTTCTTTCGAGCGCTTATTACAGCAGCAAAGCTTCTTGCGATGAACAATCCCAACCGGGTCTCTTTTGTTGTGTTTCTTTCCGCAGTGTTGCAAGCTCAGTTATTGCTGTATCTGACGGAGCCGTTCCAATTTGTGGATCCTGGACGCACGGCTCAGATCCTGTGCATGTCCACGGAAAGAATTTCCTCTGCAATATTTTTCAGTTGGTTCAAAAGGGGAGAGAATGAAATATCTGTTTTAGTCGAGGAGTGTGGTAATGATGACAGCAACACAAAATTTGTTTGCAGAGTGGAACAACAAAGGGTGATCCTGGAAATCTCCAGTGTCGAAAGAGAGGATTCTGGCCTATATTTGTGTTCAACGAAAGATCCTGACTTCTTCTCTTTCAGTAATGGGTCTTCTCTGATTGTTGGAGGTAAGCAAGGACTGTTGAACTCTGCAGCGGAAATGTGGGCAAGCGATGCCACAGGCACTGGTAAACATGACAAAGGTCAAAAGGATGTGGGGGCAAGATAGATGCTGATGGTCCAGAGACCCCCCCCTCTCCCCCTCCCCCGGTGCCTGCATGGTAGGGAGAGCTCATGCTGACTCTGAGTCTCAAGCATCTTGTGTAGAGCCAGTGGTGTACAGGGTGGGGACACATTTTGGCATGGTTAGGCAACTGCTAGGGCACCCAGTTGGCTTTCCATGTTAATTTTGTGCTGATCCCTGGGAACTCGGGCTCTTGGCCAAGGGCATGTTTCTCCCAGAAGAGAAAGGAGAAGCAGCACAAACCTTTTCACACTGAACTGGCCTTCCTAGAAGTACACCCCTCCCTTGCCAGCTTGGTGTGGTGGTTAAGAGCATGGACTCTAATCTGGGAGAACTGGGTTTGATTCCCCACTCCTCCACTTGCACCTGGTGGATGCCCTCGGGCAAGCCATAGCTCTGTTCCAACTGTTCTCTCAAGGACAGTTCTGTCAGAGCTCTCTCAGCCCCACCCACCTCACAGGGTGTCTGTTGTGGGGAGGGGGAGGGAAAGGATGCTCTGAGACTCCTTCGGGTAGTGAAAGACGGGGGTATGAACCCAATCTCCTCCTCTCCTTCTCAACAGATCAGGGATTCTTCCCCAAGCCCCCCCCCTCCTGTGCTTATCAGCACTGAGATGACACATGTGGGGCACATCATGCTGCATGCTAAAAGTCATGCATATGGAATCCTATGGGTCCAGTCAGCATGCACATGCACAAGACCCAGTGGCTGTAATGCAGTGGACGTACCATCTGTCTCTCCACTGGCTAATATGCTCTATGATGAACTTGGTGGTGGCAGTGGAAGAAAGTGCCCTCGAGTTGCAGCTGACTTATGGAGACCCCATAGAGTTTTCAAGGCAAGAGACACCATGCAGAACTGGTTTGCCATTGCCTGCCTCTGCAGAGGAACCTGGGACTTCCTTGGTGGTCTCCCATCCAAGCTCAAACCAGGGCTGACCCTGCTTAGTTTCCAAGATCTGATGAGATCCAGCTAACCTGGGCTGTCCAGGTCAAGGATGAATTCACGTGTTAAACAAATGCAAAGAACCTGATTGGTATGTGAAGTTCAGTCTGACAGATCCCAGGCTCTGCTCTGCCTTCCCTGCTCTCTGGGGCTCTCGGCCCTCCTGCAGCCTCCGAATTCCCATCGCTTAGCCCTGCTTGTCTCGGCCACCGATCCTTCTGGCCCCCAGTTCTCTTGCACCAGACGGGAGGTCTGGAAAACGGAATGGACTGGCGATCTGAGCCAGGCCCGCTGACCTTGCTGATCTCTCGGCTTCATTTTTTGTGCTCAGACAGTTACACTCCGAACACCCGGGTGATGCTCTTGCTGCCTCTTCCGCATCTCGAGCATGCCGGCCAAGTGGCTTGCGTGGTCCACGGAGTCTCCAACCTGGTCCAGGTGTCCTGGGAGGTCCCCGGGGAGCTGCAGCCAGAGGGCCGGATGCTGAGGGTGAACAACAACAGCGGCCTCCTCACCTTTGTGAGTGTCCTTCGGATCCCTGGGGCCTCACAGGGGGGTGGGAAGAACTTCACGTGCGAGGTCAGATTCAACTCTTCTGGCCCCAGCGTAAAGGAGACCGTGACCTTCCCTGCACGTGAGTAATTTTGCAAGTACCTTATTGAATATCATTAAACCGGTGCTTGTTTTCATGATGTGGATAGGAATGGGCACAAACTGGGGAAATGCAGTTCAGTTCGTAGTTCGTGGCGTGCGTGCTTCATGAACCCTCACGAACTTTTAGATGCAAAGCAAAACAGTTCTGTTTGTGAGGTTCGTGACTGGGTAGGAAAGCTCCCTGGTGTGCCAGAGACCTTAAAATTACTGGGGATCTCCGATTGATTCTCCTTCACCTGCCCTCCAAGTTTGGTGAGGATTGGATTTACAGAGGCAAAGAAGGAACCCCAAGAATGTGCTTTCTGGGGAAATGACTGCTAGACTGGGCCATCCCTGTCAGGGCATATTAAGACACATGCCTCCAGTTTACAGTATCCATTCCTGACATAATTTTAAATTAAGGTGTTTGGGGTGAATAGTCTGTAACTTTTGTCTTCTTGACAGGGCTTTGAGAATTGGGCGCATCTCTTATATGGTGTGTGTGTGTGAAGTGCCGTTAAATTGCTTCCAACTTGTGGTGATCCTATCGATTAACGTCTTTCAAAATGTCCTATCATGAACAGCCTTGCTCAGGTCTAAAACTGAGGGCCGTGGCTTCCTTGACTGAGTCAATCTCGTATATTACTAATATTAATTAATGGTTATTAATACTTTATTGTGGTTAACACCTGGTAATCTGTATAAAACTGAACACTTTTCCTCCGGCTCTTCTTGGGGTGGAATTTTGATTCCGCTGGGGTGGACGGGCCATGCAGTACAATAAGGGTTTGTTCAACCCCAGCTCCAGCTGCCCTCTCGGCTTCCCACCATGTGTGGAGGAGAAAAAGTGAATTGGGGACCAAAGACGGGCTCTCGGTCAACCGCAGCAGGTCCCAAGCCAGCCAGTCTTCCACCTCTTGTCTTTTTCAGCTCTCTCTGCAGACTCTGGTGGGAAGTGCCTGAGCTACGTGGTGCCCACGGTGGTTGTCGGGCTGCTGGCCTTGCTGGCCCTCCTCCTGACCCTGCTTTGGATTCGGTTCTGCCCTTCCAGGCGTGGTAAGGTGTCGATAATCACCTCCTAAAACATAAATTCTCCCACCTGCGATGTTAGATTCTGTCTCAGTGTCGCTTTACACAGAACAAAATCCTGCCCAGAATCACTTGTGGAGATCATAGGAGAGGGATGGGCAGGAAGTGGTACGCACTCCTTTGGGGGACTTCTGGCTAGTCTCTGGTGGACCATCTCACGTCTGCTGATTGCCTGGACTGATTCCTTCAGAGGATGCTGGACTGGATTAGGGGGACCTTGATCTGACCCATCAAGGAACATCTGATGTTTTTAAGGACTAAGGTTACTAACTCCCAGGAGGTAGCTGGAGACCTCCTTGGATTTTAAGTGCTCTCCAGCCAACAGAGAGCAGTTGACCTGGAGAAAAGAGGAACTGGTTGGCCATTGCATGAGACAGGATGGTGGACTAGAGGGACCCTCACTGATCTGACCCAGCAGGGCTCTTCTTAGGTTCTTCTCAGGGGAAGGCCTCAACCTCTCTGCCTTGTTGTGGGCCCTCCATAGGAACTGGTTGGCTGCTGTGTGAGACAGCATGCTGGACTAGGTGGACCCTCATTGGTCTCATCCAGCAGGGCTCTTCTGATGTTCTTATCAGGGGAAGGCCTCAGCCTCTCTGCCCTGTTGTTGGCCCTCCAGAGGAACTGGTTGAGGCCACTGTGTGAGACAGGATGCTGGTCTAGATGGACCCTCACTGGCCTGATCCAGCAGGGCTCTTCTGATGTTCTTCTCAGGGGAAGGCCTCGGCCTCTCTGCCCTGTTGCTGGCCCTCCAGAGGAACTGGTTGGCCCCTGTGTGAGACACGATGCTGGACTAGAGAGACCCTCACTGGTCTGATCCAGCAGGGCTCTTCTGAGGTTTTTATGTTATACTTTCTATTTATGTGGCTGTGGGTTCACTTTCTGCACGTGGACTCACTTTTCATAATAAAGTACAGAAGGTGGGATAAGGAGAATGACCTCTGAGCTCTCTCTCTCTCTGTCTCTGTCTCTCTTTGCTTCTTTTTGCTTCTCAAGGATTCCAGCTCAAGGTCAGTGAAGCTCCATCTTCAGAGGTGCTAGAGGTACGGCTCATTCTTGGAAAACAGGTCTCGCTTCAAGGGGGCATTCAGAAGTGAAATTCAAAGGAGGGTCCCAGATTTACAACTGGTCTCCAGGTCACAGACCTCAGTTCTCTGGGAGATCATGGCTGCTTTGGAGGGTAGACTCTTTGGAGGAGATTGCAAGCTGCTCTGAGACTTCTTCAGGTAGTGAAGGGCGGGGTATAAGTGCAATCTCTTTTTCTTCTATGGAACCACAACCCACAGAGCTCCCTCCCACCAAAGCTCCAGGGAATTCTCACCCCAGAGTTGGCACCCCTAATTACCATCTCAGGGTGTGTTCGGGGTGCACATGTGAGCAATTCTACGCAGTTTAAAAATTACAGGAATACAGTTTTTAGTCAACTAAACACAATTCAGGAAGGAGGAGAAGAAGAAGAGGAGGAGGAGGAGGAGATTGGATTTATACCCCGCCCTTCACTACCCGAAGGAGTCTCAGAGCGGCTTACAATCTCCTCTCCCTTCCCCTCCCCACAACAGACACCCTGGGAGGTAAGCGGGGCTGAGAGAGCTCTGACAGAAACTGCCCATTTTCAAGAACAGCTGTGCCAGAACTACGACTTGCCCAAGGCCACCCAGCAGCTGCAAGTGGAGGAGTGGGGAATCAAACCCGGTTCTCCTAGATTAGAGTCTGCGCACTTAACCACTACCCCAAACTGGAGGGTTTACTTCAGTGATTCAACTAGAGTCTCCACCTGATTTAAAAAATCTCAAATGATTATTTGGCTGACTTTTAACTGATAGTTGACTAATTGATTAAATCTACATACATTTGCATATGACTAAAACTCTTTCAGAAGAAATGAGCACTCTCCCTTTGTCTGTGGTGAAGCCCATGTTTTTGGAAGGCCTTGCCTTAGAAGAGGAGATGCTTCCAGTGTGATCAAGAAACCAAAATCTCTTGTTCAATTACATCTTTACAAAGAAAGTGGTTAAAATGTGGAATTTGCCGCAGGAATATACAGTTCTCAACGGGGATTAGATAGATTCACGGAGGGTAGGTCTATCAGTGGCTACTAGCCATGGTGACTGAGGGAAACATCCAGAGGCACTAAGCCTCTGAAACTCAGAGCCAGGAGGCAACATCCAGGGAAGGCCTCAGCCTCTGTGGTTTGCCACTGTGTGAGACAGGATGCTGGACTGGATGGACCACTGGTCTGATCCAGCAGGGGTCTTCTCAGGTTCTTCTCAGGGGAAGGCCTTGGCCTCTCTGCCCTGTTGCTGGCCCTCCAGAGGAACTGGTTGAGGCCACTGTGTGAGACAGGATGCTTGACTGGATGGACCCTCACTGATCGGATCCAGCACAGCTCTTCCGATGTTCTTCTCAGAGGAAGGCCTCAGCCTCTATACCCTGTTGTTGGCCGTCTAGAGGAACTGGTTGAGGCCACTGTGTGAGACAGGATGCTGGACTGGATGGACTCTCACTGGTCTGATCCAGCAGGGCTCTTCTGATGTTCTTCTTAGGAGAAGGCCTCGGCCTCTCTGCCCTGTTGTTGGCCGTCTAGAGGAACTGGTTGAGGCCACTGTGTGAGACAGGATGCTGGACTGGATGGACCCTCACTGGTCTGATCCAGCAGGACTCATCTGATGTTCTTCTCAGGGGAAGGCCTCGGCCTCTCTGCGCTGTTGCTGGCCCTCCAGAGGAACTGGTTGAGGCCACTGTGTGAGGCAGGAGGCTGGACTAGATGGACCCTCACTGGTCTGATCCAGCAGGGCTCTTCCGGTGTTCTTATTTTCTTAATTCATTCAGGTTGCATATTTAATCATCTAGAATTTTAATCTATTGGTCTTCAGAAGGGGGGGGGGGGAGGGAGTGGTTTGACCACAACAGTCCAAGTATTGAAGTGGGTCGCAGTGGGCGAGAGAAAGAAAACAGAAACACAATGGAGGTGGAAAAAGCTGATTCAAAATCAACTTCCAGAAAACTGGGGAAACTCCGGGGGATGGGGGGACGACTCCAAAGTGAAAACTAAAGGCACAAAATGATGGCAGAAATCACGGGATCAACCAAAGCAGTATGGGGCCAGAACTGATGGGGGAAATATCCACACCGAACAGCCCAGGGTCAGGGGAAATGGCTGCCCTGTGAGCTGGGAGACCTAAAAATTCCCAAACACATCACCACCATCCTGGCTTTTCTGCAATCTCTCTCAAAATTTTAGAGAAAAGCAGGTTTGACAAACAGCGGAGAGAAGCTGGGGAAATCCCTGGAGGTGCACGAATGCACCACGATGCCGTGGAAGACAGCAAAGGCTCACAAGTGTTTCCAGGACTTGTGAAAGGGCCTTCGGGAGCTAGGGTTGCCAGCCTCCAGGTGGGGCCTGGGGATCTCCTGCTTTTACAACTGATCTCCAGCTGAGAGAGATCAGCTCCCCTGGAGAAAATGGCTGCTCTGGAGGGTGGACTCTATGGCATTGTACCCTGCTGAGGTCCCTCCCCTCCCCAAACCCCGCCCTCTCCTGGCTCCACCCCCAAAGTCCCCAGGGATTTTCCAGCTCTGACCTGGCAACCCTATCGCGAGCCCACATGGACAGAGGATTCGCATTGCCCTGGTGGTGCTCGCACATGACCCCCCCCTTCAACCATGAACTTTGGGCCTGTCATTATTGCTCAGCCCGGTCAACCTCTAAGGTTTGTCGTAAAGGTAAAATGGTAGAATCCTCCCAGGGATGCTCTTTCGAAACCTTTGCAGTCAGAGGTGGGCTTTCTGCAATGGAGGTGATTTCAAATACACATGGGGGGTTGCCTGCCTGTTAGGGTTGCCAACCTCCAGGTGAGGGCTGAAGATCACCCAGAATTACAACTGTTCCCCAGACAACAGAGTTCAGCCCCCCTGGAGAGAATGGCTGCTTCGGAGGGTGGACTTGAGGGCATTATAGCCCGTTAAGGCCCCTCCCCTTCCCAAACGCCACACCCCAGGCTCCACCCCCAAATCTCCAGCCATTTCCCCACATGGAGTTGGCAACCCTTCCGTAGATGGCAACCTCCTAGGAGAGAACAGGGCAGGAACGTAAACAGAGAAGTAACAGTTTGTTCCTTTTTGTGAACCAGGAAGACATTTGCTACGCCGAGCTGAATTTTCCTTCAGGGTCTCGGGACAGGAACAAGAAGAGGAAGAAAGGACCACCAGGGGGAAAACGAAAGGTCTGCATGACCTAAACCCTCTGGGAGGCAATCAACGGGTCGGGAGCTTCTGGAACCCACTCTGGGGATGCTGAGATTCAGATTCCAGCCCTGGGTCTGCAAAGGCCCACAGGCAGAACGCGGCCTCCTCGACTCCTGTACACAGGCATTGGTGAAGATGAATAGTACGGATCGTGACATGTTTGCCCTGCTGGAAGAGCTAAATAAATGAAGGGTTATCAGTCCACCTGGCCATGAATTCCTTTATACATATTCTCAGCTTCTGGGGTTGAAGGTAGCTGTTTCCCTGATCTGAAGTAGAGATTCTTCGGAAGGACTGCCCCCACTGCTGGACCTCCTGGGGGCACCTGGTGCTTTTGGCCACTGTGTGACACAGAGTGTTGGACTGGAGGGGCCATTGGCGTGATCCAACATGGGCTTCTCTTATGTCCTTATGACTCCTTTTCGCCACTGATAGCTAGATCGCATTTGATTTGTAGCGAATTCACAACCAGACCGATCACTCCTGCATCTTCTCATCTAGATGAGCTCCTGAAAAGGGGAGAGGTGGCCAACCTCCAGGTCAGTCCTGGAGATCTCCTGGAATTACAACTGATTTCTAGAGAAATCCGTTCGCCTGGAGAAAAGGGCGACTTTAGAGGGCGGACTCTGTGGCATCAGGTCCCCCCTGAGCTCCCTCCCCTCCCCAGACTCCGCCCCCAAATCACCAGGAATTTTCCAAACTGGGATTGGCTGGTGTTGTCCGCTGGCCGCCACTAGGTACCAGCGACATACAGCCTGAGCTTGACTCCTGGAATAGCAGCCATATCTTCTGATCTGTTTTCCCCCCCTCCTGCTTCTTTGCTGGCTTAGTGTTTATGGGAGCCAGGGGAAGTAGGGTTGCCAGTCTCCAGGTGGGCACTGGAGGTCTCCTGGAATTACAACTGCTGTCCAGACGACAGAGGCCACTTCCCCTGGAGAAAATGCCTGCTTTGGAAATTGGACCCTCTGCCATTATGTTCTGCTGAGGTTCCTCCCCTCTCCGAACACCGCCCTCCCCAAGGCTCCACCCCCAAACCTCCAGGAATTTCCGAACCCAGGCCTGGCAACCCTGACTGGGAGGAGACCACTGCATGGCCACGGGCCGGAACTAGGAGCGGGGCCACCAGAGTGGGGCGTTCCCAGGTGCCATGGCATCGAAAGCCCCTGACGAATCTTGGAGAAGCACTTCCCTCATCTTTCCCGAGACAGATGTGGTTATGGTTCAGAAATGGGTGGGAGAAGGAAGGACACCCAGGCAGGTGGGGGCGTGGCTGGGCTGGGAGGAAGGCCCGAGGAGGGTCCGGGTTGGTGGTCTGGGGAGGAGAGTGGGTCCCTGGGGACTCTGCCCAGGTGGCGGGGGGGGGGCACACAAAACCTGGAATGGGCCCTGCCTCTTGACTCCGCCCACGTGGGCTCCATTCAGGATTCTCTCCTGGAAGGGACAGAGGCCTTCTTCAGACATAGACTGGGCCACAGCGCCACAAGGGAAACCAGCATTAAAATGTGGAATTAAAATTAAAATGAGGCCACACCACAGACCTACCCAGGGGCATTACAATATTGGCCATTTCCTTCTCAGTCCCTTTCCTAATAATCCCCAACCTAGAGTTTGCCTTTTTCACCCCTGCAGCACACTGGGTTGGCACTCTCATGGTGGTGTCCACTAAGAACCCAAGATCTCCCCCCCCCCCCATCTCAGCAAGTTCAGACCCCTGTCAGCCTGTACCAGAAGTTGGGGGCAGGTTGTACCCGTGTCCATCACCCTGACTGTGGACTGCCCTCGAGGGAAGTTTCCCCTGCAGGATTTCTGCCTGGCACAGAGGTACAAAAGCCTTTGCAGAAAAGCTGTTGGTGGTTTATTGCCAACAGCAAGGCGCTCAAAGAGCCTTAAGGCGACACAAAGCCAAGGAGATCGTGGCTGCTGCCCTCGGGTGGAACTGGGGAAATTCCCCTCTTTCTGCACATTTTTGCGAAAGGGAAAGGAGAATCGCCAAGACGTTTCTCTCCCTCTGGCCATCCTGGTGGTGGAAACGATTTATGGTAACACCACGGGGATTTCAAGGCTAGAGACACACAGAGGCGGTTCGCCATTGCCTGCCTCTGCGTAGCAACCCTGCACTTCTTGGCGGTCTCCCATCCAAATACTAATCAGGGCCGCCCCTGCTTAGCTTCGGAGATCTGACGAGATCAGGCTAGCCTGGGCCAACCTGGACGGGACAAAAAAAAACATACAGAGGAGGTTCACCATTGCAACCATTTATGAACATACTTACCAGGCAGAGAAAGTGGAATGATCCAGTCCTTCTGTGGGAAAACACCTTCCAGCCCCTCTTGCCTGCCGACCTCTGAAGCAGCCCTACCGGTGACCGGCTGTCTGGTCCCAGGTGCTGGGAGGGAGTCCTTGTAAATGCCCCTCCTTCAGCCCAGCCCATGGGCTGCATGCAAGGGATGTCCCCCCCCTACCTCTCCCTGTGGCACCCAGCACCAGAGAGCCCCACCCAGAGGGAGTGCCCTTTTGCAAGAAGCCGGCGTTGTGTGGGGCTCCATCATTGAAGACGCATCTCAGAAGTGGGCTGTGAGCTGCAACCTCTTCCAGCAATGCTCCTGGCCAGGTGCCTCATGTTGTCCTCCACAGGTAATTCTGCCACTGCCCTAATCTCCATCTTCATGCTTTCCAACCGAGAAAAAGAGGCGGTTCCCATTTTTATGTGCTCGGCCAGCCTTTTCAGAGTCTTGGTGCTGGCTTGCTCATTCTTAAGCAAATTGCATTTCTAGTTCTTCTGTCTCAGGAATCTTGAGGAAAACCAGAGATCCTTTCAAATGCTTTCTACAGCAGCAAAGCTTCTTGCGATGAACAATCCCAACCGGGTCTCTTTTGTTGTGTTTCTTTCCACAGTGTTGCAAGCTCAGTTATTGCTGTATCAGACGGAGCTGTTCCAATTTGTGGATCCTGGACGCACGGCTCAGATCCTGTGCATGTCTACGGAAAGAATTTTCTCTGCACAGTTTTTCAATTGGTACAAAAGGGGAGAGAATGAAATCCCTGTTTTAGTCAGGGACTGCGACAATAATGACAACAACACAAAATTTGTTTGCAGAGCGGAATGGCAGAGGTTGATCCTGGAGATCTCCAGTGTCGAAAGGGAGGATTCTGGCCTATATATGTGTGCAACGAAATATCCTCGCTCCTCTTTCAGCAATGGGTCTTCTCTGATTGTCGGAGGTAAGCAAGGACAGCTGAACTTTGCGATGGAAATGTGGGCTAGCCAAGGCGTGTACAATTTGTTAATATACGAAAGGTCAAAAGGATGTGGGGACAGGATAGATGCTGATGGTCCAGACTACCCCCCCAGCCCACCCACCCCTGTGTCTGCATGGTAGGCAGAACTCATGCTGACTCCGAGCCCCAGGCATCTTGCAGAGAGCCAGCAGTGTACAGGGTGGGGGCACATTTTGGCATGGTTAGGCAACTGCTAGGGCACCCAGTTGGCCTTCCACGTTAAGAACATAAAAAACATAAGAGAAGCCTGTCAGCTAATGCTGCCATCTCCTGCCCGGGAGCTGGTATGCGTCACCCTGTGTCGTCGGGTGTGTGGAATGTTATGTTATGCTTCTCATGGCTTGCTTATCGCTCCCTGCTCCGCTCTGACCTTGGGAGACTGCTGGTGCCCGCCCATGTATCTTTTCTTGTGTCTGGCTTTGTCTCTTCCTCCTTTTTCCATGAGAACCTTGGGCCAGTATCTGGGTGCCTTTTACATGATTTTTATGATTGGTTACATTCCTTTACCAGACCCTTTTGAATTCGGTATAACTGCCCCGCTTGGGGATCGTGCCAGCCATTACTAACACAGGATGTGTAGATGACCACCACAGACCTTTTTCAATAAAGACTACCTTTTCTGAAGGACACTTGTTGGTGACTGACTCTGTAGGACTCTCACAAAGCCAATGTTGGATCAGGCCAATGGCCCATCCAGTCCAACACTCTGTCACACATAGTGGCCAAAAACACCAGGTGCCCTCAGGAGGTCCAGCAGTGGGGCCAGGACACTAGAAGCCCTCCCACTGTTGTCCCCGCCCCAAGCACCAAGAATACAGAGCATCACTTGCCCCAGACTGAGAGTTCCTATCTATACCTTGTGGCTAATAGCCACTGATGGACCTCTGCTCCATATGTTTATCCAATTCCCTCTTGAAGCCGTCCATATTTGTAGCCATCACCACCTCCTGTGGCAGTGAATACCATGCGTTAATCACTCTTTGGGTGAAGAAGGACTTCCTTTTATCCATTCTAACCCGACTGCTCAGCAATTTCACTGAGTGCTCACGTGTTCTTGTATTGTTAGAAAGGGAGAAAAGTATCTCCTTCTCTACCTGCTCTATCCCATGCATAATCTTGCAAACCTCGATCATGTCACCCCTCAGCCGTTGTTTCTCCAAGCTAATGAGCCTCAAGCACCTCAAACTTTCTTCATAGGAAAAGTGTTCCAACACTTTTATCATTCTAGTTGCCCTTTTATGCACTTTTTCCAATGCTAGAATATCCTTTCTGAGGTGTGGTGACCAGAACTGTACACAGGACTCCAAATGAGGTCACACCATCGATTTATACAGGGGCATTATAATACTGGCTGATTTGTTTTCAGTTCCCTTCCTAATAACCCCCAGCATAGCGTTGGCCTTTTCCACTGCAGTCGCACACTGTCTCGACATTTTCACTGAGTTATCTACTGCGACCAAGATCTCTCTCTTTCGGACCCACAAAATGTTCATTTTGTGCTGATCCCCGGGAACTTGGGCTCTTGGCCAAGGGCATGTTTCTCTCAGAAGAGAAGGGATGAAGCAGCACCAATCTTCTCACACTGAACTGGCCTTCCTCATACCCCAAGGCAAGCGAACAACACTCCCCCCTATTTATTTATTTATTTTTCATATCTATATCCCGTCCTCCCTGTGAACAGCCTCTTGCTTCTTAAAAGCTCAGGGATTCTTCCCTAAGTCCCCCCCCCCCCGATCCTGCAGTTACCAGTGCTGAAATAACACATGTGGGGCACATCATGCTGCATGCTAAAAGTCATGCATATGGAATCCTATGGGTCCAGTCAGCATGCACATGCACAAGACCCAGTGGCTGTAATGCAGTGGACGTACCATCTGTCTCTCCACTGGCTAATATGCTCTATGATGAACTCGGTGGTGGCAGTGGAAGAAAGTGCCCTCAAGTTGTAGCTGACTTACGGAGACCCTGTAGGGTTTTCAAGGCGAGAGACACCATGCAGAGGTGGTTTGCCATTGCCTGCCTCTGCGGAGGAACCTGGGACTTCCTTGGTGGTCTCCCATCCAAGCTCAAGCCAGGTCTGACCCTGCTTAGTTTCCAAGATCTGATGAGATCCAGCTAACCTGGGCTGTCCAGGTCAAGGATGAATTCACGAGTTAAACAAATGCAAAGAACCTGATTGGTATGTGAAGTTCAGTCTGACAGATTCCAGGCTCTGCTCTGCCTTCCCTGCTCTCTGGGGCTCTCGGCCCTCCTGCAGCCTCCGAATTCCCATCGCTTAGCCCTGCTTGTCTCGGCCACCGATCCTTCTGGCCTCCATTCTCTTGCACCAGACGGGAGTTCTGGAAAACGGAATGGACTGGCGATCTGAGCCAGGCCCGCTGACCTTGCTGATCTCTCGGCTTCATTTTTTTGTGCTCAGACAGTTACACCTCGAGCACCCGGGTGATGCTCCTGCTGCCTCCTCCGCACCTCGAGCATGCCGGCCAAGTGGCTTGCGTGGTGCACGGAGTCTCCAACTTGGTCCAAGTGTCCTGGGAGGTCCCTGGGGAGCTGCAGCCAGAGGGCCAGATGCGGAGGGTGAACAACAACAGCGGCCTCCTCACCTTTGTGAGTGTCCTTCGGATCCCCGGGGCCTCACAGGGGGGTGGGAAGAACTTCACGTGCGAGGTCAGATTCAACTCTTCTGGCCCCAGCATAAAGGAGACCGTGACCTTCCCTGCACGTGAGTAATTTTGCAAGTGCCTTATTGAATATCATAAAACTGGTGGTTGTTTTCATGATGTGGATAGGAATGGGCACAAACTGGGGAAATGCGGTTCAGTTTGTAGTTCGTGGCGTGCGTGCTTCATGAACCCTCACGAACTTTTAGATGCAAAGCAAAACAGTTCTGTTTGTGACTTTCGTGACTGGGTAGGAAAGCCCCCTGGTGTGCCAGAGACCTTAAAAACACTGGGGATCTCCGGCTGACTCTCCTTCACCTGCCCTCCAGGTTTGGTGAGGATTGGATTTACAGAGGCAAAGAAGGAACCCCAAGAATGTGCTTTCTGGGGAAATGACTGCTAGACTGGGCCATCCCTGTCAGGTCATATTTAAGACACATTCCTCCAGTTTATAGTATCAGTTCCTGACATAATTTCAAATTAAGATGTTTTGGGCAAATAGTCTGTGGCTGCTCTCTTCTTGATAGGGCTTTGGGAACTGGGCGCATCTCTTACGTTGTGTATGTGTGTTTGTGTGTGTGTGTGTGTGTGTCAAACGTTGCCAAGTCTCTTCCAACTTGTGGTGACCCTGTGACTTAATGTCTTCCAAAACATCCTATCATGAATAGTCTTGATCAGGTCTAAAAATGGAGCGTTATAGCTTCCTTGATTGAGTCAATCTCTTATATTACTAATATTAGTTAACTGTTATTAATAGTTTACTATGGTTAGTGCGTCAGTTTGGTGTAGTGGTTAAGTGCACGGACTCTAATTTGGGAGAACCAAATTCCTTCCACTTGCACCTGGCTGGATGTCCTCGGGCAAGCCATAGCTCTGTACCAGCTGTTCTCTCAAGGACAATTTTCTCCAAGCTCTCTCAGCCCCACCCACCTCACCGGGTGTCTGTTATGGGGAGGGGGAGGGAAATGAGTTTGTAGGCCGCTCTGAGACTACAAGTGAGTGAAGGGCGGGGTATAAATCCAATCTCCTCTTCTCTTCTTCTAGTGCCTGGGTAATCTGTGTAAAACTGAACAGTTTTCCTCCGGCTCTTCTTGGGGTGGAATTTTGATTCCGCTGGGGTGGATGGGCCATGCAGTAGACTAAGGGTTTGTTCAACCCCAGCTCCAGCTGCCCTCTTGGCCAGGCCAAGGGGGTGGGCTTCCCACCATGTGCGGAGGAGAAAAAGCGAATTGGGAACCAAAGACGGGCTCTCGGTCAACCGCTGCAGGTTCCGAGCCAGCCAGTCTTCCACCTCTTGTCTTTTTCATCTCTCTCTGCAGACTCTGGTGGGAAGTGCCTGAGCTACGTGGTGCCCACGGTGGTTGTCGGGCTGCTGGCCTTGCTGACCCTTCTCCTGACCCTGCTTTGGATTCGGTTCTGCCCTTCCAGGCGTGGTAAGGTGTCGATAATCACCTCCTGAAACATAAATTCTTCCACCTGTGATGTTAGATCGTGTCTCAGGGTCACTTTACACAGAACAAAATCCTGCCCAGAATCACTTGTGGGGAACATAGGAGAGGGATGGGCAGGAAGTGGTACGCACTCCTTTGGGGGACTTCTGGCTAGTCTCTGGTGGACTATCTCACGTCTGCTGATAGCCTGGGCTGATTCCTTCAGAGGATGCTGGACTGGGTTAGGGGGACCTTGATCTGACCCATCAAGGAACATCTGATGTTTTTAAGGACTAAGGTTACTAACTCCCAGGAGGTGGGTGGAGACCTCCTGGGATTTTAAGTGCTCTCCAGCCAACAGAGAGCAGTTGACCTGGAGAAAAGAGGAACTGGTTGGCCATTGCGTGAGACAGGATGGTGGACTAGAGGGACCCTCACTGATCTGACCCAGCAGGGCTCTTCTTAGTTTCTTCTCAGGGAAGGGCCTCGGCCACTCTTTCCTGTTGTTGGCCCTCCAGAGGAACTGGTTGGCCACTGTGTGAGACAGGATGGTGGACTAGAGGGACCCTCACTGATCTGACCCAGCAGGGCTCTTCTGAGGTTCTTCTCAGGGGAAGGCCTCGGCCTCTCTTTCCTGTTTTTGGCCCTCCAGAGGAACTGGCTGGCCACTGTGTGAGACAGGATGCTGGACTGGATGGACCCTCACTGGTCTGACTCAGCAGGGCTCTTCTGATGTTCTTCTCAGAGGAAGGCCTCGGCCTCTCTGCCCTGTTGCTGGCCCTCCAGAGGAACCGGTTGAGGCCACTGTGTGAGACAGGATGCTGGACTAGATGGACCCTCACTGGTCTGACCCAGCAGGGCTCTTCTGATGTTCTTCTCAGGGGAAGGCCTCGGCCTCTCTGCCCTGTTGCTGGCCCTCCAGAGGAACTGGCTGGCCACTGTGTGAGACAGGATGCTGGACTGGATGGACCCTCAGTGGTCTGATTCAGCAGGGCTCTTCTGATGTTCTTCTCAGGGGAAGGCCTCAGCCTCTCTGCCCTGTTGTTGGCCCTCCAGAGGAACCGGTTGAGGCCACTGTGTGAGACAGGATGC
Source organism: Lepidodactylus listeri (assembly GCA_029233225.1). Lineage (NCBI taxonomy): Eukaryota > Metazoa > Chordata > Lepidosauria > Squamata > Gekkonidae > Lepidodactylus > Lepidodactylus listeri. The sequence goes on along the minus strand of JARCFY010000003.1, from coordinate 168,236,723 downwards.
TGGACTAGATGGACCCTCACTGGTCTGACCCAGCAGGGCTCTTCTGATGTTCTTCTCAGGGGAAGGCCTCGGCCTCTCTGCCCTGTTGCTGGCCCTCCAGAGGAACTGGCTGGCCACTGTGTGAGACAGGATGCTGGACTGGATGGACCCTCACTGGTCTGACTCAGCAGGGCTCGTCTGAAGTTCTTCTCAGGGGAAGGCCTCAGCCTCTCTGCCGTGTTGTTGGCCCTCCAGAGGAACCGGTTGAGGCCACTGTGTGAGACAGGATGCTGGACTAGATGGACCCTCACTGGTCTGACCCAGCAGGGCTCTTCTGATGTTCTTCTCAGGGGAAGGCCTCGGCCTCTCTGCCCTGTTGCTGGCCCTCCAGAGGAACTGGTTGGCCACTGTGTGAGACGAGATGCTGAACTAGATGGACCCTCACTGGTCTGACCCAGCAGGGCTCTTCTGATGTTCTTCTCAGGGGTGGAAGTCCTCGGCCTCTCTGCCCTGTTGTTGGCCCTCCAGGGGAACTGGTTGAGGCCACTGTGTGAGACAGGATGCTGGACTAGAGAGACCCTCACTGGTCTGATCCAGCAGGGCTCTTCTGAGGTTCTTATGTTATACTTTGTATGCATGTGGCTGTGGGTTCACTTTCTGCACGTGGACTCACTTTTCATAATAAAGTACAGAAGGTGGGATAAGGAGAATGACCTCTGAGCTCTCTCTGTCTCTGTCTCTCTCTTTGCTTCTTTTTGCTTCTCAAGGATTCCAGCTGAAGGTTGATGAAGCTCCATCTTCGGAGGTGCTGGAGGTATGGCCCTTTCTTGGAAAACAGGTCTGGCTTCAGGAGGGTGTTAACCAGTGACATTCAAAGAAGGGACGCTGAGACCTGGAGATCTCCTGGAATTACAACCGTCCGGAGAAAATGGCTGCCTTAGAGGGTGGACTTGAGGGCATTATAGCCCATCAAGGACCCTCCCCTTCCCAAACCCCACCCTCCCCAGGCTCCGCCCCCAAATCTTCAGCCATTTCCCCTCCTGTAGACGGCGAGCTGCTAGAAGAGAAAAAAGGTAGGAACTTAAACAGAGAAGTAACAGTTTGTTCCTTTTTGTGGACCAGGAAGGCATTTGCTACGCCCAGCTGGATTTTCCTTCAGGGTCTCGGGACAGGAACAAGAAGAGGAAGCAAGGACCCCCAGGGGGAAACCGAAGGGTCTGCATGACCTAAACCCTCTGGTAGGCAATCAACGGGTCGGGAGCTTCTGGAACCCACTCTGGGGATGCTGAGATTCAGATTCCAGCCCTGGGTCTGCAAAGGCCCACAGGCAGAACGCGGCCTCCTCGACTCCTGTACACAGGCATTGGTGAAGATGAATAGTACGGATCGTGACATGTTTGCCCTGCTGGAAGAGCTAAATAAATGAAGGGTTATCAGTCCACCTGGCCATGAATTCCTTCATACACATTCAGCTTCTGGGGTTGAAGGTAGCTGTTTCCCTGATCTGAAGTAGAGATTCTTTGGAAGGACCGCCCCCACTCCTGGACCTCCTGGGGGCACCTGGTGTTTTTGGCCACTGTGTGACACAGAGTGTGGGACTGGAGGGGCCACTGGCCTGATCCAACACTGGCTTCTCTTATGTTCTTATGCCTGGGGCAAGTGATGCTCTGCATTCTTGGAGCTTGACGGGGGGGGGGGGGGAACAGTGGGAGGGCTTCTAGTGTCCTCCTGGCCCCACTGCTGGACCTCCTGAGGGCACCTGATGTTTTTGGCCACTGTGTGACACAGAGTGTTGGACTAGAGGGGCCACTGGCCTGATCCAACATTGGTTTCTCTTATGTTCTTATGTCCTTATGACTCCTTTTCGCCACTGATAGCTAGATCGCATTTGATTTGTAGCGAATTCACAACCAGACTGATCACTCCTGCATCTTCTCATCCAGATGAGCTCCTGAAAAGGGTGGAGGAGGCCAACCTCCAGATCAGTCCTGGAGATCTCCTGGAATTACAACTGATTTCTAGAGAAATCCGTTCCCCTGGAGAAAACGGCGGCTTTAGAGGGCGGACTCTGTGGCATCAGGTCCCCCCTGAGCTCCCTCCCCTCCCCAGACTCCGCCCCCAAATCACCAGGAATTTTCCAAACTGGGATTGGCTGGTGTTATGTCCGCTGGCCGCCACTAGGCACCAGCGACATACAGCCTGAGCGTGACTCCTGGAATAGCAGCCATATCTTCTGATCTGTTTTCCCCCCCTCCTGCTTCTTTGCTGGCTTAGTGTTTATGGGAGCCAGGGGAAGTAGGGTTGCCAGTCTCCAGGTGGGGACTGGAGGTCTCTTGGAATTACAACTGCTGTCCAGACGACAGAGGCCACTTCCCCTGGAGAAAATGCCTGCTTTGGAAATTGGACCCTCTGCCATTATGTTCTGCTGAGGTTCCTCCCCTCTCCGAACACCGCCCTCCCCAAGGCTCCACCCCCAAACCTCCAGGAATTTCCGAACCCAGGCCTGGCAACCCTGACTGGGAGGAGACCACTGCATGGCCACGGGCCGGAACTAGGAGCGGAACTAGAACCAGAGTGGGGCGTTCCCAGGTGCCATGGCATCGAAAGCCCCTGACGAATCTTGGAGAAGCACTTCCCTCATCTTTCCCGAGACAGATGTGGTTATGGTTCAGAAATGGGTGGGAGAAGGAATGACACCCAGGCAGGTGAGGTGTGGCTGGGCTGGGAGGAAGACTCGAGGAGGGTCCGGGTTGGTGGTCTGGGGAGGAGAGTGGGTCCCCGGGGACTCTGCCCAGGCGGCGGGGGGGGGGGGGGGGCACACAAAACCTGGAATGGGCCCTGCCTCTTGACTCCGCCCACGTGGGCTCCATTCAGGATTCTCTCCTGGAAGGGACAGAGGCCTTCTTCAGACATAGACTGGGCCACAGCGCCACAAGGGAAACCAGCATTAAAATGTGGAATAAAAATTAAAATGAGGCCACACCACAGACCTACCCAGGGGCATTACAATATTGGCCATTTCCTTCTCAGTCCCTTTCCTAATAATCCCCAACCTAGAGTTTGCCTTTTTCACCCCTGCAGCACACTGGGTTGGCACTCTCACGGCGGTGTCCACTACGACCCCAAGATCTCCCCCCCCCCCCCATCTCAGCAAGTTCAGACCCCTGTCAGCCTGTACCAGAAGTTGGGGGCAGGTTGTACCCGTGTCCATCACCCTGACTGTGGACTGCCCTCGAGGGAAGTTTCCCCTGCAGGATTTCTGCCTGGCACAGAGGTACAAAAGCCTTTGCAGAAAAGCTGTTGGTGGTTTATTGCCAACAGCAAGGCGCTCAAAGAGCCTTAAGGCGACACAAAGCCAAGGAGATCGTGGCTGCTGCCCTCGGGTGGAACTGGGGAAATTCCCCTCTTTCTGCACATTTTTGCGAAAGGGAAAGGAGAATCGCCAAGACGTTTCTCTCCCTCTGGCCATCCTGGTGGTGGAAACGATTTATGGTAACACCACGGGGATTTCAAGGCTAGAGACACACAGAGGCGGTTCGCCATTGCCTGCCTCTGCGTAGCAACCCTGCACTTCTTGGCGGTCTCCCATCCAAATACTAATCAGGGCCGCCCCTGCTTAGCTTCGGAGATCTGACGAGATCAGGCTAGCCTGGGCCAACCTGGACGGGACAAAAAAAAACATACAGAGGAGGTTCACCATTGCAACCATTTATGAACATACTTACCAGGCAGAGAAAGTGGAATGATCCAGTCCTTCTGTGGGAAAACACCTTCCAGCCCCTCTTGCCTGCCGACCTCTGAAGCAGCCCTGCCGGAGACCGGCTCTTTGGTCCCAGGTGCTGGGAGGGAGTTCTCATAAATGCCCCTCCTTCAGCCCAGCCCATGGGCTGCATGCAAGGGATGCCCCCCCACCTCTCCCCATGGCACCCAACACCAGAGAGCCCCACCCAGAGGGAGTGCCCTTTTGCAAGAAGCCGGCGTTGTGTGGGGCTCCATCATTGAAGACGCATCTCAGAAGTGGGCTGTGAGCTGCAACCTCTTCCAGCAATGCTCCTGGCCAGGTGCCTCATGTTGTCCTCCACAGGTAATTCTGCCACTGCCCTAATCTCCATCTTCATGCTTTGCATCTGAGAAAAAGAGGCGGTTCCCATTTTTATGTGCTCGGCCAGCCTTTTCAGAGTCTTGGTGCTGGCTTGCTCATTCTTAAGCAAATTGCATTTCTAGTTCTTCTGTCTCAGGAATCTTGAGGAAAACCAGAGATCCTTTCAAATGCTTTCTACAGCAGCAAAGCTTCTTGTGATGAACAATCCCAACCGGGTCTCTTTTGTTGTGTTTCTTTCCGCAGTGTTGCAAGCTCAGTTATTGCTGTATCAGACGGAGCTGTTCCAATTTGTGGATCCTGGACGCACGGCTCAGATCCTGTGCATGTCTACGGAAAGAATTTTCTCTGCACAGTTTTTCAATTGGTACAAAAGGGGAGAGAATGAAATCCCTGTTTTAGTCAGGGACTGCGACAATAATGACAACAACACAAAATTTGTTTGCAGAGCGGAATGGCAGAGGTTGATCCTGGAGATCTCCAGTGTTGAAAGGGAGGATTCTGGCCTATATATGTGTGCAACGAAATATCCTCGCTTCTCTTTCAGCAATGGGTCTTCTCTGATTGTCGGAGGTAAGCAAGGACAGCTGAACTTTGCGATGGAAATGTGGGCTAGCCAAGGCGTGTACAATTTGTTAATATCAGAAAGGTCAAAAGGATGTGGGGACAGGATAGGTGCTGATGGTCCAGACTACCCCCCCAGCCCACCCACCCCTGTGTCTGCATGGTAGGCAGAACTCATGCTGACTCCGAGCCCCAGGCATCTTGCAGAGAGCCAGCAGTGTACAGGGTGGGGGCACATTTTGGCATGGTTAGGCAACTGCTAGGGCACCCAGTTGGCCTTCCACGTTAAGAACATAAAAAACATAAGAGAAGCCTGTCAGCTAATGCTGCCATCTCCTGCCCGGGAGCTGGTATGCGTCACCCTGTGATGTTGGGTGTGTGGAATGTTATGTTATGCTTCCCATGGCTTGCTTATCGCTCCCTGCTCCGCTCTGACCTTGGGAGACTGCTGGTGCCCGCCCATGTATCCTTTCTTGTGTCTGGCTTTGTCTCTTCCTGCTTTTTCCATGAGAACCTTGGGCCAGTATTTGGGTGCCTTTTACATGATTTTTATGATTGGTTACATTCCTTTACCAGACCCTTTTGAATTCTGTATAACTGCCCTGCTTGGGGACCGTGCCCGCCATTACTAACTCAGGACATGTAGATGACCACCACAGACCTTTCTCAATAAAGACTACCTTTTCTGAAGGACACTTGTCGGTGACTGACTCTGTAGGACTCTCACAAAGCCAATGTTGGATCAGGCCAATGGGATAGAGCAGGTAGAGAAGGAGGTACTTTTCTCCCATCCAGTCCTACATTCTGTCACGCAGTGGCCAAAAACACCAGGTGTCCTCAGGAGGTCCAGCAGTGGGGCCAGGACTCTAGAAGCCCTTCCACTGTTGCCCCCCCCCTCCCAAGCACCATGAAGACAGAGCATCCCTTGCCCCAGACCGAGAGTTCCTATCTATACCTTGTGGCTAAGAGCCACTGATGGACCTCTGTTCCAGATGTTTATCCAGTTTCCTCTTGAAGCCGTCCATGCTTGTAGCTACCACCACCTCCTGTGGCAGTGAATTTCATGCGTTAATCACTGTTTGGGTGAAGGTGTACTTTCTTTTATCCACTCTAACCCGACTGCTCAGGTATTTCATGGAGTGCCCATGAGTTCTTGTATTGTGAAAAAGGGAGAAAAGTATCTCCTTCTTTACCTGCTCTGTCCCATGCATAATCTTGTAAACCTCGATCATGTCACCCCTCAGCCATCGTTTCTTCAAGCTAAAGAGCCCCAAGCGCCTCAGCCTTTTTTCATAGGGAAAGTGTTCCAACACTTTTATTATTCTTGTTGCCCTTTTATGCACTTTTTCCATTGCTAGAATATCCTTTCCGAGGTGTGGCGACCAGAACTGTACACAGGACTCCAAATGAGGTCGCACCATCGATGTATACAGGGGCATTCTGATACTGGCTGATTTGTTTTCAGTTCCCTTCCTAATAACCCCCAGCATAGCGTTGGCCTTTTTCATTGCAGTCGCACACTGTCTTGACATTTTCAGTGAGTTATCTACTACGACTCCAAGATCTCTCTCTTGGTCAGTCTCCGCCAGTTCGGACCCACAAAATGTTCATTTTGTGTTGATCCCCGGGAACTCGGGCTCTTGGCCAAGGGCATGTTTCTCCCAGGAGAGAAGGGATGAAGCAGCACCAATCTTCTCAAGCTGAACTGGCCTTACTCGGACCCCAAGGCAAACAAAGAACACCCCCCCTCTTTATTTATTTATTTATTTTATTTTTCATACCTATACCCCGCCCTCCCCGCGAATGGCCTCTTGCTTGTTAACAGCTCAGGGATTCTTCCCCAAGTCCCCCACCCCAGATCCTGCAGTTACCAGTGCTGAAATAACACATGTGGGGCACATCATGCTGCGTGCTAAAAGTCATGCATATGGAATCCTATGGGTCCAGTCAGCTTGCACATGCACAAGACCCCAGTGGCTGTAATGCAGTGGATGTACCATCTGTCTCTCCACTGGCAAATATGCTCTATGATGAACTTGGTGGTGGCGGTGGAAGAAAGCGCCCTCAAGTTGTAGCTGACTTATGGAGACCCCATAGGGTTTTCAAGGCAATAGACATGCAGAAGTGGTTTGCCATTGCCTGCCTCTGCAGAGGAACCTGGGACTTCCTTGGTGGTCTCCCATCCAAGCTCAAGCCAGGTCTGACCCTGCTTAGTTTCCAAGATCTGAAGAGATCCAGCTTACCTGGGCTGTCCAGGTCAAGGATGAATTCATGAGTTAAACAAATGCAAAGAACCTGATAAATATGTGAAGTTCAGTCTGACAGATCCCAGGCTCTGCTCCGCCTTCCCTGCTGTCTGGGGCTCTCAGCCCTCCTGCAGCCTCCAACTTCCCATCGCTTAGCCCTGCTTGTCTCGCCCACCGATCCTTCTGGCCCCCAGTTCTCTTGCACCAGACGAGAGGTCTGGAAAACGGAATGGACTGGCGATCTGAACCAGGCCCACTGAGCTTGCTGATCTCTCGGCTTCATTTTTTGTGCTCAGACAGTTACACTCCGAGCACCCGGGTGATGCTCTTGCTGCCTCCTCCGCATCTCGAGCATGCCGGCCAAGTGGCTTGCGTGGTCCATGGAGTCTCCAACCTGGTCCAGGTGTCCTGGGAGGTCCCCGAGGAGCTGCAGCCAGAGGGCCGGATGCGGAGGGTGAAAAATAGCAGTGGCCTCCTCACCTTTGTGAGTGTCCTTCGGATCCCCAGGGCCTCACAGGGGGGTGGGAAGAACTTCACGTGCGAGGTCAGATTCAACTCTTCGGGCCCCAGCACAACGGAGACCGTGACCTTCCCTGCACGTGAGTAATTTTGCAAGTGCCTTATTGAATATCATAAGTCTGGTGCTGGTTTTCATGACTATGGGTAGGGATGGGCACAAACTGGGGGAAATGCGGTTCAGTTCGTAGTTCGTGGCGTGCGTGCTTCATGAACCCTCACGAACTTTTAGATGCAAAGCAAAACGGTTTGGCTTGTGAGGTTCGTGGCTGGGTTGAAAGGCCCCCCTGGTGTGCTAGAGAAGCTAAAATTGCAGGGAATCTCCGACGGACTCTCCTCCGCCTGCCCTCCAAGTTTGGTGAGGATTGGATTTACAGAGGCAAAGAAGGAACCCCAAGAATGTGCTTTCTGGGGAAATGGCTGCTAGACAGGGCCATCCCGGTCAGGGCATATTTAAAAGACATGCCTCCAGTTTACAGTATCCGTTCCTGACATAATTTTAAATTAAGATGTTTTGGGTGAATAGTCTGTGTCTGCTGTCTTCTTCGTCTTTTTTTTAAATATCATTTTTATTAAGTTTCATCAAAGTATACATTATAGCAATACAGAGCAAGTTGATTTTTGCAATTGAATACATTACAACATAATTCATATTTTCTCTCGGTTTGCGATTACACATTTTGAGTCTTAATTACTATTTTGATATTTAACCAATTATAAACTTTTCCCCAGTTTCTCCAAAAATTTTCCTCCGGTTTATTATTCCAAACCACATTTAACCTGTCCATCTCAGCCATTTCCATGAGTTTGTATTTTAAATCTTCTTCGGTAGGGATTATCTCCGATTTCCATCTTTTGGCTATCAAAATTCTCGCTTCTGTAAATATACATGTCATTACATATCTATCTGTTCTTATATTTTCTGGAAATATATTTAACAAAAATATTTCTGGAAGCAATGGTTGCTTAATATCAAATATCTCTAGTATTTTCTGCACTTTCCCCAAAAATTTTAAAATTCCCTTACATTTCCACCACATATGGAAGAATGTACCTATATTAGTTTTGCATTTCCAGCATCTCCTTGAAACATTTGAAAAACATTTGGCTATTTTATCTGGCGACCAGTGCCATCTGTAGAACATTTTATAGATATTTTCTTTGTATGATGTTGATCTCATATATTTTACTGCTGTCCATACTTTACACCATGCATCTGTTTCAATAGTATGGCCTAGATCCTTCATCCATGATATCATAGGAGGCTTAATTGCTTCATCCAGCAGAAATTCCGTAAGCAGCCAATTATACAATTTCTGAATCAGTTTATCATTAGAAGACAGCCAAATCTTATCCAGATCAGTTAAATTAACACAAAAACCTATTTTCCTATCTTCAGTAAATTTAGAATTTAATTGACACTTTCCCCACCAAGACAACTTTATATTTTGTTTCAATAATAATTTCTCTGATTTCAAATTATTATTTTTATCCAGTAATACTTCATAAGATCCTTTATTACATTTTGACAATAGTGAGGGTTTAATATAGGCCTCTAACGGAGATACCCATTTAGGGGTTTTGTTGTAAACTTTTTTCTTCACTTCCTTCCATACTTTAATGAGGGTGCTTCTTATTATGTAGTTATGAAAGTTAGAGTGTTTCTCATCGCTTGCATACCATATATAAGCATGCCAACCCATTAACAGATCATGACCTTCTAACTTCAGTAACCTTTTATTTTCTAATTTTACCCAGTCCCGTATCCAACCTAGTGCTGCCGCTGTGTAGCAAAGATACCAGTTTGCAATGGCTAAGCTTCCATTATTTTCCCTATCCTGTAGGTTCTTCCATTTGATCCTTGCTCTCTTATGTTGCCATATAAATTTTCTACAAATTTTCTCTAAATCAGAGAAATAGTTAGCTTTTTTCACAATCAGTATATTTGAGCTAGGAACAAAAATCTTGGTAGGATATTCATCTTGATTGCAGCCACTCTCCCCATTAGAGACAGCTGCAATTTTTCCCAGTTAGCAACATCCTTTTTAATTTCACTTAGTAAAGATGTATAATTATCTTTAAACAGCTCAGCTGTATTATTTGACAGGATTATCCCAAGATACTTTACTTTCCTCGACACTTTCATTGAGGATATTTCTCTAATCTTTTAAATTTGAGTAGAAGTACAGTTCTTTGTTAAAATCTTAGTTTTCTGCAAATTAACTTTTAAGCCTGCAACTTTGCCATATTCTAGAATATCTGTTAACAAGAGAGGGATAACTACCATTGGTTCTTCCACTATGAACACTAGGTCATCCGCAAATGCCTGAAGTTTAAAGGTTTCTCCTTTAATTTGTAACCCTTTTAATTGGTCATTCTCTCTAATCTGATCTGTCAAAGTTTCTAAAATAAAGATATACAACAATGGCGATAATGGGCAGCCCTGCCTAGTTCCTTTCTGGATTTGTATTTTTTGAGAGGAATCACCGTTAATCAAAATTCTAGCTTCCTGCTTATTATAAATTGCACTCAACATTGAAAAGAAGTTTTCGCCACAATTCCAGTTTTTAAATTTTTGTAGCATAAAGGACCAGCTCACATTATCGAAAGCTAAAATATCAGTGCATCTAAAAATATCAGTGTAGCTTCTTTACCGGGATATTGCTCGTAATATTCTAACACATTTATTACTGTCCTCACATTATTTCTGATTAATCTTTTAGGGAGGAATCCTGCCTGGTCTTGATGAATTGTTTGTGTTAGTATTTTTTTCAATCTATTCGCCAATATGTTTGCAAAAATCTTATAGTCTGTATTCAGCAGTGAAATAGGCCTATAGTTCCTAATTTCCGTTGGATCTGAATTTGGCTTATGAATTAATGTTATTAAAGCTTCTTTCCAAGATTCCAGCATACTCCCTTTAGTTTTAATTCCTTGTAGCACTTCTTTATAAATTGGGGTAATTTGTTCTTCAAACTTTTGGTAGAACTCCAAAGGTATTCCATCAGGACCTAGTTTTTTTTTCTTTTTTGCACGCTCTATTGCCTCTACAATCTCACATATTGTAATTGGATCATTCAGCATTTTCTTCTGTTCTTCTGAAAATTTCTTTACATTCCACTTTAGCAGATATTCTTGAATCTTTCTCTGGTCATCATTTGTTTGTTGGTATAGGTTGTTATAAAATTTTTCTACTATCTTTTTAATCTCACGTAGGTCAAATTGTTCTATTCCTTTTCTCATTTTTGTGTCTGCTGTCTTCTTGATAGGGCTTTGGGAACTGGGTGCATCTCTTACGTTGTGTGTGTGTGTCAAATGCTGTCAAGTCTCTTCCAACTTGTGGTGACCCTGTGACTTAATGTCTTCCAAACATCCTATCATGAACAGGTCTAAAAATGGATGGTTGTGGCTTCATTGATTGAGACAATCTCTTATATTACTAATATTAATTAACTGTTATGAATAGTTTACTATGGTTAGTGAGCCCATTTGGTGTAGTGGTTAAGTGAGCGGACTCTAATCTGGGAGAACTGGGTTTGAATCCCCACTCCTGCACTTGCACCTGCTGGATGGCCTTGGGCAAGCCACAGTTCTGTCAGAGCTGTTCCCTCAAGGACAGCTCTGGAAAGAGCTCTCTCAGCCCCACCTACCTCACAGGGTGTCTCTTGTGGGGAGGGGAAGAGAAAGGAGTTTGTAAGCCGCTCTGAGACTACAAGTGAAGGGATGGGTATAAATCCAATCTCCTCTTCTTCTAGTGCCTGGGTAATCTGTGTAAAATTGAACACTATTCCTCTGGCTCTTCTTGGGATGGAATTTTGATTCTGCTGGGGTAAATGGGCCATGCAGTACAATAAGGGTTTGTTCAACCCCAGCTCCAGCTGCCCTCTTGGCCAGGCCAAGGGGGTGGGCTTCCCACCATGTGCGGAGGAGAAAAAGTGAATTGGGGACCAAAGACGGGCTCTCAGTCAACCGCAGCAGGTCCCGAGCCAGCCAGTCTTCCACCTCTTGTCCTTTTCCAGCTCTCTCCACAGACTCTGCTGGGAAGTGCCTGAGCTACGTGGTGCCCACGGTGGTTGTCGGGCTGCTGGCCTTGCTGGCCCTTCTCCTGACCCTGCTTTGGATTCGGTTCTGCCCTTCCAGGCGTGGTAAGGTGTCGATAATCACCTCCTGAAACATAAATTCTCCCACCTGAGATGTTAGATTGTGTCTCAGTGTCGCTTTACACGGAACAAAATCCTGCCCAGAATCACTTGTGGGGATCATAGGAGAGGGATAGGCAGGAAGTGGTACGCACTCCTTTGTGGGACTTCTGGCTAGTCTCTGGTGGACCATCTCACGTCTGCTGATAGCCTGGGCTGATTCCTTCAGAGGATGCTGGACTGGACTAGGGGGACCTTGATCTGACCCATCAAGGAACATCTAATGTTTTTAAGGACTAAGGTTGTCCACCTCAGGTGGTGGCTGGAGACCTCCTGGGATTTTAAGCGCTCTCCAGCCAACAGAGAGCCGTTGTCCTGGAGAAAATGCCTGCTTTGGGAGGTGGACTCTGTGGCATTAGACCCCATTGAAATCCCTCCCCAAACTCTCTCATCCCAGAACGCCCAAGTGCTTGAGCCATAGCTTGGAGCCGAGCTCTGTGGCCTTTGCTGTATGACCTCCAGGAGTATATTCTACCCTCTTTGCAAGAGAAGAGTCTTGACTGAGGGGTTGGGGAGGCTCTGGGGCTCCGGTCCCTCTCTTAGGGAGTCTTAAGTCCTGGCCACAGGAGTAGGGGCAGGTCCTCTGGGTACTCTATGGAGCAGGGGGTGTCAGACATAAGGCCCGGGGGCCAGAACTGGCCTGTCCATCGCTCTTACCCAGTCCGCAAGCAACTGGTATGTATGGAAATGTAAGGTTTCCCCCCTCCCTTTCATGGTATCCCTTGGGGGAAAAACTAGTCTTGAATCTGGTTAAATACATTTATTGGGGGGTTTGTCAATCAATTGCTTTCACTGCTAGGAATCTATTGCTTTTGTTTGCATTTTGAGTAAAAAATAATACTGTTAATTGGGTTGGCCTCTATCACTTATGAAGTTTGTATCTCTGGTACCTCGTGTTACATTTTATGGCCCACAGACTGGCAAAGTGACATTTATGTCCGATCCGGCCCTCCTAACAAATGAGTCTGACACCCCTGCTGTAGAGGGCTCTTTCTTGACCAAGATACATGGGATCCTTGCGGAATACGCCGCTGCAGGTTTTCTAGAGACCGGGTCAGCTGCTCTTGGAAATGTGTATAGCACAGATGGGTGCCTAGTCTTGGATCCATGGGTACTTTCTATTTATGTGGCTGTGGGTTCACTTTCTGCAGTTGGACTCACTTTTCATAATAAAGTACAGAAGGTGGGATAAGGAGAATCACCCACTGAGTTCTCTCAGTTTGCCGTAGTGGTTAAGTGCACGGACTCTGATCTGGGAGAACCGGGTTTGATTCCCCACTCCTCCACTTGCAGCTGCTGGGTGACCTTGGGCAAGCTGTAGTTCTGGCACAGCTGTTCTCTCAAGGACAGCTGTCTCAGAGCTCTCTCAGCCCCACCCACCTCCCAGGGTGTCTGTTGTGGGGAGGGGAAAAGAAAGCAGTTTGTAAGCCGCTCTGAGACTCCAAGTGAAGGGTGGGGTATAAATCCAATCTCTTCTTCTCTCTCTCTCTCTCTCTGCTTCTTTTTGCTTCTCAAGGATTCCAGCTGAAGGTCGATGAAGCTCCATCTTCAGAGGTGCTGGAGGTATGGCTCTTTCTTGGAAAACAGGTCTGGCTTCAAGGGGGCGTTAACCAGTGACATTCAAAGAAGGGACGCTGAGACCTGGAGATTTCCTGGAATTACAACTGTCCGGAGAAAATGGCTGCCTCAGAGGGTGGACTTGAGGGCATTATAGCCCATTAAGGCCCCTCCCCTTCCCAAACCCCACCCTCCCCAGGCTCCGCCCCCAAATCTTCAGCCATTTCCACACCTGGAGCTGGCAACCCTCCTGTAGACGGCGAGCTGCTAGAAGAGAAAAAAGGTAGGAACTTAAACAGAGAAGTAACAGTTTGTTCCTTTTTGTGGACCAGGAAGGCATTTGCTACGCCCAGCTGGATTTTCCTTCAGGGTCTCAGGACAGGAACAAGAAGAGGAAGCAAGGACCACCAGGGGGAAAACGAAAGGTCTGCATGACCTAAACCCTCTGGGAGGCAATCAACGGGTCGGGAGCTTCTGGAACCCACTCTGGGGATGCTGAGATTCAGATTCCAGCCCTGGGTCTGCAAAGGCCCACAGGCAGAACGCGGCCTCCTCGACTCCTGTACACAGGCATTGGTGAAGATGAATAGTACGGATCGTGACATGTTTGCCCTGCTGGAAGAGCTAAATAAATGAAGGGTTATCAGTCAATCTGGCCATGAATTCCTTTATACATATTCAGCTTCTGGGGTTGAAGGTAGCTATTTCTCTGATCTGAGCTAGAGGTTCCTTGGAAGGACTCCTTTGGCCGCTGAGAAGGAGGAGAAGGAGAAGGAGAAGAGATTGGATATATACTTCACTCAGAGTCTCAGAGCGGCTTACACACTCCTTTCCCTTCCCCTCCCCACAACAGACACCTGTGAGGTAGGTGGGGCTGAGAGAGCTCTCCTGAGGACTGCTCTTTCAAGGACAGCTCTGACAGAGCTATGGCTTGCCCAAGGTCATCCAGCCAGGTGCAAGTGAAGGAGTGGGGAATCAAACCCGGTTCTCCCAGATTAGAGTCCGCCCACTTAACCACGACACCAGACTAGAGTACATTTGATTTGTAGCCAATTCACAATAGGACTGATCACTCCTACATCTTCTCATCCCAGTGAGCTCCTGACACAGAAAGAGGTGGCCAACCTCCTGGTGGATCCTGGAGACCTCCTGGATTACAATGCATGTGTCCAATTCCCATACCAGTTGAATTCTCCTGGCTTCCTATAACAAATTCTGATGTGGACCCTGAGCATCCTTTCAAGACGGGCAGAGCAGTGTTAGTCTGTCTGTAGCAGCAGAAAGGAGTGAGACTCCAGTAGCCCCTTAAAGACTGACCTAATCTGTGGCAGCAGATGTGCTTCCAGGAGTCACGGCTCACTTCTTGCCTGCCACTGTCACTCGGCATTTGAAATCACTCCCCTTTCCCAATATATCGGACAGACAGACTCCCATTCTAGCTGTATCTGTAGAAGTGCGCTGTGACTCATAAAAGCTCCTCTCCTGCCACAAATTTTGTGAGTCTGGAAGGTGTTCCTGGACTCTCGCTCTTTTCTGCTAATTCATAGGGTTGGCATAAACTGGACGTACTTAACTTCCACAGTCTCCATTTAAACATTTGTGAGGCAGTTTAAAAAAATGGAGAAATATAAGAACAGTAAAACCCAGAGAAAAAAATGTCAGACAATTTAAGACAGAAAGGAAAGAATTGTTTTACTTTTATTAACGCAGCTACTACAAGGTCTGCATACTTTGGGAATTGGGGGTATTGTGACAGGTAATATTGGGATGGGGAGGGGAGGCCGTGTGGGATAGCCCCATCTCATCAGATCTCAGAAGCTAAGCAGGGCCGGTACTTGGGATGGGAGACCACCAAGGAAGGCTCTGCAGAGGAAGGCGATGGCCAACCACCTCTGCTTCTCGACTGCCTGGAAAGCCCCTTGCTGGGGTAGCCGTAAGTTGTTAGCTAAGGAGGGTTGGTACTTGGACGGGAGACCACCAAGGAAGGCTCTGCAGAGGAAGACGATGGCCAACCACCTCTGCTTCTCGACTGCCTGGAAAGCCCCTTGCTGGGGTAGCCGTAAGTTGTTAGCTAAGGAGGGTCGGCACTTGGACAGGAAACCACCAAGGAAGGCTCTGCAGAGGAAGGCGATGGCCAACCACCTCTGCTTCTCCCTTGCCTTTGAAGCCCCTTGCTTGGTCAGCCATAAGTCAGAAGCTAAGCAGGATCGGTACTTGGACGGGAGACCACCAAGGAAGGCTTTGCAGAGGAAGGCGATGGCCAACCACCTCTGCTTCTCGACTGCCTGGAAAGTCCCTTGCTGGGTCATCATAAGTTGGGCACACCCTGTTGGCAAATCCTTACGTAATATCATGATGGGATTAGACCTTCAAGCTGGCTAAGAGAACCAAACGGTTGCGTGCCAAGCCAAAAGACACACTCTGCAGGTTCCTGGTGTTAAGCATCTGCAACCTGATCATCTCTTGGTATGTTCAGTTGTTTCTGAACGTCATCAACCATCAGAACAGTTGTTGCAACTGCTGTCTGTTCCTCTTTGGTATCCTTCGAGGCTCCGTGCTGCCCCGGACCAGAGCTGGCATCAGCATACCATGAGGTGGGACATCTAACTGGGCTAGGGTTGCTAGGTCTTGGTTGGAAATAGGGTTGCCAGCCTCCAGGTGGGGCCTGGGGATCTCCCACTTTTACAACTGATCCCCAGCTGACAGAGATCAGCTCCCCTGGAGAAAATGGCTGCTTTGAAGGGTGGACTCTATAGCATTGTACCATGCTGAGGCCCCTCCCCTCCCCAAACCCCGCCTTCTCTTGGCTCCACCCCCAAATTCCCCAGGCATTTTCCAACCTGGACTTGGCAACCGTAGTTGGCACCTGCAGAGCCCCCCCCCTCCCCCGCAGGAAAGGGCCTGAGGGTGGTCTGCAATGGTGGCAGTCCTGGGGGGCACGATGGTGGTGCTCCCGTCTGCACAAACCACCCGGCAGCACTGAGGAAAGGACATACATCTGGCAGGACAACTTGAGCCAAGTCTACCTTAAGAGACTGACAAAATTTGGGAGGGCTGTAAGATTTAGAGAGTCAAGGCTGCCATCATCCGATACCTCCTGAGGTTGATGGATTTCCACTCCATGTGGCTGAATGTGGTGCCTTCCTGCCAACTACTTTTAATCCCTTCCTCGAATGCAACAACTTAGTGACAGTGATCCACGCTATGGTCACCTTGAGGTTAGACTACTGCAACGCTCTGTACATGGGGCTGCCCTTGTCTCAGTTCCAGAGGCTGCAGCTAGTGCAGAATGCCACAGCCAGGCTGTTAATGGGCCTCTCAGTGAGAGACCACATCTAGCCTGTGCTGAGGACACTGCACTGGCTGCCTATAGCGTACCGGATCCAGTTCAAGGTTCTGGTTTTAACCTTTAAAGCCCTATGTGGTCAGGGGCCTGCTTACCTAAGGGACCGTCTTTTTCCATTTATACCCCAAAGAGCACTGCGGTCAGGCTCACAACACCGCCTGACCCTCCCTGGACCGAGAGAGGCTAGGTTGACGACCACCAGAGTCAGGGCCTTCTCAGTGGCAGCTCCACACTGGTGGAATGAGTTCCCAGAAGACATCAGGGCCCTGCGGGACCTTTTGCAGTTCTGTAGGGCCTGCAAAGCGGAGCTCTTCCGCCAGGCTTTCGATTAGGAGCCGCCACCGGGGAGAACTGGGCCACTGAGGAAACGGCTGGTGGAACTCTCCTGGCCTGAGACTTATGGGACGCTGCCTCTTTCTGTGGGGTGTGACCAGAATTACCGCCATCTTTTGCTGTTTTATTCTGTAAATTTTATGTAAAAGTACTGTATTTTAACTGAGTACCATTGTTTTATGATTTCAATCTGTTGTTAGCCGCCTTGAGCCAGCCTGTCCGGCTAGGCGGGATACAAATACAAATAATAAATAAATAAATATAATAAAAAATAAATAAGAGCTGAGTTCAAGTCCAGTAGCACCTTAGAGAACAACAGAGGGACTAAGGTCTCTGATGAAGGGAGCTTTGACTCTGGAAAGCTCCTCCCCTGAAAATTTTGTTGTTTCCCTAAGGTGCTGCTCGAATCCAGCTCTTCTACTGCAGACCTCTGAAAGTAGTTGGCAGGAAGGCTCAGGAACAGGTGGGAGAAAGGAACGAGACACAGGCGGGTAGGGATGTGGCTGGGCTGGAAGGAAGGCCTGAGGAAGGGTCCTGGTGGTGGTCCAGGGAGGAGAGTGGGACCCTGGGGACTCCTCCGGGGGGGGGACCACACAAAACCTGGAATGGGCCCTGCCTCTTGACCCTCTACCCACTTGGGCTGCGTTCAGCAAATGGGTCTCACCACTGGAAGCGTTCACTAACCCAAATCTATTTCTAAAGAATTTCTTGTTAAAATACAAAGACCTCTTGGATAACAAAAATGAATTAAAACCAATAGAAAAGATGAAAAGATGAAAACCTGATCTAAGTTGGTGAGAAAGAGTACAAATAGAATCAAGATATACTAAGGATAAAACAACAGGTTTTTGTTCCAAAAGAATAGAAATAGATAGGATATTGTTATATTCTGAAGAAAAACGGATTAAAAAACTGTATGTGATGATGTTGGGAAACAAAACACAAGATGACATAGTTAAAAATTATATGGTTAAATGGGCACAAAACTTAGGTCATAATACTGATTTAGACCAACGGTTACAGGTATGGAAAATAAATGTACAAATTACCAAAGCAACTTCATATAAAGAAAATATCTACAAAATGTTTTATAGATGGTATATGACTCCAGTTAAACTAGCAAAATTTTATCCTGATTTATCTAATGATTGCTGGAAATGTAAAAAGACTGTTGGTTCATTTTTCTATATGTGGTAGACATGTGATAGAGTTAAAAAGTATTGGTCTTGGATTCATGAAATGTTACAAAAAATGCTAAAAGGTACTATACCTTTTACACCTGAATTGTTTTTACTGAATATAAGACTTGAAACAAGACTTTTATCATATTATACGTGTACTGTCTACTGCAAGAATATTGTGTGCTAAATGCTGGAGAAAAGACAAAATAACTTCAAAAAAAGAAACGTTAAGCAAAACTCTTGAAACTGCTGAGATGAATAAACTAACTTTATTTTTGAGAAGAAAAGAGATTCCAGAATACATGGTCAAGATTTCATAAATGGTTGGAAGATAATCACATTTGAAGATATTATAGAATCTATCTTTAACTATACTGCAGAATATTTAGATACAATATATGGTGATAAAAATGGTCAATATACAGTTTAGACAATGTAGGAGGTAACATAACCGATATAACAAAGCAAATTAACAAATTAACAAATTAACAAAGCAAATTACCAAATTACCAAAGATTACGGTGGTCACACGGCACCCTAATCCCGGATAAAGTCCCGCTGGACTTTAACCCAGGATGTTTTCTTTTGGCTTGGGATGATCACACATCCCACAACCCCGGAAGCAGTGGCAGCTGGGGGAGGCAAGGTGAGCGCCACCCGCATGCCTGCGCACGGCTGCCTCTCCTGAACGCCGCAGGAGGAACTGGCTGGCTGGCTGGCTCGCCCCGCACTCTGCTCCGGGCCCCACTGGCCACTGCCTGATGAAAAAGCAAGGAGGACGGGAGAGGCATGCAGGGAGGGGTTTGTGCCAGGTGGCGGCAGCCAGTGGGGCTCGGGGCCCGGAGCAGAGCGCAGGGCATTTCGAGGAGCACACAGGTGGCCAAGCGCTTGGGTGCCCATGCACCCAAGTGAATGAAAGGGAAAAAAAACCCTGAAGGATGATCAGACGGCCCTTCTTGTAATCATTGTGAGAGAGGGCTGTCTAGATCGGCAAAATCCCGGGTTCAAAGCACGATTTCCGGAAAAGTACTTGATTTTCCCAGGGTCAGAAAACACGCTAGGAACCCAGGAGTGAGCCCGCTTCGGTGCAGGAGTAGGTACGGCCAGTCTGATCAGTCCCTTTAAATCCGGGAGGTAACAGCAGTGACTCCCGTTATAAAGGGCTGTGTGACAGTGGCCAAAGATATATATGGAACCCTCAAACGTGAATGTTTTTAATGTTTGTTTGTTTGATATTAAAATAAAAAAATCTTTTTTTAAAAAAAGCATTCCCTCCCGGAAGGGACAGAGGCGTTCTTTTGACAGAGACTGAGAAAGGAATGAGAGGTTCCTGCCCACTCTGGCTTTCTGCAAGAGCTTGAGGCCGACACAGGGCCGTCATGGAGCGCCCAGGAGGGAAACCAGCCTTCAGGCTTTCTTCCTCCAACAGCCCACAGGGGGTGATTTGGGTGTGTGTGAAACAGCTGCAGCAGCTGGGCTGCACTTTGCTGGGCTCCGAACCTGACCCTCACTTTGTTTGGGCACTTCTGACGACAGTGTTTGTGGTATCCGGCCCTGAGCCGGCTTGGCCGGGCCCGTGGCTATTTGAAAGGCCCGGGGAAACCACACAGTGAGGCAGGCTTGCTTGGGCAGGATATTTATTTATACATTCCTGAGCGGTGGCAGCAGACAAAAAGCTTTACTTCCTTAACAAAGGTGTTAACAAAGTGTTGCTTTTAACAAGAAGAGGCTGTCTTGAGGGTGGACGGAACAACTGCTGAATCTGCCCAGGGTTCCATTGCTCCTTTGGCTCACAGAAGAAGGGGCAATGAGCAGAGCTGCCATATTTTCCCTGGCACAGCCGTTCTTGAAAAAGAGCAGTTTCTGCAGAGAGCTCTCTCAGCCCCACCCACCTCACAGGGTGTCTGTTGTGGGGAGGGGGAGGGAGAGGAGATTGTGAACCACTGAGACTCCGAGTGAGTGAAGGGCGGGATAGAAATCCAATCTCTTCTTCTTCTTCTTCTTCTTCTTCTTCTTCTTCTTGGCCGCATGAGCTGTGATTTTGGACAACTGTAATTTTTTAAACACAGGCAACAAAATAATATCTTTTGGGGAAGAATACAAGTAAGCTTGAAGTTGCTGCTTCTTGCATTTCATCAGTTTGACCTGGGAATCAGCCACGCCCTTTGTGAGGCCAAAAGGCAGCCCAAGATATCTAGCAGGGAATCTAGACCCTCCAAAACCTTTGTACAGAAAATCTAATCAATGATTCAACCTTTGATGCCTTAAAATAAAGAACGGCCATCCTTTAGCAGCACAAGAAATCTGTTTCACTCGGTCTGACCGGCTCCTGTGAAATATTGACCCCGATACTGAAAGAGAAAGCCCAGGACCAATGGAAGGGAGCTGGGAGTCTAGACTGCGCCGGGTGAAGCAAAGGGACCCGGAGTCCCACCAGGGACAATGTCGCAGCTCAGTAGGTGAGCATTTTCTTGGATGCAGAAGGTCCCAGGTTCAGTCCCCCGGTGACATTTCCAGTTAAAAAGCACCAGGCAGGAGGTGATGGGAAAGACCTCCACCGGAGACCCTGGAGAGCGGCTGCCAGCCCGAGTAGGCAATACTGGCCTTGATGGACCCAGGGTCTGACTCAGTAGAATGCAACGCAACGTGTTCTTGTCTCTGTCAAATGCCCCTAGTTGAATCTAACTGAGCAGCTGCACATGTGACAGCCTCCCTTGTAGCCTGGCCTCTTGTCCCTTGGTTGCTAAGTTCTGCCAGAGTCGCTCCCTTAAACGAGTCACACGTGGGGGTGAATCAGGAGGACTTTCAGCTTGCAGTTCTTCCCCCTTATCTGAGCCAGGTGTGAAGACTGCTGTTACAGGCATTTGCCAGCTATCCTCCTCTGCTGCTCCAGAGGGGCCAGCTGTGGTTTCTCCTGGCTCAGTCAGCTCATCCTCATCCATGCCTATGACACTTCCATTTGTAGCATTCTCTTTTTCCTCACAGTCTTCCAGGGTTGCCAACCTCCTGGAGATCTCTCAGAATTACAAGTGACGCAGAGGTCAGTTCCCCTGGAGAAAATGGCTCCTTTGGAAGTTGGACTGTAGAGTATTATTCCCTGCTGAGGTCCCTCCCCTCCCCAAACACCCAAACTTTCAGGAAATTCCCAAACCTTTGAGATTTTTCCAGCCCAGAGATGACAAAACGAAGGGTCGGGCCTAGCACTTGGGTTGTCAAATCTGGGCTGGGAAACTCCTGGAGATTTGGGGGTAGAGCTTAGAGAGTAGAGGTGCCACATCTGGGTTGGAAAATCCCTAGAGACTTTGGGGGTGGAGCCAGGAGAGGGTGGGGTTTGGGGAGGGGAGGGGCCTCGGCAGGGTACAGTGCCATAGAGTCCACTCGCCAGAGCAGCCATTTTCTCCTGGGGAGTGATCTATGTCAGTCGGAGATCAGTTGTAGAAGCAGGAGATCTCCAGGCCCCACCTGGAGGCTGAATATGGAGGAAAACCCTCCACTGCTGCTGCCTCCATGCCATGGCTCTCAACAGGCTGAAGCCCTGCATGCCAGGCTCCTTTCAGGGCGTGGTTTCTAGCAGTCTCTTTCTACGGGAGGGTTTTTCTCACATTGCAACCCCTTGTTGGGGATTCCTGGGGGATTTCCTTGTTGGAGATTCCCCATATTCTTCGTACATCCCTGGGGGAGTCTCCTGAGTTTGCAAGATCCGTTGCTATGTCTGTGCCAGGCCTTTGAGTCACTGCCTCAGAATTGCCAAGTTTGAAGAGAAGAAGAGATTGGATTTCTACCCCACCCTTCACTCGGAGTCTCAGAGGGGCTTACGAACTCCTTTCCCTTCCCCTCCCCACAACAGACACCCTGTGAGGTGGGTGGGGCTGAGAGAGCTCTGACAGAAACTGCTCTTTTTCAAGAACAACTCTGACAGAACTATGGCTTGCCCAAGGTCATCCAGCAGCTGCGAGTGGAGGAGTCGGGAATCAAACCCGGTTCTCCCAGATTAGAGTCCACACACTTAACCACTACACCAAACTGACTAGTACTTAGGCCAGTATACACTAGGGTTGCCAAGTCTGGGTTGGAAAATACCTGGAGACTTTGGGGGTGGAGCCAGGAGAGGGCGGGGTTTGGGGAGGGGAGAGGCCTCAGCAGGGTACAATGCCATAGAGTTCAGCCTTCAAAGCAGTCATTTTCTCCGGGGGAGCTGATCTCTGTCGGCTGGAGATCAGTTGTAAAAGCGGGAGATCCCCAGGCCCCACCTTGGGGCTGGCAGCCCTAGTATACACAAGTTTGAAGGGCGGACCAGTTTGGAAATCCCCCATTCCAAATCTCCCCTTCATGACGTTGCACTGACCAAAATGCCTTCCCCTCCTCCCCCCTTTTAGCTGACAGCACAGCACCCCGGGGGATTCTTGGTTCTTTCTCAACCACAGCAGTTCCTCCTGAGTCATCCAATCTGCTTTCTCTTTTCTTTTCAAGAAACTTCTTCTGCAGACGCTGACGGGAAGTGCCAGAGCTACGTGGTGCCCACAGCAGTTGTCGGCCTGCTGGCGTTGCTGACGCTTATCCTGAGCCTGCTTTGGATTCAACGACAACCTTCCAGGCTGGGTAATATCAGCTTTAAATGACCGAAAGGAAGTATCCTAATGTCCCTGTATAAATCGATGGTGCCACCTCATTTGGAGTACTGTGTACCGTTCTGGTCGCCACACCTCAAAAAAGATATTACAGCATTGGGAAAAGTGCAGAAAAGGGCAACTAGAATGATAAAAGGGTTGGAACACTTTCCCTGTGAAGACTGGTTGAGGCGCTTGAGGCTCTTTAGCTTGGAGAAGCGATGGCTGAGGGGTGACGTGATCGAGGTTTATAAGATTATGCATGGGATAGAGCAGGTAGAGAAAGAAGTCCTTTTCTCCCTTGCTCACAATACAAGAACTCGTGGGCACTCCATGAAATTGCTGAGCAGTCGGGTTGGAACGGATAAAAGGAAGTCCTTCTTCACCCCAAAAGTGATGAACACGTGGAATTGTCAGGAAGTTCTTCCTCGTGTTTAGCCAAAATCTCTTCTGATTCAATTTCAACTGGTTGGTTCTGGTCCGACCTTCTGGGGCAACAGAAAACCACTCCACCCCATCCTCTATAGGACAGCCCTTCAAGTGCTTGGTTATTATAACCCCTCTCAGTTGTCTCCTCTCCAGGCTAAACGTATCCAGCTCCTTCAGCCTTTCTTCCTAGGACTTTAGATTTATAAAATTATTTATAAAATGGGGTAGGAAGAGTGGACAGAGAGAACCTTTTCTCCCAAAATACTAGAATTCAAGGACAACAAATGAAGCCAATGGGCAGTAGATTCAGGATGGACAACAGGAAATACTTCTTTACACATTGAGGGATTAAAATGTGGAATTCACTGCCAGAGGCAGTTGAGGTGGCCACAGGCATAGAGGGCTTTAAAAGGGGATTTGGCAGATTCATGGAGGAGAGGTTGATCAGTGGCTACTAGCCATGAGGGGAACCTCCATATTCAGAAGCAGTCATCTTCTGAATCCCAGTGCCAGGAGGCTACATCGGGAGAAGTCCTCAGCCTCCATGCCCTTTTGTTGGACTTCCACAGGAACTGCTTGGCCACTGTGTGAATAACAAAAAACCAAATACACCACGGAGAGCACAAATTACTCAAGGTCAGATAACACTCAAGTATTGTTTAAAGGCATATGTCTCGAATACAATTAATGAAGAAATCATGGATAGAGATTGCAAAAAGGAGAGCAATTGAGCCCATGAGGGAGTGTGATAAAGCATGCAATATATGTAAACTTTGCGGTTCTGTAAAAATCAAATCAGTCAATCCTAAAAGAAATCAACCCTGACTGTTCCCTGGAAGGCCAGATCCTGAAGCTGAAGCTCAAATACTTTGGCCACCAAATGAGCAGGGAGCACTCACTGGAGAAGACCCTGATGCTGGGAAAGATTGAAGGTCATAAGAAGAAGGGGACGGCAAAGGATGAGATGGCTGGACGGGCAGTGTTATCGATGCAACAAACATGAAATTAAACTCCGGAGCACGGCAGAAGACAGGAGGCCCTGGCGTGAGGTGGTCCCTGGGGTCGCGAAAAGTCGGACTCGACCGTGCGACTGAACAACAGCAAAAAAATACACAGGCTCTGAAGAAGAAGAATCGAAACTTCTGCGGCCGACAAGAGACGTCAGCCAGTTTTCTCAGCCTCTCTGAAAGCTTGGAAATTAAGAAGCAGTATGGAGATAACAGCTGTTTTCGAGGGCTGCATACAGCCCGTTTATTGGTCTTGCTCTAGGGAGGTGTCTTCGTGTGTACTCACACTTGCGTGATTTGTTTCAAAGCCTTAGTGCTCTAATAAGTATTAAGTGTATGTGGATCATACTAAAGGATTTACATTCCAATCTCTATGCATTATTTTTTTCATTAATTGTATTTGAGACATATGCCTTTAAGCAGCACTTGGATGTTATTTGACCTTGAGCAATTTGTGCTCTGCACGCTGTACTTGGTTTTTGTTATTGTAAGTATCTCTGTAGTCCCATTGTATTTAGTGGCCACTGTGTGAGAGAAGATGCTGGACTTGATGGACCACTGGTCTGATCCAGCATTGATCTTCTTACGTTCTTAAGTTCTTCAGAGGTGAGGCACCCTTGACAACTCGAGGCAGGGCGTTTTCTGTCTTCTTCCTGGCTGCTGTTGGGCTTCATGCTTATGTTCATAAGAGAACATAAGAGAAGCCCATGTTGGATCAGGCCAGGGGCCCCCCCAGTCCAATACTATGGGTCACACAGTGGCCAAAAACACCAGGTGCCCTCAGGAGGTCCACCAGTGGATGCTCTCTTATGTACATTAGATCTACCAAGTGTGGATTTGGCATCATTTCCAGGTGAAAGTTCAGTAGGGGGGAAGAAAAGAATGTGTGTGTGTGTGTGTGTGTGTGTGTGTGTGTGTGTGTGTGTGAGGGAGAGAGAGAGAGAGAGAGAGAAAGTGCTGTCAAGACACTTCTGGCTTATGGTGTCTCTGTGAATTAACATTTTCCAAAATGTCCTATTGTTAGCACTTTGGGTTGTCCCATCATAGGGTTTTCAAGATAAGAGTTCTTCAGAAGTGGGCCTATCGTGCACGAGTGTTTCCCCTTGCTTTCACTGTACATGTCTGTCGGGTTTCTTTTTCCGTTTTTCCTTCGGTTTTTCCTCCCTTCAACACTCAGTTCGCTTTCCGTTTGGTTTCCACGCATGTCCAGAGAGTGGTTTTGCGCCAGTTTTCCCCTTGCTTCACTTTCAAGCCAAAGGTAATTCGAAAGCATACAGATTCCCTTGGATTCCTCCCCCGCCTTCCCCACCCCTCAAAGGCCAATCCACCGCCCACACTGAGGTTGGTCCACCCACTCTGCACCTCCCCCCATCCCCCCTTCCATTTTTCCCTTCGTTGTTTTAATTTTTTGACCCGCGGCCTGAGTCTAGCAGTATGAGACTGATGCTGGTCTCAGATCGCTGAATTAAAAAATTAAAACAACTGGGGAGGGTATAAAAGGAGCTGCGCATGGTGCTAACCAGGGTTAGCTGTAGGGTCCACTGCTGTTGTCTACAAAAGATCTTCCACCAGTGTCTCCTCCTGTGACTCCTGCTGCCCGGTAGCTGCCTTTCGAGGATTCCCCTGCCCCCATCACCAGGGGTCATTTCGTAGAAAAAGAGGTGCAGGAGCTCATTAGCATAACTCATTAGCATAACTTATTTGCATATGCCACACCCCCTGATATCACCAGAAGTATGTCAGAAGGCAAGAAAGAAAGAAGAGAGAGAGAGAGAGAGAGAGTGAGAGAGAAGGAAGGCAGGAAGAAAGGAAGAAAGGAAGAAAGAAAGACAGAAAGACAGAAAGACAGAAAGAAAGAAAGAAAGAAAGAAAGAGCTGGCAGAGAGGGGACAGCTACTAATCCAAGCCTCAGAAATACCCCTGTTCTGGGAGGACAGCTTCAGTGGTGGCTGAAGCCTTCAGAAGGCTGGTCGGAGGAACAAGGACCTTTCCAGGGGACGGGGTCATTTTGCTGCAGCCAGGACACAAGCAGGCATTCCCCCACCCGGGGAGGGGGGGCTGGCACCAACTCCTGGAGCTGCGCTCCCCCGAGCTCCTGCTCGAAAGGACCCCTGCCGCCATCGCCATTGGAACTGTCCGTCTCTTCTGCTGATGTAGCCATTGATCCCTGAACAGGATGGCTGCATCTTAATCTGGTGTTTCCGCTGTGACCATTCTGCCTTGACTGACTCTGTTAGGAGCTTAGACCCCTGACAGTATTGCTCTCGGCTTCACTGACACACACAAGCCCCCTCACCCTGTTAAGATGTGCACCCAAGGGTGGGGAGAACAGAACAGTATCCTCCTTTTTCTTTTCCTCTAATTCTTTTTTTCTCCTCTCTGCTTTCCAAGGATTCCGGTCCAGAGTCCCTGAATCTCCCTCCTCTGAGATATCACAGGCATGGATCCAGCTTTTCAGAGCACTTTCAGAAGTAACACTCAAGTCTACCTCCCCTGTATGATCTGGCCATTTGGGCACAGGCCTGGATGCTTCTGTGGCAGAGGTCAGGAGGGGGCCTACGACCTGTACTGGACATTCATTAACTCCACCTTTTTCACTGAGGACAAGAGAGATCAAGATGGGTAGAGCCATGGGCGTCAACTACGGGGGGGCTCGAGGGCTCGAGCCTCCCCCGAAATTTCCCAGGGGGGGCTCAGCCACCCCCGGCAAAATGGAGTGCTCGCCGGTGGCGGCGCTGCTGCTCCTGCTCCTCATTCTGCTGCTGCTGCTGCTGCTACCACCACCGGGCTCGAGGCGGCCAGCCAGCCAGCCGGCGAATCGTCGTCATCGCCATCCCTCTTCCACCTCACTCACGCTCGCCGGGGGCCGGCCTGCCCGCCGCCTGCCTGCTCGTCCAGTCGTCCTCTCAGCGCCGGCACCGCCACAGCAGCCGCGCCACCTCGGAGTCCCTCTGCTGGGGGGGGAGGGGGGATTTCTGAGGGAGAGTTTTTTTATTTGATTTTTTTTTTAAGCAGCCACTCCTCACGAGGCGGTGGAGAGAGAAGGGGTGGTGTCGGGGAGACCGCCTCAGGCGCGCGTCTCTCTCTCGCTTGTTCTCCCTCGTCCCAGTGGCCAGTCAGCCGGCCAGCTGGCCATCGCCGCTCCTTCCCCCCCACCCCCGGCCTGCCCTCCTGCCTCCCTGGGGCCGGGGGGGGGGAGGAGCGGCAGGGACATGGTCCCATGCGCGCTTGCGCGCTTTGCGCGCGCGCACGAGAAAGCCCCCGCCCCCCCCCCCCCCGGAGATTTGGAAACTCTACGCCCCTGGGTAGAGCCCTGTGAGTCTGTCTGCAGCAGTAGAAAAGAGCCAGAGTCCAGGAGCACCTGAAAGACTAACACAATTTGTGGCAGGGGGGTGAGCTTCCGTGAGTCACTGTTGACTTCTTCCGATAGATCCAAGATGGGTAGAGCCCTGTGAGTCAGTCTGTAGCAGGAGAAAAGAGCCGAGAGTCCAGGAGCACCTGAAAGACTTAACCAGATTTGTGGCAGGGGAGGAGCTCTCAAGAGTCACTGGCTCACTCCTTCATATCTTCTTCTGAAAAAAATGAGCAGTGACTCACGAAAGCGCCTCCCCTGCCACAAACTCCGTTAGTCTATAAGGACTCTTGCTCTTTTCTACTGCATTAAGGACAAAGTTTAAAACCAATTAATCTTCCAGATAAATCTTCTCAGTATTGCTGCCCTCATTTCAGCATCCCCCTCCCTTTCAGTATCACTTGTGAACGTGCATGCTTCCTGCGAGGTGCATAAGCGGACCTCCATCCATCTGCTGGGGTTGAACACCCAGCTTAGTTGTGCCATAGCATTAGGTATCACAATCCCACAACCCGACCTTCCTTGAAGGGTTGTTCTGAGGATAAAATGAAAGAATCCCATGGATGCTTTTCAGAGTGCCTTGTAAAAAAGATTGTGGAGGGAAGTGCTAAGAAGTCAGGTGACTTATGGCAAGCACGCAGGGCTTTCAAGGCAAGAGGTCTTCGGTGGTGATTTGCCGTTGCCTCCCTCTGCCTCTGGACTTCCCCGGTGGTCTCCCATCTGAGAGAGCCAGTTTGGTGCAGTGATAAGGAGCGCAGACTCTAATCTGGGAGAACCAGGTTTGATTCCCTGCTCCTCCACACGCAGTTGCTAGGGTGACCTTGGGTCAGTCACAAGTTCTCTCAGAGCTGTTCTCTCAAGGGCAGTCCTCAGGAGAGCTCTCTCAGCCCCACCCACCTCACAGGGCATCTGTTGTGGGGAGAGGAAGGGAAAGGGATCGTAGACTGCTCTGAGAGACTCCTTTGGGTAGTGAAGGGTGGGGTATAAATCCAATCTCCTCCTCCTCCTCCCAAGGCCAACCCTGCTTATCTTCCAAGATCTGACAAGATCAGGCTAGCCTGGGCCATGCAGGTCAGGGCTGTAGAAAAGATACAATACAAATAAGATGAAGATGATGAAGAAGAAAAAGACGAGGAGAAGGAGGAGTTTGGTGTCTCAGAGCGGCTTACAAACTCCTTTCCCTTCCCCTCCCCACAACCTGTGAGAGAGGCTGAGAGAGCTCTTTCGAGGACTATCTTTGAGGGAACAGCTCTGCCAGAACTATGGCTTGCCCAAGGTCATCCAGCAGCTGCAAGTGGAGGAGTGGGGACTCAAACCCAGTTCTCCCAGATTAGAGTCCACGCACTTGACCACTACACCAAACTGAGCAATTTATTTGGCCAGAGTCAAGCCACAGTGGACTGGAGTCTTGGTTCTGGATACCTTTTGACAATGTTCCTGGCTTTACTTGCATTTTATGGCTGATTTTACATCTGACTTTCCCACTGGAATCATTCTAGTTCCAAAAAAACCTGCCCACACCTCTGTGCGGTGTGAAGCCATGCTGCTACTGAAATGTCCATATCTACTAATTGCCCTCCTGTGGTCAAGCTAGTATTATACTGCTTTATTCTGCTTTAAACAATTGTGGTTTCTTAGTGCACTTAGACCCCCTGGAGTGAAATTTCACACCACTGTGAAATCAGCACAGGAAAAGACAGCAGTCAAACTACTTTAGAGGGGAGGTGTAAAATCAGCCTATGTCTCTGCCTCTTACGATGTGACTCATACCTCTAAGATAAGGCAGTCCTATTTTCCTCCAACTCTGTGACGCAGGAAGACCTTTGCTACACCCAGCTGGGTTTTCCTTCAAGGGCTTCTGAAGGCAACCAGAGGAATGGAGCACCATGGGGGGAAAAGCAAAAGATGTGAATGACCTACGAGGCCAGTCCCCGACATTTCCAGGAAAGAGGGTGGAACAGAGGTGACACATGAAGGACCTTTCTCTGTCTGAGGCCCTGGAGAGCGGCTGCCAGTCTGAGTGGGCAATACTGACTTTGATGGAGCCGTGGCCTGGTTCAGTTGACGGCACCTTCGTGTGAGGACCTGGCAGACTTTCCGTGGCATGACAGTTGTTGGACTCCACCCTGGGGTGCAGAGACTGAAACTCCATCCCAGAGCCAGCTTGAAGCACAACGCCACCTCCCCGCCTCAACTTCCCTTCTGGAAAGTTGCGATCAATAGGGACCTCCCTTCCTTGACTGTTGTGGAAAGGAATGGCAAGGATTATGAGACGTTTTGCACTCTGGAAGAACTAAATAAAGGAGGGTTTAACAGTGTTTGGGCACATTATTGTTTATTTATGCATCTCATGGCCTTTTACCTGGTCTGGGCCATAACCCAGTCTGGTTCTTTGCTTCTACCTCCCTCTCAGCCAAACCTGGATCCCAAATGGGTTTAGGATTTGATTATTCTTATCTGAACTAGTTGTATGTCGTGAAGAATGTCAAAAGAGCCCTGCTGGACCAGATGATTGGTCTCCATTGAGTCCAGCATTCTGTCTCACCCTGCTGGAGGGCCAACCAGGAAGGCATAGAGGCCAAGGTCTTCCCTGCAGTTGCCTTCTGGCACTGCTACAGTCAGAGATTTGCTGCCTCTGTATACGGAAGCTCCCTTTGGTTCCCATGGCTAACAGCTACTGATAGACCTGTCCTCCATGAATCTATCTAACCCTTTTTAAAAGCCATCTATACCTGCGGCCATTACGGGGAGAGCCTCCCCATCTGTCCCACCAATCAAAGAAGCCTATTTGGTGGGTACACAAGACAGGGCCTTTTCAGTGGCTGCCCCACAATTATGGAACAACCCGCACAGGGAGGTGTGCCTGGCCCCCTCACTTTTGATCTTTAGGAGGCAGCTGAAGACAGCTTTATTTAGGATTGCATTAAGTTTACTAGGCCTGCGATCATACACACAATTAGACCTGACATAGGCGCAAAGGCCGGGTGAATTTAAAGGGAGCGATCAGACAACAACATCCGGGAAGCGTCCCACAGCCATCGGCAACCAGTTATGCCCTACCACAGAAGCGGAGTTAAAAGACACCAGGGAAAATCTGGTAGTAAACGGGTTGCGATGGGCCACGGACAGACTTTCCCCTGTCTGATCGCTCCAGCGCGCTCTCATGCTGTCAGGATGGTCTGATCAGGCCATCCCGACTCCATGCCATTGTTCCCCCCCCCCTTTCTCAGTATGCACATCATCACAAACTCCATAGGGAGCCCTCAATGCAGAGGTGCAATTAATCAATTCCTCGTTTAAGTGCATGGGAAACAAACCGAAACCCCCCCCCCCGACTTACCTGCAGTTGTGTCTGATCACACAACTGGTGGGCTGCACCTGCAGCTTCAAAAGGAGGTGTGATCTTACAACTGCGGGTCAAATTCCTCTGGAGGAAATAGCCTCGCTCCCCCCCCCCCCCCCATTTTGTCTGGCGTGTGTGACCGCACCCTAGGAGTCTGGAACTGTGGTTTGAAATTTGGGGTTTTATGTATTTTATCTGTGTTGCAAGTTGCTTTGATCTCTTTAAAGAAGAAAGGAGGCTGATAAATGTTTAATCAAATTGTTATTGGCAGTCTGATTTGGGCTAAATGAAGAACCATCAACAATACACCTGACACTTTATTTTGGCCCAAGTTGGGCTCCAGATCATGGATGGGAAAGCACCTGAAGTTTACATAAGCCTCTAGCATTTCAGTCCTCTGCAGAAATCCAGTCGGCTTAGACTGGAGAAATTTATGAAGAGTTGAACTGTCAATCTTGCACATTTCAAGACGATAATTCAGGGGAGGACGACACTCAGTGGCAGACGAGCGCATGATTTGCATGCCGGAAGTCCCAGGTCCACTTCCTGGCAGGTCCAGTTAAAACAATTTCAGAGGCAGGACGAGTGGAGGAAGATCTCTCATGGCCCAGCAGCTGCTGCCATCGAGAGGAGGCATGACGGAGCTAGACGGAGCAGTGGTCCGACGCAGTGCCAGCAGCTTCATAACTTCAGTTCTTTCCTTCTGCCGTTCCATCTTCTCTAGGGTTTTATCAACAGACTCTGTCACTCCATATAAAGCACGTTTCGGCTCTTGTAGCGCACTTCCGCGTAGTTAGTCTAGAACAGAAAACGGAAAGATCACTCTATGGAAGGATGCTTAATTGTTTATTTTCTTAAAAGGCTGCCTTGCTAGAATGTACTTTTTAAAGAACAGCAGTCCCGCATCGCATTAGCAAAATATAGCATAAACCGATTCATATTTCACCACGCACAGCTTCTTGAGCAATTTCCACGGGAAAAGCCACTGGAGGACACATGAATATTCAGATGTGGTACCATATAGATGGAGTGCTTAGCACAGTTTTGCAAACCCGTGCAGAGATTAACAGCCCCTAAAGCGTGGTATAGTGGTTGGAGTGTCAGTCTAGGATCTGGGGGACCTGGGTTCTAATCCCCACTTTTCCACAGAAATGGATTTGCCAACCTCCAGGTGGTGGCTGGAGATATCCTGGGATTACAATTGATCTGCAGGTGACAGAGTTTTTCCGGAAAAAATGGCCTCTTCAGAAGGTAAACTCTATGGCATTATACCCCAATGAATTTATTTATTATTTATTATTTATTTATTTGTTTAAATTTATATCCCACCTGATCAGCAAAGCCAGCTCTAGGCGGCTGACAACAATTAAAACCATACATAAGCATACATATACATAAAATCAGCAGTAAAACAACTAAAACAGAAAAAGATGGCGGCAATACAGGGCATATCCAACAAAGAGGCAGCCCAGGGTCCCACCAGCTGATTTCCCGGGCCAGAGAAATTGAGTCGGCCGCTTTACCAGTGGCCCGGTTCTCCCCAGTGGCGGCTCCTGATCAAAAGCCTGGCGGAAGAGCTCCGCTTTGCAGGCCCTATGGAACTGCAAAAGGTCCCGCAGGGCCCTGATGTCTTCCAGGAGCTCATTCCATCAGTGAGGGGCTGCCACTGAGAAGGCCCTGGTTCTAGTGGACGCTAGGGCCAGGGAGGGTCAGGCGGTGTTGAGTACCTGACCGCAGTGCTCTCTGGGGTATATATGGGGAAAGGCTGTCCCTTAGGTAGGCAAGCCCCTGACCATATAGGGCTTTAAAGGTTAAAACCAGAACCTTGAACCAGATCCGGTACACTATAGGCAGCCAGTACAGCGTATTCAGCACAGGCTGGATGTGGTCTCGCGCGGAGAGACCCATCAACAGCCTGGCCGCGGCATTCTGCACTAGCTGCAGCCTCCGGAGCTGGGACAAGGGCAGCCCCATGTAGAGAGTGTTGCAGTAGTCTAACCTCGAGGTGACCATTGCATGGATCACTGTTGCCAGGTCATTGCATTCGAGGAAGGGAACCAACTGCCTAATCAGCCGCAGATGATAAAAGGCTGCCTTGGCAGTGGCGGCTACCTGGGCCTCCATGGACAAGGAGGCATCCAGGAGCACTCCCAAACTCTGGACCCTTGGTGCTGGCACCAGTGGTGCCCCCCCGAAGGCCGATAGTGGGATCCCTACCCCCAGCCCACTTCGACTCAAGCACAGGACCTCCGTCTTCGTTGGATTCAGTTTCAATCGGCTCAGCCTGAGCCAGCCCACCACGTCCTGAAGCGCCCGCTCCAGGTCTCCTGGGGTGGCTTTGGACCGGCCGCCCAACAGCAGATACAGCTGGGTGTCATCAGCATACTGGTGACACCCAAGTCTGTGCCTCTGAGCAATCTGGGTGAGAGGGCGCATATAGATGTTGAAAAGCATCGGGGAGGGCACCGCCCCTTGCGGCACCCTGCAGACTAGTGGGTGCCTCTGGGATGTCTGCTCCCCCAGCGCCACCCTCTGTCTCCGACCCTGGAGAACGGAGATGAACCATTGCAAGGCAAGCCCCTGGACCTCAGTGTCAGTGAGGCGGTGGACCAGTAGCTGGTGGTCGACCGTGTTGAACGCAGCTGACAGATCTAACAGCACCAGCACCGCCATACCGCCGCGATCCAGATGCCATCAGAGATCGTCCGTGAGGGTGACCATCTCCATCCCATGACCTGGCCGGAAGCCGGACTGAAACGAGTCTAGGGCGGAAGTGTCATCTAGAAAGCCGCTCCCCTCCCCAAACCCCACCCCCCTCAGGCTCCACCCCCCAAAAAAACTTCCGGGTCTTTCCCAACCCCAGTCTGCACAAAAGCTGGTTGAGTGACCTTGGGCCAGTCTCACACTCTCGGTCGAACCTACTTCACAGGGGTGTCGTGAAGATAGAACGTAGAAAGGGAAAAGGTTGCAAAGCCCCTTTGGGTTCCCATTGGGAAGAAAAGGGGAGTATAAATGAAATAAAATAAAATAAATGTTTTCACTATTCTTCCTGTCCGTGCATCTCTGTCTGTCTTCCTGGGGTAACAACTGGGTTGTCACGCAGAGGAGGGCAGGGAGCTGTTCCCGTTGGCCGCAGAGGAGAGGACTCGCAAATTCAGGGCAGGACAGTACCGGCTGGATCTTAGGAGAAAGGCCGTGGTCACACGGCACCCTAATCCCGGATAAAATCCCGCTGGATCCCATTATCCCATGCATAGTCTTATAAACCTCGATTGTGTCACTCCTCAGCCGACATTTCTCCTTCGGTGGTCAAGGACCCATTTACCTGTGGGGTCTCCCTCCTGGGTATTCGATTTGCTTCTTGCTCTGAATTCCCTGTGCACAAGAGAAGCAACACAAGAGAACACTTAGTGAAAAATGAATAATGTGTGCGGGGCGACCAAATGCTTCTCACCAGTGCGTTACCTCTGGCCTGGTGCTTCCTGAAGAGTAGGATAAATGACGCGACCAAGAGGATGATAATGGAAGGAATCCCAATATATAAAGAATAAATGCAGATCCCTGTAAAAAGAGGGGGAGAGAGAGAGAAAATGCTGGTTGGCAACTGTCGAGCCATGGGGTCAAGCAGCCAAGACGTTGCTTTCCGCCATCGTGCCGCCATCTTTGCTGTGCTGGCCACCATCATGCCGCCATCTTGGCCAACTGTGGCCAAAGTCACATGCTTCCCGTCCTTGGAAGAGGTGGAAGATGGCAGGAGGCATTTGGGCGGCCCCTCCTCCCCCCCGGCCTCCCACCGCCTCACCTCAGCTGTTGCATCATTATGGAGAAATGTGCTGCTGCCAAAGTCGTATGCTTCTCTCATAACTGAAACCCCATGAGGCCCCTCCTTAAAAGTGGACACTTTCTTCTTCCAGCACAAACTCCCTGTCCTTCAAAGTCCTCCGGAATTCATCTAAGCTCCCTGCCCGCTCAACTGTAATTCACACGAAGGTGCCTTCTACTGAACTTGGTCCATCATGATCAGTCTTGCCTACTCAGACTGACAGCCGCTCTCCAGGGTCTCAGGCGGAGATCTTTCACATCACCTCCTGCCTGGTCCTTTTTAACTGGAGATGCCAGGGATTGAACCGGGGACCTTCTGCATGCCAAGGAGAGGCTCTGCCACTGAGCCACAGCCCCTCTTTACAGCTCTCCAGGGTCTCAGGCGGAGGTCTTTCCCATCACCTCCTGCCTGGTCCTTTTTAACTGGAGATGCCAGGGATTGAACCGGGGACCTTCTGCATGCCAAGCAGAGGCTCTGCCACTGAGCCACAGCCCCTCTTTACAGCTCTCCAGGGTCTCAGGCGGAGGTCTTTCCCATCACCTCCTGCCTGGTCCTTTTTAACTGGAGATGCCAGGGATTGAACCGGGGGCCTTCTGCATGCCAAGCAGAGGCTCTGCCACTGAGCCACAGCCCCTCTTTACAGCTCTCCAGGGTCTCAGGCGGAGGTCTTTCCCATCACCTCCTGCCTGGTCCTTTTTAACTGGAGATGCCAGGGATTGAACCTGGGACCTTCTGCATGCCAAGCAGAGGCTCTGCCACTGAGCCACAGCCCCTCTTTACAGCTCTCCAGGGTCTCAGGCGGAGGTCTTTCCCATCACCTCCTGCCTGGTCCTTTTTAACTGGAGATGCCAGGGATTGAACCGGGGACCTTCTGCATGCCAAGCAGAGGCTCTGCCACTGAGCCACAGCCCCTCTTTACAGCTCTCCAGGGTCTCAGGCGGAGGTCTTTCCCATCACCTCCTGCCTGGTCCTTTTTAACTGGAGATGCCAGGGATTGAACCGGGGGCCTTCTGCATGCCAAGCAGAGGCTCTGCCACTGAGCCACAGCCCCTCTTTACAGCTCTCCAGGGTCTCAGGCGGAGGTCTTTCCCATCACCTACTGCCTGGTCCTTTTAACTGGAGGTACTGGGGATTGAACCGGGGACCTTCTGCATGCCAAGCAGAGGCTCTTCCACTGAGCCACAGCCCCTCTCTGCAGCTCTCCAGGGTCTCAGGCGGAGGTCTTTCCCATCACCTACTGCCTGATTCCTTTTTAACTGGAGATGCCGGGGATTGAACCTGGGACCTGCTGCATGCCAAGGAGAGGCTCTTCCCCTGAGCCACGGCCCCTTTCATCCTGGAATAAACAGCCCATGACCTTCACACCCTTCATCCACCCAAACGTCTTCTGCTCCCCATCTGCCACCCCCTAGAGGCCTCTTTGCCTGGAACTCCCTTCTAGACCACCTGTGTCATACCCCCCTCCTTCTGTGCATCTAGAGTTGCCAGCCTCCAGGTGATGGCTGGAGATCTTCTGGACCTGGAAGTGATCTCCAGAGATCAGTTTCTCTGGAGAAACTGGCGGCTCTGGAAGGTGGTCTCTACGGCATTCTGCACCACTGAAGTCCTTCACCCCCACCCCACCCCCTCAAAATATCCAGGAATCCTTTCTAAAAGTCAACCATTGCCCAGAAAACTTGCTACTGGTTATTAGAGGGTCGGAGTTTCTAAAACTGGAGTTCAGCTACTTACTACATCCTCTGTATTGTAGTGAATTTCTTTTTCAGAATAGTATATTAGAATACTGAGACGGATTTCCCACAAGGCGCTGCCCCGGCGTCATTCTTCCGGTTTCCACAATTGCCTGCTTCAATTTCACACTATTTGCTGCAGGCACATTTTGACCCGCGGCTTTGCGCGATTTCCCCCGTGGCTTCAGTGATCCTGTTTTTTGAGGATCACTGAAGCCATGGAGGAAATCGGGCGGAGCCACGGGTCAAAATGCGCCCCGTGGCAAATAGAGGGAAATTCAAGCAGGCAATCGGGGAAACCGGAAGAATGATGCCAGGGCAGCGACTTGTGGGAAATAGGTCTGTATGTAATGCAAGGAATATTGGAATGTTTTGGTGACATAACCTTGCACCCACCTCAAAAAAAAGAAAGAAAAAATGTTAAGTTACCTCCATGCCCGAGAAGAGATTAATGGAGAGTCTCAGTTTACTTCCCACAATTAGAAAATATACCTTTACACATTTATCTCCTATTTTGACATATTTATTGCTTTACTGTTGTGGTGAGAATATGTGTGAATGTGTGTTACCCTTGCTACCCACACTCTCCCAACTTCGTGTACCCCATGGTGTTGCCTCTTACCGCAGGCAGAAAGAGTGAGGTTGGAAACCACTAAGCGCTGGCAGAGACACACTAACAAACTCTCTCTAAAAATGAGAATTACATTTATTAAAGATTAGTAAAGGTTAAGACTAGACAACCAGCCTGCAAGACGCTGGGCTGATTTGTCAAAATAATACAGCTCTATTTTCTATAAAGTAAGCATATAAAGTACACAGATAAACCGACCGAGATTCCCCGAGCATGCAAGCAGAAAGCGTCCAGGGCTGACCTCACAGTCTCTGAAGAGAGAGCTCTCTTCTGATTCCACAAGAGTCAGCGAAGGTTTGCTGAAACGGACCAGCAATTATATACCAAAGATCAACAGGGTCTTAATAATTAAATTACATTTGTAAATTGACATCAGTAGACATTTGACGTTGGGGTCAGTGACAGATTGTTTCCTTGCTTCTCACATTCCAAAACGACGCTTTGTTTACTGGGCCCGACCAGATACAACCAAAATTCTAAATGACAGTCCTTTGAGGATGTCTAAGTCGTTGTTGTTGTTTTTCTGGTGTTCCCACCATGGAAGATGAGCCATTCTCTGATGTTATCTTCGGGGTGAAAGTGGGGGTGTGGATCCCTGTATCTCAGGAGTCAGTTTGCCTTACGGACTGAAGTCTGTCACTGCCCAGATGGCTTTTCCTGTTAGATACATTTTATTGCCTAGGATATTGAGTCTCACACCTATGATAATTTAATTTCATTCAAGTCCTGAGAATGGAATGTGTGAGCCTTTGCCTATGGGACAGAGGGAGAGGAGCTTTGTCTGGCACAAAGGGTGGGCAAAGAATCTTTGGCTTTGGTTTAGTGTAGCAGGCCAGGCCTGTTTGCAGTTTTGCTCGCAAAGACAGAGGCAGGCACATGGATTTTATAAACTGTGTGGATCAATTTCAGACCCAAACCTTCTATATTTTCAAAATTTCTTACCGCAACTGTCCTTTCCCCCCTTACTTAAATCAAAACAACTGTTGACTTTATAACCTTCGCTTGTTGTTTAGTTTTGTCTTTGCATATCTTAAAACATCTTTGTCATGTTTGCTGTTCAACCTCTGTCTATAAGTTTGAACTCTACCTTCCCTTCTGGTGTATCTGATAAAGCGTGCATGCACACGAAAGATCATACCTTGAATAAACCTTTGCTGGCCTTAAAGGTGCCTCTAAAATGTGTTCTCTCAAGACAGAGTTTAGCCATTCTGATTTACATTTTCTACCTGATGGAATTCTTCCTTCCACCCTACTGTTACCTTTGTCCGTGGATGTCACGGCACGGGTAATTCCATTCTCTTGCAGCAAACAGGACTCAGCCTTCCCTTCAGTCCACTCCGTCCAAGGAATCATCTCTAAGTGCCAAATGCTGAAGACTCCGTCCTCGTCCATCACACCAACACCCTTCTGGTCCTGAGATGATTCTTCCCTCCTATCCCAGGAGAAATTATTCCAGTTGGGATTGGCATCCAATGTGAGGCAGAGAAGGGGAATACTGTCGTTCGGCTGAGTCCCCTCCAAGGGAAAAGGAACCAGGATGGAACGGCTCAGTTTTGGAGCATCTGAAAGGACATTGGGAAGGGTGATTTTTTAATCTCCCCAGCAAGTACTGCGAATGAGCTCCAAAGGGAGAAGTGGTTTTTCCTTAGTCCCCGATCACACACAGAATTAGCCATGCAATAGGCACAAATGCCATGCGGATTTTAAGGGCGCGATCACACCAGAACATCTGGCAAGCGCCCCACACCCGTCGGCAACCCGTTTCTCTTGGCCGAAGAAGCGGAGTTAAAAGATACTAGGGAAAGTCCAATATCAAACAGGTTTGCTATGGGCCACAGATGGACTTTCCTCGTGTGATCGCCCCAGTGTGCACTCAGGGAGAGTCTGATTAAACTATCCTGACACCATGCCGTCCCCCCCCCCCCTTCTCAGTATGTGCATCATCGCATACTGCCATAGGAAGCCCTCAGGGTGGAGATGCGATTCATCAATCCCCTGTTCAAGCGCATGGGGAAAAACAGCAACCTCCCCCCCCCCCCCCCCACTCACCTCTGATTGTGTCTGATCACGCAGTGGTAGGCTGTGCCTGCAGCTTCACAGAACTGTGTGACTGCAGAACTGCAGGTCAAATTACTCTGGAGCAAATAGCCTCACTCCCCCCCCCCCCTTATCTTGCTTGGACTTTATAAAAGCAGGGAGGCGGTGCCTTGATTCTGCTTGGGAGGGACCACAGCACATCCCTCCCTCCAGCACCATTCTCCCAACTTGAAGCACATGAACACATGAAGCTGCCTTCTACTGGATCAGACCTTCAGTCCATCAAGGTCAGTAGGCTGGCAGCAGCTCTCCAGTTTCTCAGGCGGAGGTCTTTCCCATCACTTCCTACCTCCTTTTAGCTGGAGATGTCGGGGATTGAACCTAGGACCTTCTGCATGCCAGAGCTGAGGCTCTGCCACTGAGCCATGGCTCCTCCACAGTCTTATGGGCACATTTGAAGCTGCCATATAGTGAATCAGATGCTCGGTCCATCAAAGCCAGTAATGTCAACTCAGACTAGCAGCAGCTCTCCAGGACTTCAGGCAGAGGTCTTTCACATCACCTCCTACCTGGTTCTATAACTGGAGATGCTGGGGAATTGAACCTGGGACCTTCTGTATGCCAACAGAGGATCTGCCATAGAGCCACGGCCCCACTCCACAGAATTACAATTTGGCCTGTTACCAGGATCTATGTAAGAACCTGAATGTTTACTCCAACTAGTAGTGGGGCAGGGTCATTTCATATCAGGAATTTTTTTTAAAAACCCAGCTTGGACACTTATGGGTGGAACTCCCAGTGTCTGGTTGAAAGCAGGCCAACTTCAAGCCAAAGGAAGTCAGTCACTCAAATGGTGAATCTGTGCACCCCTGAACATCACTTTCTTTGATGGAACTTGCCACAACGTTGGTTTGGTGTAGTGTAGTGGTTAGGAGTGCGGATTCTAATCTGGGAGAACTGGGCTTGACTCCCCTCTCCTCCACATGCAGTTCTCTCAGAGTTGCTCTCTCAAGAGCAGTTGTCTCAGAGCAGTTATCTTTGATACTCCTTCGGTTAGTGAAAGGCAGGGTATAATTCCAATCTCTTCTTCCTCTAACTAAATGTTTTTAATCTTGAAACTATAGTCTCTGGACAGCTGGGAATCACAGCCCAGTGGCTAACAGGGAATCGGGCTCATTCTTGCAAGATAAATGGCTTTTCCTTTCTCATGATAATTGCAGAGTTAATCTGTCCAGCTCTGGATCACAAAAACTCATATTGGAATAAATGTAGAACAAAGTTTGAGTCCAGTAGCACCTTTAATCCCGGATATAAACTTTCGCGTGCATACCCAAAATAAACTCTGTTGGCCTTAAAGGTGCCACTGGAGTCAGATTTTGTTCTGCTGCTTCAGACCAACACGGCGTCCCATCTGAAATAAATGTAGTCAGCCTTTGAGGGCCCCCTGAACATTTGTTTTATTCTCCCTTCTCTACTATCAGAACTTTGAGAAATGTACATCAGAGCATCTCTGCTCCTTGCAGAGGGGGTGTTAAAATAGGGTTGCCGACTCCGTGTTGTGAAATTCCAGAAGATCTGTGGGGCAGAGCCTGAGGAGGGGTAAATTTGGGGAGGAAAATGACCTTAGCAGAGTTCAGTGCCATCAAGTTCACCCTCCAAAGCAGCCATGTTCTCCAGGGGAAACTGATCTCTGTCAACTGGAGACCAGCTGTAACGCTGGGAAATATCCAGGCAGCATCTGGAGGTTGGCAACACTAAGTTATGGGAACATTGCCTTTATTTAAAGACAGCCCTCACCCCCACACAAGTTGTTACGACTAGTAAGCCTCTTGAGGAGAAAAAAAGTCTAACTTTCTGTGGCAGCTATTGATAGAGTTGCCCGCTCTGGGTTGGGAAATACCTGGAGATTTTGGGAGTGGAGTCTGGGGAGGGTGGGGTTTGAGGAGGGGAGGGGCTTCCAGGGAGTATTTTCTCCAGAGGAACTGATCTTTTTGTTGTTGTTGTTCAGTCGCACAGTTGAGTCCAACTCTTCGCGACCCCATGGACCACCTCACGCCAGGTGAGGTGTCTTTTGTCGTGCTCTGGAGTTTGCTTAATTTCTTGTTCGTTGCATCAACGACACTGTCTAACCATCTCATCCTTTGCCGCCCCCTTCTTCTTTGACCTCCAATCTTTCCCAGCATCAGGGTCTTCTCCAGGGAGGGCTCCCTTCACATTTGGTGGCCAAAGTATTTGAGCTTCAGCTTCAGGATCTGGCCTTCCAGGGAACAGTCGGAATTGATTTATTTGAGGATTGACTGATTTGATCTCCTTGCAGCCCAAGGGACTCTCAAGAGTCTTTTCCAGCACCATTTCAAAGGAATCTATATGTCAGCATTCGGCCTTCCTTATGGTCCAACTCTCGCAGCCATACATTACTACTGGGAATACCAGTGCTTTGACCATGCAGATTTTTGTTGGCAGAGTGATGTCTCTTCTTTTTGTTATGCTGTCTAGGTTTGCCATCGCTTTCCTCCCAAGGAGCAGGCGTCTTTTAATTTCATGGCTGCTGATAAGTATTGGAGTCGGGAGTCCGTGGAACAGTGAAACAGCCTGATCTTTATTGCTGGTCCGGATGAAGCATACAACCCAGGGCTCGAAGCCCTCCTTTTATGCTGGTCAGGGACAATCCCCTGACATCACCCAACTGGCCTGATAGGCTATTAGAAGTCTATTTACATTTCATAGGTTCCCTGGGAGAAACCTAGGTACAGGATTGGTGGCCGGTTTGAATCCACCTGGCCTTTGTTCTACCTGGCTGAAGCTCAGGTAGTTTCTTGGCCATGTGCTCTGGCCATGCTCTGGCCATGTGCTCTGGCCATGCGGTCGCCATGAAGGGAGCACATGGCGACCGCATGGTCAATACATAACAGCTGCAGTCATCATCTGCGGTGATCTTGGATCCCAGGAAGGTGAAGTCTGTCACTGCTTCCATGATTTCCCCTTCTGTTTGCCAAAGAGTGGTGGGGCCGGATGCCCTGATCTTAGTTCTTTTGATGTTGAATTTCAAGCCAATGTTCACACTCTCTTCTTTCACTTTTAGCAAGAGCCTCTTGAGGTCCTCTTCACTTTCTGCCATTAGAGTGGTATCGTCTGCATATCTGAGGTTACTGATGTTAGTCAGCTGGAGATCAATTGTTATAGCAGGAGATCTCCAGGTGGCACCTGGAAGTTGGCAACCCTAGCTATTGAGCATGCCCCCCCCCCCTTCTACACCCATTCTCATAATGGTGGGCGGATAAGCAGCAGGGCCCTCCAAATGGAGGCCCTGAAGTGGGCCCTGGGGGCTGTGTAAATTACCTCTCCGGGACCTGGAGTCCAGGTGGACATTGTGATAGCTGTGTTTAGTTAGGATCGTGAAAGCTGACATAGATTACTTACCTGTGACGATCAGTCTCGCTGCATGGATGAGTCTTTCATTCAAGGGGATGTCACTGGCACAGTAATAAACTCCAGAGTCATTTCTTTGCACATTGCTGATGGTCAGATTGGGCCCCAGACCTGAATACTTTCCTTTTGCCTTTGAGTTTCTGTAACTCCAGTAAATCCTGTACAAACTCCTGTCTCGTCGCTCCTTGTACCATAGAACTGACGAACTGTGAGATCCAGGCGGGAGGTCGCAGCCGATCTGTATGTTTTCTCCGGGAGACGCTACAATCTGGTCCAGTTTTTGCGGCATTTTCATCTTCTCCTGGGACTGGGCAGCTACAAAGGAAAGCAAGAGCTCGTAAAGGCTGCAATCCCTCAAGAGTGAGTTCCATGTAATAAAGTGGTACTGACTTTCGAGCAGACTTGCTTAGGCTCATTCCCTTAGTAGAAGAAGAGGAGGAAGAGGAAGAAGGAGGAGGAGAAGGAGGAGGAGGAGATTGGATTTATACCCCGCCCTTCACTCACTTGGAGTCTCAGGGCGGCTTACAAACTCCTTTCCCTTCCCCTCCCCACAACAGACACCCTGCGAGATAGGTGGGGCTGAGAGAGCTCTGAGACAACTGTCCATGAGAGAACAGCTCTGACAGAACTACGGCTTGCCCAAGGTCATCCAGCAGGTGCAAGTGGAGGAGTGGGGAATCAAACCTGACTCTCCCAGATGAGAGTCTGCAGGTACTGAACCACGACACCAGACTGGTGTACACAGTTAAGGGATGGGGGGAGGGATGTAAAAGCACACGACACAGTGTTTATATGTAGCCCATTCTCACAGCAGATTTACATTCTGCCCAACTGAAAATCTTCTCCAAGGAAGGCATTTCACCTACATTCCATGTGGGGGCACCAGTTTTTCCAAGCAGGATCCTAAATTTTAAGAATGGGCACTATGTCACAATTTGGACTCTGTCAAGCATGAGCTTTAGAAATTTTTTGGAAATAAGTCTTATTGGAAATAAAGAAGATTACAGGCCAGGAACTCCCTAAAGATCCTGCTTTGACCCTCTTGAACACAGATTCATGCTAAAGAACGAGAATTTAATGTCAGTCACTGGGTGCGTTCAGATGGGCAACTAACCCCGCCATTGGCCCGGCTGTAATTTGAGCTAGATCTTTTTGATCCAGCATTGCACGACCAGACAGCTCCCCCATGAATCGCTTTACCGCGCATGACTCCACGGTGGGTTGTCTAGATGGCATCCACCGTAAGGAGCCGTGCGGTCGGCTTTTTTAAAAAAAATCCCATTTGCGCATGCGCATATGTGCCTCACCGTCTACTTGTTTTTCCGCGCACGCACGGACTTAAATGGTAAAAGCACCGCCAGCGGTACCTTCCTTTGGGTACCAGTACAGTTAACAAAGTGCATAAATATCAGGGGACCTTCAGAAACTTTTAAGTATTGAGCGGGAGGCGATGAATCAAACAAACAGGCTTTTATTCAAACACATTGCTTCAGCACAAAGACAGCTCTATGAGAGCAGCACATTAATTTATACTGTTTCCAACTCACAACTTCAAACAACGTAACTATGTACAAACAATCCTATTGGACCTAAGCGAGGCTCAGCGATTGGTTACCTAGAGTGGCTTAAGGACCAATGAGAGTCTTTATTTGTTAGCCAATCAGAAAAGGGCCTTTTGCATCCCAAAGTCTCTGCAAGCTATGGCTGTAAAATAATAAGAATACAACAGAAACATTAAATTGTCTGGATCGTTTGAGCAGAGCTCTGTGGACATTGCATGTTTAAGTGGTTATGCGCACATCGCTAAGACTTT
This sequence comes from Lepidodactylus listeri, assembly GCA_029233225.1. NCBI lineage: Eukaryota > Metazoa > Chordata > Lepidosauria > Squamata > Gekkonidae > Lepidodactylus > Lepidodactylus listeri. Next base: position 168,192,502 of record JARCFY010000003.1, on the reverse strand, counting down.
TTTAAAATGGCAGCTGTTCGAGATGCTCTGGAGACCATCCCTACAGGCTGATTGCACGCTGGTGGAATGAGCAGATGGCAGAAAGTCCGCCATTGGCCCATTGGCCAGCTTAGGACCGGACTTTCATCACTATCTTTTAAGTATGGCTCCCCGACAGGCATCGACGGGCTGATCACGGAAGCGGCACGTTCCCCAGATGTGTATGTCTCGACGTGCACTTTAAATCCACCAGGCACTTGTGCCTGGCATGGCTCAAAAGAGCTGTCTGAATGTGACCTTACTTACAGCAACTCACTGGAAGAATCAAACTGCTCCAACAATAAACCATTGGTATAGTAAAGTACGGGAATATTTTATCTCAGACGAAATATCAGATTGGGCAGCTCAACAGGAAAATGAGACAGAACTAAGAAGCTCAATGGTGAAGTGGATTCCACTAATAGAAGCATCAGAAGGTTTCTTATTTGGATCACAACGTTCCCAAAGGGCTGATTCGCCCTCTATGTATTTGGGTTTTTTAAGGAAAACACATAATAGTGCCGAAATCAGCATTGTTTAAGACTTAACTTAGAACTTGTGGGGAGGGTGCATGCGGGGAGGGCAGGGCAGAAATATGAAATAATAAATAAACAAAATTGTATACTTTTACTGAGTGGATCAGTATGACTTTATGTTACGCTACTTCTCACAAGGTGCTTAATGAGTTCTATAACAGTTACTATGGTTTTGCTGGTTACCGGTGTTTGTATGTTGCGTTGGTTAATTTTGATGCTGTTTATATTGTATTTCTTGCAATTAAAAAAGAAGTATGAGTGGACGTGGGTCTCCAGACACCGGAGTTTATTGAAAGGAATCAAGAGCTTGCCTCTCCAGTTGTGAGAAAAGGCATTTTTAAAAAGGATTTTAATAGATGTGGTTTAGCTGGCCCCGATCCTTGCACACACCGGCAGATGGAGCGCAGCTTTTGCATGCAAAGATTTCTCCTGCGGAAGACACTCACACACGGAGAGAAAGTTAGAGTCCAGGGGCCCCTTTAAGACCAACAAAGTTTTATTCTGGATATAAGCTTTTGTGTGCACGCACATTTCTTCGGATACCAGAGAGAAAGGGAGAGAAAGAGAGGGGGCCATTTGTGATGCGGTTGTATTTAGGTACTGAACTTTAGCTACTGATGGCCAGAAATGTTTGTTGAATTAATGAACACATTTATCAATCAACTTTTTAACCTATTGCCGGGGGGGGGGGGGGATCTTTCACTATAGTTTTAGGTGGTAGCTGTGTTGGTCGACAGTAGGATAGACAGAGTCAAGTCCAGTAGAACCTTAGAGACCAGCGAGCTTTTGATTCAAAGTTCCCTTAATCAGATACAAGTGGGAAATGTATTCAGCAAAGGGAACTTTGACTCTTGAAAGCTCATAACCCAAGAAATCTTGCTGGTCTCCAAGATGAACATAAGAACATAAGAGAAGCCAGTGTTGGATCAGGCCAATGGCCCACCCAGTCCAACACTCTGTGTCACACAGTGGCCAAAAACACCAGGGGCCCTCAGGAGGTCCAGCAGTGGGGCCAGGACACTAGAAGCCCTCCCACTGTTGCCATCCCCCCAAGCACCAAGAATACAGAGCATCACTTGCCCCAGACCAAGAGTTCCTATCTATACCTTGTGGCTAACAGCCACTGATGGACCTCTGCTCCAGATGTTTATCTAACTCCCTCTTGAAGCCGTCCTTGCTTCATGCCAGTAGACTCGAATATTTCACTATTGGTTTGGTGTTATCCAAAGCAAAAACCCACTTCCTAGGTTTCCTGGGCTAGTATAACGAAGCGTGAGTCCAGTGGCACCTTTAGGACCAACAAAGTTTAATTCTGGGTACAGCTTATATACCCAGGATTAAACTTTGTTGGTCTTAAAGGTGCCCCTGGACTCATGCTTTCTTCCGTTGCTACAGACCAACACGGCCACCAACCTGAGTTAATATAACTTGCTGATTACTAAGATAGTATATCTGGAGCACTTTGCTGTGCTATACCAACAGTAATTACACAGTGGGGTTTCTAAGGTGCTGCTGGGAAGAACTCTGCTATTGCACACTTGTTGCATAGAAATATTAAATGCTCTATTTCCCCTTCACTTTGCTCTGAACAGACGTCGCTATTTCTCAAGCCTCCGTTTGAGGACAATTAATTATGTGAAAGGAACTAATGAAACGGGTAAGGGTTTAAAAATACTCACTCTGGAGAACTAGTAGAATCAGCCTGATAAAGGTGGACCACATCTTCTTCCAGTCCTGTTCAGCTTCTGAACTCCGACACAGACTTGTAGGTTCACAGATCTTTCCATGTGACGTCTGTCTTTTCTGCAGTCGGCCTCTGTGGGCACGAAGAGGAGGGCTGGGAGGTGAAATCCACCACGTTCTTGTCCTGAGACACACAGCCTGGAGAATCTTTGCATGGCTGTTCAGGTGCTTTTAAGAAAAAAAGTCTGGTAGATAACTTTCTATTTTTAAAAAACAACTTTATTTATAATTTTTAACAAAGGCATTGCATTACGTAAATAACACTTATAATTTTTGAGTTTATCTATCCAGCTTATTATTCAACCATTTATAAACTCTTGACCATCGATTCCAATAAAATTCTTCATCTTTATCTTGCAAAATAACATTTAATCTAGCCATTTCCGCTAATTCCAACAATTTTTGAATTAATTCCAACAATTTTTGAATTCTTATATGCTGAATTGAGTCAGGGGCATTTGCTCCGCGAGAGCAGAGACATTCCTGAAACTTGGTGGAATGACACTCATAACTGGAATATTAGGAGTGAGGGTTACAACTTATTTAAAAGGGACAGACAGATAAGGAAGGGCAAGGGAGTTGCATTATATGTAAAGGAGGTATATACTTGCGAGGAAATATGTGAATCTGAGCATGGAAGTCCAGTTGAGATTCTCTGGGTAAAAATAAAAGCAGTAAGAAATAATACTGATATCATGGTGGGGGTCTGCTGTAGACCACCAAGCCAGGCAGAGGACTTGGATGAGACACTCCTACAACAGATTACAAAGTTCTCAAAGAGACGGGACAAGGTGGCCATGGGAGATTTCAGTTACCCGGATATCTGTTGGAAGTCCAACTCTGCTAAAAATGAAAGGTCCAGGTCTTATAACTGTTTTTTCAAGCCCATTAATTATACAAACTGGCTGCAGACCTCTTCAGTTCAAGGACTGTGGAACAATGGAGTAAAATATGGAATTCCTTTCCCTTTATTACGAAATCTTTGAACCTAAGACTTCAGACCTTTAAAATCTATTCTCGATGGTATTTAACACCTAGTCGTTTATTTCTCTGCAAATTTAAAGCTAATCCTACTTGCTGGATGGGATGTGGTCAAAATGGTACATTCCTTCACCACTGGTGGGGATATCCAAAAATCTTTAATTTCTGGAAAGTTATACTTGAAGAAGTGTCAAAGATAATAGGTCATATTCTTCCCAATTCACCAGAATCTGTATATCTTAATTTTTGGCCAAATATATCTTTAACGAAACAATCAACCAACCTAGCCTCTTTGTTACTTATAGCAGCAAACAACCTGTTAGCCCCAAAATGGAAATGGAACAAAATCCCCACTTTTAAACAATGGGCTTCTAAAGTATGGGATATTGTTGTTGCGGATAAAATAGCAACCCAGCTGGTTGTATCTGAAATGCCTACAAAGAATAATGACTTTCTTAAAAATTGTTCCCTAATTTTTGGATACATTTTCTCAAACCTAAAAGAATTGTATAAGTTACCTGAGAAATACATGGACTTTGTCTTTTATTAAACTAGATATTGTCTTGTTGGATTTACTATATCCTTTGTTATTAGGTGGGCTATAGTATGGAAAGTCAGCTGTTTGAATACTAAATGATACTTTGTTATTAATTTTATTCATTGTTAGTATTGTTAATATTCTTTGGATTAATGTTATTAACATGTAGTTGTTGTTTAACTGTTTAAATAATAATAAAATAAAATTTTAAGTAAAAAAAGAAAAGAAAGGTCCAATAAACTCCTGACTTGTCTTGCTGACAACCTCATTTTCCAGAAAGTGGAGAGGGAAACAAGGGGATCTACTATCTTGGACTTGATTCTTACCACCAGGGACGAACTTGTTGATGAGGTAAAAGTAGTGGTCACCCTAGGTAATAGTGACCATGTACTTTTGGAATTTACAGTCTTGGGGAAGGTAAAAGCTGTACATAGTCAAGTATATAGGTGGGACTTTTCAGGAAAGCAAATTTTGACAAACTTAAAGTTATGCTGGGTAGAATCCCATGGACAGAAATACTTAAGGAGAAGGGAGTTCAAGGGGGATGGGGATTTCGCAACAGCAAAATAGGCGCAATCACAAACAATTCCTATGAAAAGGAAAAATGGGAGGAGCCTAAAGAAGCCAAGGTGGCTCCATAAACAGCTTTCTAAGGACTTGAGAAAGAAGAAAAGATTCATTCAGAAAGTGGAAGGAGGGCCTTATAACCAAGGATGAATATAAACAAATAACCAGTGCTTGTAGAGAGAGAATTAGGAAGGCTAAAGATCGATATGAGCTTAGGCTAGCGAGAGGTGCTAAAACAACAAAAAAGGATTTATGTTCAAAGTAAGAAAAAGAGGAAGGACATGGTAAGCCCATTGCGGGGACAGGAAAGTGAAAGGGTAACAGGTGCTGAAGAGAGGGTAGAACTGCTCAATTCCTACTTTTCCTCAGTCTTCTCTTGTGAGGGAAACGGTGCTCAACATGGCAAAAACAGAACACATGATGAGGGAAGGGAGTTGCAGCTTAGGATCGGCATAGGGGTAGTACATAAACACCTAGTTTCTTTAAATGAAACAAAGTCCTCGGGGCCAGATGAACTGCATTCAAGGGTACTAAAAGAATTCATGGATGTAATTTCTGAGCCTCTGTCCATTATTTTTGAGAATTCCTGGAGAACAGGTGAGGTGCCAGAAGACTGGAGGCAGGCAAACATTGTCCCCATCTTCAAGAAGGGGGGAAAGGAAGATCGGGGTAAATACCATCCTGTCAGCCTGACATCTATACCAGGGAAAGTTTTAGAACAAATAATCAAACAGACAGTCCTTGAGCATTTAGAAAGGACGGCTGTGATTACTAAGAGCCAGCATGGCTTTTTCAAAAACAAGTCATGTCAGACTAACCTTATCTGTTTTTTTTAGAAAGTTACTACCATGGTGGATCAAGGGAATGCTGTAGACATAGTTTACCTCAGGGGTCATTTCGTAGAAAAAGAGGTGCAGGAGCTCATTAGCATAACTCATTAGCATAACTTATTTGCATATGCTACACCACCTGACATCACCGAAAGTATGTCAGAAGGCAAGAAAGAAAGAAGAGAGAGAGAAAGAAAGAAGAGAGAGAGAGAGAGAGAGAGAGAGAGAGAGAGAGAGAGAGAAAGAAAGAAAGAAAGAAAGAAAGAAAGAAAGAAAGAAAGAAAGAAAGAAAGAAAGAAAGCTGGCAGAGAGGGGACAGCTACTAACCCAAGCCTCAGAAATACCCCTATTCTGGGAGGACAGCTTCAGTGGTGGCTGAAGCCTTCAGAAGGCTGGTTGGAGGAACAAGGACCTTTCCAGGGGACAGGGTCATTTTGCTGCAGACATGACACAAGCAGGCATTCCCCCGCGGAGGAGGGGGGGCTGGCACCAACTCCCAGAGCTGAGCTCCCCCGAGCTCCTGCTCAAAATGACCCCTGGTTTACCTTGATTTCAGTAATGCTTTTGATAAGGTTCCACATAATATTCTTGTTGACAAACTGGTAAAATGTGGTTTGGATCCTATTACTGTTAGGTGGATCTGTAACTGGTTGACAGATTGCACCCAAAGAGTGCTTGTGAATGGTTCCTCATCCTCTTGGAGAGGAGTGACAAGTGTAGTGCCTCAAGGATCTGTCCTGGGACCTGTTTTGTTCAACATCTTTATCCAGGGCTCCGTTGGGGCCGGAGCGAAGCAGAGCGCCGCTCCACCAGTGAAGACACTGGGGGGCGGGCACATTACGAAGCCCCGCCCCCAGCAGGGCCACCGCTGGGTCGGACCCCCTCTTACCCATCCCCACTCGATGTCCCCGAGCCGGTCGCAGGCCGCTGGCCGGGGAAAGAAACCCCCACCCACCCACCCCCACTCAATGTCCCCGAGCCGGCGGCAGGCTGCCGGCTGGGGAAAAAACCCTCTCCCACCCCCCACTCAAAGAAACCCCCTCCCACCCCCACCGCTCAATGTCCCCGAGCCGGCGGCAGGCCGCTGGCCGGGGAAAGAAACCCCCTCCCACCCACCCCGCTCAATGTCCCCGAGCTGGTGGCAGGCCACTGGCTGGGGAAAGAAACCCCCTCCCACCCATCCCTGCTCAATGTCCCCAAGCCGGCGGCAGGCCACTGGCCGGAGAAAAAAAAACCCTCCCACCCACCCCTGATCAATGTCCCCGAGCCGGCAGCAGGCCACCGGCCTGGGAAAAAACCCTCTCCCACCCCCCCACTCAAAGAAACCCCCTCCCACCCACCCTGCTCAATGTCCCCGAGCCGGCAGCAGGCCGCCGGCCCGGGAAAAAACCCTCTCCCACCCCCCCACTCAAAGAAACCCCCTCCCACCCACCCCGCTCAATGTCCCCGAACCGGCAGCAGGCCGCCGGCCGGGGACAAAAAACCCCTCCCACCCATCCCTGCTCAATGTCCCCGAGCCGGCGGTAGGCCGCTGGCCAGGGAAAAAAACCCCTCCCACCCCCTGAGACGAGCGACACACTTTGGCTAGGTGGCCCGCTTTCCCACATGCATGACAGATGGCGTTTCGGAATTGACAGTCTCTGAGAACATGCATGCCTCCGCAACTGGCATAGCCGTTTTTTCGTGGGCTTTTTTGAGAGTGGTGTGGGCTATTTTGACGGCAACGCAGCTTCTGGTTGTCTGTTGCGTAGAATACTCCATCATCAGATTGGTCGTCCCGGGCGTCATCGGATTCAGCTGTACCACTCTGGTGAACAGCGTCAGAGCGGCCTGGTGCGTGGCTCTGGGGACCCAATCGCAGTTCGCGGAGGGATAGGTTGGCGGCCTCTACTCTCAGGGCCTCTTCAAGGGCCAATTCAAAAGTGAGATTCTTTAGCAAGAGTAGGGCTCGCTTGATGCTTTCATCTCGGAGTCTGCAGAGCAGTCAATCTAGGAGGACAGACTTCAAATCAGTGAAGTGACAGTCTCTAGCAGCCCGCCTCAATGCAGTGAGGTACTCTGTTATGGACTCACCCTCCTTCTGGTTCCTCTGATGGAACGCGCATCGGTGTGCGGCAGCCGACGTCTTTGGGGTGAAGTACTCGGTTAGCCGGGCCTTGATGATGCCGAGAGGAGTCTCAAGTAACTTAGCGGGGGCAACTAGATCCCAAGCAATGTTGAATACAGCCTGGCCGCAGATATTCAGAAAAGTGGCACGGCAGACATCATCCCCGTCAATACTGTTTGCTATGCGGTAGCATTCAAGTCGCTCGACATATGAGTCCCAGTTCCAAACTTTTGGGTCGAACGGTTCAATATGGCCTTGGATGCCATGCCTGTAGTGATTTAGCTCTGGGCACCCTTAGTGATTTCAGCTGTTCAGTTAGGACTGGGATCCCATCCTCGTCGCCAGTTTTAAGTATTGAGCGGGAGGCGATGAATCAAACAGACAGGCTTTTATTCAACCATTGCTTCAGCTCAAAGACAGCTCTATGAAAGCGGCACCTTAATTTATACTGTTTCCAACTCATAACTTCAAACAATGTAACTATGTACAAACAATCCTATTGGACCTAAGCGAGGCTCAGCAATTGGTTACTTAGAGTGGCTTAAGGACCAATGAGAGTCTTTATTTGTTAGTCAATCAGAAAGGGCCTTTTGCATCCCAAAGTCTCTGCAAGCTGTGGTTGTAAAATGATAAGAATACAACACAGAGGAATTGGTTAGCCACTGTGTGAGAAAGGATGCTGGACTAGATGGCCCACTGGTCTGATCCAGCTGAGTTCTTCTGATGTTCTTATGAAGGTCTCACCCTCTGGGCCCTGTTGTTGGCCCTCCAGAGGAACTGGCTGGCCACCGTGTGAGACGGGATGCTGGACTGGATGGACCCTCACTGGTCTGATCCAGCAGGGCTCTTCTGAGGTTCCTGTCAGGGGAAGGCCTCGGCCTCTCTGCCCTGTTGTTGGCCCTCCAGAGGAACTGGTTGAGGCCACCGTGTGAGACAGGAGGCTGGACTAGATGGACCCTCACTGGTCTGACCCAGCAGGGCTCTTCTGGGGTTCTTCTCAGGGGAAGGCCTTGGCCTCTGTGCCCTGTTGTTGGCCCTCCAGAGGAGCTGTGCGAGACGGGATGCTGGACTGGATGGACCACTGGTCTAATCCAGCACGGTTAATCTGGTGTTCTTATGGCATAATGCCATACAGTCCTCCAGAGCAGCCATTTTCTCCAGGGGAGCTCAACTCTGTAGTCTGGGGACCACTTGTTATCCCCGGACACTGCCTGGTCCAGCTTAGTTCCTGAGGACTGTCCATGAGCTAGACCTTTGGCCAGGCTTGCCTTGAAGAACGCAGGCATTGAGATTTGTTGTCTTGACTGAAAGGCAACAGGAAGTCTCATTTCTGGCTTGCTCTTTGAAATTGACCTTTCGGCATGAGCTGTCCCTCTCTGTGGCTTAAGCAGACCGGCCGGGCGTGTGGCGGCCCCGTGACTGAGCCCGGGTGAGAAGCCAACCCGGTCAACAACTCACTTCCGCCTGAGTCAGTCTTTCTGTTCCTTTAAGTTTGTTTTCTTGACACCTCAGAAACCCACCCCTCCATCTGAAACAAACAGGAAGCTTTGCAGGAAGATGTGTGGTTTTGTAGAGCAATGAAGCCGTGGTGCTTTCAGTGGCAAAGATCCACATCTGCTAATGGCTGCACGGCGCGGCTCGAATTGCTGGTGACGTCACGGCTACGGGGGCCAGTTCAAAAGTTGGCCATGCTCCCTTGCCTGCCCTTACCTGTGTACAGGGCTTTTTTTTTTTGTAGAAAAGGCGGCAGCAGGAACTCATTAGCATAAAAGGCCCTCCCAGCAGCAGAAACTCATTAGCATATTAGGCCACACCTCTGACAGCGCAGCTCCCTCCCAGGATCGGCTCCCCCAGGTGCCCTGCAGCTTTCGTGGGGAACCTGAGGGAAGGAAGGCAGTTTCTGGATCGGCCTCCCCAGGCACCCCGCAACTGCAGGGTGCCTGGGGAACCTGAGGAGGGGAGGCGGTTTTAACTGCCTTCCCTCCCTGGATTGGCTTGGCCTCCCCAGGCGCCCCACAGATTGCAAGGCATGTGGGGAACCGGGGGGGGGGGGGAGGCTGTAGGCGTGGCCACCTCGGAAGCCAGCCGGAACGCCATTCCTGTGTGCTCCTGCCCAAAAATAGCCCTACCTGTGTATATGTGAAAGGAAAGCAGCCTAGATGGCCCCTTCTCAACTGAACTCATCAGATTAAAGAAGCTAAGCAGGATCGGCCTTCATTGGTACTTGGACAGGAGACTACCAGGGAAGACAGGGGCTGCAGTGCAGAGGCAGGCAATGGCAAACCGGCTCTGGTCTTCCCCTGCAATGAACACCCATTCGCCCTGAAGGCCGCCATGAGTCAGTTGCAACAAATACATCAAGCCGGAAGTGACCCCAAAGGCCATCTAGTCCAGGGGTGGCCAAACTGTGGCTCGGGAGCCACCTGCGGCTCTTTCACACATATTGTGTGGCTCTCGGCAGGGTGGCTGGGGAAGCAAAGGGGAGGCAAGCCTCCCTAATTGGTCTTCCTTTCCCCAGCCAGTGTTGCCTTCCCTGGGGGGCAGGGAGCAGAGAAAGAAAGCAAATTTTAACTTTAAATGCATTCTCAAAACCCTCACCCCCACCAACTGGTTCAAAGAAGGCATTTGACTCTTTAAATCCCTTCTCCAAGCCAAGCCAGCACGGGGGTGGGGTCTTGGAGGACACATTTCTTTCCACCTCTCTCTCTCTCTCTCTCTCTCTGACAAATAAATTTAATTAGCAAACAATAAACATAATTGGACAAATAAATATCATTATCAAAATCTGTTTTTACCCCTTTTGTTTTTATTTCTGGCAGTCTCATTTAATGTTAGTAAAAAGCAAATTTGCATATATTTAAATAAAAATGTGTGTGTTATATTTGTTCATGTCTTGCGGCTCTCAGACATCTGACATTTATTCCATGTGGCTCTTACGTTAAGCAAGTTTGGCCACCCCTGATGTAGTCCAACCCTCTGCCCAATGCAGAAAATTATGACTCTTTCACTGCAGCCTTCATTCGACATGCTTCTCATGTGACTGATTATAGTACTATACGTCTGATGGTAATTCTTGGCAGTTTTGCCCCTATGTATGCATTATGCAACTGATCAACAAATATTTCCTGCTCAGATGAAGTCTTCTGATGAAATGAGTTTGTGTTCTGGAAAACCTCGTCGGAAAGCACCTGGAAAGAACCTAATTGATTATTTTGAGCATTTGTAATATTTATGTAATTTGTTCACTGCATTTATACTATTATAGCATTTTCACAACTTACTTTGTTCCTTATTGCACAATGCAGAAAATTGACAGCTTTCTCCCTCCCCCTACTCCCTCCCCCCTACTCCTCTGGGCTCTATGCCCAGAGGACGGCAAAAACCTCCAGGATTCCTGGGCCAATCAGGCCTGGAGGAGAATCCCTTCCTGACCCCAAATGAGCAATCAGCATGGCCAGGGCGTTTTTTGTAGAAAAAGACCAGCAGGAACTCATTAGCATAATAGGCCACACCGAACAGCAGAAACTCATTAGCATATTAGGCCACACCCCTGACAGCGCAGTTCCCTCCCAGAATCGGCTTCCCCGGGTGCCCCGCGGCTTGCAGGGCACCTGGGGAACCTGAGGAGGGGAGGCAGTTTAAACTGCCTTCCCTCCCTGGATCGGCTTGACTTCCCCAGGTCCCCCACAGCTTGCGAGGCCCCTGGGAAACCCGAGGGGAGGGGGAGGTTGCAGGCGTGGCCGACTCGGAAGCCAGCCGGAACTCCGTTCCTGTGTGTTCCTGCCCAAAAATAGCCCTGAGCATGGCAGCAGACAGCTATTATTATTGAGGAGAAATGGTCTGTCAATTAAATTTTGGGTTTAATATGTTTTATAGACACTGTTTTATGTATTTTATTAATTTTTTTTAAGCTGTCAAGATCTGTAAGGAAGAAAGGTGGTTAATAAATCCTTAAAATAAATAGACTCTCTGTTTTATAATTAATTCTTAATTTAATTTAATTCTGGCTGTCCGCTTTTGTGCACATGCGCACTTCTGAATAAGTGTTTGAAGGAACAGAACAGAGTTTGAGTCCAGTGGCATCTTTAAGGCTACCAAAGTTTAATTCTGGGTATAGGCTTTCGTGTGCATGTGCACTTCTGTTGCTTCGGACACTTCTGAAGAAGTGCACACGGACACAAAAGTTTACACCCAGAATTAAAGGCCGCTCGCGGTAAAAGTTTACTGCGGTAAAGGCCGCTCGCGGTAAGAGCCATTGCGACCAATGGTGACATAAGCCTCAGGCTTCTCGGTCCCCGCCCACTAGAACGTCCGTTCTGCCTGGCACCTTCCACGACACTGAGGCCGAGACGCTGGCTGCCACTTCTGTGGGCGAGACTCCAGCAACACAGACAGTGGATTGGCACACCATTGGAGTGACAAGTCAGGGAACCAAACGCTGTGGGAGCATGTGGAACATTCAGGAAAGAGTCACCCGAAAACTCGATTATATTTAAGGAGAGATCATAGGCGTAAACTACGGGGGGGCTTGAGGGCTCAAGCCACCCCCGAAATTTCCCGGGGGAGACTGAGCCCCCCTGACAAAATGGAGCGCCCGCCACCACACCTTCCAGCCACCGCACCACCACCAGAGCCGTGCCACCGCCAGAACCGCTCTCCCCACCCACTCCTCCCTCCCTCCCTCCCGGAGAGCAGTGGTGCGGCGGCTCTGGTGGCGGGGACGTTATCCCGCCGGCGGCAGCGCGGCAGCTCTGGCAGCGGCAGGGGAGACACTGCCACCACGCCTCCCCGCCTGCCGCAAGCCTCCCCGCCTGCCGCAAGCCTCCCCGCCTGCCGCCAGAGCCCCCCCGCCTGGCTCCCCCGCACCCACTCCCTCCCTCTGAGGGCTGCATGGGAGCCAGGGGGGGGGGAACGCGGCGGGGACATTGTCCTGGCGGCGGCGCACGTGCAAAGTGTGTGAGAGAGCCCCCCCCCCCCCGAGAATGGAAAGTCTACGCCCCTGGGAAAGATTAGCAGTGTTCCATACTGTTCCTTTCATCCAAGCATTTGGAACTCATGCCTTACAGTTGCCCCCCCCAAAAGGGGAATGAGAGGTATGGTTGCCAGCTCCAGGTTGAGAAATTCCTGGAGATTTGGGGGGCGGGAGCCTTGGGAAGTCAGGGTTTTGGGGAGTGAGAGACCTCAGCAGGCTATGATGCCATATAATCCACCCTCTAAAGCATCCCTTTTCTCCAGGGGAACTGATCTCTCTTGTCTGGAGATCATTTGTAATTCCGGGAAATCTCCAGGTCCAAGCTGGAAGTTGGCAGCCTATACACTGAGAGACATTGCGCTTGTTGTTCCGAGGGCAGCTCAGGAAGGAGAAATGGGCAGGAGTGACCCCTTGTGGTTGAACCTCAAAAGGTCTGCTGGGCCGCTCAGTAGAAGCCTTTTGACTTCGGCGTGACTGATGCCCGGTGACCTTTTCCGTCCAATCGCTCTCTTGCCTGGTGGCTTTCGGGCTGTTCTATTTTGGGTCCTTGGTGTCGCCCAGAATAATTTTTGTTAATTCTCTGTTGAGATCCCAGGAGACAAGCCCTTGGCTGTTGCAGGATGCTGCGGGAATATACTGTGAGAAGCGTTTTTTGAGTGAAATCTGTATACGAAATGTTGATCTGAACAGGGAAGGGGAAAGATTGCATTCGACTAGGACAGGAGGGAGGGAGGGAAAGTTCCTAAGCTTTCATGCTCGCGTTTTTTCTAGATTAAATACTTTCGATGTGTTTATCTTGGGTTCAAAAACGTTACGTGAGAAGTAAGCATTCACTGTGGTGCGATTCTTCTGCTTGTGGGGCGGAAGCAGCCAAGATCACCCCATATATACCCCAAAGAGCACTGCGGTCGGGCAGCCAACATCGCCTGACCCTTCCGGGCCTGAAGGAGGCGAGGCTAGCAGCCACCAGAAACAGGGCCTTCTCGGTGGCGGCTCCCCACTGGTGGAATGAGCTCCCAGAGAACATCAGGGCCCTGCGGGACCTTTTACAGTTCCGCAGGGCCTGCAAAGCGGAGCTCTTCCGCCAGGCGTTTGGGGCCGCCACCGGGGGGAATGGCCCTCAGGAGATGGCACGAGGGCCATCTCTAAAACGCCATGGTGGCAGCCTCCTGGTTGGTGTAAGCTAGAGGCAGGTATTGGTGCTGGTATGACGCTGCTATTGTGATGAAAGTTCCGTTGTAATTTTAAAGTGTATTTATTTGATGTTATGTTTTAACCTTGTAATTGACTGATTTTATGCTGTAAGCCGCCTAGAGCCGGTCCGCTGGCTAGGCGGGATATAAATTGAAACAAATAAATAAAATAATAAATAAATAAAAAAATAAATAAATAAGATAATCTTCTGCACAGGGCTCTCATCTCTGCTTGCGGAGGGCAGGAGAGATGTCTCATCTGTTGAACTGTTGCCTTGCTGTACTTCAAGGAACGTCCTACTAGGCCCGGCTCTTCGCCTGAACCAGAGCCTTTCTTCTCTCCTGCCTGGGGCTCTCCAGCAGCAGGCCACCCTCCGTGTTTTCATCCTGCCCTCCTGCGAGTTTTGTGGCAGAGGAAAATGAGCAACTATCCCCACCTCTGCCCACTCCCGTCTCCCTCGCCCTGGGTCTGATCTCTGTCTCTATCACCAGGAAATAGGGTTGCCAGGTCTGGTTTGGGGAATACCTGGAGATTTGGGGGGGTGGAGCCTGGAGAAGGCGGGGTTTGGAGAGGGGCGGGTCCTCAGCTGGGTACAATGCCATCAAGTCCACCCTCCCAATTAGCCATGTTCTTCAGGGGAAGTGATCTCTGCAGTCCAGAGCAGGAGACCTCCAGGCCCCAACCATACCTGGATATCAGTTGTAATAGCGGGAGCTGTCCAGTCACCACCTATAGGTTGGCGTCCCTAAGATGGAACCTGGAGTGAGGCGAGGAATCGGGGGTGTGCCGTGCCATAGAGCCCACCCTCCAAAACAGGTATTTCTGCCGGGGGGGGGGGGGGGGCTGATCCCTGTTGCGATTCCAGGAGATCTCCAGGCCCCGACTGGAGGTTCTGACCACAACGGGAGCATGGAGACACTGAATACAATAACAAACAAAATACACAATACCCCGTGGAAACAACCGATAACTTATTGAAGCACTATTGCTCAAGCCGAATGTACTTAACCAAAAAACCTTCCCACGCAAGACCAAAAGGCGATACACAGTCCTTATATACACTACAGTCTTCCTGGCTGTTTCTGAGTTGCACACTTCCAGGTCTGCAGGGAGGCTAAACACCAGGCTGAGACGTGTTTAGCCAGCCTCCCTGCAGACCTGGAAGTTGGCAACTCAGAAACAGCCAGGAAGACTGCAGTGTATATAAGGACTGTGTATCGCCTTTTGGTCTTGCGTGGGAAGGTGTTTTGGTTAAGTACATTCGGCTTGAGCAATAGTGCTTCAATAAGTTATCGGTTGTTTCCACGGGGTAGTGTGTATTTTGCCCGACTGGAGGTTGGCAACCCGCCTGGCTCGCCGCGCAACTACAATTCCCAGCAGACCGTGGCGCTGGCCCCGCCCCGTGGGCGTGGAAGCCCCGCCCCTCCCTCCTCCTGCCTGGCTGGGCTGGGCTGGGCTGGGCTGGGCTGCGTGCGGGGCTTTGTCCTCCTCGGCGGGGCTGGGCGGGGGGCGATGGGGGCGGCGGTCTTCTTCGGCTGCACCTTCATCGCCTTCGGGCCGGCGCTGGCCCTCTGCCTGCTGACCGTGGCCGGAGACCCCCTGCGCGTCATCATCCTCGTGGCCGGGTCAGCGCCGGGGGCCCCGGGCCGGGGGGGGGGGGCAGGGGGTTGGAAGGAGCCCGTGCCTTTGCGAGGAAGGACCCCCTCCCTCCATTCCTCCCTCCCTCCCTCCGGAGGCTGGCCAGAGCCCCCCGCCCCTGGGAAAGGGTGAAGACCCCCCCCCCAAGGACAGGGGAGTGGAGGGCTGGCGGGGAGGGACCAGGTCTCATGCCGGATTTACTCGCGAGGAATAACCCCCCCCCCCCCCCCGGTTATAAGATGTTATTGACATGCACCGAAGAATTATTCTTATTGGACATAAGTAAATATTATTGGACATATGCAAATATCAGGCGACCCCCCCCCCCCTTTTTGTTTTGTTTTGTTTTGTTTTGTTTGCTGGGAGGAGAGGAAACGAAGTCTTGGGTTTGAGTAAATCTGGGGAGGGGCTCCATGACAGTGATGCCCAAAGGGGAGGGCTGGGGGTGGTAGCAGGTGGGGTGGGAAACCTCTTATGGGGTGGGCCCTCCTCCCTGCGGTGGGAGGGACTTGCGGAATTCCTGTCCCCACTTTGACACTGTAGGGCTTGGGGGGTGGGGGGGAAGGAGTTAAGAAGCTCCCTCCTTAAGAAAGTGGGCTTAACCCCTTCCTGTGGCAGCAACCTGGGGGGTGCGCCTCTTCGTTCCCTGCGCAGTAGAGGGCCGCAACTGTCCCTGTTTGCATTTGTTGTTAGGCCTGGCTGAAACAGGAGAGTCATAGAAACAAAAGTGCTTTCCGGTGAGTTGTGGCGTGCTCGCGCATCGCATCTCTCAGCCCCACAGAAAGCACCTTTGCCCCTTCGTCGCTGTCACTTTTAGGGGAAGCCTCTCTTCCCATGTTTGGGGGGGGGGCACGGAACAGTCTCTGGCCAGTGACACACAACCCTTTCCGTTGCTCACGCTGTCTCGTGACGATGCCCTGTTGCAGCTGTGCATGGCATTTTGGAGATTTAAAAAGTGTGTTGAGTGGAAAAGTGAATTCAGGCCCCCCCCCCCCCCCCACATACACACACACACACACACAAGAGCTGGAATGATTTAAAAATGTTTTCTGTACTTCTGCTGCTTGGAGGAACAAGGAAGGACGCTAAAGTTGTTGCAAGAACCTTACACAATTGCGAGAGAGCTAGAGAGTGCGCACAGAGCCCCCGCAGGAGTTGGCACAAAAAAAATCACATTTTTCTGGTTCTGGGCAGTCCCGGCCACCTGCCTTCCTTCCTGTATGAAGCAGCTGACAGAGAGCTCAACAGACTTCCATTCCGTGTTGGGCAGACTGCAGGCCTGTGAAGGTTCCCAGACCGCTGGCGGAAGCCACCTGGCGCTGCCCTGGACCTGACCCAGAGCCAGTCTGGGCTGGTGGCCAGGGCTAAGGGGTGGGGCCGCCGGGCACGCTGCTCCAAGCAGAAGTTTAAGAACAACGGATTAACCCTGCTGGATCAGACCAGTGAGGGTCCATCCAGACCAGCATAGTCACACAGTGGCCAGGCTGTTCCTCTGGAGGGCCAACAGATAGGGCATGGAGGCGAAGGCCTTCCCCTGATGTGGCCTCCTGGCACAGGTGGTATTCAGAGGTTGACTGCCTCTGAATATGGAGGTTCCCCTCAGCCACCATGGCTGGTAGCAGTGTTCCTTCCAAGTTGAGTTACTGTGAGCCAGCTGACAGTTTTTTAGCCTCTGGCTCACACATTTTTGGTGTAGTGGTTAAGTGCGTGGACTCTAATCTGGGAGAACCGGGTTTGATTCCCCACTCCTCCACTTGCACCTGCTGGATGACCTTGGGCAAGCCACAGTTCTGGCACAGCTGTTCTTGGAAAAGAGCAATTCTGTCAGAGCTCTCTCAGCCCCACCTACCTCATAGGGCAGGGGTGGGCAAATGGCGGCCCGGGGGCCACATGCGGCCCACCACAGAGTTTTTTGCGGCCCGCCAAAACAGTTGGCCACTGTCAGCACCTGAGGAGCTGCAGCTTGAACTTATTGACATGCAGTCAGATCACACTGTGAAAGAAATGTTTAATGCTGTGACATTAGTTGACTTTTACAAATCTTTGTCTGCTGAAAAGTTTTCATGTATGAAGAAATTTGCTGGGAAAATGTTCTCTATATTTGGGTCTACATATATTTGTGAGCAAAGTTTTTCTTGCATGAAGATCAACAAGAGTAAATATAGACATTAACAGACATTTGACAGACATTAACTTGCAGGCTGTGATGAGAATCTCAACAAGGAATCTCACTCCTGATTTCAGAAAAATGTAGAAAAGTGTGATAGGGTACATTTGTCTCATTAAACTGATTCTAAAATTAAATGTGCTTGCAGCTATAGATGATATGAAATTAGCACAATAAATAAATTGAATAAAACTACCACTATTTTATTTAATTTATATTTATTGATTTTTATGATACAATTTATAGCTTTTCTGAAATGCAAAGTTAACTAATGAATGCAATCGTTTTAAAAGGTGCGGCCCTCCGCTAACCTCCGCTCCCACAAAGCGGCCCCCGAGCCGAAACAATTGCCCACCCCTGTCATAGGGTGTCTGTTGTGGGGAGGGAAAGGGAAAGGAGTTTGTAAGCCGCTCTGAGACTCCCTTGGGTAGTGAAGGGCAGAGTATAAATCCAATCTTTTCGTCATCTTCTTAGCTCAGGAAGGAGGGCTCCAGAGCAAACTTATTTATGCAGCAGCCAAATGCACAACTTTAATGCCAGTAGCTCACAAAGTAGAATTTTTGCTCACAGGACTCCACAGTTTAGAGGGAGCATTGGTGGTAGCCACTGATAAGACCTCCCCTCCATGAATCTGTCTAATTCCCTTTTTAATGCTGTTTATTCCGGTGGCCATCACTACATCCTCTGGCAGCGAACGCCACATTTCCATCACCCTCTGTGTAAAGTAGTATTTCCCTTTGTCCGTCCTGAACCGACTGTCCATCAATTTTGTTGGATGCCTTTGAGTTCTAGTCTTTTGGGAGAGGGAGAAAAATTTCTCTGTCCGCTCTCCCCACCCCCTGCATAATTGTAAACTTCTCTCATGTCCCTTCTTAGTCATCTCTTTTCCAAACCAAAAATTCCCAGCCACTCTTCTTCAGCCTTTTCTCTTAGGGAAGGGGCTCCAACCCCCTCATCGTCTTGGTTGCCCTTCCTCTGCACTTTTCCCAGCTCTGCCATATCCTTTTGGAGACACACAGAGACCAAAACTGTACAGAACGAGGCTGCACCAGAGTTATCTACGGGGGCGTCGCAATATCGGCCGTTTTATTCTCAGTCCCCTTCCTAATGATCCCTAACAAAGAGTTTGCATTTTTCCACTCCTGCAGTTTGTCCTGATAGAGCCCCGAATCCATGTTCTGGGGGTGGTACCAGTGTGGTGTTAGAGCTTAGAGCGTTCGTCTAGGTCAGCATCTGGGAGGACCAGATTCGAATCCCTGCGTGTGCCACGGAAGCTCGCTGGGGGACCTTGGGCCAGTCACACACCTCTCAGCCTACCTTCCTCACAGGGTTGTTGTGAGGACAAAATGGAGGAGGGGAAAATGACGTGAGCCGCCTGGAGTTCCCAACTGGGGAGAAAGGAGGGGTAGAAAAGAAATAAATAATGTGCTTTAAAGCTCCCCTTCCTGCCAGAACTGTTTTTTCCTCCTCAGCAGGGTTTTATCCTGTTGGGTCCAGAGTCTGGAAGGAACCCCTCTCCCCGAAAGCCGTGTGCTGTGGGTCCGGCTCGGCTTCTTCCCTCCTTTCTGGCAGTTCCATTTTAGACTGGAAACTCCTCGGGGCGGGGACCTCCTGTGTGGTCCCGGAATGCGCACTGATGACAATGGGCCAATAGTAATAATGGACCCCACTTCTCTGTTTTCCGGTCATTCAGTCCCATCTAGTTGGGTTGTGCTCCTGTAATGTGTGTAATCCAGGCCTGTGGGTGTGTTTGGAATTCTGAAGAAATCCAACCAAATGGCATGTGTTGGCTTTTCATTTATGAGAGAAGGTTCTAGACCATGTGGTTTCAAGGGGATGCTTCAAAGTGTACTGACAAGAATGGAGATCTCGGGAATGGTGCTGGATTTCCAGAAGTCGGTACTCCCTCTGGATGGAGCCAGTTTGGCGTAGTGGTTAAGTGCATGGACTCTAATCTGGGAGAACCGGGTTTTATTCCCCACTCCTCCACTTGCACCTGCGGGATAACCTTGGGCAAGCCATAGTTCTGGCACAGCTGTTCTCTCAAGGACAGTTGTCTCAGAGCTCTCTCAGCCCCACCGACCTCCCAGGGTGTCTGTTGTGGGGAGGGGAAGGGAAAGGAGTTCGTAAACCACTCTGAGACTCCCAAGTGAGTGAAAGGCGGGATATAAATCCAATCTCTTCTTCTTCTCTAAGCTGTGGTGTCTTGTGAGCAAAGATTCTACTTTGTGAGCTCCTGCCATTCAAGTTGTGAGCGAGCGATTTGGCTGCTGCATAAATTAGTCTGCTCTGGAGCCATCCTTCCTGAGCTGAGACAAAAATGTGTAAGCCGGAGGTTAAAAAACGGTGAGCTAACTCAGACTAACTCAGTTCAGAGGGAACACTGCTCAGGAGGCAGGGGTGCTGCAGGGCCCTGCACACAAATTTGCCTTTCCCCGAGTAGCAAAAGCAGAATCCCTTGCGCAGAAGCAATCTATTTGGCATTGCATAGCTTATACCCATGGTACAGTATTTGGTTACCTGAGTGGAGAATTCTAGTTATTTTCAATAAATGGCACACCGTCCGGTTTCTAGCTAACAGTGGTTTCTTTTCCCTCCCCGCATCCCGTGTTCTCCAGGGCCTTTTTCTGGCTGGTCTCCCTCCTCCTGGCTTCTCTGATCTGGTTCATTTCTGTGCAGCTGAGTGACCGAAACAACGGGCAGCTGCAGTATGGCCTCCTGCTTTTTGGTGCTGCTGTCTCAGTCCTCCTGCAAGAGGCCTTCCGCTTTGCGTACTTCAAACTCCTCAAGTAAGAGAGCCTGTCTAGGAAGTGGGACACGCTTCCCAGAGGATCCTGGGAATTGTAGACTCAGAAGGGAGCGGAACATTCTAGAATCGAGGACCATCATCCTTCCCTAGAACTACATTTCCCAGGGTTCTTTGGTTTGGAGCCATGACCGTTAAATATATCTGGGATGGGTTTGTTGTTGTTTCAGACGGTAGCCGTGTTGCTCTGTGATAGAAGAGCCCGATTCGAGTCCAGCGGCACCTTAGAGATCAGCAGGAATTTGGGTATAACAAGATGGGTCGCCGTGTTAGTCTGCCTGTAGCAGTAGAACAGAGCCAGAGTCGAGGAGAACCTTCAGGACTAACAGCATTGGTGGCGGGGGATGAGGTTTTGTGAGTCCATGCTCACTTCTTCAGATAGAGCCAGATGGGCAGCCATGTTAGTCTGTCTGTAGCAGTAGAACAGAGCAAGAGTTCAGGAGCACCTTAACCCAGATTTGTGGTAGGGGAGGAGCTTTCGTGAGTCACGGCTCGCTTCTTCAGATAGATCCAGATGGGTGGCCGCATTAGTCTTGTCTGTAGCAGCAGAAAAGAGCCAGAGTCCAGGAGCACCTTAAAAACAAAACTGGTGGCAGGGGAGAAGCTTTCCTGAGTCACTGGCTCACTTCTTCGGAAGTGAAGATGGTAGAACGTTAAAAGAGGAACAAAATGTAGCAGGTGTGAGCTGTAGCTCCCTTTGTCTTTGTATCTGATGAAGAGAGCTTTGACTCATACCTCTAAAATCCTACTGGTCTCTAGGGTGCTACGGGAGTCCAATCTAACTATTATATTGTTGGAAACTTCTATGTTAAGAGGAAAGGGTTTTTTTTAATCCAGTGTCAGTTGCACTCTTTTTTACGTCTTTGCTCAGGCACAAGTATCGATGAGGAAGTCTGCTGTGAATTTAGGCAGACGGTGAGCGGGAGGGCAGGAAGGGATGAGCCAGGGCTCGGCTCTCGTGGCCCTTTCTGAGACGGCGGGGAGGCGAGGTATAAATTGAATTAATTAATTAAATAAATAAATAAGATCCCAGGGCAGTGCCGATCACCACTTTGGGGTCAAGATGGAGTTTTCCTCCACGCCAGATGGGCCCAGGGATCCTGGAGGTTTTTTGCCTTCCTCTGGGGAGTGTGGGGGAAGGGGAGCTGGGAATTTGCTGCGTCGTGCAGCGGGATGGACTAGATGACCCTTGGTGGTCCCTTCCAGCTCTTGAGGAAGCCTTGGATGGCTTGGCCCATCAAGGTCAGTCTTGTCTACTCAGACTGGCAGCGGCTCTCCAGGGTCTCTGGTTAGAGGTCTTTCCCATCACCTACCTGATCCTTTTTTTAACTAGAGATGCAGGGGGCTTAAACCAGTGACCTTCGGTATGCCAAGAACAGGCTCTTCCACTGAGCCACGGTCCCTCCCTAAACACCCATCTGAAGCTGCCTTATACTGACCCCCAAAGAGTTTTCTGTGCTCTTGAACACTCAACCCATTCTCTGCCTTTCCTCCTCCCCCCCCCCCCCCGGAATCCTGCCCTTAGGAAGGCAGACGAAGGCTTGGTTACCCTCAGTGAAGACGGACGGCCTCCCATCTCAATCAAGCAGATGGCCTATGGTGAGTGGGCGGCTGGATGGTCCCTTGGCACGCCTCGCTTTGGGGCTCGTTCAGGTAGCCTGTGCCCAGCAACAGAGCACCTGGGGGCCAGGTCTGGGGAGGCCCCGTTCCGGTCTTGAAGGCCTGCCCCCCACAAGTGAGCAAGCTGTGGTGGGACACACATGAACACATGAAGCGGCAATAGACTGAATCTGACCCTTGGTCCATCAAGGTCAGTATTGCCTACTCAGACTGGTAGTAGCTCTCCAGGGTCTCAGGCGGAGGTCTTTCCCATCACCTCCTGCCTGGTCCTTTTTTCTTGGAGATGGCGGGGACTGAACCCGGGACTTTCTGCATGCTGAGCAGATGTTCTACCACCGAGGCCCAGCCCCACTGCCGTAAACGCAGGAAGCTGCCTTGTACTGAATCAGATCATTGGTCCATCAAGGTCAATATCATCTACTCCGACTGGCAGCAACTCTCCAGGGTCTCTGGCTGAGGTCTTTCCCATCACCTGCTGCCTGGTCCTTCTAACTGGAGATGCTGCCAGGGATTGAACTTGGGACCGTCTGCGTACAAAGCAGAGGCTCTTCCACTGAGTCACAGCCCTTCTTTACAGCTCTCCAGGGTCTCAGGTGGAGGTCTTTCCCATCACCTACTGCGTGGTCCTTTTAACTGGAGATGCCGGGGGTTGAACCTGGGACCTCCTGCATGCCAAGCAGAGGCTCTTCCACTGAGCCACAGCCCCTCTTGACAGCTCTCCAGGGTCTCAGGCGGAGGTCTTTCCCATCACCTCCTGCCTGGTCCTTTTAATTGGAGATGCCAGGGATTGAACCTCGGACCTTCTGCATGCCAAGAATAGGCTCTTCCACTGAGCCACAGCCCCTCCCTAAGCACACACCTGAAGTTGCCTTATACTGAATCAGACCACTGGTCTATATTGTCAGTCTTGTCTACTCAAGACTGGCAGCGGCTCTCCAGGGTCTCAGGCGGAGGCCTTTCCCATCACCTCCTGCCTGGTCCTTTTAACTGGAGATGCCGGGGATCGAACCTGGGGCCTTCTGCATGCCAAGCAGGCACTCTACCACTGAGCCATGGCCCTTCCCAGGAGGCCGTCCTCCAGGAGCTGGTCACACTCCTTGGTTCTGTTTCCTGTGAAGGCTTTCATCCTGCTCTGCTTTCTCTGAAGAGAAGTACCAGTTCACTAAAGCTCAGTCAGACTTCTGCAGCGGATTTCTCCGTGGGCATTTTAAGAACAGTAGAGTAGCCTGTGTTGGATCAGACCAATGGCCCATCCAGTCTAACACTCTGCGTCACACAGTGACCAAAAACACCAGGGGCCCTCAGAAGATCCACCAGTGGGGCCAGGACACTAGAAGCCCTCCCACAGTCGCCTCCACCCCGCCCCCCCAAGCACCAAGAATACAGAGCATCACTTGCCCCAGACCGAGGGTTCCCATCTATACCTTGTGGCTAAGAGCCACTGATGGATCTCTGCTCCAGATGTTTATCTAATTCCCTCTCGAAGCCGTCCATGCTTCCAGCTGCCACCACCTCCTGTGGCAGTGAGTTCCACGTGTTAATCACCCTTTGGGTGAAGAAGGACTTCCTTTTATCCGTTCTAACCTATGCCTATGGCTTTGCATGCAGGTTGATTCTCGAGGTTCCCGTTCCAAATGTGGGGTACTTAGTTGCCCCTCTGAGCTGCATGTGTTGTTAGAAGAGGGGTCCCCAACCTCTTTGAGCCCAGGTCCACCTTTGGGATTCTGGGGCAGTGTGGTGGGTGCAGCTACAATATGGCTGCTGTGCTAGAAGGAGCCAGGCACAAAATGGCTCCTGCCAGAGGTGGGGCCAACTGAGAGCCAGTTTGGTGTAGGGGTTAAGTGCGTGGACTCTAATCTGGGAGAATTGAGTTTGATTCCCCACTCCTCCACATGCAGCTGCTGGATGGCCTTGGGCAAGCCACAGTTCTGTCAGAGCTGTTCTCTCAAAGACAATTCTGGAAAGAGCTCTCTCAGCTCCGCCTCCCTCACAGGGTGTCTGTTGTGGGGAGGGGAAGGGAAAGGAGCTTGTAATTTGAGACTCTTAAGTGAAGGGCAGGGTATAAATCCAGTCTCTTCTTCTGAGGGCTGCTGTTCAGAGGGTCTGTTTAGTTTCTCTGGCTAAAAGCCATTGGTGGGCCCCTCTTCTGTAAATGAGCCAAAGGAGGAGGGGGCAGAATTAGAACTCGCAACAGGGAGCATTCCTTTAACTCAGGGGTGGTGCCCTCCATTGCCCTGCAGAGGGAGGTTGAAATAGGGAGACGTTTGTTCTGCTCCAGCAGTGCTCTCTCCCGTTCTTTGAAGGGGTTGTCTGTTCTCTTCGCCCTGCAGTCTCGGGGCTCTCCTTTGGCATCATCAGCGGCCTCTTCTCCGTCATCAATATCCTGGCGGATTCCATTGGTCCGGGCACGGTGGGGATCCATGGGGACTCGCCCCACTACTTCATCACCTCAGGTAACGTCAGACTGTGGTCCTGCTTCTTAGGAGGAGGCTGAGGACAGAGGGGAGGCGTCTGAGTCTGAGTGGGGTTCAGGGCCCCCCTCTGCCTTGGATCGCTCGTGTGGCCTTGGGTGAGTCATTCTTCATTAAAGTGAGAAAAACATCGGAACAGCCCCACTGGATCAGACCAGTGAGGGTCCATCCAGCATCCTGTCTCACACGGAGGCCTCAACCAGTTCCTCTGGAGGGCCAGCAACAGGGCAGAGAGGCCGAGGCCTTCCCCTGAGAAGAACCTCAGAAGAGCCCTGCTGGGTCAGACCAGTGAGGGCCCATCGAGTCTAGCATCCCGTCTCACACAGTGGCCAGCCTGTTCCTCTGGAGGGCCAACAACAGGGCAGAGAGGCCGAGGCCTTCCCCTGAGAAGAACCTCGGAAGAGCCCTGCTGGATCAGACCAGTGAGGGTCCATCCAGTCCAGCATCCTGCCTCACACAGTGGCCAGCCAGTTCCTCTGGAGGGCCAACAACAGGGCAGAGAGGCCAAGGCCTTCCCCTGAGAAGAACCTCGGAAGAGCCCTGCTGGGTCAGACCAGTGAGGGTCCATCTAGTCCAGCCTCCTGTCTCACACAGTGGCCTCAACCAGTTCCTCTGGAGGGCCAACAACAGGGCAGAGAGGCCGAGGCCTTCCCCTGAGAAGAACCTCAGAAGAGCCCTGCTGGGTCAGACCAGTGAGGGCCCATCTAGTCTAGCATCCCGTCTCACACAGTGGCCAGCCTGTTCCTCTAGAGGGCCAACAACAGGGCAGAGAGGCCGAGGCCTTCCCCTGAGAAGAACCTCGGAAGAGCCCTGCTGGATCAGACCAGTGAGGGTCCATCCAGTCCAGCATCCTGCCTCACACAGTGGCCAGCCAGTTCCTCTGGAGGGCCAACAACAGGGCAGAGAGGCCAAGGCCTTCCCCTGAGAAGAACCTCGGAAGAGCCCTGCTGGGTCAGACCAGTGAGGGTCCATCCAGTCCAGCCTCCTGTCTCACACAGTGGCCTCAACCAGTTCCTCTGGAGGGCCAACAACAGGGCAGAGAGGCCGAGGCCTTTCCCTGAGAAGAACCTCAGAAGAGCCCTGCTGGGTCAGACCAGTGAGGGTCCATCCAGTCCAGCATCCTGCCTCACACAGTGGCCTCAACCAGTTCCTCTGGAGGGCCAGCAACAGGGCAGAGAGGCCGAGGTCTTCATAAGAACATCAGAAGAGCCCTGCTGGATCAGACCAGTGAAGGTCCATCTAGTCCAGCATCCCAACTCACACAGTGGCCAGCCAGTTCCTCTTGAGGGCCAACAACAGGTCAGAGAAGCTGAGGCCTTCCCCTGATGTGGCCTCCTGGTTCTGGGATTCAGAGGTTGACTACCTCTGAACGTGGAGGTTCCCTTCAGCCACCATAGCGAGTGGCCACTGATAAGACCTATTCTCCATGAATCTATCTAATCCCCTTTTAAAGCTGTTTATTCTGGTGGCCGTCATTACATCCTCTGGCAGCGAACCCCACATTTCAATCCCTCTCTGTATAAAGTAGTATTTCCTTTTGACCGTCATGCCCATCAGCTTTCATTGGTTGCCTTCGAGATCTCGTCTTTTGGGAGAGGGAGAACAAGTTCCCTTTGTCAACTCTTTCCACCCTCTGTCACGTCCCCCCCCCAGTCATCTCTTTTCTAAACTGAAAAGTCCCAAAGATTCTTCAGCCATTCCTCCTAGGGAAGGGGCTCCAACCCTCTCATCCCCTTGGCTGCCCTCCTCTTCACTTTTCCCAGCTCTGCCATGTCCTTTTGGAGATACGGTGACCAGAAGTGTACACAGCATTCCAAATGAGGCCACACCTTTAGATCTATACAGAAGAAGAGGGGTGGGGAGCAATGCTCCCTCTAAGCCGCGGAGTCCTGTGAGCATTTGCGAGCTCCTGGCATGAAAGTTGTGAGCGAGCGATTTGGCTGCTGCATAAATTAGTCTGCTCTGGAGCCATCCCTTCCTGAGCTGAGGCAAAAAATGTGTGTGCCGGAGGCTAAAAAACTGTGAGCTAGCTCACACTAACTCATCTTAGAGGGAGCATTGGGGAAGAGGGACCGGTGGAGCCCCCGCACGGCCAGCTGGGGCCAGACAGAGAGCTGGTCGCTGACCGCATTTCTCCCAATGCACAGGGACGACCTTCATTGCATGTGTTGTGCGTGGTTGCTTTGGGCAGGGGGCGGGAGGCAGCCTGGGTGGGAGTTTGGCCCGCCCCGCCCTGACTGGTCTTCTTCCCCCCCCCCCCCCCGGCAGCTTTCCTGACCATGGCCCTGGTCTTCCTGCACACCTTCTGGGGGACCATCTTCTTTGACGCCTGTGAGAAGGGACGCTACGGGGCACTGGGGCTGGTGGTCACCAGTCACCTGGTCACCTCTGGGTTGGTGAGTGGATGGCGGGCGGGGGGGGGGGGGGGTGACCGTAGAGCCGTGTTTCCCAGCCTGTGGGTTGGCACTCCAACGCTGGTCATGAAACCTCTGCAAGTGGGCTGTGGGCCGGCCCTCCAGCGTAGCCACCCCCTGCCCTTTCTGCTGCTCTCTTTTGGATGCCAGGATCTGACCCTGGAAACAGTGTCTTCAGCATATACATAGATCCAAGTGGGCAGATTCTTCCACATGTACATTCCAAGCTTGACTGCCTATGACTGTGGAGGTTCCCTGTAAGAACCTCAGAAGAGCCCTGCTGGATCAGACCAGTGAGGGTCCATCTAGTCCAGCATCCCCATCTCTCACAGGGGCCAGCCAGTTCCTCTGGAGGGCCAACAACAGGGCAGAGAGGCCGAGGCCTTCTCCTAAGAAGAACATCAGAAGAGCCCTGCTGGGTCAGACCAGAGAGGGTCCATCCAGTCCAGCCTCCTGTCTCACACAGTGGCCTCAACCAGTTCCTCTGGAGGGCCAACAACAGGGCAGAGAGGCCGAGGCCTTCCCCTGAGAAGAACCTCAGAAGAGCCCTGCTGGGTCAGACCAGTGAGGGTCCACCTAGTCCAGCATCCCGTCTCACACAGTGGCCAACCATTTGCTCTGGAGGGCCAGCAACAGGGCATGGAGGCAAAGGCCTTCGCCTTACAAGAACCTCAGAAGAGCCCTGCTGGGTCAGATCAGTGAGGGTCCATCCAGTCCAGCATCCCCTCTCACACAATAGCCAGCCAATTCCTCTGGAGGGCCAACAACAGGGCAGAGAGGAAGAACCTCAGAAGAGCCCTGCTGGATCAGACCAGTGAGGGTCCATCCAGTCCAGCATCCCATCTCACACAGGGGCCAACCAGTTCCTCTGGAGGGCCAACAACAGGGCAGGGCTGTGCTCAGTTATTCCCATTTGGAGAGAGGCCTCTGACTCTGCCGTGTCCTGTGGCTTCATTGATAGAATCCCTGGAGTCCTGCGGAGTGTCTCTTTGCGTTTCTCCTCCTCCCTCTCAGACTGCGGGGGAGGGGGGGAAGGCCCACAAGTAAAGCTTAAGTCGCCCAGGCCCAGCTGGGCCTTCTCAGTCGCAGGGAATTATCCCCTAAGCCGTGCCAATCAGCAGCCATAGAGGCGAATGACTGCAGCCCCCTTTGTGGAGGGTGTGACCGGGCCCGGTGCAAAGGCTTATGGGAGAAGAAGATAACCGGATGATAACGTGGGCGGGGAGAGGATTACTGTGGCTTGAAAATCCTTCTCTCTCTCCCTTCCACAGACCTTCCTCAACCCCTGCTACGAAGCCAGCCTCATCCCCCTCTTCCTCCTGACGCTCTCCACAGGGGCCTGGGCTTTCGTCACCGCCGGAGGATCCCTGCGCACCATTCAGGCCTGCCTTTCTGGTGAGGGCCAAGACAGGCGAGGGGAGGGGAGGGGCAGGATGGTTAAGACAGTGAGGTAGGGCCGTGGCTCAGTGGTGGAAGAATTAGAAGAGATTGGATTTATACCCCCGCCTTTCACTACCCGAAGGAATCTCAGAGCGGCTTACAATCTCCTTTCCCTTCCCCTCCCCACAACAGACACCCTGGGAGGTGGGTGGGGCTGAGAGAGCCCTCTCGAGGACTGCTCCTGAGAGAACATCTCTGAGTATCTTCTCGGCATCCAGAAGGTCCTAGGTTCAATTTCCGGCATCTACAGTTTAAAAGGACCAGGCAGTAGGTGATGTGAAAGACCTCCGCCTGGGACCCTGGAGAGCTGTCAAGAGGGGCTGTGGCTCAGTGGCAGAGCATCTGCTTGGCATGCAGAAGGCCCCAGGTTCAATCCCCAGCATCTCCAGTTAGAAGGACCAGGCAGGAGGTGATGGGAAAGACCTTTGCCTGAGACCCTGAGCTCCCAGAAGCCCGAGCATCCCCAGAGTCAGCAAAATTTCCAGGAGACCAAAGAGTGATGAACACGTGGAATTCCCTGCCACAGGAGGTGGTGGTGGCTACAAGCAGGGACAGCTTCAAGAGGGAATTAGATAAACATCTGGAGCAGAGGTCCATTAGTCGCTCTTAGCCACAAGGTATAGATGGGAACTCTCAGTCTGGGGCAAGTGATGCTCTGTATTCTTGGTGCTTGTGGGGGGGGGGAACAGTGGGAGGGCTTCTGAAGTTCTCGCCCCACAGGTGGACCTCCTGATGGCCCCTGGGTTTTGGCCACTGTGTGACACAGAGTGTTGGACTGGAGGGGCCATCGGCCTGATCCAACATTGACTTCTCTTATGTTCTTATATGGAGCTGAGGTCCATCAGTGGCTGTTAGCCACCAAGTATAGATAGGAACTCTCGGTCTGGGGCAAGTGATGCTCTGTATTCTTGAGGGAGGGCAACAGTGGGAGGGCTTCTAGTGTCCTGGCCCTGCTGTTGGACCTCCTGAGGGCACTTGGTGTTTTTGGTGACTGTGTGACATAGAGTGTTGGACTGGATGGGCCACTGGCCTGATCCAACACTGGCTTCTCTTCTGTTCTTATGACCACCATGGGGTTTCACCACCACCCTTGTGGCTGCATCCTCCCCAAATTGGCCCCTGTAACCAACCTTGTCCTGCTCAGGAGATCCAGGGGAGGAGTCCAGGTATCTCTTGCAGTGGGGCTTCACACCCATCCACTACGGCCTCGCTCTTTGTGATGCAAAACTGGCCTTTTCATGCAAAAACCTGAGCGTTTTCTCTCTGTTTCCGTCACAGGCAAAAAGGAGGAGGGCGATTCCATCATGGTCTACTCCGCTCTGCAGCTCCCGGCTGAAGACTGAGCCATGTACGGGAATCTGGCATCCCCTTCTTGCCAGCTGGGAAGGCGCATAGCCCCATCCCATTCTGTGCACAACTCCAGCATCGGGGCGTGGGGGCAAGCCTAGCCTGGCACAGCGGGTCAAAAGCAGCGCCCACTTGGACCGCAAGGTCCCCGGCCCTGTTCTCTGCCTGGAGCAAGGAATTCTGTCTCCTTCAGTGGTTTTTCCCCCCTTGCTTCTACTACAGAAGGCCACAGTGTTGCACTCTCCCTTCTCTTTTTGGGGTGCGTGGGGGGCTGTTCCTCACCCTACCCTTTGTAGCTCCTGAGCCTTTTCTAAGGGGCAAAGAGTGACATAGTGTTGGCAGCTCTAGGGAGATTAACTTGGACCGCTGGCATTGATGGCGATAATTTAAACGTAACGTTTTCCCCTGGTTAATGACGCGTTTAGCTAGACGATTGTTTAATTCCAGGTGGTTGAGGGGGGGTCTATTCCCCCCCTGTGAGCTGCAGGAAAGTCCCGTTTTGTACCCTCCCGTACCCCCACCCCGCCTCTGTTGGCAAATAGGAGCCAGATGTTGTTGTTTTTCTCCCAGAGGGCCATCTGTGGCCCTCTGGTCGCCATGTTCTGCTCTTAACCTGGGCAAGAATCTGTTCGTTTCCAGAATTCTAGACCTCTCTCTGCTCAGCCAGTGTGGCTCCAATCACAGCCATCTGCTCACAAGAGAGCAAAGAACTGCACACCCTGATTTTCACTTGATAATGGAGCCATTCAGGTTTTTTGCTGGCCGAACTCTGACCCAGGATCTTTCTGTCCCCTTTTGAAAGAGGTCTCCTTCCTTTGACTCTTCGTTGTTGCCAGCTAGAATTGAACCAGAAAGTCTGGCTCTGAGATCATGTCTTTTAGTGCAGGGGGATGGAGGTGTTGTTTGGTTCCACACTGCGAGAGGTGCTCTTTGGCCTTGTGGAACTCTGTGGTCTTTGGCCCACCTGTGCAACTCCAAGCACAGTATCCCAAGGGCACTTTTTCAAACAAAGTAGGGCAAATTCCTCTTGCATTGGTGTTTTTGAAGGGGACAGGAAAGGAGAGCGGCGTGCCACTGTAGCCTTTTCACAGCTCCACAGGTCCTGCAATGGATTGGCCCTTGGTCAACCAGCCGCCATGTCAGGGTCTTCAGAAGGCAAGGGTGCTGTCGCCATCTGCTGGCTGGGAGGTATTACTGCCTCTGTACCGATTTCCCCAGTAGTCTGAGAGCAAAAAAGCCCCGGGTTTCTTCTGGAGAAATTACTCTTTCTGGTTCAAGGAAGACTCGGACTTTCCCCTTCCATGACGTTCTGGGGCAGGCGACCGCGTCGCCTTAGCAACGCTGGAGCAACTTTCAAACTGGCTTCTTTTGACTTAAGTGTTGATCCTTTTTATGACCGAAGTACAAATCTTTTTCGTATCAGCTGCTTGGTACAGTGAATAAAAGGACTTCTTTCTTGCAAGGATGGCGAGATGGGATTTATCCCTTGGCTGCTGTCTGGGGTGGGGTGGGGGGAACACAGCAAAACCCACACAGTCCTTGTGGTGTTATAGTCATCATGGGTCCCCTGATCCATGCAGTTCCACTCTAAAGCTTTTAGAAGAGTTTGTTTTTATACCGTGCTCGTAACTACCTGAAGGAGTCTCCAAGCGGCTTACGATCGCCTTCCCTTCCTCTCCCCACAACGGACACTTTTTCAATGCTCCCTCTAAGCTGTGGAGTCTTGTGAGCAAGAATTCTGCTCCGTGGGCTACTGGCATTAAAGTTATGAGTGATTTGGCTACTGCATATTCGTTTGCTCTGGAGACATCCCTTCCTGAGCCGAGACAAAAAATATGTGAGCTGGAGGCTAAAAAACTGAGCTAGCGCACACTAACTCCGCTTAGAGGGAACTCTGCTTGTGATGTAGGTGGGGCTGAGAGAGCTCTGAGAGAACTGTGACTGTACCCAAGGTCACCCACCTGGCTTCATGTGGAGGAGTGGGGAATCAAACTTGGTTCTCCCAGATTAGAGTCCGCTGCTCTTAACCACGGCATCAAACTGGCTGTCCAGTTTTACCTCCAGAGCAGTCCCTGGAATCAGCTTTGGGGGCAGGCAAAGGGATCCAGTGCCCCTTTCGACTCTGTAAATGCCCTGAGGTAGCCAGGGGAAGGGGAGGCACTGTTTCTGACACACACACACACACCCCTCCCTGTTTGCACTGTGATCCCTGGGGAGATGACTACACACCTCTTCCTCTGATTATTTTCAGAACTGAATGGGGCGGACTTCGCCGTGGTCTGCCAAACACGGGGCATTCTAGGGCAGATGCCAGCTAGGGTGGGACTCGCGCGGGTCTCTGTTGTGAGTCCTCCCCCCCCCCCTTAGCAGGCTTCATCCGAGCTCTCTTTAGGACGCTGGGTTCCAAATGGGCGGAGAATGTCCGGGCAGAAGGTAATGCAGCCGAGCCCTTGTCATGGCCAGTGTAGGCCCTGAAATGTGCCCCAGGGTCGTCTTTGGGG
Source organism: Lepidodactylus listeri (assembly GCA_029233225.1). Lineage (NCBI taxonomy): Eukaryota > Metazoa > Chordata > Lepidosauria > Squamata > Gekkonidae > Lepidodactylus > Lepidodactylus listeri. The sequence continues at coordinate 168,160,612 of JARCFY010000003.1, read as the reverse complement.
TGCAGGGCTTCAAGAGCAAGTGGGGGTGGGGGGGAAGGGTTCCTTGCATCCTGGAGAAATCCACCGCTTTGGGATTTAGGGAAACAAGCCACTTATGGGATTTTTTTTCCCCTTTAAAGAGATTACTACAAAATAGCTCACGAGTTGTGGCTGCCTAAGCTAACAGGCCCTGACAACCTCCCCTGCCCCCCCCCCCCCCCCCAGCATTAATCTCATGTAAGAAAAGAGCAGTGAAGAAAGTACAAGCCAGATAAGGCCAGTCTGCAAGGGACGGGGACTCTCTTCCCTTTTACTCCCTTATTTCCCTGCGAGGCAGCACCGGCATTCAAGGGCCAGATCTCCTCAGATAGGAGGCTGAAGTTGGTTCCTTATTCGCATTTCCTTAGTCAATCCTTATTCGTTACTTATTCGCAAATTCATCCAGAAACACTGCGGAGATGTGGCTACCTCTGAACCACTAAATAAGGTCTGGACCATGACATATTATATACCCCCAGATTCACAGGACTCTCCCCTTCAAGAAGATATATCCTGTTTCCTGGTCCAAGGTGCGGTTCTTGGGCCAGCTGCTCCAAAGGGTGGTGCCCCCAGGACAATCACACAGACAGATGCTGGGGCAGGGCCGAACCCCAAAAATAATCTTTGGGCCACCCCAAATGACACATCCCCACGCTCCGGGGACTGTCCCCTGCAAGATGACATACAGCACTGCCCGGTCCAAACTCTGGTTCTGAAGACACAACCCTCCATTCGGAGTGCTTCCCAGAGGCCTGTATTTCAAAGGAGATTTGAATAAAAAAGTGCCCTCTGCACCCAAAATAAGTTTTGGACCCCCACACCTCATACATCCCTATCTTCAGCAGACTCTCCCCTTCGAGCAGACATATGTTCTGTTCTGGTCCAAATTACAGTTCTTGCGCCACAGTGATATTTATTCTAACAGAACTTGCCTCTTTTTCTGGCATATCCTTAATACTCATGTATAACATAATGCACCCATTAAATTTGCATTTTGCTTTGCCATACCAAAATGGCGCATTTCTTTTTCTTGAAGTCTTTATTTTAATGCGGTTATATATGAAAGTGAACACACAAAATCTGTTATACTCTCTAATCTTTTCCGCCAAGAGAGTGGCCCAGCCAGCCTGTAATCCAGGTTGTGATGTGCCCAAGAATATCTGTCTCCATTCACTTATGCACAAAGTAATCGTAAACGATGGTAAGCACGAGGCTCTCAGTTCCCCAGTTGCGGAAACAGGTATTTCAGTGGATAGCATTTGCTGCAGGGTGGAATTCCTGACCACCACCTCTTTGTTGCTAAGACTCATATCAATGCCGCCAGATATAGATGACCAATCATCATTATCAGCAATTGCTTGGTGTTGTTTTTCATTGGAAATAGGCACATCTTTCTTTTCAGAAAACAGAGGCCAAAATTTACTAGCATAATCATGTTCTGTATTACTATTTTGGGAAACCAACACACTTTGTGCATCCACAGAACCCCTCACGTTAAGGTTCAGTTGTGTGGCTTCAGCTGTTATTGGAAGAGACCAGTCTTTGCAGTTATCATACATGACAGAAGGACATGAATCTTCTGGCCACCTACAGTCACTAGCTTTTTTAATCTGATTTAACCCTCAGGAGTGTTTTGGTTTTTAGCCCCCTTCGGTCCTCATGCCAGAAATTATATAGCCATTTCCTAAACTGTATTGTCTTTGAATATAATTCACTTGCCATCTTTCCCCAAACAGAGGTGGTCTTCCGATATCCCTCTTTCTGCAGCAAACAATAGTGTTGTAAGAATGCAGTTATGATGTTGTCCTCAAAGGCAGTACCGTCCTTTCTGGCTTTCCAAGTCATTTCCAAAAATTGATGATGATGTCACAGTGATGAAAAGAGCAAACCCACAGATACGAAGACACAAATTCACAACGCTCCTGAAATCGGTCTTAAAATGTAACCTTGCCTTAAAAAGCCACTGTGGGTTATGTTTGTAAGTTGTTTCAGGCCCCAAAACATCCCATGGACACTTGCAACAATCACATCTGGCCTGCTCCCCAATCACTGAGCAATCACACACACAGACTGCCCATAGTAGCACCTTGGAGATGAGATTGGTTTTAGGGAATCTGAGCTTTCAATTGTCAAAGCTCGTCTGCTCAGACTGAATTTGAATGGAAATCCTTGAGTTGTTATATCCAAATAAAAGGATGGAATGACAGTTTAGAGCAGGGGTGGCCAACCTTGCTTAACGTAAGAGCCACATAGAATAAACGTAAGAGCCACATAGAGATGTCTGAGAGCCGCAAGACAGGAACAAATATCACACACACGTTTTTATTTTTTAAAATATGCAAATTTGCTTTTTATTAACGTTAAATGGGACTGCCAAAAATAAAAACAAACGAGGAAAACTGGTTATAAGAAAGAGAGAGAGAGAAACTAGGAAAGCAAATAGATGGGAGGGAGGAGGGAAGGAAGGAAGGGAGAAAGAGAGAAAAAGCATGCCTCCCCTTTGCTTCCCCAGCCGCCCTGCCAGGAGCCGCACAATATGTGTGAAAGAGCCGCATGTGGCTCCCGAGCCACAGGTTGGCCACCCCTGGTTTAGAGGAAATAAGTCAGAATGCAAAGCTACAATGTCCTCTCTAAGTAGCTTGATTGAAACATGGGTATGGAACATCAGCCTATCTGTTGAGATAAGAATCCATCAAGCCCTGAGGGATCCATCCTTGTGAACAAATTCAAATTCTGTAATCTCAGTTCATTATTGCTCAAATCTCCTTTTAAGTATAGGCCTCAGGGAGAGCGCTCCGAATAGAAGCTGAAGATAGGGGTGTATGAGGTATTGTTCTGTGCCAAACCACCTGCCAGTAACAAAGTTATTTACTTTACCTTTTAAACGTTTTTGAGGTTGCCTCACTAGGGCTGCCAGCCTCCAGTTGGGGTAGGGTTGCCAAGTCTGGGTTGGAAAATACCTGGGGACTTTGGGGGTGGAGCCAGGAGAAGGCGGGGTTTGGGGAGGGGAGGGGCCCCAGCATGGTACAATTGCCATAGAGTCCACCCTTCAAAGCAGCCATTTTCTCCAGGGGAGCTGATCTCTGTCAGCTGGAGATCAGTTGTAAAAGCAGGAGATCCCCAGGTCCCACCTGGAGGCTGGCAACCCTAAGTTGGGGCCTGGGGATATCCAGCCCCAGTGTCTGCCTGTGTGATTGTCCTGGGGGCACCACACTTGGGAGCAGCTGGCGCAAGAACTGTGACACAGTATATGTCCCCTTGAAGGGGAGAGTCCGCTGAAGAGGGGGGTGTATGAGGTGTGGGGGTCCAAAACCTATTTTGGGTGTGGAGGGCACTTCCTTATTCAAATCTCCTTTGAAATACAGGCCTCTGGGAAGCATACCGAATAGAGGGTTGTGTCTTCAGAACCAGAGTTTGGACCGGGCAGTGCTATATGTCATCTTGCAGGGGACAGTCCCCAGAGTGTGGCGATGTGTCATTTGGGGTGGTCCAAAGATTATTTTTGGGGTGCAGCCAAGCCCCAGTGTCTGCCGGTGTGATTGTCCTGGGGACACCCCACTTGGGAGAAGCTGGCGCAAGAACTGTGATTTGGACCAAGACAGAACATATGTCTGCTCGAAGGGGAGAGTCCGCTGAAGATGGGGGTGTATGAGGTGTGGGGGTCCAAAACTTATTTTGGGTGCGGAGGGCACTTTCTTATTCAAATCTCCTTTGAAATACAGGCCTCTGGGAAGCATACCGAATAGAGGGTTGTGTCTTCAGAACCAGAGTTTGGACCGGGCAGTGCTATATGTCATCTTGCAGGGGACAGTCCCCAGAGTGTGGCGATGTGTCATTTGGGGTGGTCCAAAGATTATTTTTGGGGTGCAGCCCAACCCCAGCATCTGTCTGTGTGATTGTCCTGGGGGCACCACCCTTTGGAGCAGCTGGCACAAGAACCGCCCTTTGGACCAGGACAGAACATATGTCTGCTCATAGGGGAGAGTCTACTGAAGATGGGAGTGTATGAGGTGTGGGGGTCCAGAACTTATTTTCGGTGCAGAGGGCACTTTTTTATTCAAATCTCCTTTGAAATACAGGCCTCTGGGAAGCACTCCAAATAGAGGGTTGTGTCTTCAGAACCAGAGTTTGGACCAGGCAGTGATGTACGTCATCTTGCAGGGGACAGTCCCCAGAGCGTGGGGATGTGTCATTTGGGGTGGCCCAAAGATTATTTTTGGGGTTCGGCCCTGCCCCAGCATCTGTCTGTGTGATTGTCCTGGTGGCGCCACGCTTTGGAGCAGCTGGCCCAAGAACCGCACCTTGGACCAGGAAACAGGATATATCTTCTTGAAGGGGAGAGTCCTGTGAACCTGGGGGTATATAATACGTCATGGTCCAGACCTTATTTGGTGGTTCAGAGGTAGCCACATCTCCGCAGTGTTTCTGGATGAATTTGCGAATAAGTAACGAATAAGGATTGACTAAGGAAATGCGAATAAGGAACCAACTTCAGCCTCCTCAGATCCCCCGGGGCGCGGGGGGGGGGGCTTCATTTTGCAAAGGGGGGATAAAGACAGCTGCTCCCAGGTTGCCAGCCTACCACCACATAGACCCCCCCCCCCTTCCCAGGAAAAAACCCTCCAGGTCCCCAGTGCTTTTAGGTTGCCGGAGGGTAAGTAGTAAGGTTTGTCTGGATGGGGTGAATCCTGTGGGTTTTGAAAAGGGGAAACATAATGTGCGAATGGCACACTGATATGACATGGCCACCCAGTTCTTCGCAGCCCAGGCGAGCCGGATCTCGTCAGATCTCAGAAGCTGAGCAGGGTCGGCCCTTGTTAGGACTTGGATGGGAGACCGCCAAGGAAGCCCAGGGTTGCTACACTGCGGGAAGCAATGGCAAAGGACCTCTGAACGTCTCTTGCCTTGAAAACCCTCCGGGGTCACCATAAGTCAGATGTGAATTGAGAGCACACGATTATGATCATTCCTGAGGGTAGCTGTGCTGCTCTGGAGTAGAACAGCAAGATTCGAGTCTAGGGACACCTGAGGGACCGGCAGCATTTTCATGGTATCTGACGGAGGGAGCTTTGAGTCTCCAAAGTCCATGCCCCCAAAGTCTCGTAGGTCTCTAAGGTGATGCCGGACCTCGGCTTCCTGTCTCAGCACCAGTGCTGATTTCTACACCCTGACTCCCCCTCTGCACATCACACCTAATCCAATCATGCCTGCTGTTGTCATTTGTAACCTCTCCAAGACACAAGGCCAGATGGACTCCTTTTCTAGCGGTGTCTGAAGAAGCTGTGAATTCCCTGCATTGTGCAGGGGGTTGGGTTAGATGACCCTGGAGGTCCCTTCCAGCGCTGTGATTCTAAGTGAGCCAGTGACTCACGAAAGCTCCCCCCCCCCCTCGCCACAAATGTTGATAGCCTTGAGGGTGCAACTGGGCTCTTGCTCTTTTCTGCTGCTACAGACAGACTCACACGGCCACCCACCTTGATCCGTCTCCATGGAAGGCACCATCATTTAGCCATACAGAATGGAAATCCATCAACCTTGTGATATAAAGACGGATGGGCTCCCATTCTAGCTGTATCTGAAGAAGTGACTGCAGTGACCCACGAAAGCTCCCCCCCTGCCCCGGATCTGGTTAGTCTTGAAGGTGCTCCTGGACTCTGGCTCTTTCTGACTGCTGCCGGCAGACTCACACGGTGACCCAGCTTGATCTGTCTCCGTGATAAGAGACAATCCGTTATAAGCTGGAGGTTATAAGCAGTCTTCAAGGGCAGCCCCATAAAGGAAAGGCAAAGTCATCCAGCCAAGAGGGTACAGAAGCTTGGATGAGTGGAGCTAGGCCAGAATGGAAGAAGAAGAAGAGAAGAGATTGGGTTTATACCCCGCCCTTCACTCACTTGGAGTCTCAGAGCGGCTTACAAACTCCTTTCCCTTCCCCTCCCCCCAACAGATACCCTGTGAGGTAGGTGGGGCTGAGAGAGCTCTGAGAGAACTGCTCTTGAGAGAACAGCTGGTACAGAGCTATGGCTTGCCCAAGGCCATCCAGCAGGTGCAAGTGGAGGAGTGGGGAATCAAACCCGGTTCTCCCAGATTAGAGTCCGCGCACTTGACCACTACACCAAACTGGAATGTAGATCAGACAGATACGGTGCTTGCTTTGGCAGCACAGACACTAAAACTGGGACTCTGGCTCTTTTTGACAGCTACAGGCAGACTAACACAACTACCCGTGTCGATCTGTCTCCATGGAAGGCACCACATTTTGCCGTACAGAATGGAAATCCATCAACCTTGTGATATAAGGACAGACGGACTCACGTTCTAGCTGTACCTGAAGAAGTGACTGCAGTGACTCCCGAGAGCTCCTCCCCTGCCACAAATTTTGTTGGTCTTGAAGGTGCTCCTGGACTCTGGCTCTTTTCTCCTGCCACAGGCACACTTAACGCGGCGACCCATCTTGATATATTATTATAGTGAATGTGTGAATAATACACAGATCCGATGCGGTCTCCCAGGTCACTTCTCTTTTAATGCACATGTAATGCTGGCAGCTTTTTTGGTTATTTAAACCTGACTAATTTAGCGGATCAAAACTCGCATCCAGTGTTACTCAGTGTTAGGAAGTCCATGAAGACAGGCAGAGTCCCTGCACGGAATCCGGGGGCGTCTTCATCAGGGATCTCTCTGGCAAGGCTGCCCTCTTGTGGCTGCTGCGGGAATAGGCCTTATGCCCCCCCTCCCCCCTTTGGGGAACCCTGCACCTGTTATCTTACACAGAAAATGGTCGCTTTATTGTCGAATTCCTGGTGGGGGGAAGGCCGCCTGACTAACACACGGCTACGAAACGAGACTTCTCTGGGCTGGTTGCTGCCAATGCTGGCGGAGACGCTGGATTCCCACTTAAACAGGGCAGACTTCCCCTCCATCACATACCTGGCCCAAGATGGCCCCCAGTTTGTAGCACCCTTCCAGGAATGGAGGCCAAGCGTGCATTTTAGAGGAAGCAGGGGGGAAAGGGGCTACGGGGCCACCAGTTTCTCCCCCCTTAGAAGCAGCAGCTGGGGCTCCTCTCCTCCCACCCCCTTGGCTTTTGCCCCCCCCCCCCCCCCGAGCCAAGTTTTCTGCCTCTTCGCGAAGGAAGGAGGGGGAGCTGGCGGCAGAGACGGCTCTGCCTCACGGGGTGCAATTCCAGTGGCCGTTCTCGTGGGCGACCCCAGCCGCAAAAGTCTGCGTGGTTCTCACGCGGAGGTGAGGGAAGCCAAGAGTTGCCGACGCTGAGGCCTTAGTCCGCGATGGGCCGGGGGGAGGAAGATTTGAAGACGACGCCCTTCTGGTCCTCCTGCCTTTTCTCCCTGGGTCAGGATGGGGAGGGACAGAGTCAGAACCGCAGGAGAAGCCCTGGAGCTCCCCCAGTCACGAGGCTACAGCAGCAGGGGTTCCCCAACGTGGCGCCCACCCGCCCACACCTTTCCTGGTGCCCCCGCCGAGTGTTTTTAGAAAGGAGGCGGGGACAGGCGGGGCTTTTGCCCAGCAACACTTCTGACTGGCCGCCGGAGAGATTTGATTGACTGTGCAGATTTTTAAAAACGTTGCTTTGGCAGCAGCTGCCCCCAACAACACAAGGATCTTCCCTGGGTGACTGAAGGGACGCTGCAGCAGCCATTTTCTGTCTGGCATCGCCTCCTGCGGCAGCTCTTACCCGCTACACCAAACTAGAGTTAAACTCATAGAGCTGGAAGGGACCTCCAGGGTCATCTACTCTAACCCCCTGCACAATGCAGGAAATTCACAAATCCCTCCCCACAGTCCTCTTCACCTGCTGCCCCCCCTCCGCCATTAGCCATTTTGTTTTCTAAGCACCCCATACTAATCTTGCAGTCCCAATGGCCAGGGATGGCTATCTCCAGTTTTTAATGGGGGCTTTCTCCTCATTGTCCCCACCACCACCACCACCAAACCTTCTTGCAAGTATTGGCTTCACTCAGGTTTGGTCCTTCTACAAGCAAGGGCACAGAGTTCTAGGCCAGACCCACATGTATCAATGCTATGGGATGTCCCCCACCCCCCAAACTGGGTAGACCTTTCCCCCCTTCTCTCTTGCAGCAGAGTGCGGTTATTGGGGGGGATACCTCCTGCGGGAAGAACGGAACTGCTTGGCCTCCCGTCTCTGCCTGCGTCTCACCGTATTCTTTTCGCTGCGATCCAGCCGGCAAGGAAGAGGCTGAGGCAGCCCAAAAAGACCCCAAAAATGATGGCCACGATCTTCCCTGGAAGAGGAGGAGAAGGCAGAGTGAGACACCCCCCCCCCCCAGGATTCACCAGAAAGGGGCTTCAGTTTGAGGAGAGGGGGAGGAAGTTGTCAGGATCAATCTCTAAACTGCAAGCTGTCAGCCACTTAAGATGACAGTTCTCAGCTGCTGCAGGTTAATCACTTCTTCCACCCTAAGACAGTTCTGATAACAAGCCAGCAGGTGGGAGTGATGACTTCTGTAGTCAAGAAAGCTAACACTTAGGCAGGAAAACTCTTAAAGGAGACCAGTTTCTTGACACAGAGTTAGAAGGGATCCTAGAGGTCACCCACTCCAACCCCCTTGCTCAGAGTGGGAATTAATCACCTACAGCACCCCACTCTGTTTCAAGGAGTGCACACCTTTTAAAAAATGTTTTTAAATTATTGAAAAAAGCATTTACAGGAGAAATTCTTATGGGGCTGTGCCTTCAAGAAAGGGGGCAGAGCCCCCAAAAGTCCCACCATGGCCACGAGCCTGGCTATGATCCAGTAAGGCCTCAAGAAAATCAAGCCTCCATCCATTACACACACTCTCTGCACGTTGCCTTCAGTCCGACCCCTTCACTTCTCCACCTCTAAGCTCTGCTTTGCAATCTTCAGCCAACCACATAAAGCTCCCTTACGCCAATGTGAGATTTTAAGAAAAAGTTATCTCAAAAGATGGATTACAGGCATTCCCTGATAAATTGGAATGTGCATGAAAACTCCAATGCATTAATAACATTCCATGACATCACAGCAGCTCAGCCAATAGAGGCCTCAGGGCCTAAAGCCTATTACATACAGGTAATGCCTTCTAGGTGACTGACAGTGACTTTTCAGTCAATGCTATATCTGTGTGTATGTTAAGTGTCATCTAGTCCTCCCCAACTTATGGCGAACCTATGAATGAATGGCCGCCAGAATGTCCTCTCATTAACAGCCATTCTCAGACCTTGTAAACTTTTCCTAGCATTATTGTCTTTTCCAATGAGTCTTGCCTCCTTATGATGTGACCAAAGTACGACAACCTCAGTTTAGTCATTTTTGCTTCTAGGGAGAGTTCAGGCTTGAAATGCTCTATTTATGAATGAAAATACTTAAAAATAATGCATCTAGGGTTGCCAGCAGGAGAAAATGAATAAACTCTTAACAGGATGTTATTTAGAAGAGAAGAGAGGAGATTGGATTTATACCCGGCCCTTCACTACCCGAAGGAGTCTCAGAGCGGCTTACAAACTCCTTTCCCTTCCCCTCCCCACAACAGACACCCTGGGAGGTGGGTGGGGCTGAGAGAGCTCTGACAGAAACTGCTCTTTTTCAAGAACAGCTCTGACAGAACTATGGCTTGCCCAAGGTCATCCAGCAGCTGCAAGTGGAAGAGTGGGAAATCAAACTCAGTTCTCCCAAATTAGAGTCTGCGCACTTAACCACGACACCCAACTGGCTCTCAGATTGTCAGCAAGGAAAGGGGGGGGGGACAATTGCTTTCTTCAGTTAATACGTAACTGCCTTTTAACTAGAGAGGGCCATTTCCTCTTCGGTATTGTCTATTCAGGCTGGCAGTGGCTCTTTTAAGAAGAAGAAGAAGAAGAAGAAGAAGAAGAGACTGGATTTCTACCCCGCCCTTCACTACCTGAAGGAATCTCAGAGCGGCTGACAAACTCCTTTCCCTTCCTCTCCCCTCCCCACAACAGACACCCTGTGAGGTAGGTGGGGCTGAGAGTGCTTTTGAGAGAACTTGTGACTGGCCCAAGGTCACCCCAGCAGTTGTATGTGGAGGAGTGGGGGGAATCAAATTTGGTTCTCCCAGATTAGAGTCCAGCGCTCTTAACCACTACTCCAAACTGGCTCTTGAAGTCCATGCCATGAAAAGCGTCAACTATCTGTTTAAACACGTTAAATCCCTAGGGGACAGAATGGTTTTCTCCAGGCCTGTTGGCACCCCTATACATAGCTAGTTCTGAGGGTTAGATGGTGGCCTCAGGAAGCCCCTTGCGTCCTGTTGGGGGGGGGGGTCCTTTGAGGCCTGATCCCTGTGTATGTCCTCATGGCGACTGCGCACGCAGTCAGGTAAACGCACGTGGCCAGACTGGCTACCGGAGACAATTGCCCGGCCGGATTGTAAATCAGACCAATCGGCCCCCCAGATTCCGCCAGGGGACCTATGGTGTAAGGTCACCCGTATTTCACCCTATCAGGGAGATTGGGCGAGGCCGGGGGTGCGGTTTAGACGGACATTGAAGCAGACCCCCGAGCCCCGCTCAGCAGTCGTGATTTTGTACCATCAATAAACTTATGAGCTGATTTCACTGCAACGTGTCTCTGGACCTGGTACTTTAGAATCCCACAGCCAAATTCGCCCCTCCCAACACCACCGAGCAGACTTCCTCTTTGGACCACCCACCCCCAACCAGAAACTCTGCAACTCTTCCTTTCCCCGCAACCCCCAGCCCAAACGGGGGCTTCCTCCGCCCTCCCCCCCGCCTCCCAGATTTCAAGCTCTCCTCTAAGCCCCCTCCCTCCCTCCCTCCCTTGGGGTCCCCCCCAACTGTAACGCAATCTTATCCCCCCCCCCCCCCACAAACAAGAGGTCAGTCCGTACCTGCAGAATATCCAGAAGTTCCTGCAAAAGAAAGCCGGGTGGGGGAATAATTTAAGAAGAGATCTATCCCCCCACGCTCTTGAAGAGAGGCCGCCCCGCTCCCCCATATTAAAGAAAACCATTTCCTAGTCTCTGGCAAGGGAATGACTAGGGTTACCGGCTCTGGGTTGGGCAGGACCTGGAGATTTGGAGGGTGGGGCCTGAGAAGGGCAGGGCTTCAGTAGGGCATAGGGCCCTACCGCCACCATTTCCCCCCAGATGAACTGATCTCTGTTGCGTGGAGATCTTTTGTAACAGCGGGAGATCTCCAGGCACTGCCTGGAGGCTGGCAACCCTAGGAGCAACACATTCAAAGGGGGTGTTCTTCAAATAACCAGCTCTCACCACCTCTCTATCCCCAAGCATTGGTGGTTTGACCCTGGGACTAAGCCCAGGGGGAGGTTAGACATGGGGAGGAGGAGGAGATTGGATCTATATCCCGTGAGCCAGCTCACACTCACTCGGCTTAGAGGTCACACTGCTCAGAAGCCAAGCAACTGCAGCAGAAGAGATTGGATTTATCCCCCGCCCTTCACTACCCAAAGGAGTCTCAGAGCGGCTTACAATCTCCTTTCCCTTCCCCTCCCCACAACAGACACCCTGTGAGGCAGATGGGGCTGAGAGAGCTCTTCTGAGGCCTGCCCTTGAGAGAACAGCTCTGAGAGAACTTATGACTGACCCAGGGGCACACCAGCAGCTGCAAGTGGAGGAGTGGGGAATCAAACCGGGTTCTCCCAGATTAGAGTCCAACACTCTTAACCACTACGCCAAACTGGCTCTCGGTGGAGTTTGGAGGAACTTCCTTCCCATCAGTGAGCTGAGACTTCTCGCCCTTTCCACACACAGACGGTTCCTTTATTTATCTGACATCTGCCACACAGAAAGGGGAGCCTCAAGAAACTTAACCAGCCTTGTCGTTTTTTACAAAATGGCAGCAGCCACAGAGGCTGTGAGGCAGAGGGGAAAGGGAGGGTTCCCACCCCAAAGCTCAGCCGGGCGGGGCCGTCTTGGCTTGGTTTGCAGAATACTGATGGGGACAGACAGACACGCTCTAGAAGGGCAGTCCAGAGTTCTGGACCTTTAAGCAGGAAAGTGTCCTGAAAACTGGATTGGAACTGCAGCCATTATAAGCCTCCAGACGGGGAAACAACTATGCCATTTTAGAAATGTGCTCAGGCACAGACCTGGGTGAGCTTCCTCTAAGCCCCGCAAGTCCTCACCCCTGGGACCTGTACCCCCCCCCCCAAGCCGGATCTGACCCAGACCCCGGGGACCAGAGGACGGGATGACAAAGTCCCCGGAGCCAATCCTGAGCCACCCACGCTGTGGGCTGCAGAGTTGTGGGGCGGTGGCTGTCGTCTTCCCTTTACGAGCACACGGGGAAACCGTAAGTCATTGTGGGCAGATGGCTCTTCTCTTGCTGAGGGGGGGGGGGGGGGAGATCCAGACCAGCTCTCAGCTGCATCCACTGTCCATCAAGCGGTGCACTGCTCCCTGCAACTAAGTGGGACCAGCCACTTTCCTCCACCAGAGGACAGTGTCGAGGTGTCGGCTCACGGCAGTCCCTTCTGAGAAACTCAGTCGGCTCTCCAGCTGGCCGGTATAGCCCTTCTGAGCAGCCAGAGGGGTGCGTTCAGACAGGCAGCTAATCCCACCATTGGCCCAGCTGTAATTTGAGCTAGATCTTTTTGATACAGCATTGCACGACCAGACAGCTCCCCCATGAATCGCTTTACCGCGTGTGACTCTGTGGTAGATTGTCTAGACAGCATCCACCGTAAAGAGTCGTGCGGTCGGCTTTTTTTTAAAAAAGAATCCTGTTTGTGCATGCGCATATCTGCATATGTGCCTCACCGTCTGCAAACGTCACATGCTTATGCAGTTATGCGCACATTGCTAAGAGTTTTTTAAAATGGCGGCCGTTCGGGATGGTCTGGAGGCCATCCCTACGGGCTGATTGCGCACTGGTGGAACAACCTGACAGTGGAAAGTCCGGCATTGGCCCATTGGCCAGCTTTAGACCGGACTTTAAGCACTATCTTTTAAGTATGGATCCCCGACAGGGATCAACGGGCTACTCACGGAAGCGGCACGATTCCCAGATGTTGAGGTCTGGACGTGCACTCAAAAGAGCCGTCTGAATGCACCCAGAGATGCAGGAATTTGGATCAGAAGCTTTCCGGGATGCAGAATAACTAGCCATTTTATTTTATTTTATTTTATTTTATTCCATAGGCGGGGGGGGGGGGGGGAGAAAGGAAGCTGCTAGAGAGTCCTGGTAAGAAGGGGGGGGGGAAGCCACATCTCCTGTCTTCTGCCTCCGTTCCGACTTGTGTCTGACGAAGGAAGCTCAGACCCCTACAAATTCATCTTCATCCCTAAGGTGATACCGGATTCGAATTGAGCCCCAAGGAATGACTGCAGTGGTGAGGAATGCAAGTTGCTCTCACGCCACATCTGCTAGCCTCAAAGCAGATTGCTCCTGAGTAGGGCTGCCAGATCCTGGGGGAGTTGTAGGTCTCGTCCAGAAAGTGGTTGGAGATCTCCTGGGCTTACAACTGATTGCCAGGAAACAGAGATTAGCTCCCCTGGAGCAAATGGCTGCTTTGGAAGGTGGGTTCGATGGAGTTGTACCCCTCTGAAGCCCCTCCCCTCCCCAAGCCCTGCCCTCCTCAGGCTCCACCCTCAAAACTTCCAGGTATTTCCCAACCTGGCTGCCAGCAGGGGAGGAGGGGCAGGGTTGCCAAGCTCCAGGTTGGGAAACTCCAGGAGATTTGGAGATGGAGCCTGGGAGGACAGGGCTAGAATACCGCAGAGTCCACCCTCCAAACAATCCATTTTCTTCCAGGGAACTGATCTCTGTCATCTGGAGATGAGCTGTAGAAAAGAGCAAGAGTCCAGGGGCACCTTAAAGACTAACAAAATTTGTGGCAGGGGAGGAGCTCTCGTGAGGCATGGCTCACTTCTTCAGATAGATCCAGATGGGTGGTCGTATTTGTCTGTGGCAGGAGAAAAGAGCCAGAGTCCAGGAGCACCTTCAAGACTCACAAAATCTGTGGCAGGGGAGGAGCTTTTGTGAGTCTCGGCTCACTTCTTCAGAAAGCTCCTCCCCTGCCACAGATTTTATGAGTCTTTCAGGTGCTCCTGGACACTTGCCTTTTCCGACTGCTACAGACAGACCAACACAGCTCTACCCATCTTGACCTGTCTCCATGGAGATGAGCTGTAATTTGGGGGAGGGGGGTCCCCAGGTCCCACCTAGAGGCTGGCACCCCTACTCCTAAGTAAACCTACTTAGCCTCATGACACATAACCTCCACCTACCCCCTCCCCCTGCTCCCACCTCTCCCTCAATGCACGGACCTGCTGGGAAAGAAGACAGGACCAGGCGGTCGTTCAAGTCTTGCGGCCTCCGGAAGTTATCCACGAGAGACAACTGCGGGGTTTCGTCCTCTTCGGTGGAGTGAAGAGATTTCTGCAGCTTCTCCAGCTGGAAGAGAAAGGCAGCCCCTCACTCCTCTGAGGCAACAACCGCCCCCATCCCTGGGCCGTGTTTGGGCCATCTGCTGCAGAACCACAGCAGCGCCAGCTGAATTGTGGGGTGGCAAGGCGAGGTCTGGCCGGCCCTACTTCTTTCTTGCCCCCTTTCAGGGACCTAGGCCCAGATATCTCAGGCCCTGTCGGAGGGCAACCAAGAAGATTCAGGGGTTGGAGCCCCTTCCCTAGGAGGAAAGGCTGAAGGAGAGTCGCTGGGACTTTTCAGTTTAGAGAAGAGACGACTAAGGGGGGCATGAGAGAAGTTTATAAAACTATGCAGGGGGTGGAGTTGACTAAGATAACTTTTTCCGCTCTCTCCCAAAATACTAGAACTTAAGGCATCCAGTGAAGCTGCTGGGCAGTAGGTTCAGGATGGAAGGAAATACCACTTTACACTGAGAGTGATTAAAATGTGGAATTCGCTGCCAGAGGAGGTAGCGACGGCCACAGGCATAGATGACTTTAAAAGGGAATTAGATAGGTTCATGGAGGATGAGTCTATCAGTGGCTACTACCCATGGTAGCTGAGGGGAACCTCCACATTCAGAGGCATTCAACCTCTGAATCCCAGAGCCAGGAGGCCACATCAGGGGAAGGCCTCGGCCTCTGTGCCCTGTTGTTGGCCCTCCAGAGAAACTGGCTGACCCCTGTGTGAGACAGGATGCTGGACTAGATGGACTTTCACTGGTCTGATCCAGCAGGGCTCTTCTGAGGTTCTTCTCAGGGGAAGGCCTCAGCCTCTCTGCCCTCTTGTTGGCCCTCTAGAGAAACTGGCTGGCCACTGTGTGAGAGAGGAGGCTGGACTAGATGGACTTTCACTGGTCTGACCCAGCAGGGCTCTTCTGAGGTTCTTCTCAGGGGAAGGCCTCAGCCTCTCTGCCCTCTTGTTGGCCCTCCAGAGAAACTGGCTGGCCCCTGTGTGAGAGAGGAGGCTGGACTAGATGGACTTTCACTGGTCTGATCCAGCAGGGCTCTTCTGAGGTTCTTCTCAGGGGAAGGCCTCAGCCTCTCTGCCCTCTTGTTGGCCCTCTAGAGAAACTGGCTGGCCACTGTGTGAGAGAGGAGGCTGGACTAGATGGACTTTCACTGGTCTGACCCAGCAGGGCTCTTCTGAGGTTCTTCTCAGGGGAAGGCCTCAGCCTCTCTGCCCTCTTGTTGGCCCTCCAGAGAAACTGGCTGGCCTCTGTGTGAGAGAGGAGGCTGGACTAGATGGACTTTCACTGGTCTGACCCAGCAGGGCTCTTCTGAGGTTCTTCTCAGGGGAAGGCCTCAGCCTCTCTGCCCTCTTGTTGGCCCTCCAGAGAAACTGGCTGGCCTCTGTGTGAGAGAGGAGGCTGGACTAGATGGACTTTCACTGGTCTGACCCAGCAGGGCTCTTCTGAGGTTCTTCTCAGGGGAAGGCCTCAGCCTCTCTGCCCTCTTGTTGGCCCTCCAGAGAAACTGGCTGGCCTCTGTGTGAGAGAGGAGGCTGGACTAGATGGACTTTCACTGGTCTGACCCAGCAGGGCTCTTCTGAGGTTCTTCTCAGGGGAAGGCCTCAGCCTCTCTGCCCTCTTGTTGGCCCTCCAGAGAAACTGGCTGGCCCCTGTGTGAGAGAGGAGGCTGGACTAGATGGACTTTCACTGGTCTGATCCAGCAGGGCTCTTCTGAGGTTCTTCTCAGGGGAAGGCCTCAGCCTCTCTGCCCTCTTGTTGGCCCTCTAGAGAAACTGGCTGGCCACTGTGTGAGAGAGGAGGCTGGACTAGATGGACTTTCACTGGTCTGACCCAGCAGGGCTCTTCTGAGGTTCTTCTCAGGGGAAGGCCTCAGCCTCTCTGCCCTCTTGTTGGCCCTCCAGAGAAACTGGCTGGCCTCTGTGTGAGAGAGGAGGCTGGACTAGATGGACTTTCACTGGTCTGACCCAGCAGGGCTCTTCTGAGGTTCTTCTCAGGGGAAGGCCTCAGCCTCTCTGCCCTCTTGTTGGCCCTCCAGAGAAACTGGCTGGCCACTGTGTGAGAGAGGAGGCTGGACTAGATGGACTTTCACTGGTCTGACCCAGCAGGGCTCTTCTGAGGTTCTTCTCAGGGGAAGGCCTCAGCCTCTCTGCCCTCTTGTTGGCCCTCCAGAGAAACTGGCTGGCCTCTGTGTGAGAGAGGAGGCTGGACTAGATGGACTTTCACTGGTCTGACCCAGCAGGGCTCTTCTGAGGTTCTTCTCAGGGGAAGGCCTCAGCCTCTCTGCCCTCTTGTTGGCCCTCCAGAGAAACTGGCTGGCCACTGTGTGAGAGAGGAGGCTGGACTAGATGGACCCTCACTGGTCTGATCCAGCAGGGCTCTTCTGAGGTTCTTCTCAGGGGAAGGCCTCAGCCTCTCTGCCCTGTTGTTGGCCCTCCAGAGAAACTGGCTGGCCACTGTGTGAGAGAGGAGGCTGGACTAGATGGACTTTCACTGGTCTGATCCAGCAGGGCTCTTCTGAGGTTCTTCTCAGGGGAAGGCCTCAGCCTCTCTGCCCTGTTGTTGGCCCTCCAGAGAAACTGGTTGAGGCCACTGTGTGAGGCAGGATGCTGGACTGGAGGGACCCTCACTGGTCTGACCCAGCAGTGCTCTTCTGAGGTTCTTGGGGCTATTTATCCAGTCCAGACTCATGCAATAAGTCTCCAGGTTGTGTAAAAATATCAATTTATTAGAAACCTAAAGCTTGAAGGGACCTCAAGGGTCATCTAGTCCAGCTTCCTAAACGCCCCCCCCCCCCAATGACCTTTGCTCTGTGCTCAGAGGAAAGCAAAAAACCTCCAGGATCTCTGGCCAGATCTGGCCTGGAGGAAAACTCCTTCCTGACCCCAAAGTGGAAATCGGCTTTACCCCGGGCATATAAGAAAGGGCCACGAGAGCCAAGCACTGGCTCATATTATCTATGAAGTGCCTGAAAAAGTGAACACCAAACACAATATTTAAAATATTGGGGGGAGATGGACAATAATAAGTTCTGAATGGCATTCTGAAACAGAAGTAGAAAAATTTAGAAGAAGAGGAGGAGGAGAAGATTGGATTTATACCCCGCCCTTCACTACCCAAGGGAGTCTCAGAGCGGCTTACAAACTCCTTTCCCTTCCCCTCCCCACAACGGACACCCTGGGAGGTGGGGTGTGGCTGAGAGAGCTCTTTCAAGAACTGCCCTTTCAAGGACACCTCTGACAGGACCATGGCTTGCCCAAGGTCATCCAGCAACTACAAGTGGAGGAGTGGGGACTCAAACCCAGTTCTCCCAGATTAGAATCCGGACACTTAACCACTACCCCAAACTGGCTCCAAAGGAGCAATACATAGAACACATGAAGACTTGAAATGGAAGCAGTGATTGGGAGAATCAATCCCATCGTACGAAAACTGGTTTAATTGTCATCCACCCTCCCTAGAGAAAAGGGTTGCCACTTCCCCTGGTCACCAACAGGGGGTGGGGGATACAGTTGCCACACCCAGGTTGGGAAACTCCGGGAGATTTGGGGATGGAGCCTGGGGAGGACGGGGACTTCAGTGGGGCACAATGCCACAGAGTCCACCCTTCAAAGCATCCCTTTTCTCCAGGGGGAACTGAACTCTGCAGTTTGGAGATGAGCCTGCAATTCTGGGGGGTCCCCAGGTCCCACCTGGAGGTTGGCAACCCTACCAGGGAATCTTGAATATGCCTGTGAGGAAGGGGCTGGGGGTTTCTGGCAGATACTCCCCGGCACTGCCCCAACGACATTTCCCAGGATTCCTTGGGGGAAGCCGTGACGCTTAACGTGGCCATCTATCAAAACAACACCGCCTCGTACCCTAGTGACGTTCAAAGTTCTCTGGGACGGAGCTGGAAGACGCAGGCGCCTTTCTCCAAGGTCTGTGAAGCTGCAAGCCAAAGGGAAGTCAAGGGCGGATGGGACGCATACCTGGGCAGTGGAGATGGGGGCTGCCTGGTGGAAGACGGTCCACAGCACGCTCTGGTAGCAGGGCGGGGTGGTCAGGGAGCCGTTGTAGCGGAAATAGTGGCCCAGGTGCGCCGGAAGGAGGTCGCGGACGTTGAAAGGCGAGAGAGAGATTTCCTGCTCTGGATGGGGGAGTGGGAGAGAGAGAGAGAGGATGAAACACCCAAAGATGAAGGCCACGTCTTCCTTCTGGTTCACCTTTGGTCCCATTGAGTTTTCCCCATCCCAGACCCTCTAGGGAGGTTTGGGCCCTGAAGGTTTTTGTATCTTCCACCTCAAGGCCCCAGGAGGTGGATTTCCTACAGAATGACAACTGTCAGTTGCCAGATCCAGGTTAGGAAATACCTGGAGATTTTTTGGGGGGTGGAGCCTGAGGAGGGCGGGGTTTGGGGAGAGGAGGGGGGAGACTTCAGTGGGGCATAATGCCAAAGAGTCCACCTTCCAAAGGGGCCCATTTTCTCCAGGCGAACTGATCCCGGTCCAAAAACCAAGAAAAGGGAGGGAACTCAGCCAAACGTATGGCTGTGATCTAAGAGGGTCAAGCTAACAAAACAAGTTATTATAAAAATACCAATATTTATTATGGTGTACACATTAAAAAAAGATAAAATAGGTTAAAAGGAACGTTCCAAATATCAGACTCTAAAAACTTTTGACACGCAGAGCTGATAGTTTAACATATTCAATTGAAGGGTATATCTTATAACCAGTAGACCATACGCGTTTCGGCCCCTTGGGGCCTTCCTCAGTGGTCAGTATTACTATTGTAAGACAACACACCTCCTGAAATAGTACCTTTGATGGAAGAGACACACATCCAGACACATTGGATATTTGTTACTAGAACAAATTTGTTACCAGAACCATTTGGAGAGCCTGTGCAGTCAGCATGAGAGATTGTCCACGGCCCACGGTGTAAACTTTTAGCAACTGCACATCACACGAGAAAGCAACACCTGGCTCTAAAGAAAATCTTTTTTCCTATAATTATTTCTGGAGGTGTGTTGTCTTACAATAGTAATACTGACCACTGAGGAAGGCCCCAAGGGGCCGAAACGCGTATGGTCTACTGGTCATCAGATATACCCATCAATTGTATATGTGAAACTAACAGCTCTGTGTGTCAAAAGTTTCAAGAGTCTGATATTTTGGACCATTTCTTTTAACCTATTTTATCTTTTATTAATGTGTACACCATAATGAATATTGTATTTTTACCACAACTTATTTTGTTAGCTTGACCCTCTTAGATCACAGAACTGATCTCTGATACCTGGAGATCAACTGTAATCCTGGGAGATCTCCAGCTACCGCCTGGAGGTTGGCAGCCCCAGTTGCCAGCTCTGGTTTGTGAAGTTCCTGAAGATTTGGGGGTGGAGTCTGGGCAGGGCGGGGTTAGAGGAGAGACCTCAGCAGGGTGTAGTGTCATAAAGGCCAGCCTCTATGGCAGCCATTTCTTTCAGGGGAAGGAATCTCGGTCATCTGGAGTTGTAATTCTGGGAGACCTCTAGGTCCCACCTGGAGGTTGGCAACCCCGGCACATAAGGAGGGTCTCTCTTTCTCTCTCCCCCCCCCCCCCCCCCCATGCTCCCTCTAGGAAGTCTCGCCAATAAACTGTTCTTTTGCCCAGAGAGGACTGCTTTGGCCCTTCTCTGCCTTGCTGCAGGGTTCTCTGCCTTTCTAAGCCCCTTTTAGCCTCTGGTGGACCTCCTGAGGGCACCTGGTGTTTTTGGCCACTGTGTGACACAGAGTGTTGGACTGGAGGGGCCCCTGGCCTGATCCAGCATGGCTTCTCTTATGTTCTTATGTCTGGGGCAGTGATGCTCTGTCTTCTTGGTGCTTGGGGAGGGGCAAGAGTGGGAGGGGTTCTGGAGTTCTGGCCCCGCTGGTGGACCTCCTGGTGGCACCTGGGTTTTGGCCACTGTGTAACACAGAGTGTGGGACTGGAGGGGCCACTGGCCTGGTCCAACATGGCTTCTCTTATGTCCTTATGTCTGGGGCAGTGATGCTCTGTCTTCTTGGTGCTTGGGGGGCAAAGGTGGGAGGGCTTCTGGAGTTCTGGCTCCGCTGGTGGACCTCCTGATGGCCCCTGGGTTTTGGCCACTGTGT
The DNA here is from genome assembly GCA_029233225.1 of Lepidodactylus listeri. Taxonomy (NCBI): domain Eukaryota; kingdom Metazoa; phylum Chordata; class Lepidosauria; order Squamata; family Gekkonidae; genus Lepidodactylus; species Lepidodactylus listeri. Next base: position 168,140,101 of record JARCFY010000003.1, on the reverse strand, counting down.
GACATAGAGTGTTGGACTGGATGGGCAGTTGGCCTGATCCAACACTGGTTTTTCTTGTGTTCTTATATCTGGGGTAGTGATGCTCTGTGTTTTTGGTGTGCAACCAGCCAGCCTGCCCTTTGTGATTATAAGGGAGGGGTTTTCTCACCTGCATGCCTGATGTCCTCCAGGTGGTCAAGGATGTGGCTGTAGGCAAGGTTCTCAGAGTCGCCAGCCTGCCGAACAGATGAAGCAACAAGATGGGCCTTTTTAATACTCATGTTTATTGAGCTATTTCTGCAGGAATACCCTGCAGCAGAGCCTCAGACTAACATGGTCTCTGCCCCGAGGTGCTTCCATCCACATTTTGACACTGGGCAGAGAGAATGGGGCCACAGGAACAGGGGATTAGCCAGATTCATGGAAGAGAGGATTAAGAGTGGCTGCTAGCTGTAGTGACTCAAGGGTACCTCCATGTTCAGAGGCAGTCAGAACCCCGTGCAAGCATCAGGGGATGAACAGAACCTCTCTGCCCTGTTCTTGGCCCTCCAGAGGAACTGGTTGAGGCCACTGTGTGAGACAGGATGCTGGACTGGATGGACCCTCACTGGTCTGACCCAGCAGGGCTCTTCTGATGTTCTTCTCAGGGGAAGGCCTCGGCCTCTCTGCCCTGTTGTTGGCCCTCCAGAGGAACTGGTTGAGGCCACTGTGTGCGACGGGATGCTGGACCAGATGGGCCCTCACTGGTCTGACCCAGCAGGGCTCTTCTGATATTATGTTCATGGATATGATGACAGTTTGTGTTTCATACGAGGTGACTCTAAAATGGCCGAGGCATGAGGGGGAAAAGAGGGACCAAAGGAAAGAGAGAACATGCAGAGGTACCAGAGTCTTGTAAGTGAGTGTTCTGGTTTTGTGTTTGGGGCACAAGCTCACCTCCAGAAAGATCCCCAGCACAGCCAGCCCGTCGGCCTGGTTTTTTGCCTCACTCAGGTTGGCATACTTCTCCGAGTTGAAATGGACAATGTGAACCTGCAAAAGAGAGAAAGAAGGTTTCAAAAGAACTCCCGTGTGCAGATTAGGAAATAATAAATCGGAGTAGTTTGCTTATTTGTGGTTAGAACACAAGAACATAATAGAAGCCATGTTGGATCGGGCCAGTGGCCCATCCAGTCCAATACTCCAGTGTCACACAGTGGCCAAAACCCAGGTGCCCTCAGGAGGTCCAGCAGTGGGGCCAGGACACTAGAAGCCCTCCCACTGTTGCCCCCCACCCCATCAAGCACCAAGAATACCGAGCATCCCTTGCCCCAGACTGAGGGTTCCTATCTATACTTTATGGCTAAGAGCCATTGATGGACCTCTGTTCCATATAAGAACATAAGAGAAGCCAATGTTGGATCAGGCCAATGGCCTGTCCAGTCCAGCACTCTGTATCACACAGTGGCCAAAAACACCAGGCGCCCTTAGGAGGTCCAGCAGTGGGGCCAGAAGAATACAAGCACTCCCAATGTTACCCCCCCAAGCACCAATAAGACAGAGCTTCACTGCCCCAGACATAAGAACCTAAGAGAAGCCAGTGTTGGATCAGGCCAGTGGCCCCTCCAGTCCAACACTCTGTATCACACAGTGGCCAAAAACCCAGGGGCCATCAGGAGGTCCAGCAGTGGGGCCAAGGAAGTTCACTGGGTGATCTTGAGCCAGCCACACACCCTCAGCCTAGTCTCCCTCACAGGGCTGTTGTGAGGATTAAATGTAGGCAAGGAGAACAATGTCAGCTCCTCTGTGTCTCCATTGGGGAGGAAGGTGGCATGTACATTAGACAAACAAGTAAATAAATTGGGCACCAGTGAAGCTGGCTGGGGGTAGACTCCAGACCAACAAAGATCGTCCTTCACTACAGCGCCCACATGAAGAAGAAGGGATTGGATTTCTACCCTGCAATCGCAGGGAGAGCGGCTTAGAAATCAAATCAATAAATAAAATAAATAAATAAAATACCCCACCCTTCACTCGGAGACTCAGAGCAGCTTACAACCTCCTTTCCCTTCCCCTCCCCACAACAGACACCCTGGGAGGTAGGTGGGGCCGAGAGAGCTCTGACAGAAACTGCTCTTTTTCAAGAACAGCTCTGACAGAACTACGGCTTGCCCAAGGCCATCCAGCAGCTGCAAGTGGAGGAGTGGGGAATCAAACCCGGTTCTCCCAGATTAGAGTCCGCGCACTTAACCACGACACCAAACTGGCTCCTTACCAAACTGGCACTTACCTCCGCAGGGAAGGCCTGGCCGTCCACCTGGTGCTCCGACCCCCCCGTGTGCCTCTGGCTCCCCCAGTGGAAGTGCAGCTGGACAGCCGAGTAGACCCTGGGCAGGCCGTGCAAGCGCATCGTCGGGGGGAGGGACAGCTGCACTGCGCGAGAGAGAGTGGCCGGCAGGCCATTAGTCCAGAGGGTGGGCGACGACATCGGCCTGAGCTAGAGAGCTCAAGAGGGCAGGTGGGCATTGTGAGGTGGGCAGCCAGGTGGGGCGTGCTGCAGAACAACGTCCCTCTGGGAATTAGGCCCACACCGCAGGATGCGGCGTGTTCCTCAGTAGCTCCAAAAGAGATTGGATTGATCCCCCACCCCTCACTTGGAGTCTCAGAGCGGCTCACAATCTCCTTTATTATGTATTTATTAATTTATTTATTATTTCAAATTTATACCCCGCCCTCCCCGCAAGCGGGCTCAGAGTGGTTTACAATCTCCTTTCCCTTCTCCTCCCCACAACAGACAACCAGTGAGGTAGGTGGGGGTTGAGAGAGCTCCTTCGAGCGCTGCTCGTGAGGACAGCTCTGAGAGAACTTGAGACTGACCCAAGGCCACACCAGCTGATGGCATGTGGAGGAGTGGGGAATCAAACCCGGTTCTCCCAGATTAGAGTCCGCCGCTCCTGACCACTACACCTGCAGAGGGGAGGGAACTCAACAAGGTAAAGTGCCATAGAACCCACTCTCCAAAGCAGCCATCTGCCCCAGGGGAACCAACCTCTGCCATCTGGGGAATCAGTGGTAATTCCGGGAGATCTCCAGGCCCCACCTGGAGGCTGGCAACCCTAGGTACAAGTGAGGAACACCCCCCAAAAAATGTTCCAGCATTGTGGGAAAGGGGCTCCCCAGCACCACGGATGTTGCATGCCTAGAGTGTAGCCATGGAAGATTCTTCAGCACTACCAGAGCTGTTCTCTCAAGGGCAGTCCTTAAGAGGGCTCTCTCAGCCCCGCCTACCTCCCAGGGTGTCTGTTGTGGGGAGGGGAGGGGAAAGGAGATTGTAAACCACTCTGAGACTCCTTTGGGTAGTGAAGGGCAGGGTATACATCCAATCGCTTCTTCTTCTACTACCAAAAGGCAGACAGAAGTGCCACGTCCTTTGCTTGAGTTTCAGCTCCTCCTGGGCCATATACAGGGCCGCAAACTTCAGATGCCGGCTGGAGGTCTCCAGGGATTACAACTGACCTCCAGGTGACAGAGATCGATTCTCCCAGAGAGAATGGCTGCTTCGGAAGGTGGATTCCGTGCCATTGTGCCCCACTGAAGCCCCTCCCCTCCCCAAGCCCCGCCCTCCTCAGGCTCCACCCACAATCCCTCCAGGTATGTCCTAACCTGGAGCTGCCAGCCCTAACCACATACCTGCCAAGATTCCCGCCGAGCAATAGACAAATCCTGGCCCCAGACAACCCTCACCTGTGTGTCCATTGTTTGTCAAGGTCAGTTTCTCGCTTCCGGGGCTGCGGTATCCGTCGGGCTCCACCGGAGGCAGGGAAGGGTCATAGTGGGCCAACTCCGTCTGGATGTTGATGGGGGATTGCGCCTGCCACCCGCAGTCCGGGTACATCTCCTGCCAGTGTTCTTGTCCGTGGGCCCCTAGGAAAGAAAGAACTGGGTGGCGAAGTTCCTCTCCCCATTCGTGGCACTGGCTTTGGAAGAGGAGGGAGCCACCGGGGGGGGGGGGGGCAGCCTCAGCCCCTCCTCATCTCAACAGGGAGAAGCTCTCTGGAGCCCCTGGAGTGGACACATGAAGCTGCCTTATACCGAATCAGGCCTTTCAAAGTCCGTATTGTGGGCTCAGACTGGTATTGAACCTGGGACCTTCTGCACGCCAGGCAGATGCTCTGCCACTGAGCCACGGCCCCTCTTGACAGCTCTCCAGGGTCTCAGGCGGAGGTCTTTCTCATCATCTGTTGCCTGGTCCTTTATAACTGGAAATGCCGGGGATTGAACCTGCAACCTTCTGCATGTCAAACAGAGGCTCTACCACTGAGCCACAGACCCTCACATGAAGGGAACTCTCATGTGTAGCTGCCTCGTGCTGAATGAGCGACTCAGAACTTTAAGAAACACTGCAACAAAGACGCTAAACAACAGATATGTATAATGAATTTCCAATATTAACTACAATATTTTTACAAGACAGGTAAATTTACCATATGAATTATAAAGTGATTCAAGCAACCAGGTTAATCCAGAATGACGAAAAGCTTGAAAATGGATCACCCCGGGTATAGGTTCACCGGGACCTTTGGGCGATGACTGATGTCTTTTTGATGAGTCTTCACTGACGGAGAGCTCTTCCTCCACGTTAGTTCATTGTTTTCACTAACGGATGATCTGTTTTCAAGTTTTTGTCATTCTGGATTTACCCTGTTGTTTGAATTACTTTTCATCCATATGGTAAAACTTACCTGTTTTGTAAAAGTAGTGTAATTACTATTGGAAATTCATTATACATATCTATTGTTTAGTGTCGTATTGCAGTGTTTCTTATGGTTTATCACACTGTAATCCAGTTTATGCTTGTTATATTGAATCAGACCCTTGTTCCATCAGTATCATCTTCTCAGACTGGCAGCGGCTCTCCAGGGTCTCAGGCGGAGGTCTTTCCCATCACCTCCTGCCTGGTCCTCTTTAACTGGAGATGTCGGAGATCGAACCTGGGACCTTCTGCATGCCAAGCAGAGGTTCTGCAATGGAGCCACAGCCCCTCTTTACAGCTCTCCAGGGTCTCAGGCAGAGGTCTTTCCCATCACCTCCTGCCTGGTCCTCTTTAACTGGAGATGCCGAGGATTGAAACTGGGACCTCCTGCATGCCAAGCGGATGCTCTTCCACTGAGCCACAGCCCCTCTTAACAGCTCTCCAGGGTCTCAGGAGGAGGTCTTTCACATCACCTCCTACCTGTTCCTCTTTAACTGGATATACTGGGGATTGAACCGGGGACCTTCTGCATGCCAAGCAGATGCTCTACCACTGAATCACAACCCCTCTTGACAGCTCTCCAGGGTCTCAGGAGGAGGCTTTTCCCATCACCTCCTGCCTGGTCCTCTTTAACTGGAGATGCCGGGGATTGAACCTGGGACCTCCTGCATGCCAAGCGGAGGCTCTTCCACTGAGCCACAGCCCCTCTTAACAGCTCTCCAGGGTCTCAGGAGGAGGTCTTTCACATCACCTCCTACCTGTTCCTCTTTAACTGGATATACTGGGGATTGAACCGGGGACCTTCTGCATGCCAAGCAGAGGCTCTTCCCCTGAGCCACGGCCCCTCTTGACAGCTCTCCAGGGTCTCAGGCGGAGGCTTTTCCCATCACCTCCTGCCTGGTCCTCTTTAACTGGAGATGCCGGGGATTGAACCTGGGACCTCCTGCATGCCAAGCGGAGGCTCTTCCACTGAGCCACAGCCCCTCTTAACAGCTCTCCAGGGTCTCAGGAGGAGGTCTTTCACATCACCTCCTACCTGTTCCTCTTTAACTGGATATACTGGGGATTGAACCTGGGACCTTCTGCATGCCAAGCAGAGGCTCTTCCCCTGAGCCACGGCCCCTCTTGACAGCTCTCCAGGGTCTCAGGCGGAGGCTTTTCCCATCACCTCCTGCCTGGTCCTCTTTAACTGGAGATGCTGGGACCTTCTGCATGATAAGCAGAGGCTCTACGACTGAGCCATGGCTCTTCCCCTCTTCATCTTTAATGTCCACTGAACACCAGTGTGTCTGCCAGGAGCTGTTCACAACAGAGGCCAAGCAGCACACTATCTCTGCTCGGAGGGCCTTGTTCCCGAATCCACAATGGGCGAGGAGTTTCTTGCCTTTGAGAGGGAGTGAGATAGGCATTCAGCCCATCCCAAAGCTCATCGATTCTACAGGTCAAAGGAGGGAATTGTCCACAAGCTGGTCTGGTCCCTCCTGTAGACTAGGCTTGCCAGCCTCCAGGTGGGGCCTGGGGATCTCCCGCTTTTACAACTGATCTCCAGCTGACAGAGATTAGCTCCCCTGGAGAAAATGGCTGCTGTAAAGGGTGGACTCTATGGCACTGGACCCTGCTGAGGCCCCGCCCTCTCCTGGATCCACCCCCAAAGTCTCCTGGTATTTTCCAACCCAGACCTGGCAACCCTACAGACACTGGCAGGAGCTCCCAGCCGGCCGGCCGGTCAAAGCAAAATGTTATCGCCGCCGACGGAGACGGCAAGCACACCAGAGACCACACAAGTCACCATGTTTCCGTGGTCCCTCATTCCAGACCAGTGTTTTAATTGCTGGCTTTATATCTTTGTACATATTTTAGCTCTGTTTTAAACTGTTTTAATGATGTCTGTGTACGTGTGTTTTGCGGGGGGCGGGGGTGATTCTAATGGTTTCAAAATGTGATTTTATCTTTTATGTTTTAATTTGTGAGCTGCCTTGGTGGCCCTTGTGAGGGTCGGAAGGTAAGGTATACATTCTGTAAAAACAGAATAAAATAAGAAATAAGAAACGGGGCCTCCCTTTGCAAGCCTTCGTGCAACTCCCACCAGCTTTGGCACTGGGGCCTGATTCTGTTCCCCAAAAGGCCGTCTTCTCCTTCAAAAAGGCTGCAAGAAGTAGAGTAGCCAGGTCCGCCTTCTCCCCCCCCCCCCCCCGGCCACCAATGGGGGATGCCATAGAGTTGCCAGATCCAGGTTGGGAAATTCCTGGAGATTTGGGAAGGGCATCGACCTCAGTGGGGCACAATGCCCTAGAGTCCACCCCTCCAAAGCAGCCATTTTCTCTGGGGGAAATGATTTCTGCAGTCTGGAGATGAGCTGTATTTCCAGGGGATCCCCAGGTCCTGGCATCTCTCGCCACGAAGGCAAGGCAGGTTCCCTCTTTCTGAAAGAGGTTTGGCACCGTTCATCTCCCGGGATGCGGCAATGGAGGCCAGAACTCCACGCTCCTTTGCCTCTGAATGCAAATTGCTGGCACAGCCCTCAGTTGGCTGGAAGGATTGTTTCCGAGCGGGGAAGCAAGGATAAAGCGGTTTGTTTGGCCTGCCCGGCGCAGTTGTCATTCCGGCAGCCTGCGACCTGAAGCTGTCCCACATGTTGGAGGGAAACAAAAAGCCCTCTCCAAGCCCAGCCCCCGCCACCCTCAATTCACTGCCGTCTGCATCTGCACCCAGAAACACCCCGAATCCCTGGGGGGAATGGAAGAGAGGATGGACCGGGAAGAAGAGGCTTGCTGGACCAGACCCAGCTCCCCCTCCTCCCCCACGCCTTTGCCACTGCGCTTTTCTCTGCCCCTCACAATGGCGGCTGCTGGTGATGTGTCATCACTGCAAGTCTCCCACCCGCGGTGCCCGTTCAGAGGCTGGGCTGGAGCTGGGATGCTTGCCAAGAGAGACCGCGGCTTTTAACCTGGCAAGTGAGAGTCAGTCCATTGGGGAGGGTGGCCAACTCCATGCTGGGAAACTCTTGGGGATTTGGTGGTGGGGCCTAGAGAGATGAGTGGTGTTGGAGGAGAGGGGGGCCTCAGCAGGGTACAGTGGCATAGAGTCCCCCCCCCCCACAGAGTAGCCCTTTCCTACAGGGGAACTGAGCTCTGCTAGGGGATGTTCAAGCCCCACCTGGAGGTTGGCAGTGCCAACTAGGAGAACACAACTGGGAAGGTTGCGGGTCTGTAATGCACAAAGACTCCTAGGAAAAGAGAGGCTCCACTTCCCAATGCAACTGGGGGAGTTGAGGTTGCCAACTCTTGTTTGGGAAATTCCTGGAGATTTGAGGGTGGTGTCTGGGGGGGGCAGGGTTACAGGAGGGGGTGGATCTCAGTGGGATACAACGCCATACAGGCCACCCTCCAAAGCAGCCAGGAGAAAGGGCCTCTGCCGTCTGGAGATCAGTTGTAATTCCTGGAGGTCTCCAGGCCCCACCTGGAGGCTGGCAACCCTAGGAGTTGGAGCATGTCTTCCTTGCCCTTTGCACAGTTTCCCTTCCTCATGGGAAATGCTACACGTGACATCCAAATGCCTTCTGGAATAAGTCATCTTATTCCAGACGACGTTCCTGAAATTAGATCCACCATGAATCATAGAATCATAGAGCTGGAAGGGACCTCCAGGGTCATCTAGTCCAACCCCCTGCACAGTGCAGGGAATTCACCAACACCTCCGTGCACACACACACACACACACACACACACACACACACACACACACCCAGTGACTGCTGTTCCATGCCCAGAAGATGACAGAAAACCTCCAGGATCCCCAACCAAACTGGCCTGGAGAAAAATTGTTTCCTGATCCAAAAGTGGAATTCCCTGCCACAGGAGGTGGTGGCAGCTACAAGCATGGACGGCTTCAAGAGGGAATTAGATAAACATACAGAGCAGAGGTCCATCAGTGGCTATGAGCCACAAGGTATAGATAGGAACTCTCAGTCTGGGGCAAGTGATGCTCTGTATTCTTGGTGCTTGGGGGGGTGGGCAACAGTGGGAGGGCTTCTTCTAGTGTCCTGGCCCCACTGCTGGACCTCCTGAGGGCCCCTGGTGTTTTTGGCCACTGTGTGACCCAGAGTGTTGGACTGGGTGGGCCACTGGCCTGATCCAACATTGGCTTCTCTGATGTTCTTAAGAGCAGAGGTCCATCAGTGTCTGTGAGCCACAAGGTATAGATAGGAACTCTCAGTCTGGGGCAAGTGATGCTCTGTATTCTTGGTGCTTGGGGGGGGGTGGGCAACAGTGGGAGGGCTTCTAGTGTCCTGGCCCCACTGCTGGACCTCCTGAGGGCACCTAGTGTTTTTGGCCACTGCGTGACCCAGAATGTCGGACTGGAGGGGCCACTGGCCTGATCCAACAACATTGGCTTCTCTCTAACATTCTTATGTAAGTGGCGACCAGCATTTCCCTGGGCAGGCGTGTCCGAAAGGTGATGCACAGTTGGGCATCCTCAGGATCTTCCCATGTTGAATGCCGTTGCCTAATTAACCAGCTCCAGGTTGGAAAATACATGGAGATTATCAATACTGTTATAAGGTATAAGTTACTAGCACTATATTATTTGTATCTTAACTTGCACCAACTGATTCAAGTAAAGCTTTGTAAATTGTAATATTCATATTGCTATATACACTGTAATGTATGTCATAAATCAAGAAAGTTTAAAAAAAGAAAATACATGGAGATTTGGGGGTGGAGCCTGAGGAGGGCGGGGTTTGGGGAGGGGAGGGACTTCAATGTGGTATAATACCATAGAGTCCACCTTCCAAAGCGGCCATTTCCTCCAGGTGAACTGATCTCTGTCGCCTGGAGATCAGTTGTAATCCCAGGAGATCGCCAGCCACCATCTGGAGGTTGGCAATACTAACAAATAAAGAAAATTCAGCCTCTGAGTTGTCATGGCTTACATCTGCATGTCCTTCCATATGGCTGGAACCTGATTTCTCTGCCTGAGTCCCGGGGAGTCCTAGGGCTGCCAAGCTCCAGGTGGGGCCTGGAGATCTTCCAGAATTACAGCTGATCTCCAAACAGCAGAGATCAGTCCCCCTTACTTTGGGGGGGCACTCTAAGACACTGAACTCCACCGAGGTCCCTCTGCTCCCCAAACTCCACCCTCCTCAGGCTCCACCCCCAAAACTCCAGGAATTTCCCAACCCAGAGTTGGCCACCCTGAGAGCCACTGTTGCAATGTACAGTGTTCCCTCTACGCTGAGTTAGTGAGAGCTAGCTCAGTTTTTTAGCCTCCAGCTCAGACATTTTTGTCTTAGCCCAGGAAGGAGGGCTCCAGAGCAAACTCCGCAGAAGCCAAATTTCTCGCTCACAACTTTAACTTTAACTGGAACTTTTGCTCACAAGACTCCACAGCTTAGAGGGAGGATTAAGTCCAGGTTTCGAAATTCCTGGAGATTTGAGTGTGGCGCCTGGGAAGGGTCGGGTTTATTTATTTAACTGCTGGGCGATGCACAGCTAAATATCAGGAGGAACTTGGTTGAGCAGTGGAACAGAGTGCCTCAGAGGGAGGGGGTGGATGCTCCTTTGCTGGACATTTTCAAGCGGAGGCTGGATGACCGTCTTTCGGATATGTCGTAGGAGTCGGGCTACCTTTCAGCTATGCTCCTGCAGAGGGCAGGGGGTTGGACTAGATGACCTGCAAGTTCCCTTCCGTCTCTAACATTCTACAATTCTATGATTCCCTGATTTCCTCCCACACATTGGAGGGGTGCGCACATGGGGATCGCTGAAGTCCCCTGTAAAGTTTGGCAAACCAGAACAGGCCCTGAGTAGCGGCTCTGCTCTCTCTCCGTTGGAATTGCCACAGCTCCCCAGCTAAGCCCTTCTCAGCCTCCCACAAAATGGCTTTGTTTTCCTAGGATCCCGTGTCATTGAAGAGGGATTACGCTTGCCTTCCCCGTGCCCAAGGGGATCAAGCATGCCTGGCCGAGCTTTGCAGGACTTTGGAACAACAGGGGCCCCCGGGGCTTTGATGCCCGGGATTTCGGCTGGGAAGGCAGAGCAGCGGCCCGGGCCAGGACTCGGAATTACGGGGGGTTTTGGGGGCAAAGGGAGGCCTTCTGACCTGTGGGGCAGGAGCTGCGTCATCCCCAGGGCCTGCATGAGGCCTCGCCAGGGCGGTCTCCAGTGTTCCCTCTAAGCTGAGTTAGTGTGAGCCAGCTCACAGTTCTTTAGCCTCCGGCTCACACCTTTTTGTCTTCTCTCAGGAAGGATGGCTCCGGAGCAAACTAATTCAGGCAGTATCCAACTCGCTCGCTCACAACTTTAATACCAGGAGCTCACAAAGTAGAATTTTTGCTCACAGGACTCCGCAGCTTAGAGGGAGCGTTGTCTCTGTGGAGAAAGGACAGGTCCAGCTGAGCGAAGGCTGCCAACTCTGGGTTGGGGGATTCCTGGAGGTTTGGGGGAGTGGAGCCTGGGAGGATAGGGTTTGGGGAGGGGACAGACTCCAACAGTGATCTGAGGTCTCCAAAGCGGGCATTTTCTCTACTGACCCCAGTAGAGAGCAATTGTAATTCCAGGCGATGGCCAGGCCCCACCTGGTGAGCCAGTCTGGTGTCGTGGTTGAGTGCGTGGACTCTGATCTGGGAGAACCGGGTTTGATGGGCAAGCCATAGCTCTGGCACAGCTGTTCTTGAAAAAGAGGAGTCTCTGTCAGAACTCTCTCAGCCCCACCTACCTCCCAGGGTGTCTGTTGTGGGGAGGGGGAAGGGAAAGGAGATTGTAAGCTGCTCTGAGACTCCCTTGGGTAGTGTTATGTATTGACCATGCGGTCGCCATGTGCTCCCATAATGGCGACCGCATGGCCAGAGCACATGGCCAAGAAACTACCTGAGCTTCAGCCAGGTAGAACAAAGGCCAGGTGGATTCAAACCGGCCACCAATCCTGTACCTAGGTTTCTCCCAGGGAACCTATGAGATGTAAATAGACTGAGAATAGCCTCTCAGGCCAGTTGGGCGAGGTCAGGGGATTGTCCCTGACCAGCATAAAAGGAGGGCTCGGAGCCCTGGGCTGTATGCTTCATCCGGACCGGCAATAAAGATCTAGCTGTTTCACTATTCCATGGACTCCCGACTCCAATACTTATCAGGTAGTGAAGGACGGAGTATAAATCCAATCTCTTCTTCTTCTTCTTCTTCTTCTTCTTCTTCTTCTTCTGACATATAAAAGCAACCTTGAAAGGTGTAAACAAAATCTGTTTCTTGCAAAACGTTTACAGTATTATAAGATAAACTATTCAGTAAATTGCAAATAAAGCTCCTCATGAGGGGAGCTGGCCGCCCTGCACGAGTGAATTCGTGGAAACTAGTGGCCGTCCTACAAGCCTTTTGAAGATTTAACAACTTGATAAAGATATCGATTCGAAACAGGCCTGTCGTATGCACCAACCACGAAGTCTTCATGCTGTGAGGGACTTATCTTTGGCTGCTAAAGTGAATGCTTTTCTCCGTCCTTCAGGCATAAAGAAGGTGGCTCGGTCCCTTTAAGATTGTATTTCAGCAAGGTTTAGTCCCGCCTGTAGCTGTATGCCTCCTAACGTAATTACACATTTTGTACCTTATTTGCACTTCACTTAATAGCTTATCTTATAACACTAGAAATATTTTTGCAAAAAAAAGAGATTTTGTTTCCCCTTTTCAAGGTTGCTTTTGTTTGTCTGGCTGATCTAGTTACTGACAACCTCCCCCCCCACCCCAGTCCCACATGAGAAGTGGACCGGTGAGCCTCGGGTTGCCAGCCTCCAGGTGGCAGCTGGAGATCTCCGGCAATTACAAGTGCCCTCCTGGTGACACAGATCAATCCGCCTGGGAAAAATGGCCGCTCTGCAAGGCGGACTCTATGGCACTGAGGTCCCTCCCCTCCCCAAACGCGGCCCTCTTCAGGCTCCGCCCCCCAAATATCCAGGTATTTCCCATCCCAGAGCTGGCAACCCCAGGTAAGCCAGGGCCCCTTTGACATGCCACCTTTCCTAAGGTGATACCCAGCCCGACCGACTGGAGGGGGGGGGGGGGCTATTGATTTCCTTATTTAAAATATTTCTCTGCCTGCCGCCTTTCTCTTGAGCAGCTCAGGATCCAAGGCGGGTAAGAACACACTGTGCAACAGTTTCATAACAATAACAGCTATTTTTAAAAAAACATTAAAACTGGCCTAAAAACGATTTATTTGCCCCGCCAGCAGGTACTGTCCGCTTGCTCGGGCTGCCCCCAGACCTCTCCCGGGAGCCTCTGTTTTGCGGTCAATGCCAGGGGGCAGCGCCCCCAACCTCTTCCTGGGGGCTGTTCCAGAGGCAAGGGGCAGCCACTGAAAAAGCTTGGGCCCTAACGCCGGCAGGGCATGCCTTAGACCAGTGGGGTCCTGAGGATGAAGCTGACACACAGGGAACCTGTGGAGAGAGGCGGTCCCTTCCAGGATGTGGGCCTCAAGACCTCTAGGTGGAGGTCTTTCACATCACCCACTCCTTGGTCCTTTTAACTGGAGATGCCGGGGATTGAACCCGGGAGCTTCTGCATGCCAAGCAGATGTTCTGCCACTGAGCTGCTACAGCCCCTCTTTACAGCTCTCCAGGGTCTCAGGCGGAGGCCTTTCCCAGCACCTCCTACCTGGTGCTTTTTAACTGGAGATGCCAGGGATTGAACCTGGGACCTCCTGCATGCCAGGCAGAGGCTCTGCCACTGAGCCACAGCCCCTCTTTACAGCTCTCCAGGGTCTCAGGTTGAGGTCTTTCCCATCACCTGCTGCCTGGTCCTTTTAGCTGGAGATGCCGGGGATTGAACCTGGGACCTCCTGCATGCCAAGCAGATGCTCTGCCACTGAGCCACAGCCCCTCTTTACAGCTCTCCAGGGTCTCAGGCGGAGGTCTTTCCCATCACCTGCTGCCTGGTCCTTTTAGCTGGAGATGCTGGGGATTGAACCGGGGACCTCCTGCATGTCAAGCAGAAGCTAAACAGAGCTACAGCCCCTCTTTAATTTCACATTTCCCAGCCAACCCCTCAGCCTAAGGAGGCCTTTCGAAACAGAGCCCTGCAGGACCTCAAACCTGCCTACGCATCCCCTGCTCACCAGCATTTTTTGCTAAACAGGATCCAGCTGTGCCTAGGGAAAGGCATTCTGTGCATGCTCAGGAGCCTCTTACCCATGTTCTAGCATCGCTGAAAGAGCCCCGCACCTGGGCTTGGGGGAAGAGCTTGGCTCAGTAAGGGGCAGCCATCAGGGATCAATGCGCCCCCCCCCCAACTTGAGGGGAAGCCAGCTTATGGCAGGCTTAAGGCGGTCCAAACGAAGGAATTTGAACGTCAGAAGAGTTAATCCAGGGGAATCGCTCTCTCCTTACCTTCATAGGTCCAATGGGAACCTGCAAACGAAAAAGAGAAGTGGGGGAAAGGTTGAGTCGAGACAGTCCGAGAGAGCTCCGCAGCAGGCAGCGTCACAGCTCTAAGATCAGCTCTGCCCCAGAAGTGGCTGCCTTGCCCTCGCACCGGGGGCCCCTGACCTTTGTGAACCTGCGGGCACCTCTGGAATCCTGACACCGCCTGCTGGGCACAGCCAGCCACAAAACGGCCGCAGCACCTTCCTTCGGTCACTCGGTGAAGAGCCGGCTGCTGCCACCGCGGCATATTTAAAAATCCATGCGGCCAACCAAAGCCCCAACAGCTGATCGGAAGCCCTGCTGGGCAGAAGCCTCACCTGGCTTGGCGGGCACTAGGAAGGGTGTCGGAGGGAGACATGGAACCCTAGGGCACCCCCCTTCAATGCTCCCTCTAAGCTGTGGAGTCTGGTGAGCAAAAATTCTGCTTTGTGAGCTACGGGCATTAAAGCTGTGAGCCAGCGATTTGGCTGCTGCATAAATCAGTTTGCTTTGGAGCCCTCCTTCCTGAGCGAAGACGAAAAAGTGCACGCTGGAGGCTAAAAAACTGTGAGCTAGCTCACACTGACTCAGCTTAGAGGGAACACTGCCCCCCTTGCCCCAGAGAGTGGGAAAAGGAGTTTCTGCCGAGGATCTTAGAATCACAGAATCATAAAGTTGGAAGGGACCTCCGGGGTCCAGTTTGGTGTGATGGTTATGAGCGCGGACTCTAGTCTGGGAGAACCGGGTTTGATTCCCCACTCCTTCTCCACATGCAGCTGCTGGTGTGACCTTGGGTCAGTTACAAGTTCTTTCAGAGCTGTTCTCTCAAGGGCAGTCCTCGGGAGAGCTCTCTCAGCCCTACTGACCTCACAGGGTGTCTGCTGTGGGGAGAGACGGGGAAAGGAGATTGTAAGTCCCTCTGAGACTCCGAGTAAAGGGTGGAGTATAAATCCTATCTCTTCTCTTCCTCTTCTTCTGTTCATTGCCACTGAGAGGTCTCACCTCCCTAAAGTCTGCCTTATCCTTTTTCCCAATGAAAATCTTTCCCCTGCTGACCCCATCATGTCCTCTCAGGAGGTAAAAACAGGTATACTGCCTCTGTGCATGGAGGTTCCATTCACCTGTCACACCTAATAGCATTGGATGGATCTGTCCTGCAAGAAAAGGGCCTACTCCTCTTGAAAGACCTCTGAAAGAGCTAGGGTTGCCAGCCTCCAGGTGGGGCCTGGGGATCCCCTGCTTTTACAACTGACCTCCAGCTGACAGAGATCAGCTTCCCTGGAGAAAATGGCTGCTTCGAAGGGTGGACTGTATGGCCTTGTACTGTGTGGAGGCCCCTCCCCTCCCCAAACCCCGCCCTCTCCCGGATCCACCCCCGAAGTCTCCAGGTATTTTCCAACCCAGACCTGGCAACCCTAGAGAGAGCACCCACCCACCACAGGCTGCGGCAGTGAATTCCATAGGTTAGTTGGGCTGCAGGCCAAAATCTGTTCTGCCCTCCAGATAAACATGGTCATCAGGTGACTTCCACTGCTTCCTCTAAGCTGTGGAGTCCGGTGAGCAAAAATTCTCCTCTGTGAGTGACTGGCATTAAAGCTGTGAGCGAGCGATTTGGCCACTGCATAAATTAGTTTGCTCTGGAGCCATCCTTCCCGGGCTAAGACAAAAATGGGTGAGCCAGAAACTAAAAAACTGTGAGCAGAGACCAGGCCGGACCTTTGGCTAAAAAACTGTGAGCTAGCACACACTAACTCAGCTTAGAGGGAACACTGACCTCCACCCCCAAAACGCCAACCTGTACTGCTTCTATTGCCCTAACCTGGATGGCCCAGGCTGACCTGATCTCAGCAGATTTTGGAAGCTAATCAGGGTCAGCCCTGGTCAGTATTTGGATGGGAGACCCCCAAGGAACTCCAGGGTCACCACGCAGGATCATTTATCCAAGCAGATTCAGGTGGGTAGTGTCAGCTAATGTTTCTTTATTTATTTATTTATTTATTTATTTTAGTTTTTATATCCCGCCCTCCCTGCAAGCGGGCTCAGGGCGGCTAACAAAGGCTCAAAGCCATGCATATCATAACAATTTAAAATCATTTAAAACACAACAATAATAAAACTCCATTACACAGGAGTATAACTACTACAATAAAACTAAAATCCACTAAAATGCTTCCAGTCTCTTTAAATGGCGTCCTCTCTAGTGAGGGACCCTCCAGTTATAGCCATCAGTCTGGGCTGCATTGGACCAATTTCCACTGTAGATGTTCTTACATCCCCCGCCCAGGAGGTGGTTCCTGCCTGCCTCTATACCTTCCCGCCTTTACTCTGGGAACAAAAATCCAGTATTATAAGCGACTTTTCTTACATTGTTGATTGGTTACATTTTATTGCTTGACTGCGTTTGAATTTTGTATAATTGGCCTGCCTGCCCTGGGGCCCACCATTACTAACACAAGAAGTGTAGATGACCATGACAGATCCTCTCTCAATAAAGAATTCCTGATTAAGGACACTTGTCGCCGATTGACTCTGTGGACTCTCACAGGTAGCTGTGTTGGTCTGAAGCAATAAAGTCTGAGTCCAGTGGTACCTTTAAGACCGACCAAGTTTAATTCTGGGTATAAGGTTTTGTGTGCCAGCAAGTATCTGAAAAAGTGTGCATGCACACTAAAGCTTATACCCAGAATTAAACTTTCTTGGTCTTAAAGTTGCCACTGGACTCAAACTCTGTTCTAAAATTTTATTCTGTACACAAAAGCTCACACCCAGAATTAAACTTTGTTGGTCTTAAAGGACCCCCTAGAATCAAACTCTGTTCTAAACGTTTTATTCTGCACATGAAAGCCTATACCCAGAATTAAACTTTGTGGAGCTGAAAGTTACCCCTGGATACAAACTCTGTTCTGAAGATTTATTCTGCACACGAAAGACTATACTCAGAATAAAACTTCGTGGGTCTTAAAGGTGCCACTGGACTCAAACTCTGTTCTAAAGTTTTATTCTGCACATGAGAACTTATAACTTACTGAAAACAAATCAGCCAGTATCATAATGCCCCTGTAATATAAATCGATGGTGCGACCTCATTTGGAGTACTGTGTACAGTTCTGGTCGCCACACCTCAAAAAAGATATTATAGCATTGGAAAAAGTGCGGAAAAGGGAAACTAGAATGATAAAAGGGTTGGAACACTTTCCCTGTGAAGAAAGGTTGAAGCGCTTGGGGCTCTATAGCTGGGAGAAACGACGGCTGAGGGGTGACATGATCGAGGTTTATGCATGAGATAGAGCAGGTAGAGAAAGAAGTACTTTTCTCCCTTTCTCACGTGTTGGACTGGAGGGGCCACTGGCCTGATTCAGCATTGGCTTCTCTCATGTTCTTATGTTATGTTCTTATACCCAGAATTAAACTTTCTTGGTCTTGAGGGTGCCCCTGGACTCAAACTTTGTTCTTCTGTAAAGGATGTTTCAGTTTGCACTGAACGGGTCCCCACTGAAACTCAGAGGGCCGACTTCTAAGTAGCCCAGAGTTTCAGGCTGAAGAAGACAGCGACTGACCCAGGTAGAGTTGCCAACCTTCAGGTGGGGGCTGGAGCCCAGAGATCTCCCAGAATCACAACTGATCTCCAGACTACCTCAATCACTTTTTATTAATTACTTATTTAAAACATTTCTGGAGAGCCAGTTTGGTGTAGTGGTTAGGAGCGCGGACTGTAATCTGGGACAACCGGATCTGACCCCCCCGCTCCTCCACATGCAGCTGCTGGCATAACCTTGGGTCAGTCACAAGTTCTCTTAGAGCTGTTCTCTCAAGGGCAGTCCTCGAGAGAGCTCTCTCAGCCCCACCTACCTCACAGGGTGTCTGTTGTGGGGAGGGGAAGGGGAAGGAGATTGTAAACCGCTCCAAGACTCCTTTGGGTAGTGAATGGTGGGGTATAAATCCAATCTCCTCTTCTTCTCCTGGAGAAAATGGCTGCTTTGGAAGGTGGACGGTATAGTGGCCTTATAACCCTACCGATGCCCCTCCCTCAACCCCATTTTCCTAGGCTTCACCCTCAAATCTCCAGGTATTTCCAAACCCGGATTTGGCAACCCTAGGGAACTTCATGGCTATTGCTAAACTGAGACTCAAACCCAGCTCTCTTTAGGGCAAGTCCCAGGTTCATTGAGTGGGTGGGTAGCCCCCGCCAACCACAGGGTGGACTCCAGCATGCCCTGGAGGCGGGCCTGGAATCCCAGCCAGCCAATCTCCCCCTAGCTTCTGCCCAGAGGAGGTGGCTTTTTTGAGGTCCTGGGCTTTCAAACCTGCCCTTTATCCAGGTCGCTCCCCCTCCTCATTGTAACGGAGAGAAAGAGGAGCAAAAAAACCTCTCCTCCAGTTACAGCTTTGAAACAGCCGTCTTTTTGCTCTTGCTCCAAATATAGCATTGCATCAATATTTCTTACCCTGAACTCCCTTTTTTTGGGACAAGTCTAGGGAAGTTCGACGCACACAGACACAAAAAGGCCGGATTAGAGCCAATGTTGACAGAAGAGATAAGCGGAACCAAATTTGTTCTGCACCAAAGAGGGCAGCCGGTCTGTGGGCAGAGAGGGGACCTGCAGACACTCACCCTGTTTCTAAAATTACTCTTGCAGTGTAAGAAGAGATTTGGCAAAAGGAGAGTCTCTCTCCACCCATCCAGGTTAGGGGAAACGTCCTCAGGACTTAGGGTCGCCGCCTGGGGAGCCTGGGGAAGACAGGGACTCCAGTGGGGTACAGTGCCATGGAGTCCCCCCCACCTCCAAAGCAGCCATTTTCTCCAGGGGAACTGTTTTCTGTAGCCTGGAGATGAGCTGTAATTCCAGGGGATCCCCAGGTAGAAGAAGAAGGAGCAGTATGAACGTGCCCTTAAACTGAGTCTGGTAACTGAAGGGCAGCCGATGGAGTGAGTGCAGAATGGAAGGGACACGCAGGCTCCGTCTGGCTCTCGATAATGACTGAACAGCATCATTCTGTACTAACTGGATTCTCTGGACTGGCTCCGAGGGGAGACCTATGCACAGTGCATTACAGTAGTCTAGTCTCGATGTTACCATGGCGTGGATTTAGGTGGCCAGATTGTACGTATTGTCTGTGTCAAGGTAGGGGGCCATCTTTCGGGCTAGGCTGAGTAGCCCCACTTAGGATAGTTCTGACTCAGAGTCAATCCACTTAGGCTAGCTCTCCCAGTGAGTTAAAGCCTCGCCTCTGTCACGTGCTCCACGTGGGGCCTTGAGTCAGTCATAAGAACGTAAGAAAAGCCAATGTTGGATCAGGCCAGTGGCCCATCCAGTCCAACACTTTGGGTCACACAGTGGCCAAAAACTCCAGGGGCCCTCAGGAGGTCCACCAGTGGGGCCAGGACACTAGAAGCCCTCCCACTGTTGCCCCCCCCCCCATCAAGCACCAAGAATACAGAGCATCACTTGCCCCAAACACAAGAACATGAGAGAAGCCAGTATTGGATCAGGCCAATGGCCCGACCATTCCAACACTCTGTCACACAGTGGCCAAAAACACCAGTTGCCCTCAGGAGGTCCAGCAGTGGGGCCAGGACACTAGAAGCTCTCCCACTGTTGCCCCCCCCCAAGCACCAAGAATACAGAGCATCACTTGCCCCTGACCGAGAGATCCTATATATACCTTGTGGCTAATAGCCACTGATGGAGCTCTGCTCCAGATATATAAGAACATAAGAGAAGCCAATGTTGGATCAGACCAGTGGCCCATCCAGTCCAACACTCTGGGTCACACAATGGCCTAAAACTCCAGGGGCCTTCAGAAGGTCCAGCAGTGGGGCCAGGACACTAGAAGCCCTCCCACTGTTGCCCGCCCCATCAAGCACCAAGAATACAGAGCATCATTTGCCGCAAACACAAGAACATGAGAGAAGCCAGTACTGGATCAGGCCAATGGCCTGACCAGTCCAACACTCTGTCACACAGTGGCCAAAAATACCAGGTGCCCTGAGGAGGTCCAGCAGTGGGGCCAGGACACTAGAAGCTCTCCCACTATTGCCCCCCGCCCAAGCACCAAGAATACAGAGTATCACTTGCCCCTGACCGAGAGATCCTATATATACCTTGTGGCTAATAGCCACTGATGGAGCTCTGCTCCAGATATATAAGAACATAAGAGAAGCCCATGTTGGATCAGGCCAGTGGCCCATCCAGTCCAACACTCTGGGTCACACAGTGGCCAAAAACTCCAGGGGCCCTCAGAAGGTCCAGCAGTGGGGCCAGGACACTAGAAGCCCTCCCACTGTTGACCCCCTCTCCACAAGTACCAAGAATACAGAGCATCACTTGACCCAGACTGAGAGTTCCTATCTAGAACTTTGGCTAAGAGCCACTGAAGGACCTCTGCTCCAGATGTGGATCCAATTCTCTCTTGTCCATGCTTGTAGCCGCCACCACCTCCTGTGGCAATGGATTCCACGCATTAATCACTCCTAACAGTGGAATCTCAAACCGAGTTGTACCTTCCTAAGTCCCTTGAGGCCTAGGGTGTGTCTCTTCTTGGATCTGCAGTGTGAAATGGCTCACTCCTGCAGAGTTTGAAAAGTTCGCCTTCTCTCAAAGGTGGCTCAGTGGAAGAGCTTCCTTGAGCGTTGTTTTCTTCTACTTAGCTGTCACCTGGCATTTCAGAACAGATTAGAAGAGGCATCCGGGAGTATTCTGTGCTGGTTCCTAGAGGCTAAGAGGTCTGCAGGGTTTTATAGATGGAATTAACCCTGTTGTCTTTTCCTCTCTACAGGAATCAACCCAGCACTAACGCTCCCTCTAAGCTGTGGAGTCCTCTGAGCAAAAATCCTACTTTGTGAGCTACTGGCATTAAAGTTGTGAGCGAGCGATTTGGCTGCTGCATAAATTTATGGTTTACATAAATTGGTTTAGCCAGAGGCTAAAACACTGAGCTAGCTCACAGTAACTCGGCTTACAGGGAGCCGAAGATTTCTTTACCGTTTATTTTTTTGCTTCCCCATGGCATCCCATCTGGGGGAATTCAGCACAAGCCCAAACATTGCTGGCAATACGAAGGCTACTTCCCAGAGCAGAACACTCTGTTCTTTCTCATCCATTCTCCACTGCCTGATTTGTTGCTTTTCCCATCCAGATGCCCCTGGCTGGCTCCCTGAAGAGTGTGAATAATCCCCAAGAAGAAGAGAGGAATCCCTCTGTGTGACGAAACCCTGTGGCAAAATGTCTCACAGGTCAGCTTCCTGACGCTGGGCGGGCCCCATCTGGTAACTTGCTCGCCCTCTTTTGTTCCCCTTCTGGACGTGGCTGTTGTCCTGCTAAAATGTCTTGAGTGCCGGCTGCTTGCATTGGGATGCTTCAGCTTCTTACCTCGATCTCTTTAACTTGGGGATCCCCAGACTTTTGGAGCCTGTGGGGGCGCCTTTTGGGATTCCAACACAGGGTGGGGCACGCAAGCACAAAATGGCTGCTGCAGGAGGCGAAGGCAACATAAGAACATAAGAGAAGCCAGCGTCGCATCAGGCCAGTGGCCCACCCAGTCCAACACTCTGTGTCAGACAGTGGCCAAAAACACCAGGGGCCCTCAGGAGGTCCAGCAGTGGGGCCAGGACACTAGAAGCCCTCCCGCTCTTGCCCCCCACTAAGCACCAAAAATACAGAGCATCGCTTGCCCCAGCCAAACACACAATGTAAGGGAGCGAGGGTGTATAGGACTCTAATACTAACTTGACAAAGTTTGATCCAGTGGCACCTTTAAGCTCAACACAGTTTAATTCTGGGTTTCAGCTTTCATGTGCAGAATAAAATTTTAGAACAGAGTGTGAGTCCAGTGGCACCTCTGAGACAAGGAAGTTTAATTCTGGGTATCGGCTTTCGTGTGCAGAATAAAACTTCAGAACAGAGTCTGAGTCCAGTGGCACCTTTAAGACCAAGGAAGTGTAATTCTGGGTATCGGCAGATTGAAGTTTAACAGGATGCCTTTTAATCTGTACAGCCCATCAGAAGCCCTGCTGGGAAAAAGCCCCGCTTAACCCTGCCCCCTTTCTAACTGCATTTGGCAGGCACAGGAGAGGGGTCGGCACTGGCACCACATCAGGGATCCCTGCTTTGCACCTTCCCACCTGCTCACGAGGAAAATGCTGCCCTTGGTGGAAACGACCAGCCTGAACTGACAGCTGGACGCATCTCTGTTATTGTGTTTATTGACTTCAGTCCTGCCCAAGCTCTCTCCTCAAGGGGGGGGGGGGACCCAAAGCCACTTCCTTAATTCTCCTCTCCTCCATTTTATCCACAGCACTGGCACCACATCAGGGATCCCTGCTTTGCACCTTCCCGCCTGCTCACGAGGAAAATGCTGCCCTTGGTGGAAACGACCAGCCTGAACTGACAGCTGGACGCATCTCTGTTATTGTGTTTATTGACTTCAGTCCTGCCCAAGCTCTCTCCTCAAGGGGGGGGGGGACCCAAAGCCACTTCCTTAATTCTCCTCTCCTCCATTTTATCCACAGCACTGGCACCACATCAGGGATCCCTGCTTTGCACCTTCCCGCCTGCTCACGAGGAAAATGCTGCCCTTGGTGGAAACGACCAGCCTGAACTGACAGCTGGACGCATCTCTGTTATTGTGTTTATTGACTTCAGTCCTGCCCAAGCTCTCTCCTCAAGGGGGGGGGGACCCAAAGCCACTTCCTTAATTCTCCTCTCCTCCATTTTATCCACAGCACTGGCACCACATCAGGGATCCCTGCTTTGCACCTTCCCGCCTGCTCACGAGGAAAATGCTGCCCTTGGTGGAAACGACCAGCCTGAACTGACAGCTGGACGCATCTCTGTTATTGTGTTTATTGACTTCAGTCCTGCCCAAGCTCTCTCCTCAAGGGGGGGGGGGACCCAAAGCCACTTCCTTAATTCTCCTCTCCTCCATTTTATCCACAGCACTGGCACCACATCAGGGATCCCTGCTTTGCACCTTCCCGCCTGCTCACGAGGAAAATGCTGCCCTTGGTGGAAACGACCAGCCTGAACTGACAGCTGGACGCATCTCTGTTATTGTGTTTATTGACTTCAGTCCTGCCCAAGCTCTCTCCTCAAGGGGGGGGGGGACCCAAAGCCACTTCCTTAATTCTCCTCTCCTCCATTTTATCCACAGCACTGGCACCACATCAGGGATCCCTGCTTTGCACCTTCCCGCCTGCTCACGAGGAAAATGCTGCCCTTGGTGGAAACGACCAGCCTGAACTGACAGCTGGACGCATCTCTGTTATTGTGTTTATTGACTTCAGTCCTGCCCAAGCTCTCTCCTCAAGGGGGGGGGGGACCCAAAGCCACTTCCTTAATTCTCCTCTCCTCCATTTTATCCACAGCACTGGCACCACATCAGGGATCCCTGCTTTGCACCTTCCCGCCTGCTCACGAGGAAAATGCTGCCCTTGGTGGAAACGACCAGCCTGAACTGACAGCTGGACGCATCTCTGTTATTGTGTTTATTGACTTCAGTCCTGCCCAAGCTCTCTCCTCAAGGGGGGGGGGGGACCCAAAGCCACTTCCTTAATTCTCCTCTCCTCCATTTTATCCACAGCACTGGCACCACATCAGGGATCCCTGCTTTGCACCTTCCCGCCTGCTCACGAGGAAAATGCTGCCCTTGGTGGAAACGACCAGCCTGAACTGACAGCTGGACGCATCTCTGTTATTGTGTTTATTGACTTCAGTCCTGCCCAAGCTCTCTCCTCAAGGGGGGGGGGGGGGGACCCAAAGCCACTTCCTTAATTCTCCTCTCCTCCATTTTATCCACAGCACTGGCACCACATCAGGGATCCCTGCTTTGCACCTTCCCGCCTGCTCACGAGGAAAATGCTGCCCTTGGTGGAAACGACCAGCCTGAACTGACAGCTGGACGCATCTCTGTTATTGTGTTTATTGACTTCAGTCCTGCCCAAGCTCTCTCCTCAAGGGGGGGGGGACCCAAAGCCACTTCCTTAATTCTCCTCTCCTCCATTTTATCCACAGCACTGGCACCACATCAGGGATCCCTGCTTTGCACCTTCCCGCCTGCTCACGAGGAAAATGCTGCCCTTGGTGGAAACGACCAGCCTGAACTGACAGCTGGACGCATCTCTGTTATTGTGTTTATTGACTTCAGTCCTGCCCAAGCTCTCTCCTCAAGGGGGGGGGGACCCAAAGCCACTTCCTTAATTCTCCTCTCCTCCATTTTATCCACAGCACTGGCACCACATCAGGGATCCCTGCTTTGCACCTTCCCGCCTGCTCACGAGGAAAATGCTGCCCTTGGTGGAAACGACCAGCCTGAACTGACAGCTGGATGCATCTCTGTTATTGTGTTTATTGACTTCAGTCCTGCCCAAGCTCTCTCCTCAAGGGGGGGGGGACCCAAAGCCACTTCCTTAATTCTCCTCTCCTCCATTTTATCCACAGCACTGGCACCACATCAGGGATCCCTGCTTTGCACCTTCCCGCCTGCTCACGAGGAAAATGCTGCCCTTGGTGGAAACGACCAGCCTGAACTGACAGCTGGACGCATCTCTGTTATTGTGTTTATTGACTTCAGTCCTGCCCAAGCTCTCTCCTCAAGGGGGGGGGGACCCAAAGCCACTTCCTTAATTCTCCTCTCCTCCATTTTATCCACAGCACTGGCACCACATCAGGGATCCCTGCTTTGCACCTTCCCGCCTGCTCACGAGGAAAATGCTGCCCTTGGTGGAAACGACCAGCCTGAACTGACAGCTGGATGCATCTCTGTTATTGTGTTTATTGACTTCAGTCCTGCCCAAGCTCTCTCCTCAAGGGGGGGGGGACCCAAAGCCACTTCCTTAATTCTCCTCTCCTCCATTTTATCCACAGCACTGGCACCACATCAGGGATCCCTGCTTTGCACCTTCCCGCCTGCTCACGAGGAAAATGCTGCCCTTGGTGGAAACGACCAGCCTGAACTGACAGCTGGACGCATCTCTGTTATTGTGTTTATTGACTTCAGTCCTGCCCAAGCTCTCTCCTCAAGGGGGGGGGGACCCAAAGCCACTTCCTTAATTCTCCTCTCCTCCATTTTACCCACACAACAACCCTGTGAAGTAGGTTTAAATTGCATGCAGAAAGGTATCAGCTGGATACTAGGAGTAACTTTTTCACGGTCAGAGTGGTTCAAAGGTGGAACCAGCTCCTAGGGAGGCGGTGAGCTCCCCTTCACTGGCCGCTTTCAAGAAGAGGCTGGACAAATATCTGTCAGAGATGCTTTAGGCTGGTCCTGCATTGGGCAGGGGGTTGGACGAGATGGTCTGCATGGCCTTCCAACTCTCTATGATTCTCTGATCCTCTGATTCTATGGTCCTGCATTGGGCAGGGGGTTGGACTAGATGGTCTGTATGGTCCCTTCCAACTCTATGATTCTAAGATTCTTTGGTCTTGCCCTAGGCAGGGAGTTGGACTAGACAGTCTGTATGGCCCCTTCCAACTCTATGATTCTGTGGTCCCGCATTGGACAAGGCGTTGGACTAGACAGTCTGTATAGCCCCTTCCATCTCCATGATTCTGTGCTTCTATGGTCCAGCATTAGGCAGGGGGTTGGACTAGACAGTCTGTATGGCCCCTTCCAACTCTATGATTCTTTGATTCTGTGGTCCTCTATTGGGCAGGGGGTTGGACTAGATGGTCTCTATGGCTACTTCCAACTCTATGATTTTAAGATTCTATGGTCTTGCATTGGGCAGGGGGTTGGACTAGATGGTCTCTATGGCCCCTTCCAACTCTATGATTCTAAGATTCTATGATTCTATGGTCCAGCATTGGGCAGGGGGTTGGACTAGACGGTCCATATGGCCCCTTCCAACTCTATGATTCTATGATTCTGTGGTCCTGTATTGGGCAGGGGGTTGGACTAGATGGTCTGTATGGCTCCTTCCAACTCTCTATGATTCTGTGATTCTATGGTCTTGCATTGGGCAGGGGGT
The DNA here is from genome assembly GCA_029233225.1 of Lepidodactylus listeri. Taxonomy (NCBI): domain Eukaryota; kingdom Metazoa; phylum Chordata; class Lepidosauria; order Squamata; family Gekkonidae; genus Lepidodactylus; species Lepidodactylus listeri. The sequence continues at coordinate 168,114,037 of JARCFY010000003.1, read as the reverse complement.
TGGACTAGATGGTCTGTATGGCCCCTTCCAACTCTATGATTCTAAGATTCTATGATTCTATGGTCCAGCATTGGGCAGGGGGTTGGACTAGATGGTCTGTATGGCCCCTTCCAGCTCTCTATGATTCTATGGTCCTGCATTGGGCAGGGGGTTGGACTAGATGGTCTGTATGGCCTCTTCCAGCTCTCTATGAGTCTATGATTCTATGGTCCTGCATTGGGCAGGGGGTTGGACTAGATGGTCTGTATGGCCCCTTCCAACTCTATGATTCTAAGATTCTATGATTCTATGGTCCAGCATTGGGCAGGGGGTTGGACTAGATGGTCTGTATGGCCCCTTCCAGCTCTCTATGATTCTATGGTCCTGCATTGGGCAGGGGGTTGGACTAGATGGTCTGTATGGCCTCTTCCAGCTCTCTATGAGTCTATGATTCTATGGTCCTGCATTGGGCAGGGGGTTGGACTAGATGGTCTGTATGGCCCCTTCCAACTCTATGATTCTAAGATTCTATGATTCTATGGTCCTGCATTGGGCAGGGGGTTGGACTAGATGGTCTGTATGGCCCCTTCCAACTCTATGATTCTAAGATTCTATGATTCTATGGTCCAGCATTGGGCAGGGGGTTGGACTAGATGGTCTGTATGGCCCCTTCCAGCTCTCTATGATTCTATGGTCCTGCATTGGGCAGGGGGTTGGACTAGATGGTCTGTATGGCCCCTTCCAACTCTCTCTGATTCTTTATTAGGCTGATAGTGTGTGGCTAGCCCAAGACCACCCAGCAACCTTCCATGGCAGAGCGGGGATTCGAATCTGGTTCCCCCAGATCCTAGTGAGATACTTTTAACTCCTGCACCACGCGGCCTCTCTCTTCTAGGCGCATACCCATGCAGCAGTGCTTGCGCATGAACACGAAGGCCCTCTGGAGGACCCAGCCTGCAGAGTACCCAGCTGCTGTGTATTTTAAATTCTTGATAACATTGCCCAATTGTGAGGACTTTTTTTCTAGCAGGCCCTCAGTAGCAAACGTCTTTTAAACTACTGCACGAGAAGCAGAGTCAGAAACAATGCCAGGTGGAGATGTTCTTTCAGTCAGGCACAACAGCGGGGAGGGGGTGGGTTTGCAAAGGGCTCCTTCGCATGGGTTGTTAAAAGGGGAATCCCTCTTTGAAACGGTGGGGAGGGGGCTGCTTCCTCACTCTCCTTTCCCTAGGGGGAAAGTAGCAGCAAGACATTTCTGTACCCGCTTCCTGTCCTTTGGGGAGATCTTTTCAACGGCTTGGCCTGCACAGACGGGCGTGAGTCTGTGCAAGTCAAAATAGTGGAGAGGCTAGTACACTTGCCAGCTCTGGGTGGGGAAATACCTGGAGATTTGGGGGGTGGAGCCTGGGGAGGGGAGGGTTTGGGGAGGGGAGGGACCTCAGCGGAGTATAATGGCATCCAGTCCACCCTCCAAAGCAGCCATTGTCTCCAGGGGGACCTGTTTTAGTTATCTGGAGATCAGTTGTAATAGCGGAAGATCTCCAGGTGTTTGGCCTGGGGGCGGCTTTGGGAGGAAGGGGGAAAGCTGGGAGGGGACATGATTCAGTTGCATGGCCAGCAGCTCGGTGTGCCAACCTGGGGAATGGAAATCTCACTCCTTGGCTACACACCTGTGCACGCTTACCTGAGAGAACAGGAGAACACCAGGAGAGCCCTGCTGGATCAGACCAGTGAAGGTCCATCTAGTCCAGCATCCGATCTCACACAGGGGCCTCAACCAGTTCCTCTGGAGGGCCAGCAGACAGGGCAGAGAGGCCGAGGCCTTCCCCTGAGAAGAACATCAGAAGAGCCCTGCTGGATGAGACCAGTGAGGGTCCCTCCAGTCCAGCATCCTGTCTCACCCAGTGGCCAACCAATTCCTCTGGACAACCAACAAGAGGGCACAGAGGCCGAGGCCTTCCCCTGATGCTGCCTCCTGGCTCTGGGATTCAGAGTTGACTGCTACTGAACATGGGGGTTTAAACCCCATTGAACTCCCCAAGATTTCTGTACCGGGAAGCTGTCCAAGCTCCCACTGCAATCACATTCTGGTAGTTTTTTGGGTGCCATCGTACGGTTGCCAGGTCATATAGGTTGCCAGATCCAGGTTGGGAAACTCCTGGAGATTTGGGGGCTGGAGCCTGGGAGGGACAGAGACCTCGGTGGGGCAGAAGGCCACAGAATCCACCCTCCCAAGCAGCCATTTTCTCCAGGGGGAACTGTCCTTTGTAGTCTGGAGATAAGGTGGGATCCCCAGGTCCCACTTGGAGGCTGGCATCCCTAGATGCCCTCTGTCTTTTCCCACTGGGACCTTGGTGGGAGGCAGAGGCCTCGAGGAGGCCCCGCAGAGCCAACTTCAGTCTTTGCCAATGGCTGTTGGCGGGGAAAAAGCCTGAGCGTAGGAAACCTTTCGGATTTGCAAACCGGGTGAGCGATTCCCACCCAAACCCTTTTCTTTGTCAAGATATCGAACAGCAGTGATTTAAAAGATCTCCTTCAAGCAGAGCAGAAGCCCAAAGCGGTCCTGAGAGGCAGCCGGGGTGACCCTAGGGTGGAGCAGCCCTGCAAAGATTCCAAAACCCAGAGAAGCCCCCTCCCCCAGGAGGGGGGAGAAGAAAGAGCTGGGAGAGGGGACTTACCTTTGCTGGCAGCCCAGGCAAAGGAGACTCCTTGCAAGAGGACAGACGCCCAGAGCATCTTCAGGCAGGTAAAGAAAGCAAGGGCTAGAGGTGCGTGGGAAAGACAGGGATGCTCGTCTGCGGCTGGTCCTCTGCCTAGGCCGGGAGGGTCAGTCTCCGATCCCCCCCAGCCCCAGCCCCCCCCTTGGAGAGGAGTCAAGAGACTCCCAAAAGCCAGCCGGACAAAGAGAAGCAAAGGGTCTTTTAAGGTGGCTCCGGCCGGGGAACGGAGGCCGGCTGCCCGGGGACGGAGGGCACAGCGCCTTAAATACTTCCAGCCACAAGTCCTGGGAGTCCCAGCAGTGTTTGGAGAGGGGGGGCGGGCGGGGGACCTGGCATTTGGCTGGCGTTCAGGCCTGTGCAAGCCAAGCTGCTTGGCACACTCCTCCGTGGCGGTCATCTGTAGCTCTCGTGGAGGGCGAAAGAGGAGGAGCACACCGAGGCATGGATTTCGCAGCAGTGGGAGAGGCAGTGTGGCCTGGGGGTTACAGCATTGGTCGGGGACCTGGCCATCCCAGGTCCCTCTTTGCCATGAAACTCGCTGGGTGACCTTGGGCCGGTCACTTTGTTTCGGCCTGACCTACCTCGCCGGATTGTTGTGAGGACAAAAGGGAGGAAGAGAGAGATCGGTGTGAAGGCTGCTCTGAGCCCCATGAAGTTAGATCCAGGTGGGCAGCTGTGTTGGTCTGAAGAGACACAATAAAGTTCGTGTCCAGCGGCACGTTTAAGGCTAACAAAGTTTAAGTCTGGGTATAAGCGTTTGGGTGCATGCACACGAAAGCTTACACCCAGAATTGAACTGTGTTGGTCTTAAAGGTGCCGCTGGACTCAGACGTTGCGTTAAGGGCCATGTATTCACTCGTGGTGACCGTATGAATTGCTCACCTCCATCACATCGTATCATTAAGAGGCTTGCTCAGATCTGGCAAATTAGAGGCTGGATCCTCCTTTTAAAAATATATTGTTCTTCCTTTTGTTCAAAAAATAAAACACAAGAAGAAAAAGAAGGAAAATGGGGGGAATCCAGTAACTAATTTTTTGAAGGGAAAAAAGGACAGACAGACAGACAGACAGACAGACAGACAGACAGACAGCTAGATAGATAGATAGATAGATAGATAGATAGATAGATAGATAGATAGATAGATAGATAGATAGATAGATAGATAGATCGGATAGAAATAAACATATAACACCAATGGGGTCAGACCTACAGATGAGTTTCTACAAATGGTTTCCAGACATATAAAGAGAAGTCTATACAAAATTGTTGTCTATACGATATGCGTTTCAAAGATTGATAAAGCTGAAGGGTGAAGGCGGGCGTGTATCTTTCCAGCGGTGCAAAATGAGTTATTCAGCTGTACTAAGGGCACAGAGGGTCCGTTTTCATCGGCTGTGGTTCAGCTTCCAAGATCATTTATAAAAGTACATAAGCAGCGTCTTTTTTTATTGGGCCGATCCAATCTGTTTCCTGTTGGGTCTTCCTCTTTTCCTTCGGACTTCCACTTTTCCTGGCGGAAAGGCAGGAAGTAATTAGGTCACATTGGACGCCCCGGGATTGGGTCACTCTGACATTCGTGGCTTCCTTTCAGCAAGGCTCAGCCTCGGAACTTATCTTTCAAGACCAGCCCTGGGGTCTGCCAGAAAATGGCAGCAAGAGTGTGTCTGAGCCATGTGCAGAGGACACCTGCTTCTCTGACTCGGCAGGCCCTCCAAACCGGCCCTTCACGCTCCACCTTAAAAGAGGAGCAGGGCTTTGGGGACTGTCCCCTTGGGGGGGGCCTCTGTGGGAAGAGACTTTGGAGGCATCAGCCACAGAGTTGCCAGCTCTGGGTTGGGAAACACCTGGAGATTTTGGGGGCGGATCTCTGAATGTGGAACTCCCAGCAGGCAAGACTGACAGCCGTCTGTGTCCATCTAGGGTGGCTTCGTATGTGTTGGAAAAGGCCATGGCTGGCGTACAAAGAGAGATCCAGATGGGCAGCCGTGTTGGTCTGAAGCAGCAGAGCAGAGTGCGAGTCCAGTGGTCTTAAAGGTGCCACTGGACTCAAACTTTGTTCTGGTGGGCAAAGAAGCAGAGAAGAGGACCCTGCAAGAATGGCAGCAAGAAGCCCATTAGGATAGTGAGCCCAACCCCTTCTCTCTCCCGTTAGGTGTCATTCTTTGTCTGTCTCCAGAGTGCTACCCTCAGGGTGATTTCCGCCTTCTTCTCGGAACAGCCTGTGATGTACTTAGGAACCTGTCTCTGACTCTCCTCTTTCCTATCAAGTAGGTTAGTTCCTAAATGAACCTTTATTTACTCTTTAATCAGGTTGTGCGCCGTTGCTGTATTAATTACTCTGCCAGCAAATATGTTCACACAGTGCAGGACGATTTGCTTATTCTTAGCCATTTATCGAGTGCTTGCCCTTTCAAATGTCAGCTTAGAGCAGAAAGAGTATTCAGTGCAAGAGTATTTAGTAGAGTAGAAACGAATATTCAAAGAAAAATATCCCCAAATCTCTCAAAACATCCAGAAAAGCCATGGGGAAAAATAAAGCAGACTTTAAAACTATATGTAACAAACACCTCCCTTCCTCCCTCCCTCCCTCCCTCCCTCCCTCTTTCTTTCTTTCTTTCTTTCTTTCTTTCTTTCTTTCTTTCTTTCTCTCTCTCTCTCTCTCTCTCTCTCTCTCTCTCTCTCTCTCTCTTTGTTGCAGTTGGGGGTGTGGACTCTAATATGGTTTGATTCCCCACTCCTCCACTTGCAGCTGCTGGATGACCTTGGGCAAGCCATAGTTCTGTCAGAGCTGTTCTCTCAAGAGCAGTCCTCAAGAGAGCTCTCTCAGCCCCACCTACCTCACTGGGTGTGTGTTGTGGGGAGGGGAAGGGAAAGGAGAGCGTAAGCTGCTCTGCAACTCCGAGTGAAGGGCGGGGGGATAAATTCAATCTCCTCCTCCTCCTCCTCCTTTTCTTCCCACTGGACTCAGACTTTCTTCTGTTTATCGAAGCAGTTTGTAAAACCATTTTGTACACTGCCGCCCTATTCCCTGCTCGGGAGGCTGCCTGCTACACTTCTGCACAAGTCACTACACCTTTCCAATCACCTTTGGCTGTGGGGCGCAGATAATTCTGCCCTATTCCTGCATCAGGAGGAACTCGATCGTCCAGTCATTTCCAACACCGATATCCCAAAACCGGCTGCAGCTAGGCTCCTTGTGGGGTCTCTGCAGGAGTCGCCGTTCTGTGTTGCCCTCTTCTGACGAGTCAGGCACAGTGAGTCACACACTAGAGACAGGCTCTTCCAAAGGCAGGCAGTTTTTATTCTGGTACCTTTTGGGGGAGTAACAAGTTAAAAAGGCATCTTGTTTTTCAACAGAGGACAAACCTGGGGAAGCGACTCCTCAGTCACGTAGCAGGCCAAGGATCCCATAAGCAGCAGAGTCCCGTGAGAGGCAACAGACACCTCCGAAAGGACCTGGCAGGAGATATTCTTAGCACCAGCTGCTGCTAATTCTGGGCCGTTCCTCTTAATGTCATCGCCTCCGGCTAAAGAGGAAGTCAAGGTCACTGCCCCCCCTCGAGGAATAGTTTGGGCCAGAAAAGGGAGCTCCTTTTTTGTTTTTCCTGGGCCCCAAAAAGGAGGGCTGCAACCCCCAGCGCTTCTATTGCCCGTTTTTTACCCGTAACAGTATTTATTTAAGAGAGGTAGATGTCCCTCCCCCCCCCCCCATAATGTTCCGCTGGTGGCACTTATGTGAGTGTGGCAGCAATAAATATACAAAAAGAGCTATGCAACAAGACGCCAAAACATGAACAAAGCTGGAAAATGCTGCCACACTCAGTGTTGTAATTAAGCAACAATGTGGCAAGAGTGTAAGATAAAAGAATCACACCGTTACAATCATATAACTTCAAAAGAACTTTACACACACACAAAATTAAGTTCCTCGCTGCCACACAAGCAGTTTTCAGAAGTTTCCAAGTTTCCAGCGAAGGATCTAGATATGAACTTCGTTTCAATGTTCTTTTTTCAGGGAAACTAATCCAGCTACTGTTCAATACAAAACCTCATCCACTTAGTCCACAGACGTCACAAGAATATTCTCACTGGCGGGCCACCTTGAATGAATTCTAAGACGGGAGCTTCTCCTCACTGCAATGATCAGGTCACACCAGCCGCTGCCTGTGGAGGAGTGGGGAATCAAACCTGGTTCTCCCAGATTAGAGTCCGCGCACTTCACCACGACACCAAACTGGCTCTCAATGGAGAGTGGAGGGACTTCAGTGGGGTATAATGCCATAAACTCTACCCTCCAAAGTTGCCATTTTCTCCAGGGAAAATGATCTCTGTCAACTGGAAGTGAGTTATAATTCCGGGAGATCTAAAGGCCCCACCTAGAGCTTGGCAACCCTACATTCTGGCTCTTGCCGGTTTCACCGTCTCCTCTCGTGTTATGACTGCCGCAGGATGGTCACTGATTCAAGCGGGAAGCTTATTCTCCTTCATGTTCCTGTATCATGAGTTTGTTTTTATTTGCTTTCCTGAAAACTCTCTTGCCAGCCTTCGTTTGAATGAATGGTATATCCATTTTGCAGGCTTGAAATATCGAGCATTTTTACAAAGGGAATTTCACTCTTTTATAGATGTTCAAAAATCGGATCGATATTAATACTAATATTAATGCATTTCAGTACATTCATACAAAAATAATCATCAGAAAGTAATTCCACCGTGTTGACATGCACAGTCCAATCAACGCACCGTTTGGTGTAGTGCAGGGGTGGCCAAACTTGCTTAACGTAGGAGCCACACAGAATGAATGTCAGATGTTTGAGAGCTGGAAGCCATGAACAAATATTACACATTTTTACTGAGAAATATGCAAACTTGCTTTTTATTAACATTAAATGAGACTGCCAAAAATAATAACAAAAGTGGTAAAAGCAGATATTGGTAATGATATTTATTTGTCCAATGATATTTGTTTGCTAATGATATTTAGCTTCCCCAGCCACCCTGCTGGGAGCCACATAATATGTGTGAAAGAGCCGCATGCGGCTCCCGAGCCACAGCTTGCCCACCCCTGGTGTAGTGGTTAAGTGCGCGGACTCTAATCTGGGAGAACTGGGTTGGATTCCCCACTCCTCCACTTGCAGCTGCTGGATGACCTTGGGCAAGCCATAGCTCTGTACCAGCTGTTCTCTCTTTTTTATATATATATATATAATATTTTTATTATCGGTTGTTTAAATAATACATTATTCCATTATTCATTTAAATAATTTTTCCATTTTTCTCCCCTTCTCTCCCCCCTCAGTCTAATCTTCCTCTTCCAGCCAGGAACACGAGGCTTGCATCTTCCACCGAACGTCTTCTTTCTTCTCTTCTTTAATCCAGTTCAGGTAGAGCGGCCATTTCTTCTTAATCCTGGCTGTTCTGTCTTCCCATGACAAGTCTTGTGTCAACGTGGCCACTATATCTGATTGGACAAAATCAAACAAATAATTATGCCAAGCTTTCCCTGTCCATTTACTTTTATCTTTCCATCCCAATGCTACTACTGCTTTCCCGGCTAGTATTATTGCTCTTAATAGATCTTGACTATTTTTCTCTATTTTCTCACTACCTAGTGTACCTATAGTCATTAGTTCGAAGTCTGTATTAAGTTTTACCTTAAAAAACTTATTTATGACTTTTAGTATATTGTTCCATAGTTTTTTAGCCTCTGGGCATTCCCACCACATATGGGAATTCCATCATTTTGTACTTTTACAGTGCCAACAGTCGGGACTGAAGCCTGGAAACATATTTGCTAGGGTGGCCTGTACCAGCTGTTCTCTCAAGGGCAGTTGTCTCAGAGCTCTCTCAGCCCCCCCCCCCCCCCAGGGTGTCTGTTGTGGGGACGGGAAGGGAAAGGAGACTGTAAACTGCCTTGAGACTTCGAGTGAAGGGTGGGGTATAAATCCATTCTCTTCTTCTTCTTCTAAAGTTCTTACAAACAGTAAATCTTCTTTATGTCTTTCTCGTGCTAGTATTGGACTGTAGACAAATAGCAGAAAGGTCACTAGACGCCACAGGCTTCTTCAGAGATGAATACGTGTAGAGTCAGTGAATCCTTTCCTGCTCGTCATTAATCTCTGCATGCTGTCTCTCTGCATAATGCTCACACTCAGCGAAATCTTCTTTTTATTCGATTTTTGGCATGCTTTTTCTCAAAGACTTGAACAGTTCTAAGTTTTTTAATTGTCTCCTCTAGTCCTTAATTAATTGTCACCTCTAGCCATGGAGTCCATCCTCCAAAGCATCTATTTTTTTCCCCTCGGGAACTGATCTCTGCAGTCTGGGGGTCAGTTGTAATTCTGCAAGAATTCCAGGTCCCACTTGGAGGCGACCATCATAAAGCACTGCTTCTTCTTCCCATATCTTTGGGATACCTTTCGTTCAACTGAGCTCGACAAATGGCTCTCGTGTCAGACTCAAAAGATCGGATCACCCTCCCCCAAATGGTTCAGCCCGACCTGACGTGGGTCCACCTGTTTTAGGCGAAACCCTCTTGCCCGGTACAACTTGGCTCCACCTTATCGGGTCAGCAGGGGCCCCTGGGTTTAACTGCCTAACAAGCGACAAAATGCCAAACCATCTACCGATTGCCTGCCCTTCTTGGGTCAGGGAAACGTCTGAGATGTTGCCCCAGGACAGGCAGGGGCAGAGCTGGTCTTATCTGCATCAACAGAGACTTCCATGGTCATAATTCCAGAGGGGGCGGATCTGAGCTGGCCCGCTGCGACAAAAATAGGCAGAAGTTTTGTGGCACCAGAACGATTCATAAGATTTTATCCCGGCTGGTGGCTCAGATGGCAAAGTGGACTCCGGTTTCCATGGAAGCGCCTGGAGAAATGAATGGCTGCTAGTTTGGTGTAGTGGTTAAGTGCGCGCACTCTAATCTGGGAGAACTGGGTTTGATTCCCCACTCCTCCACACGCACCTGTTGGATGACCTTGGGCAAGCCATAGTTCTGGCACAGCTGTTCTTGAAAAAGAGCAGTTTCTGTCAGAGCTCTCTCAGCCCCACCTACCTCACAGGGTGTCTGTTGTGGGGAGGGGAAGGGAAAGGAGTTTGTAAACCGCTCTGAGACTCCCTTGGGGAGTGAAGGGCGGGGTATGAATCCAATCTCTTCTTCATCAAGGTCCTGCTAGGTTCCTGCAACCAGAGGGAAGCTCTTTGCAGATAAAACTTGCATTTAAAATATTGGTTTATTCAAAGGCCTGTCTCCAGTCTCCTCGCTTGTGTAATAGAGGGTTGAGAAGAACTGGACAGCGCTGCGGCTCTCTCTTGCGTTTGAGCCGCATGCCTTTAGTTTTAATCCCTGCATGGATAGCAGGCCTCTGTCACTTACTTGGCAGTCAGAAGCAGTCAGTATTGTCGTGTGTAAAGGGCTTGTTTGGCTCCGAATGGACTTTGGCAAGAGTGGGTGAAATCGGGAGGGGGGGCAGCAGAGAACCTTGACTGACCGGGCTAGGAATTCAGGAGAAGGCGACAGTCAAGAGACGCAGAGACAGGACTGTGTGAAGGATAGTCCTAAGGTTGCCAGCTCCAGCCTGGGAAGTTCCTGGAGATTTGGGGGTGGTACCTGCCGAGGGGGGGGGGTTTCACCTTGAATCTGTGGTATACCATATTTCAGACAGGCTCAATCGTGCACTTTCAATGCACTTTGCAACTGGATTTTGCAACTGTGAAATGGCAAAATCCACTTGCAAACAGTCGCTGAAGGGGATTGAAAGGATGTGGGCAGAACGGAGTGGGTGCAGAGGAGAGCGACAAGGACGATCGGGGGCCTGGAGACCAAGAAGCCCTGCGAGGAAAGGCCGAGGGACTTCTTGGGAATGTTCGGTCTGGAGAAGGGGAGGTGGAGGGGAGGGGACAAGATTGTACTTGAAGGGCTGTCACTTACAGGAGGGCAGGCAGCTGTTCCTGTTGGCAGAAGAGGAGAAGACTCGCAAGAATGGGTTTCAGTTCAGGGCAGAAAGTTACCGGCTGGAAATTATTTTACAGTCAGAGTTGTGCCACAGCAGAATCAGCTGCCCGGGGAGGTGGCGAGCTCCCCCTCGCTGGCAGTCTTCAAGCAGCGGCTGGACAAACCCTCGTCAGGGATGCTCTGGGCATTGAGCAGGGGGTTGGAGTAGATGGCCTGCATGGCCCCTTCCGACTCTGTGATTCTGTGAAACTGCCTTATTTAGCAAGTGTGGAAGTGACAGGTTTGATTCTGCGCTCCTCAAAGCCAGCCGGGTGACCTTGGGTCAGTCAGAGCGCTCTCAGCCCCCCAAATAAGTCTAGCTCGCCACCTAGTGGTGTATAATGCTAAATGAGCTCGAAAAAGCTGCCAGAAAATGCCATACAACAACTATTATTATTATTATTATTATTATTATCCCCCTCCACTAGGCCCACACCCTCCTCTGCCACTGTTCCCCATCTGTGCTTGCTGTGTGCAGCCCCTCTGCCCACGAAAGATCACATTTTCCAGAGAGGGTGAGCGCAGGTGCAAAGCATTGGGGGACAGACTGGGGGGAGTGAGTGAGGCCTGGGGGGGAGAAGGTTCTTGTTTCCTTTCTTCTGCCATCCTACCTCCGAGGATCTTGAGGAGGCACACCGGACTCCCCCCTCCACTGCCCTATCCCCCCCACCAGCAACAACCCTGCAAGGTGGGCCAGGCTGAGCAACCAGCCCCGGGTGACTCAGACAACAGGGTCCTGGATCGGGGTGGGGGGTCTAAACCTGGTTCTTCCAAATCCCCCCAGCCATGGGTGGGGGGAGAAGGGAGGTCGCTGTCCCCCACCCTCCCTGACACTCACTCTGCCTCCGGGCTTTTCCCCCTTTGAACTCCTCCATTTGCTACCAAGGTCCGGATGTTTTCCCCCCTCAGAGCAGCAGGCACAAGACAACCCAGCTGCCTCCCAATCCACATAACTGTATTTATTCACTGGAAATGTATTTAGCATGAAGTCACCCGCTCTGAGCCTGGACACAGCGAGGGCGGGATGCAAGGCTAAGAAATCAAATCAAATCACGTGCCACTGCCCTGCCAACCCTCCTCCTCCTCCTCTCCCCCCCCCCCAGCATCTTCTCTTTCTCGGCAAACCGCTGCTCCCCACGCCCACTCTTGCCAACCCCCCTCACGGTCACCATTTGGAAAAACGCGAAGCTGGTTTGTTCTGTATTGGGGCTGGAACACTCCAGGACTGTTTCTACCAGAGTCCGGCTGAGCTTGGTGCTCAAGAACAATAGCCCACCAGGACTCTGGAGGTGGCCAATGAGGAATTAATGGTTCTGACAATAGCCTATCGTTGGTAGTTGTTTGAGAAGTGGGTGGGGTTTGCCTGCTATTTAAACAGGGCCACTGCCCTGTGTGTTTGCCTTGTTCTTGCTGAATCACTAAGAAAGCTGAGCTGATCACCAGGCTTGGGGGTCTGACCATCCATGGAACTCACTGGCCGCTCGGCACTGCCCCCCCCCCCCCACAGAGGGGCGGGAGGGAGGAAAACACCCCACGTCCTCTTTCTCTGCCTTTGCTTCCATTCCCACCCCCCCAATACTATTTTACCTTAATCTCTTAGCTCCACCCTCTGGCTATTTCCTTTCTATTTCTTTTCTCTCTCTTTTTATATTTGTGTGTGTGTGTGTGTGTATGCACGCACATGCTTGCGAGCCTGGAAGTCATGGTGACTTCTGGCGACCCCTAGTGGAGCTAGGACATTTTCAGAGCGGTGGCTTGATATTGCCTGCTTTGGCGTCCCGATCCTGGTATTCCTTGGAGGTTGCCCTTCCAAGTACTTGCCAGGGTCGGCCCTGCTTAGCTTTCGAGATCTGACAAGATTGGGTCTTGCCTGGGCTACCCAGGTCAGGTCACCATTTCCTTTCTGTTTCTTGACAGCTTCCACCACACAAACACCTCATCGTGTGCGCCCCCTCACCCGACTAGCCTCCTGCCTTCCCTCCCTCCCTCCCTCCCTCCAGTTGCTCGTGGGCCAGATAATGTCAGATTCTCGGCCATAAATTCATTGTCCGTCTTGAACACTGGTTCTTTCTTTAGCCGGGAGGTTGGCTTGCCACTGACTCCCACGTCACCTTGCCCTCTCGCTCAGAGCTATCTCCCCCTCGCCTCCTCCCCCTGTCTGGTTCATTCCAGCGCCTCGAGACGCCTACTCTCGCTTGGTAACCTTGAAGACTTCTGACACTGATTTAGGCCAGGTGCCTGGCCTGTGAATCGCAAGCAGAGTTCACAAAGGGGCCGTGGGGGTGTGTGTAGTGCTTCCGCGCCTTTTTTCTGTGAGAACCAAACAGTTAGGATTTTCGCGCTTCTTTTATTTTACTCTGATTGGTGGTTCACCCGCCTTTACCTTTTGAATCCTATATATGAGTCCCTGCCGCGTGTCGCCTGCTATCACTGACAAACAACGTGTTCCTGAATGACCATTAAGAAATAAAAGGACTTTTTGCTTTCATCAGGGCCTGGCTTATTTGGTTTACTCAGAAGCCTCACAGATAAGAGCCTTGGGTGGGCCAGTTCCAGTCCACGGGCCTTATGTTTGACACCCCTATGATCGAGGTTTCCAAAATTATTAGAGAAGGTAGAGAAGGAAATATTTTTCTCCCTTTCTCACAAGACAAGAGCTTGTGGGGCACTCCATGAAATGGAGGAGCAGTAGGCTTTTAACAGATGAAAGGAAGTCTCTCTTCACCCCAAGAAGAACGAACAGGTGGAATTCAGTGCTGTAGGAAGTGGTGGCTGCTACAAAGCATAGGCAGCTTCAAGAGGGGATTAGATAAGGACAAGCCGTGGGGACCTGTGATACTCGCGGGGATGAATATTCCACACGGCTCCCCGGCTGAAGCAGCAGGAGCTCCACGTGGAGGAGGAGGAGGAAGCAGCCGCGGGTGAGCTCTGCGGGCCTTCTCCCACCCTCCCCCCACAGCAATGGCAGCGAGGCACAGTTCCCAGTGCGTTCTCTGAGCATGCACAGGGAACGCTCTTTTAGTTCTGGGGGGATTTAAGTATCCCCCATGTGGTTTTTTCAACATTTCAGATTTTTCTGCACACCTGGGGAGTGCCCCAAATGTGCAGGAAAATCTCTTTCCCCTCTGTGTGCCCCCAATGTGCAGATTTAGATATCCGCAAGCACAGGGGACACTTTGCTATTAGATATATAGATGTGGAACAGAGGTCCATCAGTGGCTGTTAGCCACAAGGTATGGGTAGGAACTCTTGGTCTGGGGCAAGTGATGCTCTGTCTTCTTGGTGCTTGGGGGGGGGGGGGCAACAGGGCCATGGAGAGAAGCAGAAGACGGGGCCAGAAAGAAACTTGAGAGGGAGGACAAATCTCTAGTACTGTTGGAGGATTCGCCAACCGTAAGTGGATTCCTGGGTGGCACTGCCCCCTGGAGGCGGAGAGGCCCTCCCAGAGATGAGGAGGAAGGGTTGTCGAAGAGGGAATGAGAGAGAAGCCGGCATCTGCATCATTTCGAAACAGGAGGACTCCCAACAGCTGCTGGAGGCCTGGAGCCCACGCTTTGCGTGCCAAAGGCCCCCCTGCTGGTCCTGGCATCTCCAGATAAAATACCCATCGTGGCTGGAGTGACAGACTTGGGGGAGGGCTCGTGGCTCAGTGGGAGAGCCTCGGTTTTGCATGCCACAATTTCCTGGACAACACGCTGATACCGGGCAGGACTCAGAATCCAGGGAATTGAGCTGCCACCGTGTCATTTCAGGAGGGAAAGAAGGACTCTGCAGGGATGGGGTTCCCTGTGATGTGAGGGAAGGACTTCGCTGTTTCCAGACCTTCAGTGGCTGCTGCGAAGGCTCCCTCTCAGCCGTGGAGTCCTGTGATCAAACATTCTGATTTGTGACCTCCTGGCATTGAAGTGGTGAGCGAGCGATTTGGCTGCTGCAGAAATTAGTTAGTTCTGGAGCCCTCCTTCCTGAGCTGAGACAAAAATGGGTGAGCGGGAGGCTAAAGAACTGTGAGCTAGCTCACACCCACTCAGCTTAGAGGGAACACTGGCTGTGAGGTCCAGACACCCGCACAATCCACGGCTGGTACCTGCCAGAGCGAATTCCTGCAAGGGTTGCCAGCTCCAGGTTGGGAAATAACAGGATTTGGGGGGGGGGGGGAGCCAGGTGGAGGTTGGGGGAGACACTTCAGCAGGGTACAGTGCCACAGAGTCCACCCTCCAGAGCTGCTGTTTCCTCCAGGGAAGCTGATATCTGTCATCTGGAGATTGGGTGCAGTTCCAAGAGATCTCCAGGTCCCACCTGGAGGCTGGCAACTTCATTTATGGCCCTTTTTCTTACTGGGGGTGAGGAAAGTGGCACCAGTCTCAGCCCCAGGGACATTTTCAGAGTGGCTGCGGGGGTGGGGGTGGGGATACCCAGAGCCCTTTCTGCCTTTACAGGGAATTTGTTATTTTATTCTGGTTGAACTGGAAACGTTTTAAACGATTATTGTGAGCCGCCTTGTACTACCAGGGAAGGCAGGATATAAATGTTTTCAAATATATAAATAAGTAATTCTGCAGATGTGCTTTCAGGTCCCAGTGGGTGAGGGAAGGGCCGTGGCTCAGTGGCAGAGCCTCTGCTTGGCATGCAGAAGGTCCCAGGTTCAATCCCCGGCATCTCCAGTTAAAAAGGACCAGGCAGGAGGTGATGGGAAAGATCTCAGCCTGAGACCCTGGAGAGCTGTAAAGAGGGGCTGTGGCTCAGTGGAAGAGCATCTGCTTGGCATGCAGAAGGTCCCAGGTTCAATCCCTGGCATCTCCAGTTAAAAAGGACCAGGCAGGAGGTGATGGGAAAGACCTCCGCCTGAGACCCTGGAGAGCTGTCAAGAGGGGCTGTGGCTCAGTGGAAGAGCATCCGCTTGGCAGTCAGAAGGTCCCAGGTTCAATCCCCGGCATCTCCAGTTAGAAGGACCAGGCAGGAGGTGATGGGAAGGACCTCTGCCTGAGACCCTGGAGAGCTGTAAGGAGGGGGTGAGGCTCAGTGGAAGAGCCTCTGCTTGGCATGCAGAAGGTCCCAGGTTCAATCCCCGGCATCTCCAGTTAAAAAGGATCAGGCAGGAGGTGATGTGAAAGACCTCTGCCTGAGACCCTGGAGAGCTGTAAAGAGGGCCTGTGGCTTAGTGGCAGAGCCTCTGCTTGGCATGCAGAAGGTCCCAGGTTCAATCCTGGGCATCTTCCATTAAAAGGACTAAGCAGTAGGTGATATGAAAGACCCTTCTCTACCTAAGACCCGGCCTGGAGAGCTGCTGCCAGCCTGAGTAGACAATACTGACCTTGATGGACTGAAAGTCTGATTCAGTCAAAGGCAGCATCATGCATGTTCATGTAAATTTTTCTGCCCCTGACCAAGCCGTCACCCCCCAGGATGGCGCCACCCCCCAAGCCGCCACACATAATTCAGGATGGAGGCAATACCAACATGAAAAAATTGTGAATAGTTCCAGATGGAAACTGCAGACTGGTGCCCGGCTTAATAAATGTATTCTACACCTTGGATTTTCTCAGCCTTAGAGGCATAACCAACATCAGAATTTTATGAATGAGAACCTTTGGAAGAGTGCAGACTGGTGCCTGAGGTTTAGAATTTCTTTTCTTATGAGATAGATAGATAGATAGATAGATAGATAGATAGATAGATAGATAGATAGATAGATAGATAGATAGATATGTTTATTATGGCATCGAGCCAAGCATAACCATAGCACGTTTAGATACACAGTTATAAAAAATCTGGGTAAAATGCAGTAAATATATATAAAACCATAAAAGTGTTTGGCAAATCCAGCAGGAAATATAAAAGACAAAAACAGTTTTATAAATTTAGCCGTGCATTTCTCATGTGGTAGCATGCCGCCCAAAATGTAGCGGCAAATTCAGCAATAGTCGGATTTTCATCAGATCACAATCGGTTACAACGCTCCCAGTCTGTCTGGCCAGATATTTCTTTTACAAGAGTTGTGATATATTTATCTCAGATCTTATTATACCAGTGGCATCTCAACATCATAGGTTTGATGGTTTCTACTTCCCCAGAATCACACTGGCAAAGTCTCCGGTCTAACAGGACCCTTCTATATCTGCCCTCAAGCACCACAGAGGGGAGAGCCTCACATCTGGCGAACGTAAAGGCGTTCCTAAACTTCGAGGAGCCTAAATGTGACAAGTAGTCCATAGGGACCGGGGCAGTATCTAATTTGTTCAGGCACTCTAAAGTTGGGATATTTGCCAAGATCTGCCTCCCTCTCCACGTCCATTATTCTCAGTTTGAGATCTAACTTTACCTGATCCCACCACACGGCCAATCAGAGTCTCTCGGGGAGAGAAACCAAGTGCATGTAGTTTGTCATGAACTGATTTTAACCGTTTGGATTGAAAATTGTCCAACAAGAACAAATGAGTTAGCCCCATTGGCTGAAAATTTATTTTAAGCAGGGGCTTTTTTGTAGAAAAGGCCCAGCAGGAACTCGTTAGCATAATAGGCCATACCCAACAGCCGAAACTCATTAGCATATTAGGCCACACCCCCATGTTACCAGAAGAGTGTTCATCCAGCCACACCCACCTTTTGCTTCTTATTCTGTTTACCTTGTTTGTTGTCAAAACCCAGGGCTTTTTTTGTAGCCGGAATTAATTTGCATGTCAAGGCCATACACCCCTAATGTAGCCAATCCTAATGAGTTTCTGCTGTTGGGTGTGGTCTATTATGCTAAGGAGTTCCTGCTGGGTGTGGCCAACTCGGGAGCCAGCCGGAACTCCGTTCCTGCACGTTCCTGCCCAAAAATAGCCCTGATTTTAAGCCAATACTGAAGTGAGCTCAGAATAGTTTTGGCTTCCCTGTTCAAGAGGGCCCATTTCTAATCGTAATAGTGCATTTGGCACGCATCTGGGGACCTGTAGAACCGCTCTGAGAAATTCGGTCTGGACCCTCTCAAGGGGAACAAAGCTAGAGGCTGAAGGACCAGTGAAAGTGCCATAAAGCATTTGTGCAGCCGCATTTATTTATTTATTTATTTAGATTTATATCCCGCCTGACCAACACAAGCGGCTCTAGGCCTTTCCCTGAAAGAGTTTTTGGGCCACTAGGACGTTATGTGCCCCCTTTGTAAGACAGAATTTAAGAATGGCATTTGCAGTTCTTTCACCTTGGGTTGCCACCAATGCTCCCTCTAAGCTGTGGAGTCTTGTGAGCAAAAATTCTACTTTGTGAGCTACTGGCATTAAAGTGGTGAGTGAGACATTTGACTACTGCATACATTAGTTTGCTCTGAAGCCATCCTTCCTGAGCAAAGACGAAAAGGTGTGAGCTGGAGGCTAAAAAAACTGTTTATTCCTGTAACCATCACTACCTCCTCTGGCAGCAAATTCCACATTTTAATCTCTCTGTGTGAAGAGGTATTTCCTTTTGGCCATCCTGAACCTACTGCCCACTAGTACTGAATTCTAGTACTTTGGGAGATGGAGAATAGTTCTGTGTTCATCCACTCTCTTCACCCCGTACACAATTTTATAAGCCTGTATCATGTCTTCCCCCCTTAGTCATCTGTTTTCTAAACTGAAAAGTCCCAGACTCTCCAGCGTGTCCTCATGGGGAAGGCGCTCCAACCCACTCATCATCATGGTTGCCCTCCTCTGTACTTTTTCCAGCTCAGCAATGTTGCCTTCTGGCCCTGGGATCCAGAGGCTGACTGCCCCTGAACGTGGAGGTTCCTTTTAGTTTGGTGTCGTGGTGAAGTGCGCAGACTCTAATCTGGGAGAGCCGGGTTTGATTCTCCACTCCTCCACTTGCACCTGCTGGATGACCTTGGGCAAGCCATAGCTCTGTTCCAGCTGTTCTCTCAAGGACAGTTCTCTCAGAGCTCTCTCAGCCCCACCTACCTCACAGGGTGTCTGTTGTGGGGAGGGGAAGGGAAAGGAGTTTGTAAGCTGCTCTGAGTGAATGAAGGGCAGGATATAAATCCAATCTCTTCTCTTCTTCTTCTTTTAGTCACCAGAGTGGGTTGCTACTGATAGACCTGTCTTCCATGACTCTAATTTCCTTTTAAAGCCCTCTGTGTCTGAGGCCATTGCTACCTTCCCTGGCAGCGAATCCCACATTTTAATCACTCTGAGTGTAGAAAACAAAGTTTGAGCCCAGTGGCAGTGGCACCTTTAAGAACAACATAGTTTAATTCTGGGTATGAGCTTTCCTGTGGATGCTTTTATTTGTTCTGAAGCTTCACTGGATTGCCCCCCCCCCCCTCGGAGTTTAAGCCAGTTTGGTGTAGTGGCTAAATGCGTGGACTCTAATCTGGAAGAACCGGGTTTGATTCCCCACTCCTCCACTTGCACCTGCTGGATGACCTTGGGCAAGCCATAGCTCTGTACCAGCTGTTCTTGAAAAGGAGCAGTTGTCTCAGAGCTCTGTCAGCCCCACTTACCTCCCAGGGTGTCTGTTGTGGGGAGAGGAAGGGAAAGGAGTTCGTAAGCCGGTCTGAGACTCCCAAGTGAGTGAAGGGCGGGATATAAATCCAATCTCCTCTTCTTCTTAGTATTTTTGGGATGGGAAAACGGTCTCTTTGTCTACTCTCTCCACCTCATGGATAATTTTAGAAACCTCCGTTATGTCCGTCCCCCCCCTTAGTCATCTCTTGCTCATGTTGGCTTGCTTATGTTGCTGCAAACACCGGTATGTGTGTATATGTACATATGTGTGAGTGTGTATACACACATATACATATGTATATACATACATATACACACACAAACATATATAGGGGCTATGGAGACTCAGAGGTTAAGATGCTGAGCTGCAGACTGGAAGGTCAGTAGCTCAGCAGTTTGAGACCCGAGTGCCGCATGACGGAGTGAGCTCCCATTTCTGGCCCCAGCTCCTAGCAGAAAGCAAGAAATTGCAAGGAGATAAATAGGTGCAGCTTTGGTGGGAAGGTAACAGCGTTCCATGTGCCTCGGCGTCTAGTGATGCCCAGCCACATGACCACGGAAAAAAGTCTTTGGACAGCGCTGGCTCTTTGGCTTGGAAATGGAGATGAGCACCACCCCCTAGAGTCGGATTCAACTGGCTTTCGAGCTAGGGAAACCTTTACCTTTATGTGTGTGTGTGTGTGTGTAGATATATATATAAAGGTAAAGGCTTCCCTTGCTCGAAAGCCAATCGAATCCAACTCTAGAGTTGCAGTGCTCATCTCCGTTTCCAAGCTGAAGAACCAGCGCTGTCCGAAGACGTCTCCGTGGTCATGCGGCCAGCATGACTGAACACCGAGGTGCACGGAACGCTGTCACCTTCCCACTGAAGCGGTACCCATTTATCTACTTGCAGTTTCTTGCTTTGGAACTGCCAGGTTGGCAGGAGCTGGGGCCAGAGACGGGAGCTCACTCCATCACCTAGCACTCCGGTCTCGAACTCCTGAACTCCTGACCTTCCGGTCTCCAGTTCAACGCTTGAACCACTGAGCCTCCGCGCGCATATCCAGCGCGCAGGCGCCAACAAACATACTCTCTCTTTGAAGTGCCCTCCCCCTCCCTCCGCGTGACGCGTCAGATCCTCCAATTGACGCGCAGAGCCACGCCCCCCCCCCTCCGCGACTTCATTCTTATGTAACTTTCACTCCAGTCTGGGCTGGCGAGAACCACAACCCGCTCCCCATTGGTCGCTCCGCCGAGAGCGAAAAGAACGCTATTGGGCGCCTCCCCGGCGTGGGTGTGGCTCGAAGTCCATTCACGGCGCCTGCCTCCGCCGCCTGCAGCGACACGTGCCCGGCCGGGCGGATGGGCGGACTGCGGATCTCTCTCCCTGCCCCCGGGGGGGGGGGGAAGGCGGGCTGCGGTTCCCCGGAAGAGCGGGGGACACGCGGGAATGCTGACGAGGAGGCGGGCTGGGCAGGTTCGGGCTCAGCTCCGTGCCCCAGCAGCCTTGCTCGGCCCGTCCCACCTCGCACGGCTGTTGTGAGGCCCGCGTCCTGAGCCGCGCAACCCCCTGCAAGGAGACGCTGCAAGCAGAGCCACGGATTCATCGGGTCGCTATTAAGTTGGGGAAAACTTGACGGCACTTAATGCACACAGAACGTTAAGCGTATTGAAATTCATGGGAATAGATTTTTAAATCATAAGAGAGAAACTGTAAAGGAAAACAAAAGGGGGATTGTAGCTGGGGGAATCTTACGAGCGCAGAAGATATTCCTGTGTAGAGTTAAAGGTTTCCCTTGCTCGAAAGCCGGTTGAATCCGACTGTAGGGGGTGGTCCTCGTCTCTGTTTCCAAGCTGAGGAGCCAGCGCTGTCCGAAGACGTCTCCCTGGTCATGTGGCAGGCATGACTAGACACGGAGGCGCACAGCTGTTACCTTCCCACCGAAGCAGTGCCTATTTATCTACTCGCAATTTCTTGCTTTGGAACTGCTAGGCTGGCAGGAGCTGGGGCCAGAGACGGGAGCTGACTGTCATGCCGCACTCAGGTCTCGAGCGACCTACCAACCATCCGGTCTGCAGCTCAGCGTCTTAACCCCCGTGGCCCCTGTGTAGAGTTAAGGCAGTGCAAATTTGCCGGCCGAATGTTTTACCTTTTATTGAGCTAAAAGAAACAAGCATGGCGTGTGTGCCATTCCCCGGTGTTCACTGTAAGAACATAAGAGAAGCCAATGTTGGATCAGGCCAGTGGCCTATTCAGTCCAACACTCTGTGTCACACAGGGGCCAAAAACACCAGGGGCCCTCAGGAGGTCCAGCAGTGGGGCCAGGAGGACACTAGAAGCCCACCCACTCTTGCCCCCCTCCCCAAGGACCAAGAATACAGAGCATCCCTTGCCCCAGACTGAGAGCTCCTATCTAGACCTTGAGGCTAAGAGCTACGGATGGGCCTCTGCTCCAGGTGTTTACCCAACTCCCTTTTGAAGCCGTCCATGCTTGCAGCCGCCGCCACCTCCTGTGGCAGGGATTTCCACGTGTCTATCACTCTTTGGGTGGAGAAGGACTCCTTTTTATCTGTTCTAACCCGACAGCTCAGCATTGAGCGCAAATGCAGCGCCAATTTGCCGGCAGACTGTTGTCCCGTAACTGAGCTAAAAAAAAACTCCCAATCGTCGGGAGCGCCCTGGACTGTCCATGACAGTTCCGAAAGCGTATCCCTCACCCGCGGCCAGCCAGACAAAACCGCCCACCCGTGCAGGGTCCGTCAAGTCCTGCGGGCGCCAAACCACCCTAGCCGGCCGAAAGGGCCCGAAGGCGAGCTCGGCTAGACTGCCGCCGCAGCTGGAGGCCCGCCCGCGAGTCCTGGCCCCGCCCCGGCCAGTGGCCACGCGGGCGCTGCCGCAGACACGGGGCGGCCCACTTGCCCGCCGGCCACATGTAGCAGTCTGCGCCCGGACGCGAGCGGGCGGCCAATCGGCGCGCGGCGCCTCGGCGATTGGCGCGCGGAGGGGCCCGGCTGGCCAATGGGGCTCGGGCGAGCTCCGGGGGCGGGGCTGCGGTGGCGCGGCCGGGCGCGGCGGGAGGGCGGATGAAAGCACGCGGGGCGGGGCCTGGGCGCACGTGGGGCGGCGCACATGGCCGCGTGGCGCCTGCCCTGAGCCCGGCCGCGGGCGGAGGGAGGGAGGGAGGGAAGGAGGCGGGAGGGCGGCGGCGGCTCAGAGCGGACCCAGGAGCCGGCCGGGAGGACGCGTCTGGCGGAGCTGCTCCAGCCCTTGGAAACATTCACACGCACACCATCGTTCCCATCGGCTGGAAAGAGTGCCCCTGAGCGCGTGCAGAGTGCGCTTTCGCCTGCGGACCGGAGAGGCGTGGGCGGCGTTCCGCAGTTTTTACATTTTGGGACCGCGACTAACGTGAGGACCGTCTACTGAAGACGCGTGTTCGGGGTAAATGTTGGGGGGGGTTTTTTGGGGGGGGGGGCTCTTTATCCCCACGGCGGTGGGCGGACAGGTGAGAAACGTGCGAGAGGGAAGCGGTGTGGTCTCGCCCCCACCTGGCAGCCAATGCTCCCTCTAAGTTCTGGAGTCGGGTGAGCAAAGATTCTACTTTATGAGCCGGGGGCATTAAAGGTGTGAGCGAGCGATTTGGCTGCTGCATCAATTAGTTTCCTTCGGAACAGTGGTCCCCTCTAAGTTGTGGAGTCTTGCGAGCCAAAATTCTACTTTGTGACCTAGTGGCATTAAAGCTGTGTTCTAGCGATTTGGCTGGTGCATTAATTAATTTGGTCTCGAGCCCTCCTTCCTGAGCGGAGACCAAAAGGGGTGAGCTGGAGGCTAAAAATCCGTGACCTGGGTCACACTAACTCGCCTGAGAGGGAGCACTGGTTCCAGGGTCTCTGGTGGTTGAGCGCCTCGCCTCTTTTGTCTTTTCCCCCCGGGCCAATCTTAATAAGCAGGCGTCTTTTGGCGTCTGGGCGTCTTTGGGGGAGGTATCTGGGGAACTGCTCTTCCAGGGAGGGGACCGCAGTGTGCAGGCAGGCGAAGATCTAACCCCCACTTTGCCCTCTGTGCCTTGGATGAAACTTTCTGATGGGGTCTTGCAGGCGGGGAAACCGCCGCTCCCCGAGGGTGAGTTGCAGTGCTTTATTGTCTGCAGGGGGTTAGTCTGCCTGCAATGCAGTGTTGGGCACATTTCTTTGGGGGTACGCCCTGTGGCATTTTCTTCAGAGGAGGCGGCCCTGGGATGGGATTCCTCAGCTGCCTTGCCCTGGTAGTCTCTCGGTGGCTTTTTGTTTATTTACCTTATTTGTATCCTGGGGACCCAAAAGGCTTCACATCATTTTCTTCCCCTGTGTTTATTCTCACGACAACCCTGTGAGGTAGGTTAGGGTGAGAGGTGTGTAACTGGCCCAGAGTTCCCCCGCCAGGCTCCATGGCAGAGGGGGGACTTCTGCACCAATCTGGTCCATGCTTACATGGGAGGAAGCTGCAATTCTGAGGAAGTTTGGGAAGGGTAGAAGAGATAGGACTTCTACCTCGCCCTTCACAACCCAAAGCAGTCTTACAGCAGTTTACAATCTTCTTCGCCTCCCCACAACAGAGATCCTGTGAGGTAGATGGGACTGAGAGAGCTCTTTTGAAAACTGCCCTTGAGAGAACAGCTCTGAGAGAACTTGTGACTGACCCAAGGTCACACCAGCAGCTGCATGTGACGGAGTGGGGGATCAAAATCGGTTCTCCCAGATTAGAGTCCGCACTCCTAATCACTACGCCAAAACTGGTAGCAGCCTCTTACCTTGTGTTATCTGCCTGATTGGGAGACACCCCCCCCAAAGAACTCTTTTGAGATCTTCCCCTCTAAACAGCCAGTCACTCACTGACCTTGGGAATGCTTACTCGTGAGTAAGACGTGCTGAAGAAGTGTGCCGTGACTCGCGAAAGCTCCTCCCCTGCCAGAAATTTGTTAGCCTCTAAAATCCTACTGGACTCCTTTTCTGCTGGGTAAGAGGGATTTGCTTTTTCAAGAAAATGGATTGAGGACTGAAAGTGAGTCTGACCAAAGGAAAAGCTGTGTAAACCAGATCGGGCTGTTCATGTTTCACCCACCCGAAGCTTAGGGTAAGGAGTTTGAATGTAACCAGTTTAGCCTGAGTTTCTCAGAGCCTGGAAGCTACGCATGGTCGTCCGTGGCTAGTATGTGGAAGGGAGACCCCCAAGGAAGTCCAGAGTCATGACGCAGAGGCAGGCAACAGCAAACCACCTCTGTTTGTCTCTTCCCCTGATCTGAATGGCCAAGAGTAGCCCAACCTCGTCAGATCATGGAAGCTAAGCAGGGTCTGCCCTGGTTAGTACTTGAATGGGAGACCACGTTGCTCTGTGGACGAAGACAGTGGCAAACCATAGGTGTCTGTCTCTTGCTCGTAAGGCCCTGTGGGATGGGGTCGCTGCGAGTCAGCTGCGATTTCCACGACACATTTTTCTTCTTTCCTTATGATAACTAATTCAGGGATTTTTTTTTTTTTTTACGGAAGCGAGATTTGGTTTCAGCCTCCCACATTGTGTTGGAGTTGCAGATCTTCCCAGGTAGGGTGTCAGGGACGGATGCTTTGTTTCTTTTCTCAGTGTTTCCATTTTCTCAGTGGAGGGAGGTAAGCAATGGAGTACCGCAGGGATCAGTACTCGGTGCAATGGTTTTTAACTTATTTATTAATGATTTGGAGTTGGGAGTAAGCAGTGAAGTGGCTAAATTTGCAGATGACACGAAGTTGTTCAGGGTGGTGAGAACCAGGGAGGATTGTGAGGCACTCCAAAGGGATCTGTCAAGGATGGGCGAGTGGGCATCAACGTGGCAAATGGGGTTCAATGTGGCCAAGTGCAAAGTGATGCACATTGGAGTCAAAAATCCTAACTATAAATACACGTTGATGGGGTCCGAACTGGCGGAGACTGACCAAGAGAGAGATCTTGGAGTCGTAGTAGATAACTCAATGAAAATGTCGAGACAGTGTGCGACTGCAATGAAAAAGACCAACGCTGGACTTCCGGTTTGTGGCAGCTTGATGGCCGGCACACTCCAGTGGAGCTCCGCATGGAGTGGCCCGCAAACCCGGTGATTGGGGGGGGATTGGCTGGATTCCGACCCCCCCCCCCCATGGAGCCCTTGTAGGGGGCTCCTAGCCTGGGACATGAGGTGTCGGCCGAGAGATCAAGGCATCTCGATGTCCCATAAGGTACCGGCACCAGGGAGCCTTCGGGCTAATAAAGCAGTCTACTGGCAAAGTGAGAAAGAGTACAGCGAATCAGATGGAGAAACCCTACCTGCGGAGGAGACCCGAGGAATCGTGAGTTAGCGTTGCCCTCTCATGCGGGTGAATAAGCGGTCCACAGCCCCGAAGAAAAGCAGCGGAGGGGGAGGGAGAATGTTTGCCCCCCCCACCTTGATCTCTTAAAACTTCCAAAGCGAAAGGCTGGGACCAATGTTCCCTCTAAGCTGTGGAGTCTTGCGAGCAAAAATTCTGCTTTGTGAGCTACTGGCATTAACGTTGTGAGCGAATGATTTGGCTGCTGCATAAAAGAGTTTGCTCTGGAGCCATCCTCCATGAGCTAAGACAAAAATCTGTGAGCCGGAGGCTAAAAAAACTGTGCGCTATCTCACACTAACTCAGCTTAGAGGGAACATTGGCTGGGACCATTGTCATGGTCCCTGTATTGCAGGTGTGGGAGAACTCAAGCTGTAATCCACCTTTTAAAGACTTTCTTTGAAAAAGTGATTTCCCCCCCCCACCCCACCAGGAAGCAATGGCTGGCAGGGGAGAAAACATGGCGCCCAGAGGGAAACCCTCTCCAAAAGCTACAGGTCCTTCTCTTCCTGCTCCTAGGCAGGAAGTTTCTGCAGACCTTCCAAACATGTTGTCTGCTGCATTGCGTCCTCTGTTGGACCAGATGACTGTTACGAACCAGAATATTGACGCTTTGCAGAAAGAGACTAAAGAATCCAACCGAAAGATAGAAGAGCTGATCCAATCAACTAAATCATCTGAAACCCAAACTGAAGCGCTTTCCCAAAGATTACAAGTGGTGGAGAAGGAGCGTGCTTCTGACAAGGACCAACTTTTGAAACTACAAATGGAACGAGCTTCTTATGTTCTGCGATTTCAAGGTGTTCCAGAACAAAAGTCAGAGAGTTTAAAAGAAATTTTAAGCGAAGCCTTAGCTCCAATAACAGGTTTACAAGCGGATTTTTTACAAAGTGATATGGCTATTGTCTATAGGACATATCCTGATTTTGTGAAGAAAAATAACCTGCCTGGAGAAATTGTGGTGAAAATTCTCTAAGAGAACAACAAGAGATGTGGTGCTCCAGGCCAATTAAAGTTCTGAAAGATATTCCATTCGAGATAAGGAAAAAAAGGAAGCAGTACAAAAAACTTGATTAAATTTTTACAAAAGAACTCCATCCCTTATAAATGGATTTATCCGGAGGGATTGGGTTTCAGCTATAATGGCAAGAAGGAAAAGATCATGTCACCTAAAGGGGCAGAGATTTTTTCGGATTTCTATCAAAAAAACTCAAAAGAGAAGGAGGAGGAGGAGGAGGAAGATTACATGGTGTGGGAGGCGTGCAAAGCTGCTGCCCCCAAATACTCTACAGCCCAAGAACTGGCTAAATCAAAAAGAAGAGGGAGGAGGGGGAAATAATTTGAATATCTTCTCTTTTTAGGTGGTGGTAATTGAAATGCTTTTGGTATTGTACCCCATGCTTGCAGCTACCTGGACATTGTCAATATTATTTTAAGTAGTTAACTGTGTTTAGGGAGATCTCTATCTTTACATATGAGATTAATGCGATATGATACTCTTTGCTTTTTGTAGGGATAGTTATTATAGTGGTGGGGATAGTTTTGTTTTATAGTAGTAGAAAAAAAATTTTTAAAAAGAAAAAGACCAACGCTATGCTGGGGGTTTAGAAAGGGAATAGAAAACAAATCAGCCAGTATCATAATGCCCCTGTGTAAATCGATGGTGCGACCTCATTTGGAGTCCTGTGTACAGTTCTGGTCGCCACACCTCAAAAAAGATATTATAGCATTGGGGAAAGTGCAGAAAAGGGCAACTAGAATGATAAAAAGGTTGAAGCGCTTGGGGCTCTTCAGTTTGGAGAAATGACGGCTGAGGGGTGGTATGATCGAGGTTTATAAGATTATGCTTGGGACAGAGCAGGTAGTGAAAGAAGTACTTTCCTCCCTTTCTCACAATACAAGAACTCGTGGACACTCCATGAAATTGCCAAGCAGGCAAGTTAGAACAGATAAAAGGAAGTACCTCTTCACCCAAAGAGTGATGAACACGTGGAATTCACTGCCGCAGGAAGTGGTGGCGGCGGCTACAAGCATGGACGGCTTCAAGAGGGAATTAGATAAACATACGGAGCAGAGGTCCATCAGTGCCTATTAGCCACAAAGTATAGATGGGAACTCTCAGTCTGGGGCAAGGGATGCTCTGTATTCTTGGTGCTTGGGGGTGGGGGGGAAGAGTGGGAGGTGTTCTGGCCCCACTGCTGGACCTCCTGAGGGCACCTTGTGTTTTTGGCCACTGTGTGACACTGGACTGGATGGGCCATTGGCCTGATTCAACATTGGCTTCTCTTATGTTCTTGGTGGAGGAGGAAATTAGGTTTGGGAGGGCGTCCCTTTCGGAGTATGGCGTGCAGCTTTCCTCAGGTAGGGAAGGGCTTCCCTTTGCGATGGTGATGAGTGAGTCTCATGCTCTAGATGAAAGGTAGCCTGTGTTTGTGTGAGAGACGCCAGCAGATTGTGGGGAGATTTGGGAGTTCTTTCTTATGTCCCTTGCGACACGGAACATGGAGGGGCTGGGATGCGTTGTGTCCCTGGATCCAGGTGTGTGCCTAAAACAGTCTGCCAGATGGATTCCGTTGGTGGAATTCGGTGAGTGGGTGTGCAGACAAGCGCTCACTTGTTTGCCATGTGGGTTCCCTTGAAGCCATGAGCATCTGAAATATTTAATAGTCTTAGCAGCTTGGACGCAATTTGCTCACGCACGAGCAGATGAATGCAGGATCTGGTGAGGCTCGTGAATGGGCGTGCAGGCAGCATGTGACTGTGGGCGCAGGTGGAGTACGTGGCCGGCTGTCGTAAGGTGTGAAGCACAAGCGTGTCCCCTGAGTCCATGCGCTCCAAATTCCTGGCCCTTTGCTTTCATGCTCGTGATTTGTGTGCCTAGCGGGGCTGGGAGCTGAGAGGTGGTTTCCCGGAGCCAGGAATTCCTCACAGTTGTGGGTTTTGTCGTGTTTCTCCCATGTGCCAGAGTGTGCGCAACAGGTGGACCTGTGGCAAAGTTCTGAAATGAGCTTAGCATGCTTCCAGCCCAACTCTTTTCCTCCCCATTCGAAAGGATAAGTGGAGGCAAAGGAGAAGCTCTGAAGCTTTTAATGGTAGAGCAGCAAGGGAACTTTCGCAACTGCAATTTTTCTCCTTAACGTGTGGCAAAATTCCATCTGATGACAAGTTCTTACGCTTTCAAGAGTAGGGTGGAAAGACAATTTTTTCAGATGGAACTTCTCTCCTTAACGTGTGACAGAATTCCATGTGATTTACATACGTGGGGCTTTTCTACTCAGTTCTTTTTCACAGCAGCTCTGTCCCCCCCCCTCCCAGTTTTTTCTCCCTTTATTTCATCTGCACAACAGCCCTGCAAGGCAGGTAAAGCTTTTGAAAGTGCTGGGACATATGGAACTGCTTGAATACTGAATCAGACCTTCAGTCCCTCGTAGTTGGCATTGTCTACCCAAACTGGCAGTAGTTATCCAGGGTCTCAAGCTGAGATCTTTCATCTAACGCACTGCCTGGTCCTTTTAAGTGGAGATGTTGAAGATCGAACCTGGGACCTTCTGCATGCCAAGCAGAGGTTCTGCAATGGAGCCACAGCCCCTCTTTACAGCTCTCCAGGGTCTCAGGCGGAGGTCTTTCCCGTCACCTCCTGCCTGGTCCTTTTTAACTGGAGATGTCGGGGATTGAACCTGGGACCTCCTGCATGCCAAGCTGAGGCTCTGCCACTGAGCCACAGCCCCTCTTTGCAGCTCTCCAGGGTCTCAGGCGGACGTCTTCCACATCACCTCCTGCCTGGTCCTTTTTAACTGGAGATGCCGCCCGGGATTGAACCTGGGACCTTCTGCTTGCCAAGTGGATGCTCTGCTGCTAAGTCACAGCTCTTGGTTGATTTCCCCAGGAGCCTGAAAGGGCAGAGGAAGGGGGTCCGTTGTTCCCACAAAGATGGGAGGGCTTCAGTGTCCAGTCCCTGACCTGATTCGACATGCACATTTCTGTGTTTCTGTCTAAGGCTCTGAGGTTCTGAAACGGCAGTTGTTGAGTCCCCAGGGCCTGGGTGGACAAGATCACTAGACCCAGATCTGTTGTTTTATTTATTTACGTTGTTTGTAGTCTGCCTTCCTCACTGCGACTCAAAGGGGATTACGCAGAGCGAGTCGAGGTTTCCAACAGGACGGGGTGTTTAGTAAACAGTGGAATACCAAATGGAGCCTCCATGTACAGGGGGGATATACCCGAGTATCACAAGCGAGGGACAGGCGAACCAGCCCGTCGCCCCCTCTTCCTGTAACCCATGACCAGATCCAGCAAGGCAGGATTTTGCCCTTGCCCTCTGGCGTGAAAGTGAGGCAGCAATATTTAATTACCTGTTTTAACAGCTGGCAAAGGTGGTGCACTCAGCATCTGCCGCTGGATCCATGCGCTGACTCAGTGTCTTGTGAACCGGTTGCATCACCCCCTGCTTGGGAGTCTGTTCTGTCGGCAGCGGCCTTTGAGCCTCGGTGGCCCTCGTGGACTAGTGGGGGGCGACTGGGGGTGGCAGATCAATCCATACAAGAGGAGAGCTTAGTGGGGGGGGGCTTGGGGGGGGGTCGCTGGGAGGGTGTGGTTGTCCCCTCTCGAACCTTGTAGGGGAGGGCCGTGCCCCCTCTCTTTCACTCTGTGGGGTTAAAGCAAGAGTTGATTGGTGCATCTGGACAGTGGTCTCTTTGTATAGAGACACGTGGATTCAAAAAGGCCCATCTGCTGCTAAGTTTACACAGTCTTGGAAGTTATTCGCTTCCAGTGTTCCCTCTAAGCTGAGTTAGTGTGAGCTAGCTCACAGTTTTTTAGCCTCCGGCTCACAGATTTTTGTCTTTGCTCAGGAAGGGATGGCTCCAGAGCAAACTAATTTATGCAGGAGCCAAATCGCTCGCTCACCGCTTTAATGCCAGGAGCTCACAGAGTAGAATTTTTGCTCACAAGACTCCACTGTTCAGAGGGAGCATTAGTAACAGCAAAGGTTTTCATCAGATACTGGCATTCGTTTGGTAGCTTTTCGCATTTAGAGATTGGGAAGGGTGAAGTAAGATGATAGTTTAAAATATAAGAAAAGGTCCAAGGTTTGGTAATGGGATTATAGGAGTTAGGCAGAGGGCGTGGGGTTGTGTCTTGCATTGCAATATTTGCTTATGTAAGCTTCAGTTATGTAAAGGTGGAGAAAAGAGCTAGAGTCCGGGAGCACCTTGAAGAATAACAAAATTTGCAGCAGGGGATGCGCTTTCGTGAGTCACTGTCTCCCTTCAGATATCTGAAGAAGTGCGCAGTGACTCATGAAAGCTCCTCTCCAAATTGTGTTAGTCTTGAAGGTGCTCCTGGACTCTTGCTCTTTTCGGCTGCTACAGACAGATGAACACCACTGCCTATCTCCGGGGAAGCCTGTAGTTGTAATTGTGGCAGCCATGTTGTGGCTGGCTCCGCCTCCTGTGGCAGCCATGTTGTGGCTGGCTCCGCCTCCTGTGGCAGGATCCCAGTGGTGCCCGCAGGCTCAAAAAGGTTAGGGACCCTTGGCGTAGCCGCTTGTCAAGTCGATTTTGCTCTCTCTTTTCAGGCCGCACACCTTTATGGCAACCATGGACTCCTCCACCAGCGTCTCATCCCGCGAGTCTCTCTATTCTGTGGACAGCACCACCAGCGAAGAAGACGAGGACGAACCCTGTGCCAACTTTGAGGCCTTCCTTTCGGACAGCAGCAGCGATGCAGAGAAGGCGGTGGGTCCCTTGAGGAGCCGGCAGGGCGCTTACCCGGACGGGCAGAGCTTTCGGTATGCCCTGAAATCTAAGCGGACGAATCCGGGCTTGCTCGGCCAGGGCTGTGAGCGCCAGGGCCGGAAGCCTCTTGGCATGTTGACTTCAGCCCGGCTGCGACCTGCCAGTCACTATTGCCGTTATCCCACGGCACCGGAAGAATCCTACTGTGCCCGCTTGAGGGATGCAGACAGCAGGTTGCCCAGGAAGGCAGCGAACCAGAGGAGGGTGGAGAACGGAGGGCGCAAAAGGCCCAGCAGTGCTGTGGGAGGGGGCCAAGCCCTGGAACTTCCGGTGCAGCCCTCCCTGGCGGGCGTCAAAAGGTATCGGAGCAAGGAGCTGGTGGCGGAAGGGGACCCGTGCCCTCTCAGCTGGACTGAAGGAGATCGGCTGTTTGCACAGAAGGTTAGTTTGCCAGGGCGTCCTTTATTCCAATTTTTAGCCCTCCTTTCCCCACTCATTGGGGCTCAGGGCGGTTAACAACTTAAAAGATAGAACCAAAATACAAGTAGTCTATGAGACAATTTAATACTATACTATAATACGTTTAGCAATACATAATCAAATATGGTATGATTCCCAGAATAAAAGTTCTAGGAATTTTAAATCTATGTGGAGTTAATTTTTTCTTGTTTTGGGTCTGTGGGGGGTTTAATGGAAACATGGGCAAAATTTGAAATCTATGTAATGTTTAACTTTCCTACCATACTGGTTAGACAACATAAAATGCATTGGCTATAATATAGCCAACATATAAAGTGTTTGGCACATTACGTTTTCATTTTCTGTATAAGAAATTGGAAGTAATCCCAGTACTTTGGAAAACTAGCAAAACTGTTGCACGTTAATGCCACCCTAGCACGTATAGCATAGTTCTTGCCATTTGAGAGACTGGAAAAGTAAAAATTGAAGGCAGAGAACAGGTTCCATACTGAACAGAAGCACTCATTCAGTTACAATAGGTAGGACTGTCAGCATGTTCGTACGTAAAGTTAAACTTTATAACATTGAAAATAGGGAACTCTTTATGTATTTGTAAACATACTATAGTATATTGTTGCCAAAGTTATGTATCTTTAAACTGAAAACTTTTTGAAAGTATTGTTTGGCTGCAGTAAACCAAAGAATGATCTGACGCCATAGGGGTCTTTTTTATGTTTTTTACGCCCACGCGCCTAACCACTATGCCAGACTGGCTCTCTGTTTTCATTAGAACGACTTTTTCTTCTGCAGATTTTGATCACTGACTGGCCCAAACTCCTATAACTGATGATCGGGGTAGTTATTCTGGTAACCGGCACTAACAGCGTTATCAGCCAGATCTGTGGCCCTTCTTCCTCTCTTACGGTTGGGGAACTGAGGCGCGGAAGCGGATCTCTTGCAGGGCCCCCCCCGGGAGTTGGCAGCGGCACTGCGAGCGCCTTTCTCACGTGAAGCGCTGCACAGTGCCAACTTTTCCAAGCCTGCAGCCAGGCTCAAAATTTGGCCCCGACTCCAAAAGTTGGATTTCTTCTTCTAAGTCCCTGGATTTGTCTCTGAAGCTCCTAGGTTATTGCACACGTGTGTTTAGGCGTCAGAAGTTTGAATCTTCCCATGGGCTCGCTTGACTGATTTCCCTCATCCTTGTCTCCTCTCTGCAGTGCCGGGAACTTCAAGGCTTTATCCTTCCGCTCCGGGAGCTTCTAGGCAGGCTGAAGATGGGCCGCTTTGACAGAGGTGAGGCCTGGGCCACGGGCTGGTTTGGGGCTGGGGGGGGGGGGGGGCGACTGGGAATCACTTCCGTCCTTTCCCCAGTCTCTTGCACTGGGGGTGGCTCTACCATGAGTGGGGCGAACCTGCAGGATTGAACTCCGTGACTGCTTAAGGGCAGTCTGGCATGGGAACGGTAGCGTCGTCTTGTTGGGGGAGATCCCCCCCCCGGTACAAAATGGGTGGAAGAGAGAAACAGAGATTGGTGTTTTGAAATAATCTTTGGACCAGCTTTTAAGATGAGTCAAGTCCGGTAGAGGAGGGGGGGGGGCAGGGAGACTAAGTGGGGACATGATAGAGGTTTATAAAATTATGCCTGGGGTGGAGAGAGTGGAGAAAGGGAACTGTTTCTCCCTCTCACAAAAGGCTGGAACTCAAGGGCATTCAATGAAGCTGACGGGCAGTAGGTTCAGGATGGACGAAAGAAAATACTACTTTACACAGAGAGTGATTAAAATGTGTAATTTGTTGCCAGAGGACATAGTGATGGCCACAGGAATAAACATCTTGAACAGGGGATAGATGGCCTTCTCCTCCGTGTATCTATCCGTGGTTCCTAGCCATGGTGACTGAGGGGAACCTCCACATTCAGAGGCACTAAAACTCTGAATCCCAGAGCCAGGAGGCAACGTCAGGAGAATGCCTTGGTTGTTGGCCCTCCAGAGTAACTGGTTGAGGCCACTGTGTGAGACAGGAGGCTGGACTGGATGGACCCTCACTGGTCTGATCCAGCAGGGCTCTTCTGAGGTTCTTCTCAGGGGAAGGCCTCAGCCTCTCTGCTCTGTTGTTGGCCCTCCAGAGGAACTGGCTGAGGCCACTGTGTGAGACAGGAGGCTGGACTGGATGGACCCTCACTGGTCTGATCCAGCAGGGCTCTTCTGAGGTTCTTCTCAGGGGAAGGCCTCGGCCTCTCTGCCCTGTTGTTGGCCCTCCAGAGGAGCTGGTTGAGGCCACTGTGTGAGACAGGATGCTGGACTAGAGGGACCCTCACTGGTCTGATCCAGCAGGGCTCTTCTGAGGTTCTTCTCAGGGGAAGGCCTCGGCCTCTCTGCCCTGTTGTTGGCCCTCCAGAGGAACTGGTTGAGGCCACTGTGTGAGACAGGATGCTGGACTAGATGGACCCTCACTGGTCTGATCCAGCAGGGCTCTTCTGAGGTTCTTCTCAGGGGAAGGCCTCGGCCTCTCTGCCCTGCTGTTGGCCCTCCAGAGGAGCTGGTTGAGGCCACTGTGTGAGACAGGATGCTGGACTAGAGGGACCCTCACTGGTCTGATCCAGCAGGGCTCTTCTGAGGTTCTTCTCAGGGGAAGGCCTCGGCCTCTCTGCCCTGTTGTTGGCCCTCCAGAGGAACTGGTTGAGGCCACTGTGTGAGACAGGATGCTGGACTAGAGGGACCCTCACTGGTCTGATCCAGCAGGGCTCTTCTGAGGTTCTTCTCAGGGGAAGGCCTCGGCCTCTCTGCCCTGTTGTTGGCCCTCCAGAGGAGCTGGTTGAGGCCACTGTGTGAGACAGGATGCTGGACTAGAGGGACCCTCACTGGTCTGATCCAGCAGGGCTCTTCTGAGGTTCTTCTCAGGGGAAGGCCTCGGCCTCTCTGCCCTGTTGTTGGCCCTCCAGAGGAACTGGTTGAGGCCACTGTGTGAGACAGGATGCTGGACTAGAGGGACCCTCACTGGTCTGATTCGGCAGAGCTCTTCTGAGTTTCTTATGAGATTGTTTGCTACCTGATATGAAATAGGAAACAATGGAATTTTATGACTGGATCCTGGTTACAATTCCTGAGCAGCTGTTTAAAAAGCCAGTGAGGGGTAGTGGTTAGAATGCTAGACTAGGATCCCGAAAACCCACTTTTGAATTCCCACTCTGCCACGGAAGTCTGCTGGGTGACCTTGAGCCAGTCACGCCGTCCCGGCCTGAACTCTCGCACAGGTAGATTCAAGTCTAGGCACACCTTAGAGACCAACAAGATTTTTTGAGGGGATCTGAGCTTCCAAGAGTCCAGGCTCCATTTGTTGGGGCTGTTGTGAGGATAAAATGGAGAAGAAGAGAGTTGTCTAAGCTGCTTTGGAGCCCCTCAGGGGAGAAGGGCAGGGTGCAAAAGAAGTCACGTTTCCACCCCTCCCCACCTTCTGCATTGGGGACCTAGGCGCCCTCTCCTTTTCTCCACCAAGATGCAGGAGGGAACCCATCCAGAAGGGTCTCCCTGCCTGCTTTTGCCGGGGTGGGCCTCGACGCTCTCCATTCTGAGCCCCAGTTTGCTTCGGGACTCAGATCCCCTGTAGAGGCTCCGCTGAAGGGACCTGCCGCAAGCCTGTTATGTAAGGGTTCCTGCCCCGTGGGGGAGAGTTGCATAAGGCCCTGCAAAAGACGGTCCCACCCTCTCTGGCAGCCGCCTGGGGCCCTGGCGTCTCAGACCTGCTTTTCTTTGCTTCTGTAGCAGTCTGGGGTGGGGTGGGGGGCTTTCCCCTCATCCCTCCCCCCCCCTTGCAGGGTGTTGTCTATAATATGACTCAGTAAATCTGGAACTGCTTCTGAGGAGGGGCGGCTGGCTTCCAGACCCCGTCTTCATCCCTCTGGGTGGTCCATAAACCTTGTCAAGTACAGGGGTTTTTTTGGGGGGTGGGTGGGGAGAGACGGTTTCTTAGGTTCCACCCCCCTGCAAGTTAGGGACTACGGGAGGGATTTCAAAATACAGAGTTATAGGCTAGGTGACGCTGGGCAAGACTTAAAATTATGCAAGAGCAAGCCGTGGGGTTTGGGTGGAGGCTTTAGCATCTGCTTTTGTTCCCTGGGGTCTGTGGCCATTTTAGTAAGATGCTATTGAGGGCGGGTCCACAGGACCGGCCTGCTTGCAGGGCTTCCAACGGGGGTGGGAAACACAAAGTTCTGGGGGCCCGCGGAGCTAGGCAACTTCTGCAGTTGGTTCCCGTACAATGTCTCAGTGAGTGAGACCTTTGGGCCCATTTGATCTTGGTGTTCAGGGGGCAAAGTGAAGTCTGCAGGGTGGCCCCAATCCTCTGCGTCTTTACGCAGAAGCAAGTTGACCAATGCTGGGTTTGGGTTACTCCCAAGTGGACGTGGCCCAGGGTGCAGGCCGCGGGTCCCCAGCTGCTGAAACCTTTTCTGGTGCCAGCCAAGTGTTTTTAGGAACTGGGTAGGACCAGGTCGGATTTTGTCCAGCAAGGCTTCTGATTGGCCGTTGGAGATTTGATTGGTTGGGCAGGATTTTTAAAAGGTTCTGACAAAGGTTCAGACCTAGGCAGAAGAACCTCAGAAGAGCCCTGCTGGGTCAGACCAGGGAGGGTCCCTCTAGTCCAGCCTCCTGTCTCACACAGTGGCCAGCCAGTTCCTCTGGAGGGCCAGCAACAGGGCAGAGAGGCCAAGGCCTTCCCCTGAGGAGAACATCAGAAGAGCCCTGGTGGATTAGACCAGTGAGGGTCCATCTAGTCCAGCATCCCGTCTCACACAGTGGCCAGCCAGTTCCTCTGGAGAGCCAACAACAGGGCAGAGAGGCCGAGGCCTTCCCCTGAGAAGAACCTCAGAAGAGCCCTGCTGGGTCAGACCAGTGAGGGTCCATCCAGTCCAGCGTCCCGTCTCACCCAGTGGACAACCAGCTCCTCTGGAGGACCAACAGCCGGGCACGGAGGCCGAGGCACTTGGATTCAGACTTACTAAAACGGCTGCCTCTGAATGTGGAGGTTCCCTTTAGTCACCGAGGCTAATAGCCACTGATAGACCTAACTCTCCTCCGTGAATCTGTCTTACCCCTTTTTAGAGCTATCTATGCCTGTGGCCATCACTACATTCTCTGGGACTGAATTTCACATTTTAATCACTCTGTAGAGTATTTCCTTTTCGCCAATCCTGAACCTAGTGCCCATCAGCTTCACTGGATGCCCTCGAGTTCTAGTATTTGGGGAGAGGGAGGAAAAGTTCTGCTTGTCAACTTTCTCCACCCCCTGCATAATTTTTATCAACCTCTGTCATGCCCCCCTTTGGTTGTCTCTCTTCTCAACTGAAAAGTCCCAGACTCTTCTGCCTTTCCTCCCAGGGAAGGTGCCCCATCCCTCTAGTCACATTGGCTGCCCTCCTCTGCACTTTTCCCAGCTCTGCGGTGTCCTTTTTGAGATGCAGTGACCAGAAGTGCACACAGTATTCCAAATGAGGCCGCACCATAGAGAGCCGGTTTGGTGTAGTGGTCAGGAGCGTGGACTCTATTCTGGGAGAACCGGGTTTGATTCCCCACTCCTCCACTCGCACCTGCTGGATGACCTTGGGCAAGCCATAATTCTGATAAGAGCTGCCCTTGAAAAAGAGCAGTTTCTGTCAGAGCTCTCTCAGCCCCACCTACCTCACAGGGTGCCTGTGGTGGGGAGGGGAAAAGAAAGGAGTTTGTAAGCCGCTCTGAGACTCCCTTGGGTAGGGTGGGGTATAAATCCAATCTCTTCTCTTCTATACAGGGGCATTTCAGTATTGGCCACTTTATTCTTAAAATCTCTTTTCTAATAATCTTTAAAATGGAATTTGCCTCTTCACTGCTGCAGCACACTCGGCCAACGCTTTCATTGAGTCATCCAGTACAGCCCCAAGATCTCTTTCCCTCTCTGTCTCGGCAAGTTTAGACCCCGTTATCCTGTACTTGAAGTTGGGATTTTTTTGTTTAAAACAAGAAACCCGTGAACCACATTGAACCATTAACTTTAAAACCTAATTAGCATCAGCACCGAAGCTACCAAATTGAGCCCCCCCCCCCAACTAATAAAAGCCGTCAACAGAAAACACCATCTTTAAAAATCCTGAAAGCGGCGGAATTTCTACAGCGATCAGAAAGCGCAGCTATTCCAGGATGACCAATAAAGACAGAGGATAGCCTTGTTGGTTAGATTTGAGTCCAGTGACACCTTAGAGACTAACAAGAGTTTTGGCGTATGAAGCTTTTGAGAATTCGGGCTCCCTTCGTCAAATAAAAACAGGCTGGAGTGGTGGAGGTGAAACGAGGCGAAGGGCATAAGCAGGGCACGGGTGTCCCCTCTTGCGGCAGTGGAATGGGAGGCTTGGGAGGATGGAGAGATGCTTGCCTGGAGCCTGGGAGGTTGTACCTCTGGTGGCATGAAAGCTTCATGGAGGTAGGGAGTTCCAGAGTCTCGGTGCCACCACTGAGCAGGGCCTGTCAAGCGGGGTCTGTCTTGGTTAAGTGAAGCAGCATAAACCATGCACGGAGCTGGGGGTCTTGGGTAGAGGTAGCTGTGAATTACCTGCATTGAGCAGGGGGTTGGGCTAGATGACCTTTGGGATCCTTTCCAGCTCTGCAATTCTCTGCTTTCTCTGCAAGTTGCCAAAAATTGTGCAAACTGCTGAATTTGTATTGGGGCAAGCCAGGGTTTCCTTGGGCCTCCCAGAGCCAAAAGCCCTGGTGGGAAGGAAGAGGAGGAGGAAGAATTCTGGAATTGCAGGAGTCCCCAGGGAGGTTTTTCTTTGTCTTGAGCGTGGGGGGGAGGGGGGCCAGCTCAGCTGGTGGGATTGCACTGACCCGTCCCTTCCATGCAAAGCTTTGCGGCCTCCTCTTCCCTTTCATGCTCATTCATGCGGGGCATGTGTGCAGTCATGTGCCTCTTCGCCGCACGTGCCCAGCTGCCTGCTCAGGGACACGCCCTCCACCCGCCTCCGTCAGCAAGGGACTGACTCAGCCGCAGCTGCTCTGCTCCTGGAAGGGCTGTGTCATGCTCCCTCCCGGCTGAAATCGGGAACGGCCAGGGCCCCCTGCCCCCGTCGGCTCCCCTGGGGGGTGGGGGGGGGTAGTAGTGGGTGACTATCCAGGACAGCCCAGGGCCCAAGAAAATAAGGACGGTGGGCAGCTCGAGCAAAATAGAATGTGGAGAGGCTAAATTTAAAAGCTTGGCAAGGAGTTTGAAGATTGAAAGTGTTCCTGAGCCCTGCCGGCTGCTGTCAGGGGAATGGGGAGGGGTCCAGTAGTCTAGGCAATGTTTAAGGGAAGAATTTGGGAAGGAACGGATTGTGAACTCAGGCAGATCATGAGCAGTGTTCCCTCTAAGCTGAGTCAGCGTGAGCCAGCTCACAGTTTTTTTAGCCTCCAGCTCACACATTTTTGTCTTAGCACAGGAAGGAAGGCTCCAGAGCAAGGCTCGTTTATGCAGTAGCCAAATCGCTCGCTCACAGCCTTAGAGCCAGTTTGGTGCAGTGGTTAAGTGCGCGGACTCTAATCTGGGAGGACCGGGTTTGATTCCCCACTCCTCCACTTGCACCTGGCTGGATGACCTTGGGCAAGCCATAGCTCTGTACCAGCTGTTCTCTCAAGGACAGCTTGGGAAAGAGCTCTCTCAGCCCCACCTACCTCACAGGGTGTCTGTTGTGGGGAAGGGAAAGGAGTTTGTAAGCCGCTCTGAGACTCCTTCGGGTAGTGAAGGGCGGGGTATAAATCCAATCTCTTTTTCTTCTTCTCTTCTTAATGCCAGTAGCTCACAAAGTAGAATTTTTGCTCACAAAACTCCACAGCTTAGAGGGAGCATTGGTCATGAGAGGGAAGGCAGGAAGGTATTGCATCAGTGCTTCATTCTTACGGTCCTTTCCTACATGCCCAGGGAAATGCTGATTTGTGAATTTCCTGCCTTGTGCAGGGGGTTGGACTAGATGACCCTGGAGGCCCCTTCCAACTCTACGATTCTGTGATGATTCTTGTTCTCCAGCAGTATATCTGGGGCAGAGTAATCCTTTAACTTGCCAGGAAAACTGCTGGTGGCCGCAATTACGCACAGAGCCGCCGTATACATCCGTTACCATGCCGAGGGCAGATGTGCCCTTGGCCAGACTGAGGGGCTCTGCCAGCCTTTGCCAGGGAGTGGCTCGCTCAATCCGGGGCGGGGTTAATGTCTCGGGTGTTCGGTGCTCTGCTCAAGAGCTTCCTGGCTGACAGACGTGCTGGCCTGGCCAAACCCTGGATCTGATCCAGCCACCTGCTCTGCAGCGTGCCCTCTCTCGGCGCACGGCCGCAGCTGTCTCCACTTGAGGGGAGGCCACAGAGGACCTGGACAAGGGGGTTCAGGTTGCTGGTTGCAAATCCTAGGCACTTACTAGGAAATAATCCCATTCACCAGGGGTCCGTAACTACTACAACTACTTCTACTACTACTAATTGTTGTTGTTATGATGATGCTTACATGGCTCTCTCTGCAAAGCAGTCTCAGGGAGGCTTACAAAAACTGTATAAAACAGCTAAAACAAGGAAATTAACAGAATCACAACAATATAATCAGAAGAGAAGAGAGAAGAGATTGGGTTTATGCCCCGCCCTTCACTACCCAAGGGAGTCTCAGACCGGCTTACAAACTCCTTCCCCTCCTCACAACAGGCGGGGCTGTGAGGCAGGCGGGGCTGAAAGAGCTCTGACATAAACTGCTCTTTTCCAAGGACAGTTGTGCCAGAACTATGGCTTGCCCAAGGTCATCCAGCAGGTGCAAGTGGAGGAGTGGGGAATCAAACCTGGTTTCCCTTCCCCTCCCCACAACAGATGCTCTGGGAGGTAGGTGAGGCTGAGAGAGGTCTGACAGAAAGTGCTGTTTTTCAAGGACAACTGTGCCAGAGCTATGGCTTGCCCAAGGTCATCCAGCAGGTGCAAGTGGAGGAGTGGGGAATCAAACCCGGTTCTCCCAGATTAGAGTCCGCGCACCTAACCACTACACCAAACCGGCTCTCTATGGTGTGGCCTCATTTGGATCTATGGTGCAGCCTCATTTGGAATACTGTGTGCAGTTCTGGTCACTGAATCTCAAAAAGGACACCGCAGAGATGGGCCCTGATGTCCTCCGGGAGCTCATTCCACCAGTATGGAGCCACCATTGAGAAGGCCCTGGCCCTCATCACAGCCAGCCTGGCTTCTCTGGGGCACGGAAGGGCCAGACACTTTTGGGACCCCAATTACAGTGCTCTTTGGGGAACATTTTTGAGTCTGCAGGTGCCTTTCACACAGCACAGTAGGCACCAGTGTTCCCTCTAAGCTGAGTTAGTGTGAGCTAGCTCACAGTTTTTTAGCCTCTGGCTCCAGAGGAAGCTAATTTATGCTGTAGCCAAAGGACTTGCTCACAATTTTAATGCCACTAGCTCACAAAGCAGAATTTTTGCTCACAAGGCTCCATAGCTTAGAGGGAACATTGGTAGACACAGCTACAAAATGGCTGCCGTAGGAGGCGGAGCCAACCACAGACTGGCTGATGCAGCGTCAGTCAAACCACGAAGGTCCTCGTGCTGTGTTGGCAGCTGCTGCCTAAGCAGCGCTGAAAAAAAATCTGTGCAGTCTATATACTGTGAGCCACGTGTGGTCCCCATCTGCGGATACTTAAATCTGTGGATTGGGGCCACACTGAGGCTAAACAGACCTTCAAACTTAGGGGCGATGGAACCCAAGGGGAACCACTTTGGGGGACCCCTGCCATATATCAACTCACAGCTCTTCTTACGCCTGATGTTACTCTTTTGCCGTTAACGGTGGTGGGTTCCTCCGCCACCCACAGATGCATATGGGAAAAGTGGACACTTCGGGTGGACAGTGCGGAGACAGAATGGAAGTGTCGTCCCCCCCCCCCCCCCCCCCGGTGTTTGCCAGGAGCTGTCTCCTTTCCTGCCCTGGTAGCGGATTGTGGAGCAGGAGTGAGCTAATCCGCCTCTGTTTTTTTCCCTGCTCTCCAGGGCTCAGCACCTTCCAGCAGAGCGTGGCGATGGATCGGATCCAGAGGATAATCGGCGTCCTCCAGAAGCCAGGAATGGGGTGAGCATCTCGCTGCTAAGGAAGGGGGGTGCGGTGGGGGAGCTTCAGCCTAAGAAACAGCCCAGGATTTTCTGATTCGTAGGGATTGGGTGGAATGTCTGGGAACCCTCGTTTCCTTGTGAGAATGGCTCTTCTGCCTGGGGCTGAGGGTTGCCAGCCTCAAGTTTGGGCCTGGAGATCACCGGGGGGTGGGGAGAGACTGATCTCCAGCCGACATAACTCAGTTCCCCCAAAGCAAATGGCTGCTTTGGAGGGTAGACTCCAATGCTCCCTCTACGCTGTGGAGTCTTGTGAGCAAAGATTCTACTCCTGGCAGTGAGCTCCTGGCATTGAAGTTGTGAGCGAGTGATTTGGCGGCTGCATAAATTAGTTTGCTCCGGAGCCATCCCTTCCCGAGCCAAGACAAACAATATGTGAGCCCGGAGGCTGAAATACTGTGACCCAGCTCACACTAACTCAGCTTAGAGGGAACACTGGTAGGTTTCTGGTAGCAATGATGCCTTCCTGAGGTCTCTCTCCAGGCTCCGCCCCTTCTAGTCCAGCATATCCCATCTTGCACAGGGGCCAACCAGTTTCTCCAGAGGTCCAGCAACAGGGCAGAGAGGCCGAGGCCTTCCCCTGTTGTTGCCTGCTGGCACTGGGATTCAGAGGTTTAGTGCCTCTGAACGTGGAGGTTCCCTTTAGTCAGCGCAGCTACTAGCCACTGGTAGACCTCCCCTCTGTGAATCTATCTATCCCCCTTTTAAAGCCGGTCTGTGCCATCAGCTGTCCCCCGCTCAATGCTCACTCTGCCTTGCTTGTCTCTTTTCCCACAGGGAGCGCTACTTGGGCACTTTGCTGCAGGTAGAAAGGATGCTGAAGGTGTGGTTCCCTCACGTGGCCTTGAAGAGCTCCCGCACTAACCGTGGCACTGCACTGGACGACGCACCTGAAATGGCAGAAGTGAGAGACAAGGGTGCCCCCCCTTTTCCCGGCACGTGTCTGAGGCACCCATTGCCCAGGCAGCTGTTCTGGGAAACCCATTTTTCTTGGACAGTTCCACTTCGGGGGGGGGGGGGGGAGTTGTGTTGTTGAATGCTCCCCCATGATGAATAACCTCCCACTGTTGCCCCCGCCCCCCAAGCACCAAGAATACAGAGCATCACTTGCCCCAGACTGAGGATTCCTATTTATACTTTGTGGCTCATAGCCACT
The DNA here is from genome assembly GCA_029233225.1 of Lepidodactylus listeri. Taxonomy (NCBI): domain Eukaryota; kingdom Metazoa; phylum Chordata; class Lepidosauria; order Squamata; family Gekkonidae; genus Lepidodactylus; species Lepidodactylus listeri. The sequence goes on along the minus strand of JARCFY010000003.1, from coordinate 168,071,055 downwards.
GATGGACCTCTGCTCTTAAGAACAGAAGAGAAGCCAATGTTTGGATCAGGCCAGTGGCCCATCCAGTCCAACACTCTCTGCGTCACACAGTGGCCAGGAACACCAGGTGCCCTCAGGAGGTCCAGCAGTGGGGCCAGGACACTAGAAGCCCTCCCCCTGTTCTCCCCCCCCCCCCCCAGCACCAAGAATACAGAGCATCCCTTGCCCCAGACTGAGATTTCCTATCTATACCTTGTGGCTAATAGCCACTGCTGGACTTCTGCTCCATATATCTAATCCCCTCTTGAAGCCCTCCATGCTTGTAGCCGCCACCACCTCCTGTGGCAGTGAGTTCCATCTGTTAATCACTCTTTGGGTGAAGAAGGACTTCCTTTTATCCGTTCTAACCCGACTGCTCAGCGATTTCATGGAGTGCCCACAGAGAGTTCTTGTATCGCGAGAAAGGGAGAAAAGTGCCCTTCTCTCTTCTTCTTGTTTTTCACACTCAAGGAGTTTTTTGACTGTGTGAAGTGATCCACCAGTACTTGGCCCGCGTAACATGCGCCTTGTATGTAAGGGCCTAAGCAGTGCTTCTGATTTTGGGGCCAGGGCACACTGGGAAGAAGCGTGTTAGTGTGTGTGTGTGTGAGAGAGAGAGAGAGAGAGTGAGAGAAGCAAGCTTGCTTCAGCAGTGGGCACACCCTTTTGGGGGGGGGAGGGGGGCGTTGTCCTGTTTGCAACCAGACTTTCTCCAGGCTCCTCTGCTGCCATACTGGTTTGGCCTGTCGTGCCGAGTGCGGCGCTCCGCCCGTCAGCATCCCTCAGAAGTCAGGCGCCTCCCCTCCCTGCCTGTCCTGAAGCCACCCTCTTCTTTCCCTCTCCTCTAGAAACCGCCGTCAGCAGAGACTGTCCCGCCGAGGAGGAGAGCCGCTTGCAGGCTCAGCCCTCCCCAGAGCCCCCCCACGGAAGAGCTCCACCAGACGCACCTCACGGACTCCCCCGATGGCAGAGCTGGAGCGTGGTGGGGGGAGCCGGCCCCCGTGCTGGCCGACTGGCCCGCCATGAACTTGACCTGGATCCACACGGCGCCGATTTCAAACCCCCCCTTGGGCCCCGGGAACTCTACCTTCGGGCAGGCCCTGCTGGGCCCGGCTCCCCCGAGCAGCTACGGCATCGTCCTCTTCCTCCACAGCGGCCTGGCCAGCCCTGGGTCCTGTGACCGCTCCACTTCCGTGACCCCCGCCCTCCCTCCCCCGGCCTGTGTCCACTCGAGCCGGCTGCTCCCGAGCTCTGGAGAGCTTCCGCGGTGCCAGAGCCTCCCGGGTGCCACGCAAGAGGGCAGCGGCCTTCTGGGTGGCTCCCTAGCCTGCCACTCAGCATCCCTGCCGTGTTTGCCAACATCCAACGAGAATCTGACAGTGGCCGGTGAGAGGCCAGAGGGTTGCGGCAACTCCTGAGACGCCGTTCCCCGAAACGCCTGAATGTCTCCACCACCCTCGTTGCTTTTTTTTACTGAAGTCTCCGCTTCATTTCCCCCCCCCTTCCCCTCCTTTTTTTAACTTAAAAAATCTATTGTGCGTTTGATGGAGGCGGCTTGGCCATCCGAGGTAAAGGGTTGGTTTTAATAAAAAGGCATTGCTGTGTTGGCCAGAAACAAGTCGTGTCGGATCGTTTGTCCGTTTTCGGTTTCCTGGATTTCGTTTTTAAGATTTAACCGTTTACGGGTTTTAAACAAATAACTGATTTAATTTTTTATATATATTTACATATTTAAATATAAAGTACTCAAATTTAATATTTGAACTGTTTTAGGCTGTGTTTTTTTCCTAGAATGCTCAAGACAGCTTCCCTCACCCCTTTCAGACTGCAAATAGAATCACTTAGCAATAACTAACACTCCCCACAAAGCAATATTTAAGCATGCCTGATGCTCCCTCTAGGCCGCGGGGTCTTGTGAGCAAAAATTCTACTTTGTGAGCGACTGGCATTAAAGTTGTGAGCGAGCGATTTGGCTGCTTGCATAGATTAGTTTGCTCTGGAGCTATACTTCGTGAGTGAAGACAAAGAAGACAAAGATGTGTGAACCGGAGGCTAAAAAACTGTGAGCCAGCTCACACTAACTCAGCTTAGAGGGAACAGTGTGCCTGAGATACCTGCCAAATAGAATTTGGAAACAACAGCATTTCATTTGCCTTCTGCAATGTCAGTTAAGAGGAGTACTTCCTCTGCAATGGGTGGAGCGTGCCTGAACCTTGGGGCTTCCACAGTCAAGGCACTGCTTCCTACTGAAATTTTTATGACTGGGCAGAAAAGGCCAGTGGAGCCCTGGGGGGGGGGGGGGAGTAATGGCTTGATGGCACTGCAAATGTGTTTCAGATTGTTGGGGGCCCCCACCCACCCAATTCTATCCATCCCTTGGCTTGCTCTCTCTTGAAGGAGCAATTGCTAGGGTTTGTCATAGTCGTCCAGCCAGACAACAGGCTTCTATGTTGCTTCCTAAGGCATAGAAGTCCCGTGGTTAGTCAGGTGCAGCACGTTCAGAATCGCACAGAAACAGCCCCAAGACACTTTCGTTCATGCATCACTCCCATTCTGGTCCATAACTTAGGTACGTGGAGAAAAGACTGCAAGAGCAGTGGACTCTAATCTGGAGCACTGGGTTTGATTCCTCACTCCTCCTCCACATGAAGCCAGCTGGGTGACCTCGGGCCAGTCCCGGTACTCTCAGAACTCTCTCAGGCCCACCTGCCCCACAAGGTCCCCGTCCTGAGGAGAGGAAGGGAAGGAGATTGTTAGCTGCTCCGAGACTCCTTAAGGCAGAGAAAAGCGGGGTATAAAAACCTACTCTTCCTTTTCGTTCTATTGCTGACCTAAGAGTAGTAGTCCTGAAACAGAAACTTCAAGGGGAGATTACAATGTGAAATTGCTGGAACTGGAGTTCATTCACAAATTCTGGGCGATGGACCACCCCCCTCTTCCCAAAAAGCTGAGCTGGGACCCAGAATTCTTATCTTGCTACAGATACTAACTTTCTGCCCCTAAGTATTTCTTGCCTGCTCTAGTCAAGTTTATGGCACTTAGCATTGTCCCTTCGTATTCTGATTTCCTTCTCTGCAACACAGTTCCCGTCTTCTGGCTGGGATATAAAGGACTCAGGGATACCCATTCCTACTTACAAAGGGGGCCTTGACTCTCGAAAGCTCAGATCTCCCCCCTCTCCCCCAAAAAATCTTGTTGGCCTGTAAGGTGCTGCTGGACTCAAATGTCATCGTCCTTGTGATAAAATCCCCTATTACTTTTCATTTTAAACACTTCTCTGCATTCTTTCATCTTTTTATTACTGTTTCCAGTTGTACTTCTTGCATCCTGTGCTATGGACCAGCAGGACACCTTTGCATCCTTACCAATACGTGAAGAAAAATTGTACTGGGAAATATTTGGGGGGCGGGGTTTTCAAGACTTGGTGTGAATGGTTGCTAGGGAGTTCAACCATTATTTTGTTACTTCTTGCTTTTATGTCCCTGGTTTGCAGCAACCTGAATCTATGCCCTTTACTACAGCTGGTAGCAGCAAATGGTTTTTAGTCTTTAAGGGGCCCCTGGACTTTGGTTTGACAAAAGAAATACCATTATTTCAGGTGGCCCTTCGTGGAATGGCCCCAGCTCGCTGACGGGAGGGGGTGTGGCTCGGTGGTAGAGCACCTGCAGTTTAAATCCCCGGCATCTCCAGTTTAAAGGTTCTGGAAGTAGGTGATGTAAAAGACCCTTTTCTGTCTGAGACCTTGGAGAGCGGCTGCCAGTCTGAGTTGGCAATACGGACCTTTGACAGACCCAGACCTGATACAGGGTAAGGCAGCTTCCTGTGACTGACAACAAACAAATGGGTCGGAAGTTCTTAGGATTATCCTCTCCTCCAGGTTTTATGGATTGGGACAATTATACTAGAATGCCATTCAGGAGGAAATGCACCAGTCGAGTTCACCCTAGTGAAAAGATTAGCCAAAAGAAGCATCCACCAGTTCACATGATTAATGATTAAATTCTGCTCAAATTACCATCAGGTCCTGCGGCCTTCCGCATATGGAGTTCTTTAATCCGGCTTGCTGTCTCTGAACATGGGACTGGCTACCGTTTCGGAGGAAACTTCTCTTTTTTACATGAAACTTGGACCTTTTTAAATCTTAAACCTCAAATTTCAAAATTTAACGGTTGAATTTTACGTGTTTTATTGGGACATTCTTTTTTAAAAATTTTATTTATATAAAACACACACATAAAAAGGGAGGTTACAGCTGTATCATTTTGGCCAATATCTTGGCTTCATATCGTACTCTAAAAAGAAAAAGGGTTGTTATCCATTTTGCTTTTATATTATACATTTTTAAAAAAAAAAAAATTAACACTTGATTCTGTAATTCTCAATCCCTTTAGTTCCGGTTAGAAGTCCAGGAATTTTAGTTATACCTTTCTAGCCAGTTATAAAATCTTGACCGTAGGTTTGCCGTTTCCTCTTAGGATCATAGTCAATTTATCCATCTCCCCAGTTTCCAATATTTTGGCTCTGACTTCTTTTGCAGGAACTTCAGTTCATCTCCAGTATTTTGCATATAGCATTCTTGCTGCTGGTTAGATATGTAGAGTAAGATAAAAATCTTGTCTCTTATAATTTTCTGGGATTGTATTCAACAAAAGCAGTTCTGGTATATAAGGCACACAAATTTTCAACATTTTTTGAACAGTTCATATACCCAAGACCAATATTTTTTAACTTTTTCACAAGTCCACCAGATATGAAAAATGAGCCAACATTATAATGACATTTCCAACAATTCCTTGACAATTCAGGATGAACCTTAGCTGGCGCATCTGGAGTCATGTACCATCTATAAAACATTTTATATATATTTTCTTTATATGAAGTTGGTTGCTTTAGTAATCTTTGTTAGTTTTCCATACCTTTAACCATTTATCTAATTCAGTATTATGACCCAGATTTTGTGCCCATTTAACCATACAATTTTTAACTATTTCATCCTGTGTTTTATCTTTTAACATTAATACATACAATTTCTTAATCAATTTATCATCAGCATATAGCAGTATTTTGTCCATTTCTGCGTGACCTCGTAAGCCACCCTGGGCCCGCTCGTTGGGATGGCGGGATGTAAATCAAAGAAACAAAAATAAAGATCAAGAACAAAGTTTGAGTCCAGCAGCACCCTTAAGCTTTCACAGGCATGCCCCCTTTGCAAAAGCTTATCCTCAGAACCAAACGCTGGTCTTAAAAGTGCCACTGGACTCAGACCTTGTCCTGGGTCTGTTAATGTGGGAGAAAACCGCTATGGTGTGTGCGCTGGCAGAGGGGAGTGAAATTTGGAACTGGAACCTGGGCAGATGCGGCCCAGACAGACTCAATCGCTTGTGATCAGAGGTAGGATCCATGCTGTTATCACTGCTCTCAAGTAAATCTTTCAATGCCCGCTTCTCCTGCGAGTCTTGGTTTTGCTTGGGCCTCCCATGTTGGTTACTGTTCTCTAGATTTTCAACTGAGCAGGCTGGGTGAGAAGGCAGGGGTGTGGAGGAACCAGGTTAAGTGCGCGGACTGTAATCTGGGAGAGCTGGATTTGATTCCCCACTCCTCCACATGCAGCTGCTGGTTTGACCTTGGATCAGTCACAAGTTCCCTCAGAGCTGTTCTCAAGGGCAGTCCTCAAAAGAGCTCTCTCAGACCCACCCACCTCTCAGGGTGCCTGTTGTGGGGAGGGGAGGGGAAGGGAAAGGAGTTTGTAAGCCACTCTGAGACTCCAAGTGAGTGAAGGGCGGGGTATAAATCCAATCTCCTCCTCTTCTTCTTCTTCTCCCCCAAGGGGAAAAGTTGCTCTTGCATAACTTCGGAGCTGCCTGCCTTTGGAAGGCACGTGCCTTCCCGGCTCCACCTGCACCCTGCATCTTGTGGCAGGGGGAACAGCCGTTGCTTGAGCAAAGTGCCAGGAGCGCCAGTCTGGTGGCGCTGAGACACTAAAGGAATTAATTGCAGCGGAAACTTTTGTGGCCCAGAACCTGCTTATGGGACATGTGGGGGGGGGGCACATCGTGAGCCCCAAGATGTGGACTGTGGCCTACCAAAGATTTGTATGGTACCGACACATACTGTTACTAGGCTGGACTCGCCCAAGGGACTGTAGTTTTTATTCTAAATAATTCCAGAAGCAAGAGTGAAGCATGCCTCTGAATGGGTGTTTGTGTGTGTGTGTGGGGGGGGGGGGGGGTTTAACTACAGGACCTTTGATATTGCTTCCTTCCCTAGCCCTAGCTTTCATTTACTTCATTTATACTGACCCAAGGTCGCTGACATAGTCCTCCTGGCCTCTGTTTTCTCTTCACTACAACAACCCTGTGAGGTAGACCAAGGTGGGTCACTGTGTTAGTCTTGTCTGTAGCAGTAGACAGCAAGAGTCTAGGAGCACCTTAAAGACTAACACAATTTGGGGCAGGGGGTGAGCTTTTGTGAGTCACTGCTCACTGCTTCAGATTCTTAAGACTTCTTGGTATCTGAAGAAGTGAGCCATGACTCCCGAAAGCTCCTCCCCTGCCCCAAATTGTGTTAGTCTTTAAGGTGCTCCTGGATTCTGGCTCTTTTCTGCTGCTACAGACAGACCAACACAGTTCTACCCATCTTGATCCGTCTCCGTAGAAAGCACCACATTTAGCCATACAGAATGGAAACCCATCAATTTTAAGCGGTGGGTTGAGTTGAGAGTGTGCGCCTGCCTTGTGCAGGGGGTTGGACTAGATGACCCTGGAGGTCCCTTCCAATTCCATGATACTGTTTATTTATTTCTTTATATTTGGATTTCTATCCCGCCCTCCCTGCCACTCGGCAGGCTCAGGGCGGCTAGCAGCATAATAAATATACAATAAAATTCCAATAAAACTATCAAACAATATAAAACATAATATGTAGACATAAAATGCCATAAAAGATGGCTATGACTGGCCCTATATCACCCAGCAAACTTCCATGGTAGAGTGAGGATTCGAACCTGGTTCTCCCAGAACCCAGTTTGACACTCTTAACCACGACACCATATTCTCTCTCTCTTCCTCCTCTCTCTGCATATGTAATGCAAGATTTCACATGATCGCCTGCCTTCTGCAATGACTGAGAACTTCATTTCTACAGCTGGAGTAACTTGTGTTGCTAGACAGATCAAAATCTTGCTCTGCAGGATTCGTCCTTGTGGCCATCATCTCTGCTGCCTCTTGCCACACAGGTTCAACACAGGCTCAATCCTCCTTGCAGGGCAGATAAGTTGTTGTCAGAAGACTCTTGAGTCAAACCGGGTGCCAGAGGTGGCAACCTTAACTAAATTCCTTCTTTGATGCCTCCTCCCTCCCTGTTGTGGTGGGTTATGCTGATGGGGCTTCCGCTTGCCCTTTGCTAACCTGGGAGTTGCACCATGCACCAAAAGCAAGGGATCGCTCCACCTGCTGGCAACTAAAAGAATAACTTCACCATGTATGTCAAAGGCATCCCAGTTCTCCATCTAGGGTTGCCAACTTCCAGGTGGGGTTTGGAAATCTCCCAGAATTAAAAGAGAAGAGATTGGATTTATACCCTGACCTTCACTACCCGAAGGAGTCTCAGAGCAACTTACAATCTCCTTTCCCTTCCCCTCCCCACAACAGGCACCCTGTGAGGTAGGCGGGGCTGAGAGAGCTCTCTTGAGGACTGCTCTTGAGAGAACAGCTCTGAGAGAACTTGTGATGGACCCAAGGTCAAGCCAGCAGCTGCATGTGGGGGAGGAGTGGGGAGTGGTTCTACCCGATTAGAGTCCACACTCCTAACCGCTACACCGAAATGGCTATACTACATTAAACTACACCAGGGGTGGGCAAATGGTGGCCCGGGGGCCACATGCGGCCCGCCACAGAGTTTTTTGCGGCCCGCCAAGAAGATTTCAGGACTTAAAGGAAATTAAGCCTAAATTCAATTTGCTCTCTTATCCCATCACTGCTGATATCGATGCAGCACCTGAGGAGCTGCAGCTTGAACTTATTGACATGCAGTCAGATCACACTGTGAAAGAAATGTTTAATGCTGTGACATTAGTTGACTTTTACAAATCTTTGTCTGCTGAAAAAAATTCCATGTATGAAGAAATTTGCTGGGAAAATGTTCTCTATATTTGGGTCTACATATATTTGTGAGCAAAGAGTAAATATAGATGCTCTTTGACAGACATTAACTTGCTGGCTGTGATGAGAATCTCAACAAGCAGTCTCACTCCTGATTTCAAAAAAATTGTAGAAGAGTGTGATAGGGTACATTTGTCTCATTAAACAGATTCTAAAATTAAATGTGCTTGCAGCTATAGACGATATGAAATTAGCACAATAAATTGAATAAAACTACCACTACTTTATGTAATTTATATTTATTGATTTTTATGATACAATTTATACCTTTTCTGAAATGCAAAGTTAACTAATGAATGCAATCATTTTAAAAGGTGCGGCCCCCCGCTAACCACCGCCCCCACAAAGTGGCCCCAAAGCCAAAACAATTGCCTACTCCTGAACTACACCAAATTACAACTGATCTCCAAACTATTGAACGGGGGGGGGGGGGGGGGGGGGGCTGAACCCTGTATGGCCCCTCCCAACTATGTCATTCTGTGTTACAGAAATCAGTGCCGTGGCCATGCATGTTGTAACTGGGAGGTCACTCTGATGTTTTTTTTCACCAATGCTCCCTCTAAGTTAGCGGTTCTCAACCTGTGGGTCGCTACCCCTTTGGGGGTTGAACGACCCTTTCACAGGGGTCGCCTAAGACCATCGGAAAACACATATTTCTGATGGTCTTAGGCAGGGCTCTTTTTGGGCCGGAATGCACCGGAACGACGTTCCGGCTGGTGTTCGAGCCCACCCTGCCCCCTCCCCTCCCCGCCGGCAGAAAAGGGCCCTGCGCTCGATCGAGCGCGAGGTCTGGCCTCCCGGCTCTTTGCCCTCAAAGGGAGCTTTCCCTTTAAGGGCAAAGAGCAGGGGTTGGTTGGGGCTGGAGCCCCGCCTCCTGCTTCCAGCAGTCCTTCCAGCAGGAGCCACGAGGAGGAAGAAGTCAGCAGGTAAGTCAATGGCCGCTTCCCCCTCCCCACCACCGTTTAGGGCGCTCCACCGTTGCCTTCCCTGGGCTCCATGCCGAAGCGCAGAGCCCAGGAAAGGCAGCAAAAGCCACCCCCCGCCGTCTTCCCTGGGCTCCCGTTGAGGTGCAGAGCCCAGGAAAAGTGGCAAAAGCCGCCACCCACCCCCTGCTGCCTTCCCTGGGCTTCGCGCCAAAGCGCAGAGCCCAGGAAAAGCGGCAAAAGCTGCCTCCCCACCTTCCCTAGGTGCTGCACCAAGGCACAGAGCCCAGGAAAAGCGGCAAAAGCTGCCCCCCCTTTCTGGGCTCCACGCCAAAGCGCAGAGCCCAGGAAAGGCAGCAAAAGCCGCCCCCCACCTACCTATCTTCCTTTCCCCCTCTCTCTCCCCCCCCCTCTCTCTCTCCCCCACCTTTCTCCCCCTCTCTCCCCCTTTCTCTCTCCCCCCTTTCTCCCCCTCTCTCCCCCCCTTCCCCCTTTCTCTCTCCCCCCTCTCTTCCCCCTTTCTCTCTCCCCCCCTCTCTTCCCCCTTTCTCCCCCCCTCTCTCTTCCCCCTTTCTCTCTCTCCCCCCCTACCTGCAACAGCCTCTCCCCCCCCCTTCGTTTTCTCATGGCATCTTGTGTTGAAGAAAAGTAAGTCTGAAGCCTGAGTGTTTGTTGGGACTAGCTTGCAAATATATGTGTGTCTAAAGTCTGTATTAAAGTTGTTTGGTGCTAACTGCCATGCAAGAGAAAACATCTGAAAAAGTAGCTTCATTTTTGTGTGTGCTGACAGAATTTTATGGTTGGTGGTCACCACAACATGAGGAACTGTATTAAAGGGTCGTGGCATTAGGAAGGTTGAGAACCACTGTGGAGTATTGAGAGCAAAAATCCTACTTCCTGAGCTGCTGGGATTGAAGTTGTGAGCTGGCGATTTGGCTACTGCATCAATCAGTCTGCTCTGGAGCCATCCTTCCTGAGCTAAGACAAAAATGTGTGAGCCGAAGGCTAAGAAACTGTGAGCTAGCTCACACCAACTCAGCTTAGAAGGAACAGTCTTGAAATCCTTTGAAAAGAACCAGGTTTGGAGCCACCATCTCTCTCTCTCTTTCAGGCTCTGACCAGTTCTGTCAAGGTCTCCCAGAGGACAGAGCAGCACAGAATCCAGCCTAACCAGACGGGGAAGAAATGTTGTTTGCATTCTGAAGCCGCTCCTATGTTCTCTCCCAACTCAGGAAGCTGAAAGCGCAAGGGGGCAAAGCCAGAACCAGCTCCTGGAGAAAGTATTCCGGGCCCTAAATTTGGAAAGGCTTTTCAAGGCACCCGCTATTATCAGGGAAGATCAAGCTGTCCCAGGGGCCCCCACCCCCAGTTACAGCCAGTAAAAATGACAGAGCATAAAATATGCTGAAGACCAAGGGTTGCCAGTTCTGGGCCAGGAAATACCTGGAGATTTTGGGGGTAAAGCAGGGTTTGGAGAGGGGACGGACTTCGGCAGGGTATAAGGTCAGTAGGGCTGAGGTGGACACCTGAATTATATGTGGTCTGCTTTATCGCTCCTGCTGAAGCATTTCTGCTTCTCACACTTTAGGGTCTCTACCCAGAGGAAGGCAGTCTCAAAATCACCTCTGAATGTCTCTTGCCTTGAAAATCCAACGAGGGGTTGCCATAAATCGGCTACAACTTGGTGGCACGTTCCACTTCCAGATTAAGAAAAGTGGCCCAAGAGAGCTTTGTGGCTGAGTGGAGTTTTGAATTCAGGTCCTAGCCCAACTGGCTGGCCATGCTGTGAAACAGATGCTGGACTAGGAGGACCTCTGGTCTCATCCAGCACCAACAGTGCTCTCCTCAGGTTCTGATGTTCAAAACCCAAGGAAGTCCCGCAAGAAGAAAGCTTTGACATCTGCTCTGTAGAAATCCTAATTTTTAATTTTTAACTTATGGTAACCCCATGTGTTCCAATACTTTTCACCATGGGAAGAAGAATAGGTTTAAGGGACTAGATTTGATAGATAGAGTGCCTGAAGAACTATGGACGGAAGCTTGTGACATTGTAGAGGAAGCAGCAATCACCACCATCCCAAAGAAAAAGAAATGCAAGAAAGCAAAGTGGCTGTCTGATGAGGCTTTATAAATAGCAGAGGAAAGGAGGAAAGCAAAAGGCAAAAGTGAAAAGGAAAGATTTACTCAACTGAATGCAGATTTCCAGAAAACAGCAAGGAGAGATGGGGCTTTCCTGAATGAACAATGCAAGGTAATAGAGGAAAACAACAGAATGGGAAGGACTAGAGATCTCTTCAAGAAAATTGGAGAAATCAAGGGAACCTTCCATGCAAAGCTGGCCATGATAAAGGACAAAAACAGTAGGGACCTAACAGAAGCAGACGAGATTAGGAAAAGATGGCAAGAATACACAGAAGAACTATAAAAGAAGGACCTCAATGTCCTTGACAGCTACGACGGTGTAATCACTGACCTTGAGCCAGACACCCTGGAATGCGAAGTCAAATGGGCCTTAGAAAGCATTTCTAACAACAAAGCAAGTGATGGTATCCCAGCTGAGCTACTCAAAGTCTTAAAAGATGATGCTGTTAAAGAGCTGCACTCAATTTGCCAGCAAATTTGGAAAACACAACAATGGCCACAGGATTCAGGAGTCAGTTTACATTCCAATTCCAAAGAGGGCGATGCCAAGAAATGTTCAAACTATCGCACGATTGCACTCATTTCATACACTGGCAAGGTCGTGCTCAAGATCCTACAAGCTGGGCTTCAGCAATATATGGATAGAGAACTGCCAGGAGTACAAGCTGGGCTTCAAAGAGGTAGAGGAACTAGAGATCAAATTGCCAACGTTCGCTGGATTATGGAGAAAGCAAGAGAGTATCAGAAAAACATCGACTTCTGCTTCACTGACTATGCTGAAGCCTTTGATTGTGTGGATCACAACAAACTATGGCAAGTCCTTAAAGAGATGGGAGTACCAGACCACCTCACATGTCTCTTGAGAAACCTGTATAAGGGTCAAGAAGCGACAGTTAGAGCTGGATATGGAACAAGTGGTTGGTTTAGCACTGGAAAAGGAGTACAACAAGGATGTATATTGTCACCCTGCTTATTTAATTTATATGCAGAGTACATCATGCGAAATGCAGGCCTGGATGAATCACAAGCCGGAATTAAGATTGCTGGGAAAAACATCAATAACTTCAGATATGCAGACAATACCACTCTGATGGCAGAAAGTGAAGAGGACCTCAAGAGCCTCTTGCTAAAGGGTGAAAGAGGAGAGTGCAAAAGTTGGCTTGAAACTCAACATCAAAAAAACTAAGATCATGGCATCCAGCCCCATCAGTCCTTGGCAAATAGTAGGGGAAGTTGTGGAAACTGACAGACTTCATGTTCCTGGGATCCAGATCACTGCAGATGGTGACTGCAGCCATGAAATTCAAAGACGCCTGCTCCTTGGGAGGAAAGCTATGGCAAACCTAGACAGCATAATAAAAAGTAGAGACCCTGCCAACTAAAGTCTGTATGGTCAAAACCATGGTATTCCCAGTAGTGATGTATGGCTGTGAGAGTTGGACTATAAGGAAGGCCGAGTGCCGAAGAATAGATTCCTTTGAATTCTGGTGCTGGAGAAGACTCTGGAGAGCCCCTTGGACTGCCAGGAGATCAAATCCGTCAAACCTAAAAGAAATCAACCCTGACTGTCCCCTGGAAGGCCAGATCCTGAAGCTGGAGCTCAAATACTTTGGCCACCCAATGAGAAGGGAGCACTCCCTGGAGAAGACCCTGACGCTGGGAAAGACTGATGGTCGAAGAAGAAGGGGGCGGCAAAGGATGAGATGGTTAGACAGTGTCATCGATGCAGCAAACACGAAATTATGCAAACTCCTGAGCACGATGGAAGACAGAAGGACCTGGCGTGAGGTGGTCCATGGGGTCGCGCAGAGTCGGACTCGACTGTGTGACTGAACAACAACAAACCCCATGGGATTTTCAAAACAGGAGATGTTCAGACAGAGGGAGTTTGCCACTGCCTACCTCTGTGTCATGAACCTGGCACTCCATGGCAGTCACCCTTCCAACCGACCCTGCTTAGCTGACAGAAATAAGCGTTATGAACTCTCTTGTTTAATATTGGACCAGTAAAAGATACCATTTAATCCAGGGGTGGGCAAGGTTAGCGGAGGGCCGCACCTTTTTAAACGATTGCATTCATTAGTTAACTTTGCATTTCAGAAAAGGTATAAATTGTATCATAGAAATCAATCAATATAAATTAAATAAAACAGTGGTAGTTTTATTCACGTTTAATTTTAGAATCACTTTAATGAGACAAATGTACCCTATCACACTTTTCTACAATTTTTTTGAAATCAGGAGTGAGATGGCTTGTTGAGATTCTCATCACAGCCTGCAAGTTAATGTCTGTCAAAGAGCATCTATATTTACTCTTGCTGATCTTCATGCAAGAAAAACTTTGCTCACAAATATATGTAGACCCAAATGCAGAGAACATTTTCCCAGCAAATTTCTTCATACATGGAAACTTTTCAGCAGACAAAGATTTGTAAAAGTCAACTAATGTCACAGCATTAAACATTTCTTTCACAGTGTGATCTGACCGCATGTCAATAAGTTCAAGCTGCAGTCCTCAGGTGCTGACAGTGGCCAAGTGTGTTGGCGGGCCGCAAAAAACTCTGTGGCAGGCCGCATGTGGCCCCCAGGCCGCCATTTGCCCACCCCTGATTTAATCAACTGAATACATGTGATTTCCTGTTTCTGCATGGTGACTGTGGATGCCCCATTTAGTCCATTGTCCTGACTTGCTCTGTGCAATCCACCTTGAGCCCCTGCAAGAAAGGTGGCCAATAAGGTAAATTTATCATTTCTCCCCACACGTTCTCCAGAGAGCACTGCACTCAGGGTCTCAAAACCGTATGGCCCTCCTGGGTCCCAAAGATGCTAGGCTGTCTTCAGCCTGGGCCTTGTTGGTGGTGGCTCCACACTGGTGGAACGAGCTCCTAGAGGACATCAGGGCCCTGTGGGACCTTTTACAGTTCCGCAGGGCCTGCAAGACGGAGCTCTTCAACCAGGCATTCGATTAAGGAGCCACACCGTGAGACCCCTGTATTACCATCAAGCAGCCTGTGCATCAGTGGTGAGAAGGGGCTGAGATAGTTGTACATCAATGCTGATTTGCCCCATTAGGATCTGCTACCAATTATGTCTCGCCATCAGTTTATAACGCGGCCCACTTGCACTTTATGATCGGTTTCTTTTAGAAATGTATTGTTTCAGCGTGAATAAACCTTTAGTTTGAATAAGCCTTTGTTGGTCTGAAAGGTGCCACCGGACCCTAACTTTAGTGACCGCATGTCTTCCGCCTGCATCCCTCTTTTGCAAACTATCAGGGGACGGGGCTTTGCATTTGTGAAAATGATGCCCCCCCCCTGCTGCCTCCCAAAGGCACCGGCTCGCCTGCTTCCAGGGCCACGCGTGAAGGCAGGCCCGGCGCCTTCCCCCGCCCGTTGCCATGGAAACCGGGACTAGGCCGCAAGCCTGATGCCACGGGCCGGGCGGGGGGGGGGCGAGGCGGGAAAAGGGCTTCCGCTTCCGGGGGTGCCTGGGTCTGGGTCGGCTTCTGCGTCGCCTGCTCAGGAGAAGGGGGTGAGTGCTTATTTGTTTCCCCCACACACACACACTCACACTTCGGATCGTGGTCCTCTAGGCCCCGTGCATCCCCGACCTCGATTAGTGACCGTTGCCGGGGAGGGAGGCGGGTAGGCGCGGTTGCAGCCGTGCAAGGGGAGGGCGCTTTTCTCTGCTTCGTCTTCCCCGTCAGGGCGCGCGCGCGCCCCCCCCCCCCACCGTAGGCGGGGTAGAAAGCATACCCCTACTCCAGTTGTCAATCTCCAGGCGGGGCCTGGAGATCTCCCGGAATTCCGATTGATTTCCAGACGACGGGTCAGGCCCCCCTGTGGGAAAGGGCTGCTTTGGAGGGTGGCCTCTATTGCCTTGTGCCCCACTGTGGTCCCCCCCCCCCCCCCAAATTCCACCCTTCCCATGCTCCTTCCCCAAATCCCCAGGGATTTCCCAACCCAGAGTTGGCAACCCCAATAGCAGGCATTCTTCTGTTGCGCACCCCACAGTCTTATCCTCTTTAAAAGGGAGGGGGAGGTGCCCCTCGGTTGTCCCCTCCAAATGAGGAGTGCAGGTTACGCTCCCCCACCCCAGTTGGCTGTGGTTAAGGGTGCAATGGGGCAATCTCGCCGTCTTTTATTTGACTCTGTTGAGTGGGCAAATGCTTTCCATGCTGTCGTGTTCTGTACCATATGATATAACAGCCCTGTAAGATAGGGCAGTCTGATGCCCTTTTGCAAGCCCCCCCCCCCCCCCCCAGGTTCCTTAATCGCTCTTTGAGAGCCAGTTTGGTGTAGTGGTTAAGTGCGCGGACTCTAATCTGGGAGAACCGGGTTTGATTCCCCACTCCTCCACTTGCACCTGGCTGGATGACCTTGGGCAAGCCACAGCTCTGTACCAGCTGTTCTCTCAAGGACAGTTGTCTCAGAGCTCTCTCAGCCCCACTTACCTCACAGGGTGTCTGTTGTGGGGAGGGGGAGGGAAAGGAGTTTGTAAGCCGCTCTGAGTGAAGGGTGGGATATAAATCCAATCTTCTCTTCTCTCCACCGTGGGAAGAATAAGGGCTTGCAGTTTGCAGTCTAGGACAAGTGGTGCTCTGTATTCTTTGCACTTGGGGAGAGGGAAAGAGTGGGAGGGCTTCTGGCGTTCTCGCCCCACTGGTGGACCTCCTGTTGGCACCTGGATTTTGGCCATAGTGTGACACAGAGTGTTGGACCAGATGGGCCACTGGCCTGATCCAGCATTGGCTTCTCTGATGTTTGGTTTTTAACTACCACCATCTGCCCCCTTCCCGTGAAAGGAGAAATTGGGGGCAGTCCTCCAGAAATACTCCCTGTGGGCAGGGGTGCTATCAGTTTCATAGGTGGGTGGGTGGGGTGCTGCAGTATTGGCTGTGTTCCCATGCATAGGCTAGCCCAATCCCATCAGATCTTGGAAAGCTGAGCAGGGACAGCCTTGCCTCATATCTGGAAGGGCGACCTCCAAGGAATGCCAGGATCGTGATGCAGAGGCAGGCATCTTGCCTTAAAGACAAGTCTCGCTCTCCTGCCCACTGTTGCCCCTGGGAAAGGTGAAGAATTAGAATATGGGGGCCACTGCCCTCCAGAATGGGCTTTGGACTTTGCTGATTCATACTCACCCAGACTCTGGGAGCTGTGACCTGCGAGTTTACACTTTCTGCTTCCCAGTCCATAGCCTGATGCTGGCACAGAGAGCTTCTATTCTGGTTGCCCCCAAGAAGCCTGTATTATTATACTGCTAACTAAGATTCTTTGGAGGTTTCCAAACAGAGTCTAGATGGCCATCTGACAGCAAGGCTGGTTCTGTGAACTTAGGCAGATCATGGGAGAGAGGGCAGGGAGGGCTGCATCAGTGCTTAGTTCTTGTGGCTCTTGCTTACATATCCAGGGAAATGCCCATTACCACTCCGGAAGCAAATTTCCTCCAGGCCAGTTTGGCCAGGGGTCCTGGAGGTGGGTTTTTTGGGGTCATTGGGGGTGTGGGGTGGAGGTATTTGTGAACTTCCTGCATTATGCAGAGGGTTGGACTAGAAGACTCTGGAGATCCCTTCCAACTCATCACTTCTGTGCCCCCGAAAAAGCTTTGGATGACACCCCCCACCTCCTGGTCACACCGAGACTCTGGGGACTGCGCCCTGCAAGATGACAGGGCTGTGGTTGGACCTGTGAGAATGGGGAGCCAACTTCGGGCTTATGTAGCTTGCAACGGTTTGTCACTTAACGCTTCATTCTGGGGGTTCCCGCTTGCTTTTTAGAAATCAGCTGAGGGGCTCTGCCGAGGCCGGACACCAGCAACCCCGGCTTCCGTGGAGTACAAACAAGCACAGCCAGCATGGCGAATCACTTGAAATTTATCGCTCGGACAGTGATGGTCCCTGACGGGAACATGGAGGTTGCTTACCAAGTGCTCAACAGGTAAAGATTTCCTTTGGTCCTTCTCTGCCCCAGTGGGGGTGCATCTTTAGATCAGGCAGACGTCTGGCTTTGGCTGTTTGCTGGCTGGGACCGGACCTCTTCAGGGGTTACACGCCCTGACTATTAGGCCAAAGCAAGGGGACAAACTGGGCATTTTCAGTCCCTGTAGGTTAGTGCAGGGCCGGTGCCAGGTTTTTTTGCACACTAGGCGAGGCTACCTTCTGGCACCCCCCCCCCCCAAGTGTGCCCACCAATTTCAAACATAAATGCATTTTAGGAAGAATGAAAAATAAAATTTGAAATGGATAATTTCTTTTTTTTTAATTGTGAGAACAAGTAACACAATATCTGATTTTCTCTCTCAAACAGAAAAAACACAAATCACAAAGCATTTTGAAAAATCCTGTTAATTGTGATGCTGAAATTTAAGTCTCTTTAATGTTCTTATTATAAGATAGATAATAAATTTTCCTTCTGTATTTTTGCTATATACCTACTCTTTCTAACAATTCTAACTCCTTGTTAACGCAGTTGAAGTTGTATCTGCAGACACCACATCAGTCATCACACAACACAGTTGAAAAGAGCAAAGAGTCCAGTGGAGTCCAGACTAACAAAATTTGTGGCAGGGTAGGAGCTTTCGTGATTTGATTAGTCTTTAAGGTGCTACTGGACTCTTACTCTTCTCTAGCTACAGACAGACTGACACAGCTATCCATCTTGATCCCCCTCCGCACAATACAGTAACTGCAGAGCTTAAAATCCTCTACCAATGAGAGCCATACACACTTCCCAAAAGATTTTTTTTAACATACTTGAGCATAAGCCTTGTATATCTCACAGGAACCCCATCACATGATTAAAATGAAAAACTAACATGACTTTACGTTCCCAATAGAAGCCACACCCACCAGCCTTTACCTGACAAAGCACTAGGAGATTAGAATACCCTGACGATCTCGTTGGTCCTTCAGGTGCCGCTGGGCTCGAATCTAGCTTCTCTAATCCTGCAGTCTCCGTCTTATTGCATTGCTCATGGGTTGCCTTGTGCTGTCCGATTGCATTGTTTTTATATTTTGCAATCTGCCTTGAACCGTAGCAAGAAAGGCGGACTCTAAATAAAGCAAATACATCAAATGTTGTTCTGAATTGGGGTCTGCAACACAGTTCTTGGCACTTGTCAGGTGCTTTGCGGACACCGTTCCTGGCACTTGCCAGGTGTTTTCAGAAAGTGGGTGGGGCCGGGCAGTGCTCATGATTAGCATGGCTTCTCATTGGCCGCTGGAGATCCGATGGGCTGTGCAGATTAAAATAACAGTTGCTTACGTTGCCGCTGGAGCCACAGTGCTGGTTTTATTCTCTTGCATTCCTCATTTCCAGTGGTTTTTAAACAAAAATTACACCTCTTCTCCCTTGCCTTTGAGTTTCCTCTTTCTCTGCCTCCCATGGAAGCCATTTTGTGTTGGCTCCTGCCACGCTTTGTTGGCATTCCAGAGGTGTCCGCTGGCGCAAAGCAGCTGGGGAACCGCTGTTCTATGTTCTCTGGGTTTTGGGGGACCTGCTTAGTGTTTCATGGCTGTGTCTGCAGCACTCCCTTCTGGCGGAATATAAGAGAGAAGGGTTTGTTATTTTCCTTTTTTGGCCCTTGCCAAGATTTTGGTTTTTTCCCCCGCTGTCCCAGTTTTTCTGGTGTACGGAGTGGATGCAGCCGTATTATGTTTCCTTGGATCCACTTCTGTTGCAGGAATGGGCATACTTTAAAATTGCCCAGCATCCTAGGGCAGACAGAATTCAAAGGGGATAGATCCCCTTAGCTTCTAAGTGAGGACGGTTCTACAGCAGCGTCCCCTGAACCACGTTGTGCGAAAGTAGCCCCGGTGGAATTGCTTTTAAATGTGTGGAGTTCCCTTTAACAGCAAAACGCTCACTTTGGCTCTCTTCCGATGAAGACTCTTGGGTGACGCTGTACCTTTCTCTTGCTTTACCACAACTGCTACGCTTTGTGGGAAGTCCAATCTCCTAAATGTATGCAATGAAAAAGGCCAGCACTATGCTGGGGGTTATTAGGAAGGGAATTGAAAACAAATCAGCCAGTATCAGAATGCCCCTGTATAAATCGATGGTGCGACCTCGTTTGGAGTACTGGGTACAGTTCTGGTCGCCACACCTCAAGAAAGATATAGCATTGGAAAAAGTGCAGAAAAGGGCGACTAGAATGATAAAAGGGTTGGAACACTTTCCCTACGAAGAAAAGTTGAAGCACTTGGGGCTCTTTAGCTTGGAGAGACGACGGCTGAGGGGTGAGATGATCGAGGTTTATAAGATTATGCATGGGATAGAGCAGGTAGAGAAAGAAGTCCTTTTCTCCCTTTCTCACAATACAAGAACTCGTGGGCACTCCATGAAATTGCTGAGCAGTCGGGTTAAAACATAGGAACATAAGAGCATAAGAGAAGCCAACGTTGGATCAGGCCAGTGGCCCATCCAGTCCAACACTCTGTCACACAGTGGCCAAAAACACCAGGTGCCCTCAGAAGGTCCAGCAGTGGGGGCAGGACATTAGAAGCCCTCCCACTGTGGTCCTCCTGTCAAGCACCAAGAATACAGAGCATCGCTTGCCCCAGACTGAGAACAGTTAAAGGAAGTACTACTTCACTCAAAGAGTGATGAACACGTGGAATTCACTGCCACAGGAGGTGGTGGCGGCTACAAACATGGACGGCTTCAAGAGGGAATTAGATAAACATATGGCGCAGAGGTCCATCAGTGGCTATTAGCCACAAGGTACAGATAGGAACTCTGAGTCTGGAGCAAGTGATGCTCTGTACTCTTGGTGCTGGGGGGGGGGCAATAATGGGATGGCTTCTAGTGTCCTGGCCCCACTGCTGGACCTCCTGAGGGCACCTGGTGTTTTTGCCCACTGTGTGACTCAGAGTATTGGACTGGATGGGCCACTGGCCTGATCCAACACTGGCTTCTCTTATGTTCTTAAATGTGGGCTGGCCCCAATCCATCTAGGGCAGGATCATGTAGATCCATTATACTAACGGCTGCACCTTTCTCTGGCCCAAGGAAGGCCCCCCCCCATTGTGGAAGGTGGGGGGGAGAGACAGTACCACCATTAGTGGAATGGATCTGTGGAATCCAGCCATATTAAGCCCAGTGGGGGGGAAAGACTTTGAAAGCAATTGTTGGGGGTCAAGGAGGTGCTCAGCGCATGCTTTGGCAGCCTTCTTCACACTTGGTCCCCTTTCTTTTACCAGTGCTCTGATTCTGAAAAAAATCTGGAAGTCATCTTCTCGGTCACTGGGGATTTGTGCGGGAGGTATTTGTGAATTCCCTGCATTGTGCAGGGGGTTGGACTAGATGACCCTGGTGGTCCCTTCCAACCCTATGATTCTATGAGTATATGAATAGCCTGGTGGAATGGCCTGCCTAAGGCAATAAAGAAAGCTCTTGCTTTCCTGGGCTTCTGCAAAGCTGAACTTTTCAAGTGGGTGACAGGGCTGCACTGTACCAAAGGGTACACAAACCGACTTGGATAAATGATTGAGATTTGTGGTCCGTACTGATTTGCATAGTGTATTACAAGGAAGGTCCTTTTATATGATTTCTGTACCTCTTAATGTGCCATGGATTTGGGTTGTAGAACCAAGCGGACGTCTGAAAAACGGAACCAAAGCAAAGTATAAGTATTCACAGGAATAGATCGATTTAAAAGGGGATTGGATGGATTCATGGAGGATGAGTCTATCAATGGCTACTAGCCCTATTGACTGAGGGGAACCTCCACATTCAGAGGCAGTCAGCCTCTGAACCCCAGTGCCAGGAGGCAACAACAAGGGAAGGCCTTGGCCTCTATGCCCTGTTGTTGGCCCTCCAGAGGAACTGGTTGGCCCCTGAGTGAGACAGGATGCTGGACTGGATGGACCCTCAGTGGTCTGACCCAGCAGGGCTCTTCTGAAGTTCTTAGTCTAATCTGGGAGAACTGGTTTGGGTTCCCCACTCCTCCACATGCAGCTGCTGGTGTGACCTTGGGTCAGTCACAAGTTCTTTCAGAGCTGTTCTCTCAAGGGCTAAGTTGTCAAAAGAGCTCTGTCAGCCCCACCTCCCTCACAGGGTGTCTGTTGTGGGGAGGGGAAGGGAAAGGAAATTGTAAGCCCCTCTGAGACTCTTTCGGGTAGTGAAGGGCGGGGTATAAATCCAGTCTCTTCTTCTATTTTGAATTCCTTGGAACCAATACTTATTGTTTTAAGGGACAGCCCATGGGGGTGCTTCCAAATGCGCAGGCTTCAACACATCAAGCATGCAGACTGGAAGATGGGGCTGGGGGTGGTGCAGCAGAGAGACGGAAGGGGCCTGGGTGTGTCGGGGCTGCAAACCTCTCTTGCTTCCTGGCTGACCGACAAGCCCTTGTCTGCCTTCCTTGCTCTGCGGTGCATAGTATGTCCTTGCCTTGTGGCCCACTGCAGGTTGGGAGTGGTTAGCTGTGTCGCTAACGGAGCAAATTGTTCCCTTTGCTCAAACCAGCAGCCGCTGGCTTTTGGCATCTGGCGTCCAGCTCCCTTTGTTGTCTCTGCGGCTGGGACTAGAAATAACTTGAATCGTAGTCAGGTTCAGGTGGGGTAGCCGATTCGGTCTGAACCAGGAGAACAGAGTTTGAGTCCAGTGGCACCTTTAAGACCAACAGCTTTGTTGAGTGTCTGAAGCAGTGTGCATGCACACGAAAGCTTATACCTTGAATTTAAAAATGGTGGACTCTTAAAGGTGCCACTGGACTCAGACTTCGTTCTTGAACTGCAGTGCCTCTGTTCCCCCCGCATTCCCGGCAGGTTTTCTTGGAAGGACGCCTTGTCACCAGCGAGCCAGACATGTGTTTCGCTCCCAGCCCTCGCCCTGGGAATGGAGCCAAGGCACATGAGATTACATAACTCCCATCTGAGAGAGGCATTGCCCTCGGATTGGCTGGGTGGGTGGAGGCCATGCCAGGGCGCCTTCTCATTGGGCCCAGAGTCCTGGGGGCGGGGCCCGGAGTCCATTCAAGATTATCTTTCCTATGCTCCTGACACACAGGGCCATTTGCTGAGCCATGTGAATGCTAACGTCCCTCACATTTGGAGCCGGCTGTGGGTTTTTCCAGCCTTCCAGGCTGGGCTTCTTGCAGGGCAAAACAGAAGAGCCACTCGAGACCCCGTCGGAGTTAGCGCTCTCCGCTCCTGGGTGGAACGTCTTCTCCTTGGAGGCGGCAGTCGGATGCCTGTGTATGCGCGAGGGTGCAGATTTGTCCAGGCTGGCCATAGGAAGATCTCCTAAGTGCTGAAGTCCCTGGTATGTTGGAGAGTCAGGACTGGATCCCCTGTTGTCTTTTTGACACTACAAAGGAGGCAGGGAGGCATTTGATTTTCGACTGTCCCGGGGAGCAAAGTGTTTCTCTCCCCTCCAGTAGCTGGCCCAAATCGCAGCTTGGAAGGGGGCAGTTTCAGAAAGCTAGCACACACCCACCCACACCCCAGCACTGTGGACAAGGTCCAGTATTTATGGTCAGGAACCACCTGTGGAAATCCCTTCTCAGATCTTTATGTTGCAGTTTGGCCCTAATCCTGGTGTTTGATACGGTTTTTAAGAGTTCAGAGTATTCCCTCGTGTTAAGACAGTATCCCAGTAACAGTCCTGGTGGCTAAACAGGACCTCCAAGTTGACCCAGAAGGTCGGTCCAGAACCAGCGGATCGAAATTAGAGTTTCCAGTTAAACTTTGGGAAGAACCTCCTGACAGAGAGGTTCCTCAGTGGGACAGGCTTCCCCAAGAGGTGGTGGGCTCTCCTTCTTGGGTGGTTTTCAAGCAGAGACTAGATGGCCATCTGACAGCCATGCGGATTGTGTGAACTGAAGCAGACCATGAGAGGGAGGGCAGGAAGGGATAAGGCAGTGCTTGGCTCTTGTGACCCTTTCTTATATCACCGGGATAAAGCCGATTGCCACTTTGGGATCAGGAAGGAGTTTTCCTCCAGGCCAGGCTGGCCCGGGGATCCTGGAGGTTTTTCGCCTCCCTCTGGGCACAGAGCAGGGGGTCACTGGGGGAGGTGTGGGGTGGTAGTTGTGAATTTCCTGCTTGTCCCTTCCAGCTCCATGTTCCCATGTTTCTTCCCTCCCCCCCCCATATTTTATTCAGTTTTTTCCATCTTACAGTTTCTATAAATTCCAATCTTCCATTACATTTTCTATAACTTACATTCCACAAATTTCCATTCTCTTACAGTTTTATATTTTAGAGTCTGTTATTGCCTTTTGTACTTGATCCATTTATACGCTCTGTCCCATCTTTTCAAATAAATGTCTTCATTTAAATTTGACAAATCTATCGGCAGCTTATCCATTTCTGCCAACTCTAACAGTTTACAAATTATTTCTTCTCTAGACGGCACCCTTTCAGTTTTCCAAAATTTTGCAAATAGAATTCTGGTTGCAGGTAATATATAAATGATTATTCGTTCTTCCTCTTCAAAGTTGTCTGGTATTATATTTAAGAGAAATAACTTAGGTGCAATTGACAAATTTACCCTGAATAGGTCTAAAATCATCCTGCGCACAGTTCTCCAACATTTCTGTGCTTTATCGCATTTCCACCACATATGAAAGAAAGAACCTATATTTCCAACAATTTTTAGACAAGTCTGGAAAACATTTAGTAATCTAAATGTTCCCATGTTTCTATGTTGAGAGCCAGAATACCTCCCAGCAAGCAGGAGAAGCTTTGGGCTTTGTGCCCTTCTCATGGGCTTCCCACATGCCTTGGTTGTTAACACAAGGTGGCATTTTGGGTCTCCTCTGGTGGGTGGCTCAGAGGTGAAAAGGCTGATCGGCAAGCCAGAAGGTCGGTAGCTCAGCAGTTTGAGACCGGTTGCCATGTGACGGAGTGTGCGCCCGTCCCTGGCCCCCGCGCCTGCCAACCTTGCAAGAAACTGTAAGTAGTTAAATAGGTACCGCTTTGGTGGGAAGGTAACAGCTGGCCACATGACCACGGAGAAGTCTTCAGACAGCGCTGGCTCTGCAGCTTGGAAGCAGAGATGAGCACTGCTCCCTAGAGTCGGATTTGACTGGCTTTCGAGCAAGGGAAACCCTGACCTTTACCTGGTGGGATGAGGTTGTCAGCCAGGAGGGGCTTTCATCCCAAGGAAACGTTCTTTTGGGGAATGTTTGGGGATGCAAATCCAGTGGCTTCACCCCAGAGGCTGACTTCATTCTCCAGCTCGGGGTGAGAAAGAGACTTTTATTTCTTTGCTTCTTATATAGTCTGCCTTTCTCACCGAGCCCCAGGGCTGATTCCAACTAAAAATAATGCCGCAAGAACAGGATAATACAGGCCGTCCACAAAATTAGGGAACGGCGCACACAAGACACTGTATAATAACAAACAATAAAGCCACATTATCAGATTGGAAAACCCTGCAGTGGAACTTTCGATGGCATACGATAAGCAAAATCAAGACATCTGCAAAATGTTTTGCCTGTCCACACGCCTTCTCCACTGTGGCCGCCCCCACCTGATAAAACGGTCTCCCTGAGGAGGTCAGGAACACCCCCCCCCCACTCCTGGCTTTCCGCAAATGCTGCAGAACTGAACTATTCCAGAGGGCTTTCCTGCCCAGGTAAGAGGGCTGCACTGGACGAAACGGTTTTACAGACTGCTTGGATAAATGATATGGGACTGTGGTCTGTACTGCTGAGCCCAGCTTACTCTAAGTAAAATCCTATCGAAGTACTTTCTGTACCACTTAAAGTGCCATGCGAATACTCACGCGATGCCTCTGTTTCTTTCTGGTAGTTCCAGACTTCTACAGTCCGAGTTCATGGGGAGAGCGGGATATAAATCTAATTTCATAAATAAAAATAATAAAAATTGCTAATTGCGTATTGCATGTCCCATTTTGTGGATGAGTACTGACTGAGAGGGAGGGCTCCAGAAATAGTGTAATTAAATAATTAATTGATAAACAGAGTAATGAATGGAATATGGGGGGAAAAACACCCACCACAATTTGCACAATGAAGACTACCTTAAATTCCGTAGCCCTAAACTGCAGAGGGTAGGACTTTCAGTAATGGGTTTAAACTAAGGACAGGAAGGTCCCGGCTGGATCTTAGGAAAAACTTTTTGGCAGTCATGGTGGTTCCACAGGGGAATTGGCTGCCTATGGAGGTGGTGAGCTCCCCCTCCCTGGCAGTCTTTAAACAGCGGCTGGACAAAGACTTGTCAGGGATGCTCTAGGCTGATCCTGCACTGAGCAGGGGTTTGGACTAGGTGGCCTGTATGGCCCCTTCCAATTCTGTGAGTCTAGGATTCCATGCAGTGACATTTGTTGTTGTTGTTGTTCAGTCGCACAGTCGAGTCCGACTCTTTGCAACCCCAGGGACCACATCACACCAGGGCCTCCTGTCTTCCTCCGTCCTCCGGAGTTTGCTTAGCTTCATGTTCGTTGCATCGATGACACTGTCCAACCATCTCATCCTTTGCCGCCCCCTTCTTCTTTGACCTTCCGTCTTTCCCAGCGTCAGG
Organism: Lepidodactylus listeri; assembly: GCA_029233225.1. Lineage (NCBI taxonomy): Eukaryota > Metazoa > Chordata > Lepidosauria > Squamata > Gekkonidae > Lepidodactylus > Lepidodactylus listeri. The sequence continues at coordinate 168,045,319 of JARCFY010000003.1, read as the reverse complement.
GTCTTCTCCGGTGAGGGCTCCCTTCTCATTTGGGGGCCAAAGTACTATATACAAAATAGTAAAAAGCCAGTAGCACCTTTAAGACTAACAAACCTTATTGTAGTATAAGCCTTTGAGAAACACAGCTCTCTTCCAGCTGGGAGTCAGTTTGGTGTAGGGGGTTAAGTGCGCGGCCTTTAATCTGGGAGAACCGGGTTTGATTCCCCACTCCTCCACTTGCGCCTGCTGGGTGACCTTGGGCGAGCCATAGCTTTCTTGACAAAGAGCCATTTCTGTCAAGAGCTCTCTCAGCCCCACCTACCTCACAAGGTGTCTGTTGTGGGGAGGGATGCATCTGACGAAGAGAGCTGTGTTTCTCGAATGCTTATGCTACAATAAAGTTTGTGAGTCTTGAAGGTGCTGCTAGGCATTTCACTATTTTGCCGCAACAGACGAACACGGCTGACTCCTCTGGATCTATGCCTTTGTACAAACACCTTCCTGAACAGTGGAGCTCGATGGATCTTTCTCCACAGGGATGGCCTTCTTTGCCCCACCGGCTTTTATGTGCCCAACTTGGGTGGGCATTAACAGCACACTGCCAAGTAAACTATTATGTCTGTGGGGAAAGCGCATCTTGCTCTCTTCATGTTTCTTGTTCTCTGCAGAATCCTGACAATGGATGGGATCATCGCTGAAGCCCAGCGACGCCGGTATTACGAGAAACCGTGCCGTAGGAGGCAGCGGGTGGCCTATGAAACTTGCCGGAAGATTTATAACACAGAAATGGCCCGGAAGATTAGCTTCCTCATGCGGAAGAATCGCCCGGACCCTTGGCTTGGTTGCTAGGCTGGAAGGGGATCCGGTGTGTGGAACTGAAATGTCCTCTTGACAGCTTTCTGAACACAGCTGACTGAATCAGCTGAGCCGGTCGGGCCCTGCCTGGTTCCGGATTTTCTTTTTTGCATCAGGACAGTAGCAGGTACAAATAAAATATAAAGCCCGTACTATCAGAAATAAGTTAATGTGTTGGTCTCCCGTCCTTATGTGTTCCAGAGTCTTGTGGGCATCCTCCTTGGAGTGACATGATTTCAGTATATGTGTGGTCAACTCAGGATCTGAATGCTTTTTAAACTGTATGTGGGGGACAGAGGGGAGTACTGCCTGCATTGAGGAACCCTGTTTCTTGATGCAAGAGTCCAGTTGCACTTTAAAGACTTACATTTGTGGCAGGGGATGAGCTTTTGTGAGTCATGGCTCACTTCTTCAGATACAGCTAGAATGTGAGCCCATCTGTCCTATATCAAGGATAGTGGAGTGACTTCAGAAGCCAAATGATGCTCACAACAATGCATCCTCCTGGACTGAATCAAGACCTAGGCTTCCTGTCTCATTACCAATGCCAATTTCTCCACCTCTGTGCACATCACACTTAATCCAATCATGCCTGCTATTGTCATTCACCTGTTTTGCCATCCACCTATTGTAATTGGGCTTCTGGAATCACTCCACTCTCTTTGGCTTTGGTGCCAGGCCCAAGAAGGCATTCCCCTGGGTTGCCACCTGCCTAACTTCAGAAGGCGGGGGCCTCCAAAGCTGACCATAGTAGTTGGGTGGGTTCCTAAGGGAGTAGGCGGTCCTTTAGGCACACTGATCCCAAACCAATTAGGGCTCTGAAGGTCAAGACGAGCACCTTGAACTCAGCCCAGAAACAAATTGGGAGCCAGTGTAGATGGGCCAAGACTGGATGATATGGTCACTCTTACCCATTCCAGTCAACATCCTGGCTGCTGGATTCTGTAAAAATCGGAAGTTTCCAATCACTTTTCAAGGGCAGCCCCACAGGAAGCGTATTGCAGTGACCTAATCTAGACGTAACCAGGGCATGCGTCTCAGTGGCCACATCTTTTGTGCCCGGGACAGACTGAAGGTGGCTAACTGGTTGAAGCTGGCAACTTTTGGTCACCACTTGCCACAAGAAGGAGGAGGAGGAGATTGGATTTATACACCGCTCTTCACTCAGTCTCAGAGCAGCTTGGAAATTCCTTTCCCTTCCCCTCCCCACAACAGACGCCCCGTGAGGCAGGTGGGGCTGAGAGAGCTCTGAGAGAACAGTTCTGCGAGAACTGTGACTGACCCATGGTCATCCAGCTGGCTGCACGTGGAGGAGGAGCGGGGGAATCAAACCCAGTTCTCCCAGACTAGAGCCCGCCGCTCTTAACCACCACACCAAACTGGCTCTCACACCCAGACCTGTTCCTTCAAGGGGAGCACAGCCCCACCCAGCATGGGTAACGCCTTAAATCCTGGATCAGGCCTTCCACCCACCAAGAGCACTTCCATCTTGTCGGGATTAAGCTGCAGCTTATTAGCCCCCACCCGCTCCAAAACTGCCAGTGGGTGCTGGTTCAGGGTTTCCACAGCTCCCCTGGGATCAGCTGAAAGCACGAGACCGAGCCCAGTATCATCTGCATCTGGGAAACACCCCAGCCCAAATCTCTGGGTGACCTCACCCAGCACTTTCATGTAGATCTTAAAGTGCGTAGGGGACTGGATGGAACCTTGTGGGACCCCAAATGCTAAAGGGCTGAGCAGCACTTGCCCCGCCACCACCACCACCTGAAATCTGACTTCCGGGTGCCTCCCAATCCCAGCCCAGAGAGACGGTCCAGGAGGATACCGTGATTAACGGTATCAAAAGCCGCTGAGAAGTCCAGGAGAACCAACAGCGCTGCACACTCTCCGTCCGCCTCCCGGTGCGAAAGCTTCTACTGTGAATAAAACTTTGTTGGTCTTAAAAAGGTGCCACTGGATTGAAACTTTGTTCCGCTGCTTCAGACCAACACGGCGACCCCACCTGAACCGAGAATACTAAGTAAGGTTCACCGCAGTGCGGGGATTTCAAGCCTAACCGCTACGCAATACTGCTTTGCAAACTGAGAACCGTGGCTTCCTGGATGGAATCAGTTCTGCCTTCCGCTTTTCCTGACAGGATTGTCTTTTCCAGGGCCTTTCGTCTGGGCACAGTGTGACGAAAGTAAGACAGCCTCGGATCAGTCATTTTAGCTCTTAGGATGCGTTAAAGCTTGAACAACCTCATATATGTCAAGAGGTTTTAATAAAAGTGCAACCCACTCCCATGGGAGTGGGGTGGGGGAGAATCCATGAAGATCATTTGCATCGGCTGAACCCATTGTTGTTCAGTTGCACAGTCGAGTCCGACTCTTCTCGACCCCATGGACCACATCACACCAAGCCCTCCTGTCTCCTGTCGAGTGCCGGAGTTTGCTTAATTTCATGTTTGTTGCATCGATGACACTGTCTAACCACCTCATCCTTTTCCGCCCCCTTCTTCTTTGACCTTCAGTCTTTCCCAGGGTCTTCTCCAGGGAGTGCTCCCTTCTCATTTGGGAGCCAAAGTGTGGCGGGGAGGGCAAGATATAAATCTCAAAAATAAATAAATAAAAATAAATAAAATATTTGAGCTTCAGCTTCAGGATCTGGCCTTCTAGGGAACAGTCAGGCCGAACCATTAAAGAAGCTCAAATTATAAGGATGCCAGCTTGGTAGGGTTGCCAGCTCTGGGCTGGGAAATTCCTGGAGGTTTGGGGGGTGGAGCCTGGGGAAGGCGGGGTTTGGGGAGGGGAGGGACTTCCCTGGAGTATAACTTCATAGAGTCCACCTTCCAAAGTGGCCATTTTCTCCAGGTGAACTGATCTCGGTCATCTGGAGATCAGTCGTACTAGCTCTCCAGCCCCCACCTGGAAGTTGAAATCCAAAAACAACATCATAAGAACATAAGAGAAGCCAATGTTGGATCAGGCCAGTGGCCCATCCAGTCCAACACTGTGTCTCACACAGTAGCCAAAAACACCAGGGGCCCTCAGGAGGTCCAGCAGTGGGGCCAGGACACTAGAAGCCCTCCCACAGTGCCCCCACCCAAACACCAAGAATACAGAGCATCCCTTGCCCCAGACAGAGAGTTCCTATCTATACCTTGTGGCTAATAGCCACTGATGGACCTCTGCTCCAGATGTTTATCCAATTCTCTCTTGAAGCCCTCCATGCTTGCAGCCGCCACCACCTCCTGTGGCAGTGAATTCCACATGTTAATCACTCTTTGGGTGAAGAAGGACTTCCTTTTATCTGTTCTAACCCGACTGCTCAGCAATTTCATGGAGTGCCCACAAGTTCTTGTATTGTGAGAAAGGGAGAAAAGTACTTCTTTCTCTACCTGCTGTATCCTGTGCATAATCTTATAAACCTCGATCATGTCAACCTTCAGCCATCGTTTCTCCAAGCTAAAGAGCCCCAAGTGCTTCAACCTTTCTTCATAGGAAAAGTGTTCCAACCCTTTTATCATTCTAGTCACCCTTTTCTGCACGTTTGCCAATGCTATAATATCTTTTTTCAGGTGTGGCGACCAGAACTGTACACAGTACTCCAAATGAGGTCGCACCTTCGATTTATACAGGGGCATTATGATACTGGCTAATTTGTTATCTATTCCCTTCCTAATAACCCCCAGCATAGCGTTGGCCTTTTTCACTGCAGTCGCACACTGTCTTGACATTTTCATTGAGTTATCTACTACAACTCCAAGATCTCTCTCTTGGTCAGTCTCCACCAGTTTGGACCCCATCAACGTGTATTTATAGCTAGGATTTTCAACTCCAGTGTGCATCACTTTGCCCTTGGCCACACTGAACCCCATTTGCCACGTTGATGCCCACTCGCCCATCCTCGACAGACCCCTATGGAGTGCCTCACAATCCTCCTTGGTTCTCACCGCCCTGAACAACTTCGTGTCATCTGCAAATTTAGCCACTTCACTGCTTACTCCCAGCTCCAAATCATTAATAAACAAGTTAAAAAGCATCAGACCAAGTACTGATCCCTGCGGTACCCCACTGCTTGCCTCCCTCCACTGAGAAAATTGCCCATTTATATGCACTCTCTGTTTCCTTTTAATTAGCCAGTTTTCGATCCACAGTTTTTGATCCTTTTATCCCATGACTATTGAGCTTACTTAGGAGCCTTTGATGAGGAACTTTATCAAAAGCTTTCTGGAAGTCAAGGTAAACAACATCTATTGGGTCTCCCTTGTCCACATGTTTGTTCACTCCCTATTATAAACAGGGTTGCATAGGCTGGGTTGGGAAATACCTAGAGATTTAAAGGGGATGGATGAAGAAGGAGAAGAAGAAGAAGAAGAGATTGGATTTATATCCCGCCCTTCACTCACTTAAGAGTCTCAGAGCGGCTTAAAAACTCCTTTTCCCTTCCCCTCCCCACAACAGACACCCTGTGAGGTAGGTGGGGCTGAGAGAACTCTTTCCCAAGCTGTCCTTGAGGGAACAGCTGGTACAGAGCTATGGCTTGCCCAAGGTCATCCAGCCAGGTGCAAGTGGAGGAGTGGGGAATCAAACCCGGTTCTCCCAGATTAGAGTCCGCGCACTTAACCACTACACCAAACTGGCTCTCAACAATCTCCTACCCTTCCCCTCCCAACACCAGGCTGAGAAAGTTAGAAAGGAACTGTGACTGGCCCAAGGTCACCCAGCTGGATTCCTATGGAGGAGTGAGGTATCAAACCTGGTTCTGCTGGTCAGATTCCACTGCTTTTAGCAACTATACCAGGTTTGCTCCCAGAGGATAAAGCCTGGGAGGGGGGAGATGGGATGTCGTACAGCTCATCCTATAAGTGAGTCATTTTCTTCAAGGCAACTGATCCCTGTCGTCTGCAGATCAGTTCCAGTTCCAGGAGATCTCCGGGCCCCGCCTGAAGGCTCGCGATGAGTGTGAGAGCCAGTTAGGGTTGCCAGCCTCCAGGTGGGGCCTGGGGGTCTCCTGCTTTTACAACTGATCTCCAGCTGACAGAGATCAGTTCCCTTGGAGAAAATGGCTGCTTTGAAGGGTTGACTCTATGGCATGGTACCATCCTGAGGCCCCTCCCCTCCCCTCCCCAAACCCCGCCCTCTCCTGGATCCACCCCCAAAGTCTCCAGGTATTTTCCAACCCGGACTTGGCAACCCTAGAGCCAGTTGGTGATTGTGTAAACTGGGCTGAAGAATTCTGTCGCCCTGAGGTGAACAGTCACAGCGTGGGACGGGTGTTTTGAATGGTTATGATATGACTATGCAGAGAGTCTCTTCTTCGACAAAGCTTGTGTGAAACGGGATGGCCATTTAGCTAGCTTGCCCTTAGAAGCAGAGCAGGCGGGGGTCCGAATTCCCCTTGAATGGGAGACCACCGGAGTACTGACTGCCGCAGAGCCCGCCCTCCAAAGCATCCCCTTCTCTCCCCGGGGGGGGGACGGGGGACTAATCTCTCAGAACGCCAGAAGACCTCCAGGCCCCACCTGGAGGGTGGCAACCCTGTCGAAAACCCGCCCTCGCGATGAACTGCCCTTTGCCGGAGAGGGAAATTGCTTCTCGCGCCACTGCACGACGCCCCCGCGAGGCAGGCCGCTCTCCCTGCGCGACGCCGGCGGCGGGGGGGGGGAGCGTGAGAGAGAAATGCCCCGCCCCCTCTATTCCCTCCTATAACGTCCCCTCCCCCCCGCCACCGAGGAAGCGAAAATGGCGGCTGGAAACGGCTAGGAAAAAAACGGGCTCGCCCCTTCCCTCCCCCTGCCGCTCTAGGATCAGCCGCCTCGGTGATTTCCGCTTCCACTTCCGGTTCTCTCCACCCGACTTCCGCTTCCGGCCTCGCTCTCCGACGACGTTCCGTCTCCGTCAGGGGGATTCTGTGGCGCGGCCTGTCCTCGCTGGGCGGGCGGGCGGCGGAGGTGAGCGGGGCCGGGCGGGGAGGCCGCGGGCGGGCGGGCGGGCGGGCGGGGTTCGCCTGGCTTGGCCGAGGCCTCGCGGGGGGCGGGCCGGGCGCTCTCCCTCCACGGTAGGTTGCCCCTGGACGGGGAGGCTCCACCTGCCTCTCCACCCGTCGCTCCGTTTTCTCCTCTGGCGGGCCGGGGAGGGGGCGGGATTCTCCCCTTGCTTTCAGCCGGGGTTGGGAGGCGGCTTTCCTGGAGCTGGGCGGGGGACGGGGGAGCTCTGTCAGGTGACCAGTGTTCCCGCTAAGCTGAGTTAGTGTGAGTTGGCTCAGAGCTTTTTCAGCCTCCGGCTCACAGATTTCGGTCTCCGCTCAGGAAGGGACGGCTCCAGAGCAGACTAATTTATGCAGTGGTCAAATCGCTCGCTCACAAGTTGAATGCCAGGAGCTCACAAAGCAGCATTTTTGCTCACAGGACTCTGTAGTGTAGAGGGAGCGTTGGAGGTGATCTCCCCCCCCCCCCTCCCCGCAAAATAAGGCAAAAGAAGAGGTTGGATTTCTACCCCGCCCTTCACTACCCAAAGGAGTCTCAGAGCGGCTTACAGACCCCTTCCCCCTCCCCACAACAGACACCCTGGGAGGTAAGTGGGGCTGAGAGAGCTCTCCGACAGAAACTGCTCTTTTTCAACAACAGAACTGGTGACTGACCCAAGGTCAGACCAGCAGCTGCAAGTGAAGGAGCAGGGAATCAGACCCGGGTCTCCCAGATCAGAGTTCACCGCTCCTAACCACTGCACCAAACTGGCCTAGTGCCTCTGAGTGTGGAGGACAGGAAGAAGAGAAGAGATTGCATTTATACCCTGCCCTTCACTACTCAAAAGGAGTCTCAGAGTGGCTTACAATCTCCTTCCCCTCCCCACAACAGACACCCTGGGAGGTGGGTGGGGCTGAGAGAGCTCTTCCAAGGACTGCTGCTGAGAGAACAGCTCTGAGAGAACTTGTGATTGGCCCAAGGTCACACCAGCAGCTGCACGTGGAGGAGTGGGGAATCAAATTTAGTAGTCCCAGATTAGAGTCCAACACTCTTAACCCCCTCACCAAACTGGCCAGTTGCGTCAGTCAATAATGCCCTGCCCGAAAATGTCCTTTCTTCTAGCTAGCTGGGCTCTCGGGTGTGTTGCGATCAGTGTTCCCTCTGAGTTGAGTTACTGTGAGTTAGGTCACAGGTTTTTAGTCTCCGGCTCACACATTTTTGTCCCAGCTCAGGAAGGAAGGCTTCAGAGCAAACTGTTTTATGCCGCAGTCAAATCTTTCACTCACAACTTTAATGCCGGCAGCTCACAAAGTAGAATTTTTGGTCTACATACCTGTTGTATCTACTTGGTTATGTGTTTTATATCATTATATGTTTCCTGTGTGCAACTGTGCCATACAGTAAATAAAAAATAATACCTACGGGGCCACCTCTCCCCTTACAACCCATTCAGAAGAAGAGATTGGATTTATACCCTGCCCTGCACTTGGAATCTCAGAGCAGCTTACAGTCTCCTTTCCCTTCCCCTCCCCACTAGACAGCAGACGCCCTGTGAGGTAGGTGAGGCTAAGAAACCTCTTTCAAAGACTGCTCATGAGAGAAGAGCTCTGAAATAACTTCTAACGGACCTAAGGTCACACCAGCAGCTGCATGTGGAAGAATGGGGAATCAAACCCAGTTCTCCCAGATTAGAGTCCACGCTCCTAACCGCCACACCAAACTGGCTCTCAGTCATCATCTAGGGCCTCTAGAGATGCCTTGCCCCAGGATGGCTCAGTTAGCTGTCTGTCACCAGGGGAAGGGCCTTCTCAGTTGTGGCCCTTACCCTGTGAAAGGCACTCTGGGGTGACACCTGTGCCCTGCTGGACTTGTTTAGTTTCTGCGGCGCATGCAAGGCTGACTTACTTAGGTTGGCCTTTGGAGAGTAATCCACATGTTTGGGCTGTTTTTAGTAGTGGCGTGATAATAGCCACAAGTATTAATAGTTTAATATTTTAATGATACTTTATGTTTATTATTTGTTTTTATGCTGTTACCTGATTGGTTTTGACATTTTAAGTTGCCCTGAGACCATTTGGGTGAGCTGCAGCTAAAACCAAAATCGAACAAATAAACAAATGCCCTGATTTCTTTGGCTGCTGTTTGCCATGGAGAGTAGCCCTTGAGGTGCCACTGTTTCCCAGGTAGATGCTGTCCTGGGAGCTGGAGGAAGTGGCCCAAGGTTGTCTCCCTGGCCTGCCTAGGCTTGTCTGCTCCGGCTGGCAGCAGCTCTCCAGGGTGGCTAAGCAGAAAAAGGTCTTCCCCATCAAAGGCTACTTGATCCTTCAAGCGGAGGTGCCAGAGACTGAACCCAGGACAATGTTCCCTCTAAACTGTGGAGTCTTGTGAGCAAAAATTCTACTTTGTGAGCTGCTGGCATTAAAGTTGAGAGTGAGCGATTTGGCTGCGGTGTCAATTATTTTGCCCTGGAGCCATTGTTCCTGAGCCGAGACGAAAATCTGTGAGCTGGAGGCTAAAAAACTGTAAGCTAGCTCACACTAACTCAGCTTAGAGGGAGCACTGCCCAGGACCCTTGCCGCCCCAGATGGCCACACTCCTTTGCAAGCGACATCCTTTCCTGCAGTGTTTGTAGTGCAGGAGAGAAGTCATCCTGGTTCCAGTCTTGGTTGTTGGCCGGACGCAGGCATAGACTGTGGGGATGGGCCTCAAGGGGAGAGGAGAATGCATTTTTTATTCTGTTTTGGGAGGAAGAGCATTTTTGGGGTGGGGAGATTTTTGCATTTGTGTGTGTGTGTGTGTGTACTTGTGCCTGGAAGTCATGAAGACCTCTGGCGTTCCTCCTGGAGCATGGAGGATGTTCAGAGAAGTGGCTGGATAGCCTGCCTCTGGCCTCCCGACCCTGGTATTATTTGGAGGTCTCTCATCCTGTTTAGCTTCCGAGATCTGACGAGATTGGGCTTGCTGGGGCTATCTGTGTCACGACAGGGAGGGAGAGCCTTTTTGAGCTGTGTGGACATAGGTAGAGATGATTATAGAAAGAAGAAGAGGAGACTGGATGTATATCCCGCCCTTCACTCACTTGGAGTCTCAGAGCGGCTTACAACCTCCTTTCCCCTCCCCTCCCCACAACAGACACTCCCCACAACAGTCTGAGAGAGCTCTGACAGAAACTGCTCTTTCAAGGACAGCTGGTCCAGAGCTACGGCTTGCCCAAGGTCACCCAGCAGGTGCAAGTGGAGGAGTGGGGAATCAAACCCGGTTCTCCCAGATTAGAGTCCGCGCACTTAACCACCACACCAAACTGGCTCTTGTAACAAAACAAAACATAACAGGCTGGATCTTGCCCTTTTTGCTTCTTTATTAGGCTTGTGAGCTCTGCCGTCGAGGAGGGCTTCGTTCTCATGACAAGCGCTTTCTTTTCAGGTTTCTTTGAGGATGGCCCTTTCCAAGCGGGAGCTGGACGAGCTGAAGCCATGGGTGGAGAAGACGGTGAAGCGCGTCCTGGGCTTCTCAGAACCCACCGTAGTCACGGCTGCTTTGAACTGTGTTGGGAAGGGGATGGATAAAAAGAAAGCAGCTGGTAAGTTCTCGTATCCTCCCCCCCCACACCCCCCCCCATCTTATATTTCACCTATAACAAGCAAGATTTGTATCTTAAAAACAGGTAATGCTTTGCACGATAAAAGTCTCAGGTTTGATCTTTGGGCTCAACAAAGGTTTTCTGTCTGAGATCCCTGGAAAGCTACTACCACGAAGAGGAGACAATGCGGTCTAGATCTGTGGTGTCTGTAGACACTGTTTCACTCACTAGTGTGCTTTCTGGCACCTACTGACTTCTTTACAAAGACAAAGAGCTGATCCTGGCATTCTTCCACTTTGCTGGAGGAGGAGGTATTTCAGAAGAATCCAGGAAGGGATTTGCTGTTCAGGAACAACTGCCTCCTTCAGTAGGGGGGCGCTTGGCTTGAAACCTCCCCGTGTTTTGTGCATCTTTCCAGTGTTTTGTCATTGGACTTGGCAGCCCTTGTAGCCATTTTGCTGTGGCACTAACTGTTGTCCGAATTCCAAAACTGACCATGGGCTGAAGAAGGTCGAGGACTGCTGGCTAGATGGACCCATGAGAGTTTCTGGTTCTAAGCAGGCTTGGAATTCTGGACCCTCCAATGGCTCGGGTGAAGGATCTAGTCCTGGCTCTGTCCTGCTTGCCCACTTCCTCCCTGGCTTAGTGGACCAGGGGAAACTGTTCCAAGGTAGTCTGATGGGAATCAGGGAGCAGCACCCACACTGCCGTCCCACTGCAGGGATCCAAATGCTTTGAGCTGGCTCAGGCACACATGAGGGCAAACCTGGACACCACTGAAGGGTTTAAAAAATAGTCTGGGAATTAAAATCATTGCTGCTTTTTCTCTGACAAGCCCAGGCCACGTAAACAGCTCTTGAGAGAAAGGGGGATGGGGCAGCCTTGAAAGCAACTTCCTGCCATCTATTCTTGTGACTGATAAACCAAAAAGGAGCCATGAATTTGGAGGTTGGGAAAAGGGTATGTGGTGCTTTAGGTTTGGGAAAGGGACTCTTGAAGTTGTGTTTTCTTACCAACAGCAAAGAGGGCCCCCTGACCATCTGTTAGGCCAGGGGTGTCGAACTCATTTCTTATGAGGGCCGGATCTGACATAAATAAGACCTAGTTGGGCCCGGCCGGGTGTGTCATAAAATGTAATACCAGGAAGCAAAGATATAAACTTTATAAAGACACAAACGCAAAGGGTTTTTTGAAAAACTTAAAATAAAAACATGCTTGAAACATTAGCACACTTGCAATGTTTTGTTTATTTAGCGGTGTCTGATAACTGACACCTCTTGCTCTGAATTATTGCATCAAAATGTTTGTTCTATTGCAATCCTGAGTATGCTGTTCAGGTGTCTATCTGTAAGCCTAATCTGGCCCCCGGGCCGCATGTTTGACACCCCTGTGTTAGGGGATTGTGCTGTAGGGTGAACTATTGGTTCCTTTCTGGAGGTTGCATCTGCTCGCTGTGGTCTCTCAGCCTCTCTTCACCACCTCCTTACCCCTCTTCAGATCACCTCAAGCCCTTCCTGGATGACTCCACCTTGCGGTTCGTCGACAAGCTCTTTGAAGCGGTTGAGGAAGGCCGAAGCTCCCGGCACTCCAAGTCCAACAGTGACCGGAATCGAAAGAGGGAGCTGAAGGTGAGCTGAACTCTGGATTGGGTTTTGCCCCTTTGCTTAAAAGATTACAGGTTTATAAATGTTGCGGATGTGGTGATGTCGCTGAACTGCGTTTTCTTCTTCCAGGCAGGGCTCTGTATTCAGGTGCCTAAAAGTTCAAGAGAAAAGGCCTATTTCTCCAAAGGAAAGTGTGCCTTGGAGTTTTTTCTGGTGCTCTTCCTCCTCTTGGTTCTGAAACTTGAACTGCCAGGAATGTTAAGGGAGCAACCAATGTTCCCTCTGTGCTCAGTTAGTGTGAGCTAGCTCACAGATTTTTGCCTTCGCTCAGGAAGGGATGGCTCCAGAGCAAACTGATTCATGCAGCAGCCAAATCGCTCGCTCACAACTTTAAAGCCAGTAGCTCACCAAGTAGAATTTTTGCTCACAAGACTCCACAGCTTAGAGGGAGCACTGGGAGCAACTAGCACGCATACCAGAATTCTGTTACATCCTGGTAGTGTTGCAAGAGAGACAGGATTGGCCTGCCACAGGAACATAAGAGAACATAAGAGAAGCCCATGTTGGATCAGGCCAATGGCCCATCTAGTCCAACACTCTGTCGCACAGTGGCCAAAAACACCAGGTGCCCTCAGGAGGTCCAGCAGTGGGGCCAGGACACTAGAAGCCCTCCCACTCTTGCCCCCCCCATCAAGCACCAAGAATACAGTTGCCCTAGACCAGGGGTGGGCAAACTGTGGCTTGGGAGCCGCATGCGGCTCTTTCACATATATTATGTGGCTCCCAGCAGGGCAGCTGGGGAAGCTAAATATCATTAGCAAACAAATATCACTGGACAAATTAATATCATTATCAATATCTGCTTTTACCCCTTTTGTTATTATTTTGGCAGTCTCATTTAATGTTAATAAAAAGCAAATTTGCTTATTTTCCAATAAAAGCAGGTAATATTTGTTCATGTCTTGTGGCTCTCAAACATCTGATGTTTATTCTATGGGGCTCTTACGTTAAGCAAGTCTGCCCACCCCTGCCCTAGACTAAGAGTTCCTATCTATAATTTGTGGCTAAGAGCCACGGATGGACCTCTGCTCCAGATGTCTACCCAATTCCCTCTTGAAGCCGTCCATGCTTGTAGCCGCCACCACCTCCTGTGGCAGTGAATTCCATGTGTTAATCACTCTGGGTGAAGAAGGACTTCCTTTTATCTGCTCGACTGCTTAGCAATTTCATGGAGTGCCCACGAGTTCTTGTATTGTGAGAAAGGGTTCTTGAAAAGTTCTTGAAGAGAAGAACTGTTAGATTCGATTCCAGTAGGGGGAAAAGTTGTTTTGTTTCAAAAGACGGAGATGCTCGGGATTCTGTCGGGTCTCTGGATTGGCTTCCGCACCTTCTGCTTTGGGGCTGTCATGAAGTACAGTTCCTTCCTTGGACGGTTCCAACGTCTTGGCACCGGGCATTCTGTTCCCCCAGTCTTCCCAGCTGATCATTGCTGGTTCACTTGTGTGAGAGTCAGGTTATTTTTTCTGAGAGATGCCTTGTTGGCTTTTTGGTAGGCCTGGAGACCCACCCCCAGGTGTTAGGTCTTCCCTGTCTTACTGTAGAGCATGCGAGAGGAGTGGGTTTCTCCTCAGCAGTCTTATTCATCTGGGTTGGAACTCAGGTAACGAGTTCCCACCCAAGTAATGAGTGATGCACTGTATCCTTGGTGTTTGGGGGGGGGCAACAGTGGGAGGGCTTCTGGAGTTCTGGTCCTGCTGGTGGACCTCCTGGTGGTCCCTAGGTTTTGGCCACTGTGTGACACAGAGTGTTGGACTGGGTGGGCCATTGGCCTGATTCAACATGGCTTCTCTTATGTTCTTCTGTCTGGGACAGTGATGCTCTGTATTCTTGGTACTTGGGGGGCCACAATAGGAGGGTTTCTGGAGTTCTGGCCCCACTGGTGGACCTCCTGATGTCCCCTGGGTTTTGGCCACTGTGTGACATAGAGTGTTGGAATGGGTGGGCCATTGGCCTGATCCAACATGGCTTCTCTGATGTTCTTCTGTCTGGGGCAGTGATGCTCTCTGTCTTCTTGATGCTTGGAGGGGGGGGCAAAAGTGGGAGGGCTTTTAGAGTTCTGGCCCCTCTGGAGAACCTCCTGGTGGCACGTGGGTTTTGGCCACTGTGTGACACAGAGTTTTGGACTGGGTGGGCCATTGGCCTGGTCCAACATGGCTTCTCTTATGTTCTTATGTCTGGGGCAGTGATGCTCTGCCTTCTTGGTGCTTGGGGGGGCACAGTGGGAGGGCTTCTGGACTTCTGGCCCTGCTGATGTCCCCTGGGTTTTGGCCACTGTGTTGCATAGAGTGTTGGACTGGGTGGGCCATTGGCCCAATCCAACATGTCTTCTCTTATGTGCTTGGTTCCCATGCCTCTCTTCTTACTGCAGTGAGGCACGCTTTGCTCATCTTGATGAGGGAGACATGATTTTCCCTTGGGAGTATGGTCAGGCTGAAGGTGTGAGTTTTGCTCTGTCGGCTTTAAGTAATGGAACGAGGTCTTGTGTGGGCTGGGCCTAGTGTGGGTTGGGCCTGTTGTGATGATGGCTTGGGTTTAGGATTGCTGCCGCCTCTGCTTGGTCCTGCGTTCCTGGGTCCCCTGCTGTCTTATATTCCAGGTGGGTAGCCACTTTGGTCTGCAGTAGATGAGCAAGATTTGAGTCCTTAGAGACGGACAAGATTTCCAGGGTCTGAGCTCTTGAGAGTCAGAGACTCCTGACAAAGGGGAGTGTTGACTCTACCCTGGAAATCTTGTTGGGCTTTAGGTTGCAACTGGACTTGAGTTTGTTTCTCATCTGATACGTTCCTTAATATCTGGCCTTTTCAGAGGCTCTAAGTTATTGCCTCCAGTTTCTGTTTGCTTGTGGAAGAGACTGCAAAGCCCCGTCAGAGCCTTGAAAACTCTACCGTTGAACTTGTCCCAGAGATGCCCCCCTCAATGGGGCCCGATTGGCTCGTGTTTTTTAAATGCGTAGACGCGTAGCTCTTCTAGCAGTCGTTACCGACAGTTTTCTCCCTCCATTCTCCTAGGATGTCTTTGGCGATGACTCTGAAATTTCGAAAGAATCCTCAGGTGTCAAGAAACGTCGCATCCCACGCTTTGCAGAGGTCGAGGAAGAGCCTGAGGTCATTCCTGGCCCACCGGCCGAAAGTCCAGGGATGCTGACCAAACTGCAGGTGAGCCTGTCCGGGCAGTGGCCATGGTCCTGTGGATGGGGAGGGGGAACCCCTGGAGATCCCGGCTGGGCACTCAATGCCTTGCAAGCGGGAGATTTCAGCCTGTGCCGACCAGGTTTTCAGGGCTCTGGCCGTTCACCCCAAGAGCAGTTTTATTCAAATGAGTAACTGCAAAACAGACGCTACTTCTTTTTTTTAACTTCTCCAAACTTTATTGAAGTAAATGTTCAAATGTACAGAAAAAGTCAAAGAAACTTCAAGTAAGTACAAACAATACAGAAACAATTAACAATTGCTCACCATACAATGCAAACTGTTAGATAACCTCGAAGGAACAGTAAGAAGCTCTATAACAGAGAGCTGCAAAAATCAATATATAACATTTACGGCATCTAGAGTAGATTTAAACTCATTACGAGATGCTGAGTATTCCGGAACTGAAAACAGTATTTTCACAAATTTTGAAGTATAGGATTCTGTTTATCCATTATGCAGTATTCTTGTATTTTTGCAAACTCGTCAGAGATACTGGGTCTTTTATCACTTTTCCAAAATTTGGCAAGTACTGCTCGAGCTGCAGCACAAAGAATTTCTATTAAATTATGACTGAACGGGTAACGTTTGGCAGCGGACCAGTGATTTAGTACCGAGGATTCCATATCCAGTGAGATTTCCAAGTGAGTCATTTCATATATGTGCTGTACAACTCATTTCCAGAATTGTTGTACAATTCTACAGTCCCACCAGCCGTGTTTGAAAGTGCCCCATTCTTGATAGCCTCTCCAACATAATTGGGATTTATCTTTTTGGGAATAGCTTGGATACCATCTGGTAATTACTTTAAAAAGTCGTGTACGAATAGATGTACTCTTTACATGTAAAGTGTAAGAGTTCCATATTTTTCTCCATTGGCCTGAAGTGAGATTTATGTTACAATCTTTATGCCAGTATTTACTACTAGGAGCAAGGCCCATTGTAGAGCAATACAATGGGCTCTAGCAGCCGTGGGGGCTTGCGCGGCCCCTTGCCTGCACCCGCCGGCATTCCTTCCCCTGCAGCTACCCGCCTCCCACTCAGGTACCTGTGGGTGTCAGTTGCCGCGCCATCTGGAGTGGCCTGAGGCCCCATGTGCGGCCGCCTGTGCTTGCCAGCAGGTCCCCGCAGGTGGCGGTGGTGGCAGGAGCGGGCTGAGGTTTGGCGTTCGGCCAGCTCTGATGTCCTGCAACATCCAGGCATTGGTGGGCACCCCATCTGTGGGCTTGCCGCCCCTTTCAGGCGCCCCGGTGGATCTGTGGGCCGGACTATGGCACGGCATGGACAACTCGCAGGGCACATTCGAGCCAGCGCCGCATTGGCCAGTGGCCCGGGTCCCCGGGCTGAGTGGCAGCTCATTCAGCCTACTGCTGAGGGAGCACAACGTACGTGGCCACCCCAAATTGGCTTTATAATATAGAGAGATAAGATGGCATGGTATCTTCTGTTACTGAAAGTAGTATTTTCTAAACACAAGATATGTAATGTTTGTAAGCAGGGTGTTGTTGTTTAATTAGGGTTTCAAATGCAGTAAGGTTCAAAACAGACATGCCTGTTGGGAGGGAATGTCCGGGAGAGCGTTTCATTTGTCTCTGTAGAAGATTTGCACGCCCCCGCTCCAGAACCTGCTTGCAACTCAGACAAGACCGTGGCAGCCTGCTTCTGGTTTGGCCACCTGTATCTTAAGTGCCGGCAGTGTGCTCCCCGCTCCTTCCCCATCGAGGAGGATTGTACGTAGCTGAGACTGTCCTCACCTGCTCTTCTAGCATAGTCGTGCTTTCCAAAAAGAGGGGTGGTGGAAAGCGCCGTCAAGTTCCAGCTGACTTACATCGACGCCCTAGGGTTTTCAAGACTGACGGGTGGTTTGCCAGGGCTTGCCTTTGCGGAGCAACCCTGGGCTTTCTCGCTGATCTCTCACCCCAGTACTTAACCAGCTGAGGACGAGATTGGGCTAGCCCGGGCCATCCAGGGTAGGCCCCAGTGGGGCTCCTTATCAGCTTTGCCGGTGTGTTTGTGTGGGGGAGGATGGTCTGTATGCTTGGGGTGAGAGCAGCCAGCCAGCGACAAGCTACCAACAGGGACAGCTTCCAAGCAGTGAGGTTGTACCTCTGTCATCTCAGCTGCTCCTAGAACTCTAGACTTAGGACTCTGGGTGCAGGCAGTTAGGAGTGGGGCCCTGGTCCAGTGGTGGAGCACCTGCTTGGCGTGCGGAAGGTACCCGGTTTGATTCCTGGCACCTCCAGTTAAAAGGCTCAGGTGTTTATGTTTATTTGGGCCGATATCCCGCCCTCCCCTTCACGGGCTATGGGCGGGTTCCGACAGTATAAATACACTGCAATTTAAACCACGTATAAAAACAATATAAAATGACATAACTCCTATATGCCAGACAGCTCTAGTAATAAACCAGATACCGCGGTGGTTGACGGTACTAGAAATTAAAGTTTCCAGAGATCTATAAAATTTAGGCTCTCAGACCCAGGCTACAGGTGGGGGCCGACCCAAGGAAGGGGGCGCCCGCTGCCTCAAGCAGAAGCCCGGTGGAAGAGGTCCATCTTGCAGGCCGAAAAAGCCCTGGCCCTGGCTGAGGCGAGTCAGACGTCCCTGGGGCCAGGGACCACCGAAAGATGTTGACTGGTGGACCTTTTTGCTCTACGGGGCTCATAAGGGGAGAGGTGGTCTCGAAGGTATGCTGGCCACTGGCCATATAGGGCTTCAAAGGTAAGTACTAACACCTTGAGACGGATCCAAAGAGCTGCGGCCCAAAGAGCTGCAGCTGGACAGAGGAGATGACTCGGATCTAGATTGGCCAAAGGTTGAGACGCAAGTTAAGGACACCTTTTTGGTGTGTGTGTGGGGGGGGTTCCTATCTTTTCTGTGTCAAGGGTTAATCTGGAGTGGAGGAAAGATGTTCTGCGCTGGGGGCGGTGCAGTTGGAGAATCCAAAAGCCTTTAACTTTTGGGGAAATCCCTGCAGATCAAGCAAATGATGGAAGCGGCGACACGGCAGATCGAGGAGAGGAAGAAACAGCTGAGCTTCATCAGTCCTCCTGCTGCGCCTCAGGTACGGCCTCCCTCCGGCGCCCAGGGCCCCGATCCAGGTGGCCTTGCCCTTGGACTCTGTGGAGCCGAACGACAGGAGAGGTTGGGTCTCTCGCAGGGGAAGGCTTGGCTGCACTAGGTGGATCCGAAGCAACATTTCCGTGGGTGCAAAAGACGTCCGTCCGCAGCCAGAGGGCGACTTTCTCAGCCCCCCCTCCTTTCCCATGGCAGCCTCACGTGCCCCCTTTCTGCTCCTGCACCGCATCCGGCCCTATCTACAAGACTTGTATTTATTTATTTAAAACACCGTCACCCAGCTCAGGGCCTCGAGGCAACGTACAGTTAAAAACATTTAAAAAACTACTTCTAGAAATAGGTTGATACAAGAGGTGGGACCCGCAATACTCATGGTGGGGGGGGAATTCCTAAAGGCGGCAGCTCCACATCGAGGAGGAAGCAGCTCCAGGTAAGTCTTCCCCCCCCCCCCCCCCGGGCACCGGTGGCAAGGCCTCAGTGGCTCTCAGTCGCCGGCCAGCTGCAGAGTTCCCAGAGTGTTTTCTGCGCATGTTTATTATTATTATTTTATTATTTATTTATTAATTTCGATTTATATCTCGCCTTGCCAGCAAGCCAGCTCTAGGCGGCTAACAACATAGTCATAAATATACAAAGTTAAAACATTCATAAAATTCCATTAAATCACATTAAAATACAGCTAAGCAATCGAATCACAGATGGCAGCAGATACTAGACCAACATCAGATACCAGTAGCCTACTTTTTTCCCGCCAGGAGGCTCCCACCCCAGATGTTCTAGTGGCGATTCACCACGCCGCCTACTAAGGGCCATTCCCTCCAGTGGCAGCCCCAAAAGCCTGGTGGAAGAGCTCCGCTTTGCAGGCCCTGCGGAACTGCAAAAGGTCCCGCAGGGCCCTGATGTTCTCTGGGAGCTCATTCCACCAGTAGGGGGCCGCCACCGAGAAGGCCCTGCTCCTGGTGCATATGCAGGGAACGCTCTTTAACTTTGGGGGGGGGGGGATTTAAATCTCCCCTGAATAGTTTTTAAAACTTTTAGGATTTTTCTGCACACCTGGGGAGTCCCCCAAGTGTGCAGGAAAATCTCTCTGAATATCCATGTTAGGCCTCTGAGGATGCCAGTCACAGCTGCTGGCGAAATGTCAGGTTCTACAGTGCCAAGACGATGGCTGTGTAGCCTAGAAAACCTACAGCTAATGAACTCCAGCTGTGGAAAACCCACAGCTAATGAACTCCTTCAACAGCATACACAAATAAAGAAATCAGAAAGCTGAAACAGATCACGACTTTACAGAAACATAAATAGAATCCACCTCTCTGGCTTTTGCAGTTTTAAAGAGCTCGGGATGAGGTACTTGGTCGTGCATTCCTTCATTTCATCCTCTCGACGACCCCATGATGTAGTCTGGCCTGGCATCACCCTGTGGGCGATGCAGGGATCTGCACGGAGGCCTCCAAAGTCCTGTTTCCCCCATTCTGGGCCTCCTGCCCTTGACTCTCATCCTGTCCGCTTCTTGCTTCCCGCCCTTTCAAAGCCCACCACTACCTTCTCTCCTTTTCTGTATCCTCCTCTGGGAGGCAGCTGGGCCTAACCAGAGGCCATTGATACTGCTGGCCGATGACCTTGGCGCCTCTTCTCCCCACAGCCGAAAGCTCCAGCGGCGGCCCAGCCGGAGCGCCTCCCCATCGGCAACACCATCCAGCCCTCGCAAGCGGCCACCTTCATGAATGACGCCATTGAAAAAGCCAGGAAGGCGGCTGAGCTGCAGGCCCGGATCCAGGCGCAGTTGGCCTTGAAACCCGGCCTCATTGGCAACGCCAACATGGTGGGCTTGGCCAACCTGCACGCCATGGGCATCGCCCCACCGTGAGTACGAGGGAGCTGCTTAAGCGGGGTCGGTTGTGAGTGCAAGCTCATCGAACTTCGCAGGGTTTTATCAGTCAGAAATGGGTCTAAATGGGGTGATTTTGAAAAGGGGCAGTCTCCTCCCCATGGGGAGCCAGTGGTTTGCAACACTTTTGGTCACAGGGGCTTCCGAGAAAGCAAAGGCATGTGCCATCTTGCGTACATTGACCCCCTGGGCTGGGCTGGGGGGAGGGAGGCTTTGATAAGAGTTGGCCTTAGCTGGAGGACCAGCAAACAGCTGGGCAGAGAGGCCGAGGCTTCCCCTGTGAAGAACATTAGAATGTCCCTGCAGGATCAGACCAGTGAAGGTCCATCAAGTCCAGCCTCCCGTCTCACACAGTGGCCAGCCAGTTCCTCTGGAGAGCCAACAACAGGGCAGAGAGGCCGAGGCCTTCCCTTGAGAAGAACCTAAGAAGAGCCCTGCTGGGTCAGACCAGTGAGGGTCCATCCAGTCCAGCATCCCGTCTCACACAGTGGCCTCAGCCAGTTCCTCTGGAGGGTCAACAACAGGGCAGAGAGGCCGAGGCCTTCCCCTGATGTCACCTGGCACTGAGGCTTTGGGAGGCTGTGGCTCTGCCTGTACGGGAGAAAGCATAAGGAAGGGCTTCTTCACACAGGGCATTCTTAAACTGTGGAACTTGCTGCCACTGGATGAGGTGATGGCTGCCACCTTGGAAGGCTTTAAAAGGGAGTAGAGAAATTTATAGAAGATGGGGCTGTCAGAGGGGACTCGTCATGATGGATATTTCCTTCCTCCCGTGCCAGAGACTTCGTGCCTCTGTGTGTCAATTGCTGGGGAGCACGGGTGGGAAGTTGCTCTCACAGTCATCCTGCTTGTGGGCTTCTTAGGGGCAGCTGGTTGTGTGAACAAGATGCTGGACTACCTGGGTCTTTGGTCTGATCCAGTGTGTGGCTCATGTTCTTATGCTTCTTGCAGCTGGCAGATGGAAAGAAATTGGTGGCTGGGCTGAGCTTAAGAATATAAGAGAAGCCAATGTTGGATGAGGCCAGTGGCCCCTCCAGTCCAACACTCAGTGCCATACAGTGGCCAAAAACACCAGGTGCCGCCAGGAGGTCCACCAGTGGGGCCAGAAGTCCTCCCACTGTAGCGCCCCCCCCCCAGCACCAAGAATACATTACCGCCCCAGACAGAGTTCCATCTATATTTTGTAGGCAGCTAATAGCCACTGAGGGACCTCTGCTCCATACATTTATCCAGTCCCCTCTTGAAGCGATCTGTGCCTGTAGCCGCCGCCACTTCCTGCAGCAGTGAATTTCACCTGTTCACGACTCTGGTTGAAGAAATAAACCAGCCACCTATCCTTGACTGACCTACAGTAGACAGCGAGATCACAGGATTGGTCAATGAAAAATAAACAATAACAACCGTGATATAATTACAGAAAGTCAATCCAATTTTTCCAGTGTTTGATAAATATGAATACATTTCTGTGTACTCACCTGGACGTACGTATCCTTTGCAATAGGAAGAATCCAGTGACCTGATCCTCTTCTCTACTGCAGGAGTCTGCCTCCTCCTCTTCACCTCAAGCGTCGTCCAATGCAAACAAAGTGCAGTGGCCAATACAATCGTTTTTTTGGCTAAGAAGAGAATTTGTAAAGTCTGCACGAATTCTGCTCTGCGGGAGCTGAGTGAGACAGGGGTTTGAGCAAGCCCGTCTGCGGGATCGTGACTTTCCATGCCCCTTGGACATAAGAGTAAGAAAGGCACTGAAGAACGTTGTATTGGTTCTTGCACTTTGTTTGCACTGGATGACGCTGGAGGCGAAAAGGACCAAGAGGTCTCCTGCAGTAGAGAAGAGGCTCATGTCAGTGGGTGATGCCTATTGCGAAGGATTTCCATGTCCCTGCGATTTCACAGAAAGGCATTAATGTTTATCAAACACTGGAAAAATTGGATTGACTTTTCGTAATTACATCACGGTTATTAGAAGAGAAGAGATTGGATTTCTATCCCGCCCTTCACTCACTTGGAGTCTCAGAGCGGCGTACAAACTCCTTTCCCTTCCTCTCCCAACAACAGACACCCTGTGAGGTAGGTGGGGCTGAGAGAGCTCTGAGACAACTGCCCTTGAGAGAACAGCTGGTCCAGAGCTATGTTGTTGTATCTTTTTCATTTGCCCTTGACTGACGTCTGGAGAGCCACAAGGAGCTCCTTCGTCAGTTACTGCTGGACTTATTAAACCTGGGGGGGGGAGGGGGGGCTGGTGGTGATACGGAGACAGAAATGGCCTTTGTTGTCAGGGGCTGCCACGGTCCTAGGTGTCTTCATCTGGACCTGGCTGCTGTTTTTCTAATGTATTCAGTGAGTTTACAAACGGGATGTGTTTTGGGGGTGTCTTGGCCCAGGAAAGTGGAGCTCAAGGACCAGACCAAGCCAACCCCCCTGATCCTGGATGAGCAGGGCCGCACCGTCGACGCCACGGGCAAGGAGATCGAGTTGACGCACCGCATGCCGACGCTCAAGGCAAACATCCGGGCCGTGAAGAGGGAGCAGTTCAAGCAGCAGCTAAAGGAGAAGCCGTCTGAGGACATGGAGTCCAACACGTACTTCGACCACCGGGTCTCCATCACCCCGGCCCAGCGGCCAAAGCGGACGTTCAAGTTCCACGAAAAGGGCAAGTTTGAAAAAATTGCCCAGAGGTTGCGGACAAAGGTAATGCACTCCCGAGGCAGGCAGAGGTGGCTCAGGGAAAGGCCAGGGGCGGGGGCAGGGGGAGGAGAGTACAAACCCCCAGCTGAAGGATGCCCGAGGAGTGTTTCTCAGGACGCGTTCCTCCTTACCCAAAAGGCCTCCCATAAGACCTCTTTGGAAGAACCTTGGAAGAAGCAGCCGTGTTCTGGTTTGAAAAATGTTTCCTCCTGAGAGCCCGTGTGGTGTAGCGTTTAGGAGCGCGGCCTCTAATCTGGGAGAACCGGGTTTGATTCCCCACTCCTCCTCCACGTGCTGCTGTTGGCATGACCTTGGGTCAGTCACAAGTTCTCTCAGAGCTGTTCTCTCAAGGGCAGTTTCTGAAGAGAGCTCTCTCAGCCCCCACCTACTTCACAGGGTGTCTGTTGTGGGGGGGGGGGGGAAGGGAAAGGAGATGGTAAGCTGCTCTGAGTGTCCTTCAGGTAGTGAAGGGCGGCGTATAAATCCAACCTCTCCTTCCCTGTGGCTGGCGAATTTATTTTCTGACTGGCCACTGTCAAATGGCTGTTTGCATGTCTGTTGCTGGGTCTGATCCGGTCTCACTCATCTCTGGAGAGGCAGGGTCGGGTTCTGGCTTTGACCATTAGCCATCCCCTGCCTCACGTCTATCTATTCACTTCATGTATACCCTCCCTTTCTCCTCTGTGGGTCCCCAAAGCAGTTTAGCCTTATCTTCCTCTGCCTTGTCCTCATAACAACCGCTTTTAAGTAGGTTTAGGCTGACTGGCTCGGGGCCCCCCAGGGAGTCTCCCTGGCAGAGTGGGGCGTCTGGACGAAGTCTCTCCCCGATCTGGAACCTATAAGCAGCGCACCCCTACTGGCCGTTTGCTTCTTACAAGATGTCAGACTTCTCGTGCGCGTCTCTGAACAATACTGTTCATTGTTAGGCCCAGCTGGAGAAACTCCAGGCTGAGATCTCTCAAGCGGCCAAGAAGACGGGGATCCACACCTCGACCAAGCTGGCCCTGATCACTCCCAAGAAGGAGCTGAAGGAGGGGGACGTCCCGGAGGTGGAGTGGTGGGACTCCTACATCATGCCCAACGGCCTAGACATGTACGTCCCCCTGGGAGCTTTCCGGGGCGTTGGCGGGGGGGGGAGGCGGGTGTGTGTGTGTGTGTGCACGATTTAAGGCTGATGGACCGGTCTTCGTTCTGAATCTGGCTGGAGCGAGTGGGTACTGAAGATGCCTGTATATAAGAACGTAAGAGAAGCCAATGCTGTATCAGGCCAGGGGCCCCTCCAGTCCAACACTCTGTGTCACACAGTGGCCAAAAACACCAGGGGCCCTCAGGAGGTCCAGCAGTGGGGCCAGGACACTTGAAGCCCTCCCACTGTTGCCTTCCCCACCAAGCCCCAAGACTACAGAGCATCACTTGCCCCAGACTCAGCGTTCCTATCTATACCTTGTGGCTATTGGCCACTGATGGACCTCTGCTCCAGATGTATAAAAACATATGAGAAGCCAATGTTGGATCAGGCCAGGGGCCCATCCAGTCCAGCACTGTGGGTCACACAGTGGCCAAAAATATCAGGGGCCCTCAGGAAGTCCAGTAGTGGGGCCAGGACACTAGAAGCCCTCCCACTGTCCCCCTCTCCCCAAAAGCACCAAGACAGAACATCACTTGCCCCAGACCGAGAGTCCATATCTATACCTTGTGGCTCATAGCCACTGATGGACCTCAGCTCCAGATGTTTATCCAATTCCCTTTCGAAGCCATCCATGCTTGTAGCCACCGCCACCTCCTGGGGCAGTGAATTCCACGTGTTCATCACCCTTTGGGTGAAGAAGGACTTCCTTTTATCCTATAAGTACGTACTACAAGGAGAACCAGCCTGTGGGCATTTTCCCTCTCCGAGGCTGGAATTCTCTGGGGTGGTGGGAAGCGGGGGAAGGGAAGCGGGTGTCCCATGGAAGTTGTTGGGGCTTCTCCAGAAGGCGAGGGAGAGGCTCTGGGGCCTCACATTCTGTTCTCTCTCTCTCTTTTTAGAAAAGATGCAGATTCGTTTAAAAGGGAGGACTATTTTGGCATCACAAACCTGGTGGAGCACCCAGCACAGTTAAACCCGCCAGGTGAGATTCCACTGTTGGGTTTCTTGCCAGGGCAGTCCGGGGGCTGTGTGGAGTTCCCAGAGAGAGGGAGCCAGGTGCTCCGGCGGGGGTGTGGGGCACTCATTTCTATTTATTTATTTGGTTAGATTTTTTGACCTCCCTTTCCCCCTCGCATGGGTCTCAGGGTGGTTCACGACAGTTTAGTTCAGTACAGCGTTAAAATAAGTTGAAACCATAAAAACTCAATATTTAAAACATTCAAGCATCCTAAACATTTCAAAACTATTTTAAAAACAAGATGGCCACGCTCGCATTCGGTCAGGGGCAGTGCTCCCTCTAAGCTGTGGAGAGTCCTGTGAGCAAAAATTCTACTTTGGGAGCTGCTGGCATTGAAGTGGTGAGTGAGCGATTTGGCCGCTGGATAAATGAGTTTGCTCTGGCGCCATCCTTCCTGAGCTAAGGCAAAAATCTGCGAGCCGGAGGCTAAAAAACTGTGAGCTGGCTCACACTCACTCAGCTTAGAGGGAATACTGATCATGTGGGGGACAGCGTGGCAGGCCAAAGGCCTGGCAGAACATCTCTGCTGTATACGCCCTGCAAAACTTTAATAAATCAGACAGGGCACAGATGTTGCTCGGCAGAGAGTTCTACCAGGCTGAGGCCAGGGTGGAAAAGGCCCTGCTCCTGGTCGAGGCCAGCCGGATATCTCATGGGGGGGGGGGGCAGTGCACAGCACTAAGCGGCCCCGTCCCTTTCACTCCCCTTGACCCACTTGCTTTCTGTCACCCGGGCACTCATGCCTGCCAGGGCCAGAAGCCACAGGCCTGCGTATCATCTCCTTTAAGGAGCCACATGCTACAGTGCAAACAACTGAGGCCGAGGTTAAAAACTCTCCTGGATTAGCTGCAGAGGGCTTGCGGCTGAGTCGCCACCGGTGTCCCTGAGGCTGATGAAGCACTCTTCTTTGGACAAGGAACGCGGGTGGGGGAGAGATCTGTGCAGGGACTCCAAACCTGGCTCACCTTGACGGGTCTTGGCACTGGGAGTGGTTCCTGTTTTTCTTGTTCCAGTGGACAGCGACACGCCGGTGACCTTGGGGGTGTACCTCACCAAAAAAGAGCAGAAGAAGTTACGGCGTCAGACCCGGCGGGAAGCCCAGAAGGAGCTCCAGGAGAAAGTGAGGCTGGGCCTCATGCCCCCTCCGGAACCCAAAGGTAGAGGAGCTTGGCAGCAGGCTGGCCACGCAAGAGCCGTGGCTTGCTTTTATTTGTCTCAAAGATTTATTCCCTGCTTTCGCCTCTCGGCTCCAGATCTCACCCCCCCCCCCCCCCAATCCCCTGGCCATGGCTGCTCTGACTGTTGTCGTTCCTCCCTTGCAGTACGGATCTCCAACCTGATGCGCGTTCTGGGAACGGAAGCCGTTCAGGACCCCACCAAGGTGGAAGCCCACGTCCGAGCCCAGATGGCCAAGAGGCAAAAGTAGGCATGCTGGCACGGGTTGACCGCTTCCTGGTCTTCTTAATGAGCTGCCTCCAGGTTCCAGCTGCTCTGGGACTGTGGTTGGCTTTTTTTTCTTGAGTTGTGTGGGTGGTGTCCTGCCGCCCCCCCTGGGATTCAGAGGGAAGGTGGTGTGGCGCGGTGCAGGGGCGGCCAGACTCGCTTCACGTAAGAGCCACATAGAATAAACGTCAGATGTTTGAGAGCCACAAGACGTGAACAAATACACACGGTTTTATTGGAAAATATGCAAATTTGCTTTTTATTAACATTAAATGAGACTGCTTGCGGGGAGGGCAGGGTATAAATCAAATAAAATAAATAAATTAAAAGCAAAAGGAGTAAAAATATTGATAATGATATTTATATGTCCAGTGATATTTGTAGGCTTTGGGAAGGGGGCTTTGAGAACGCATTTAAGGTTAAAGTTGCCTTCTTTCTCTGCGCCACACTGCCTCAAGCCTGCCCAGGGAAGGGGAACACCGGCTGGGGAAGGGAAGACCGATCAGGGAGGCATGCTTCCCCTTGCTTCCCCAGCTGCCCTGCCGGGGGCCGCACAATATATATGAAAGAGCCGCATGTGGCTCCCGAGCCCCAGTTTGGCCACCCCTGGTGTGGTGTAACCAATAGTGCCACTGGCTGACCTCGGGCAGTCGCTGTCTCTCCGGGTGGGTGACACAGGAGAACTGAGGCGGGATAGGGGGCCGATGGGGTGGTGGAAGGGCTCGCTCCTCTTAGGAAAGAGTGAGATTAAAAATATCACAAAATAACTAACGATTTGGGATTTTTTTTACAAAAAAGAAATCTGGTGCTTGATGACTTAGGGGATATGTCCTTAATCAGCCAATCAGAAGCCTTGCTGGGCAGGAGCCCCACTTGGCCCCGCCCACTTTCCAAAAACAGTTGGTGGTCGCCACGGCACCCCTGGGGCCACGGTGTTGGGGACCCCTGCTCAAGGCAGGTTTCGTAGTGCCTGTCAAATACCACCAGCAAGACGGGACATCCAGGGGCCAGTGCAAGATCGGGAGAGAAGCAGCCGTCTA